>CM023615.1:17383006-18583006 GCA_013358685.1 Antennarius maculatus
ACTCTTTTGAGGCTTGCTTCCTGTTGTGTTGCAGGATGTGGGGAGGAGGTGGGGCCTGGGGGTGTGGACTGTACCAGACTGAGAGAGAGAGAGAGAGAATGAGAAAGGGAGTAAGAGAGGGAGGGAGAGAGAGAGAGAAAGAGAGGGAGTGTGAGAGATTTTTAACATAGTACAGACACACACTCTCTGAGACAGACACAAAAATGACCAAGACAGCAGCGATAGCAGCAAAGGACTTCTTGAGTATGTGGCTGCCAGGTGAGTGACGATTTACTCCAACCAATTAAAGCTGTCTGTGTTTGTATGTGCATGTGCGAGTGTGTGTGTGTGTGTGTGTGTGTGTGTGTGTGTGTGTGTGTGTGTGTGTGTGTGTGTGTGTGTGTGTGAGAGAGAGAGAGAGAGAGAGAGAGTGGGAAGTGTCCACACTGTTGATTAATGTCACTGAGTCTAACGGCCTCAGCTAATGAGAGAACTTCAAAGAGCGAAGAAGACAAAGATGTGGATGGTTGGAGGGAGGATGGAGGGAGGATGGAGAGATGGGTAGACTCAGTCGGAGGAAAAGGTCACACACCTCATCAGGTCATAGCTCGCCTCTAGGTGTGTGTTTACATGGTCAAACGAAGGGAGAATTCAGAGAAAAAGTTTTCAGAAAGACGTTAACGACTATTAAACATAGTTGTGTACCTGTGTTTATGTATTTTTATATATTATTGTGATTTTATATTCATTGTGCTTAAGCAGCTTTTAGTTTTTGTTGTCTAACAATGTAGTTGTGTTACATTCATGCTCACACCGTAGATATTTAGCTGATAAGGTTTCTTCCTGTGCCACTCTGAAACTGGTGTTAACTTCTCTTTCTCTCTGTCTCTTTGTGTGTGTGTGTGTGTGTGTGTGTGTGTGTGTGTGTGTGTGTGTGTGTGTCTGTGTGAGTGTGTGTGTGTGTGTGTGTGTGTGTGTGTGTGTGTGTGTGGACATGGAACAGTTTACTATTGTTCATATTCGTTTTTGTCGATAAATGAAAAATGATGTCCTTTGGTATAAATTACAAGAAATGCCTAAAAAATTGGGATTTTCAGAATTTTATTGTGATATGAAAAAGCAGCACAACAGAGTGACTGATGGTTATCATGTGATCTTGTCATGGTCAATCATGCCATGAGAAATGACAAACTCTCACACAAGCTGTTCGCTGACTCATCAACTACCAGAAATTAGTTTCTAAGTGCCGATTAGCTCATATTTCGAAGTGTTTGCTATGCTTATTAATTTTCTGTTAAATGTTCGCTGACTAAGTGAGTCATGGGTTCCAAAGTCACGTCCTTACTTGTTCTGGTCATTGCTGTGACCTTCAGTCAGCTTCTCGACCCAGACACAGACTGTCAGCATCGAACCGCAGCAGACATGAATATTAAATAAGAAATAATAAAAAGATCCATATTAGAATAACGATTTAGATCAATGATGCATATGAGCTTCAAAAAATATTCATACATATTAAAATATTCATAATATTCATTCATTCGGGGTAATGTGAAGATTTATAAAGAGTTAATTTACGGTCATGGATACTGTAAAGGATATAAATGAGGCATTTTCTCAGATGCCGTTAAAATCGTCTCTTTGGCTTTTTGGATTTACGCCTTATTACTTGATTCGTGTACATTTATGTAATAATGTAACAAAATTTTTTTTTTAACTCATAAAAAATACTATTCTTCTGCTACAGCTTAAACTATCAGGTTGTTTCTTATTGATGAAAAAAAACTATCCTCTAGCAGCACTTTCTAATATTCATACATCTTTTTTGGAGCTCACATTTAGCGTCTGAACTTGTAATTAATATTTGTGTTGTGACACTGACATCTCAGACTATAATGAATTATCACAGCCTTGGAGGTGTGTGTGCCGCCAATGTGACATCACGGTCGATCCTGTGACTTTTTACTCTGTTGTTGTCCTCAGAGTTTCCTCAAACGTTTCCCACTAATTATTTCCTAATTTTCATTCAGCATCTGGTCTCAATTTCTCATTTTGACATCCACTTATTTATGCATCCTTCAGATGCATCCTTCAACTTCTGAGGTACACACAGATTCTTATTATTTTTTAAACTTGTTGCTAGTAAATGTGATGGCTGCAGAATCCAGACACCTTCCTTGGTGCTGGGGTGACAGGTGGCGAAAGTTCGAGATGAAATGAAGTTTCACCTCGGCCAAAATACCCAGAGGAACATAACAGAAACAGTCCTGAGTCTGATGTTCCTCCTTCCTTTTATTGCATCATTTATTCATGACAGGATTACACGACATTAAATCGTCTGAAGAAATATAACAAGTCAAACTGAAATTTAACCTTGCTTTTTGCAAATGTTTCTTAACACCACAGTAAATTAAGTTATTATGAAGAGACGCCAACGGAGCCCTGGTGAAGCCATGCAGTTTATACTCATTCGGAGTGACAAATCGATTGACAAATTCACTGCGATGCTACAAGCATTCATACCAGTAACTACAATTTATGTCAAGTCAAGTTATTTGTATGTTTGCATTAGTAGCATCGTTTCATACAGGAGAGGGAAATTTTAAAAAAAATAGAGAGGGAGAAATAGTGAGATAGAGCAGGCTAATATTAATAGCCTCCCTGACATTAAGTGTTGGGTTTAGCACTCTGTGTTCAACCCGGTACAAGGGGAAGTCAGGAGGGGAAGTGAGAAAAAGACATCGCATCTTGATATACTGTCTCACTACTGTATTACTGACCACATTATCCACCATGATACTGACTGTAGGCCATTTTAAGCCATGAATCAATACACACCTTCACCGGGCGTCTCGCACCACACTGGACACTTTGGGAAATTCACACTACAGTTGTTTTATGAGCTGACCAATCATTTTCTGTGGTGAATTTGTTTTTGGGTTTTTCTATTTTGATGCTTGGACATATTGTCAGTCCAATGTGAGTGGAGTTTTTTTTTTTTTTTTTTTTTTTTCATTCTTTAAAAATTTGTAGAATTGTACGTAATGTGCATGTCTTGAGAGGAAGGTGTCCTACTTCAATTCTGACACAGTTTTTTCTTTAGCAGTTGAGCAACAATGCAAAGTTTTATATTTTTCCATGCAATTCCAAAAGCAGGAGTTGTTTGTAATGTTATACGGACCCTAACCAGATTAACCAGAAGTGTGGCCAGATTAGTTTTTTTGCAGAAGTCAAATTCGTTAAGGGAAATCCTGTAGTAGGGTGGTGTGTTTGTGTGTGTGTGTGTGTGTGTGTGTGTATTCCCTGACCTCAGGTAATAACCAGTGTGGAGAAAGAAAGGAGGTTTTTCTATAACAGCAACTTCCCTTTTTCTTTAAGTAAACTAAAGTCCACTGTTCTTCCGGACATCTGACTGAGATATTTGTGCTCGTGCTGCTTAATGGGTTTTTAAATAGTGTGTTAAAAACCTGTTTAAAAGTGTCATCAGGTGTGTGGGGTTCAGTGATGGAGGTTTGTCTTCACGTGTCGCTGCTGCCCCCCAACGGAGGAAGCAACACTCAACTCACCTCACGGTGTGCATCGCGCAAAATTACTAAGTGTTCTTTCTGTGTTTAAGGTGTCCTTAAAGCATTATGACTGCTGGGAACACGAGAACAAACAAGATGATGAGAGGAGAGATGGAGGGAAGAGGAGGGGGTGAGATGGAGAGAGAGAAATAAAAGAGAGGAGGGAGGCTGAGAGTTTATTATGCAGGTGGCAGATATAATTAGTTGTTCGTTGGGGAGATTTGCATGTTTTCACAAAAGGGAAGTAGCTCTCATCTGTGTGTGTGTGTGTGTGTGTGTGTGTGTGTGTGTGTGTGTGTGTGTGTGTGTGTGTGTGTGTGTGTGTGTGTGTGTGTGTGTGTGTGTGTGTCAGGGAGAAAGAGCAGGAGATAAAAAATGGTTTCAAATGGACACAAATAAAAGGTGGCCTTGCAGTTTGTGGTTTCAGAAAAATAAAAAGTCTTGCAGTGAGATTTTTGTGGAGATTAATAATAAATACAAGCACACACACACACACACACACACACACACACACACACACACACACACACACACACACACACACACACGCACACACACACATCCCTACAGACTCATACATACATACTTTCTTATATTACATACTTTTGGGACTGTCCCAATATGGTATCGACCAACCAGGAAGTGATGTGGTCTTGTCATGAAGAACACACAACAGGAGACATCTTTAATGTCAGGTAGCACCCACGTAAACACAGCGGGTTAAATTTAGAAGTAGCAAACACTGTGGGATGACTTACTCCTATGTCAAACCTCTGACTGGAAAGTATGAATGAATGTGGGCTGGATTGGATGTCTGAATGATTCAGCCACGTTGTTTGGCGTACAGTGTGTAGGTCTCGCCTGTGATTTGAAAACACCCGACACATCACAGATCAACACCCCGGACACACTCTTTCCCCTTTTGTCATCAAGATTCTGTGATACCTTTATTTTTCTGCTCCCATCTGCATTTTATAATTTTGACACAGACTGAAGAATGAACCACGCTGACAGGTTTATCTGTGTGTTTTCCTCCCGCAGACATCAGGATGTCAAAGGCAGTAGAGGTGGAGAAAGCAGGGGCTGACTCACCTTTGGAGGGCACAGGTAAGACGGGCTGGCCTCACTGGTTGTACTTAAATAGTTTCATGTGATCAAGTTCTAATTTTTTCCTTTTCCTCCCACGTAGATTCAGAGCGGAATGGACCTGAATCTAATCACCAGGTACGTCTGACTCCTGCACTTATTACATTTATTTTCCAGTGCTGTCACCTACATGACTGATGCACCCCCCCCGCCCCGCCCCCCCAAAAAACCATAAGTTCCAGTCAAATATGTGTCTCTCTGAATATTTTCATTCGCATTTAACCTGCTGTTTATTTGTCATGTAATCCCTTAGCCCATTTGATGTCAGAAAAACAGCAGGAAAGAAAGTTTTGAATGACTTGTTTTGTTCAATTGTGTTGGAAAACCAAACATATTCAATTCAATTAAAGTATTAGCAGCCAAAAATCACATTCAAGAGTTTCTGTTATTACTGTTTGATGATAAAAAGGTCAAAATTGGTCCAAATGAATTTTCGTTTTTATAAATCCATTATTTGTAGCAGCAAGGAAAATAAAAGCAATAAAAAGAAAATCAATCAAAAGTCATTTTTTGAAGTAATTTCTGACGTGCTTTATCTTATTCTCTTCTTAAAGGCTCAGTCGATGAAAATCAATCCCTTTCCTCTGTCACCAACACTCAGCAGCACCAAGGTGAGTGTGTGTGTGTGTGTGTGTGTGTGTGTGTGTGTGTGTGTGTGTGTGTGTGTGTGTGTGTGTGTGTGTGTGTGTGAGCTGTTTATGCATGTCTGTGCACATGTCTGAGCCTATGTTTGTTCATCGTTTGCGCTTTAACCACACACAATAGCTGTATTGATGGTATAGTTGCCTCCACTTTTGTGTTCATCGCCGCCCAGCCTTGAATGTAAACGGATTCACTGAAAGGAGACAAAGTGCGTTCAGAATTTAAATAAACCAATAACGCTACAACTCACTAAAAGGTGAAATCATCCGTATTTGCATCGCACAGAAGATATGCAAATCAGTCGGCCCGTTCCAACAGGTTTTACCGTGGGAAAAAAAAAAAAAATCATTCCTTTAAGTAAGAGAGAGACTCATTCCTCAAGACACATCTCTGATCATCCTTTTACAATATATGTGTCAAAAGGTTCGCGGGCCAAGTCATTTTATGTGGCGCGCAAGAACATAAAAGATCAGAGCATCTTAACCAAAAACTACATTTGCACAATGCAGTAATTAAACTTATTTTAAAAACGTTTTGAACAAAGTTAATGCCCTAACTTGTATTTGATGTAATTTTTCTTTGTTCTCTTGTATAGTTTAATCCTTGATTGATGGAGTTCTGTGGGTTTCATAACCTGACAAATTAAAAGGATTTATGCTAAAACAGAGAAACAAGCAAACGTTTTTTTTCTATGCAACTGTCATGTTAGTAACTTGAATCAGTAATAAATTCAAAGTTATTTGACATTAAGGTGCAGTTGTTTTTTTTTTATATTACATTGAGTTACATTTAGTTACATTTATTAGTTACATCTGGCCCTTTGAGGACAGCCGTTACGCTGATGTGACCCTCGGTTAAAATGAGCTTAACACCCCTGATTTAGAAGAATAGTATGAAATCAAACATCAGATTTAAATAATCAGTTGCATCTCGCATATTAAATAGTAAAGTAATTGTTAGAACGTATCCTAGTCGATCAGTTTTAAACTCTAGGTAAGGGAAGTTCCCCGTTTAAGCATGTGCTGCATGTTCTATTTATCCCAGTCATTTACCTTTACCTTATTTACTGTATCCTTATCAGAATAAGATGGAGGAGTGTGGTGAGATGTCTCCGGCACTTCCTCTCTCTCACGGCCCAACCCCCTCACAGACGGCCTTGCAACACACACAGCTCATGCTGACCGGCTCCCAACTGGCAGGAGTAAGCTGGAATTACCAGATGCACATTTTCGCTTTGCTTTCACCCTTGCTTGCTTTTCCCCCTACTGCTTTCTTTTGGAGCACTTTCTTTCCTTACGGTTCTCCTTCTGTCCATTTCCTCCACTCCTCATCTTCCTCTGCCAGTTGACAGCTTTGTTGCCGGCGCAGCAGCAGTTGCTGTTGCAGCAGGCTCAGGCGCAGCTCCTGGCTGCAGCTGTGCAGCAATCCAGCGCAGCCCACGCTGCTCACGCCGCCCACGCAGCCGCCCAAGCCAATCAGCAAGCTCAGGCAGCTGCAGCAGCAAATCAGCAATCCCAGCAGCAGCAGCAGCAGCAGCAGCAACAGCAGCAGCAACAGCAACAGCAACAGCAACAGCAGCAACAGCAGCAGACAGGGCAAATGGGCCAACAGGCCCAGGCGCAGTCCCAGGGGCAGGGGCAGAGCACACAGGAGCAGACATCTCAAAGCGTCCCTGTCCCGCCTCCCCCACCTCAGCTCACTCTGTCCCAGCCAATCCAGCTCACCGCCCAGGTACCGACTGCACATCGACGCCGCTTCCTGACCGAACGGCCCGATCGCAGGACCAGTCGTGGAACAATAATCTTATGCATGTGCATCGTGTGTTTTGTGATTCATAGTTTCCGACCTGCATGGATACGCAGATTTCTCAAGACACTTTTTTTTTCCTCCCACTGTGTTTTTTTTTGTATCTCCAAATCTTTAAAGTTGTCTTTCTTGTCTGTGTCCTCTCTGCTGATGGAGCAGGACATCCAGCAGTTGCTGCAGCTTCAGCAGCTGGTGTTGGTACCGGGTCACCCGCTCCCGTCTCCCGCCCAGTTCCTCCTCCCACAGGCACAGCAGGGCCAGCAAGGTGGGCAGGATGGGTTTTGACGGGATTGAATAAGAGATTAGGACATAAAATGTGATTAATTGCACTGATCGTTGTTGACATTCTGATGTTTTTCGTCTCAGGACTCCTTTCGACACCAAATCTTATTCCGCTACCTCAGCAAAACCAAGGGAGCCTGCTGTCGGCTCAGACTAGAATGGGGCTACAAGCACAGGTACTGGGAGGCGTTCAGACTTCAGTTAGTGGGAGTCTCTGCTGAGGTGATGAAGATTTTGATCTTTTTTCCCTTTCGTTCTCACGCGTCACTCCTCTGACTTCCTGTCGCAGCGAGATAAGAGCGTGGAGGCGGGCAGCGGCGGAGGCATGACCACGGTTTCTTCAGTGACCTCTCACCCTGAGGAGCCAAGCGATCTAGAGGAACTAGAACAGTTTGCCCGCACTTTTAAACAGAGACGCATTAAACTGGGCTTCACTCAGGTAGGAAAAGATACTTAAGTGTGTGAGTGTTTTGTGTTTGGACTTGTCTGTAACCTCGGTTCTTCCTCTCATCCCTCCATCAGGGAGACGTCGGCTTGGCGATGGGGAAGCTGTACGGCAACGACTTCAGTCAGACCACGATCTCCCGCTTTGAAGCCCTTAACCTGAGCTTTAAGAACATGTGCAAGCTGAAGCCGCTACTGGAGAAGTGGCTGAACGATGCAGGTGAGCTTCTATCGAAACTCAGAGAGACCCGACCTCGTCTTGACGCCGTGGATACGACGATCAGTCCAGTGTATTTTTGTTTCTGCCCCCCAGAGACCATGTCCATCGACAGCACCCTGCCCAGCCCCAGCTCCCTGTCCTCGCCCTCTCTGGGCTTCGACGGGATGCCGGGTCGCCGTAGAAAGAAGAGAACCAGCATCGAGACGAATGTACGTGTGGCCCTGGAACGCGCATTCATGACGGTGAGACGATGAACCTCATTATGACCCGTTTCAAAAAGACGTTAGTTGTCCACCCGCGTGTTTGTCTGTTGAGTCTCTGGTGACCCAAATGTCATTAAATTAATTTAATGTGTCTATTGAGTTATTATTTATTAATTATCGATTTATTTACAGTATCTTTTTATTACGAATTATTTTTAAAAACTAATTTCAATCAAGTTTTTATAGGCTTGGAACATATAAATAAAGATTCATACCAATGATTCTGTATAATAATGATTATGTTTTTGGTGATGCCAGGAGTGTTTAAAATATTTTCTAAGCAATGCATTGTTCATCATTCTGGGCTGAGTATTGTTTTTTAATTACCAATAAAATAAATAGATTAAAATCTTCTCCACCTGTACCAATCTATAGATGTATATCCTAGCTAACTATCCACAGAGAAGTGTTATCTATGGTTATTTCTGATAACCATGAATTCTTAAATAAATTGAGTAAAAGGATTTAAAAATCCAGAATATTCCTCTAAATTGGAGTGAAGTGAAAAATAATTTCATAACAGATATTCAACAAGAATACAGTGGAGTGTAATACTACATATAATAAATCATAATTACATTTCATCGTTAGTTATTCTAAATGTTTGACACTTAATTTTTTACTGTCAAAGTATTTTAAATATCCTTCACTGGGGTCCTTGATAACTAAATGACTAAACTACTAAACCCGCTAAACAAAGAATATTTGTTTATTAATTATTTTCATTCATGGATGGTTGAAAAGTTCCTTAATTATTTAAATCCAAGTAAATAATTAAAACCCCTGAAGCCACATTTGTGTGTGTGTGTGTGTCTCCGAGGGTTGTCTGTGTGTGGTTGTTTAACAAAGGATGGGGCACAAGTACACACACAAACACAAAGAACACACACATACATTTCATCATTTGCCTCTTTTGTGATTTAGAATACATAAAAACATAAATAGATGAATAAAGTTTGAATTCTTTCACTCACTGTTTTGTTTGACGGATTCACAGTTGATGGTTTTAACAGTTTACTCTCAGTAAAAGAGCGCCATCATCCCTCAATGCATACGCCGTCAGTGAACGTGTGTGTGTGTGTGTGTGTGTGTGTGTGGGTTGATGGAGGGAACACACGGGTATCACCACCGAAACCATTGCTTTTTGCTGTCCGTTCAGTGGAAGTTTCCATTTTCAAACGCCTGCGTCCGGCTTGTGTTTACATCACGTCGACTGACAGGCTCTGAACTCCTGCCTCCCTCCCTTTTTTTTCTGCAGAACCAGAAGCCTACCTCAGAGGAAATCCTGCTGATCGCAGAGCAGCTCAACATGGAGAAGGAGGTGATTCGTGTTTGGTTCTGCAACCGCCGGCAGAAAGAGAAACGCATCAACCCCAGCAGTGCCACCCCGCCCCTGCCCAGCCAGCCCCCTACTGCTCCAGCAACGCACAAACCGCCCTGCTACAGCCCCCACATGGTAAAAACACACCTTTAAACCAGACGTGATGATGATTATTTCAGAAACCTGAATCTGTGTGGTTGTTTCTGCCAGATGTCCAGCCAGCTGTCGCAGGCTGTGACCAGTCTCAGCAGCACAACGGTGACCACCATGTCCTCCGCCTGCCCCCTGACCTCCAGCCTCACCTCCCCCCATCCCTCTCTCAGCTCCGCACCTTCCCCAGTGTCTCCTCCTCCCCCTGCTCCTCCCAGCAGCACGGCCAGTCCAGCCACCCCCAGCCACAGCACACTCAACCTAAACACAGGGTAGGACATGTGGAGATGTTCACACACCATGTTGGTTACTGACACTAGAAGGTTTCACATTAGTTATGGGAAAGTATTTTCCGCACCATAAGGCGCACTGGACTATAAGACGCACCCTCAATCAATGACATATTTTTATATTTTGTCATATATAAGGCGCATTGTCATTTTTTTGAGAAAATTAAAGTCTTTTAGGTGCGCCTTATAGTGCGGGAAATACTGTAAATCCTTTCATGAAGGTCTGCGATTTTATTCGGTCAGGTTTTAGATATCTGTCTCTAAACACAGCAGCGCTTCTTAGACCCTCTCTCCTCACTTTCTCTCGACACTTCCTATCATTTCTATTCCTTTCTAAAAGTAATTAAACAGCAGTCATTCCTCCTTGAAAAAGTTTCCCTCTAAAGGACTGGTATGTAGGATTTAAACATCAAAAAGTGTGGGATCCTGCAGCTTTGTGACCCTCCAGAGCAGAGTATAAGATCAACAGCCATTTCTTTTGGCAGAATGATTTAAAAAAAAAATATGTCAAACATCCACACTAGTTGCCGTTGTGTTACTTCACAGCTTTTTCACTTCCACACAAGAATATAAATAAAAATATTAAATGCACCAGAGCCACATTATGTCGGCTGTGTGTTAATTGTGACACTACCGTGTAAAAAGAATTGAAGGAAACTTATGATGGCCGCTAAAAACACAAAATGTACTTTAATAAACAGGCAGTGTTTGGTTTGGCCATTATGGGTTACCATGGAAACGTAGGGGCACAAGCTGAACTGTGAAAGAGATCTATAGATCTATCTAAATCCTACACATTGGACTTTCAAGCACTCTTTTTTATTTTATAGGAAAAAAAAAATCGGTGCCACAACAGCAACTCAGACACTCAGACATGGATATTTCAAAATAAATAAACAAAACCTTTGTGTGTACATCCATCTGAAACATGAATATTTATTGAATGAACACTATTTCAACTAAATAAAAGAAGGCACACGTTCCCACACACATTAAATACTGCACTGCGCCACGCTCGGTTCACCTGCAGTTTGTGGTTAAATAGTTTATATATATATACATACACACACACACACACACAATGATAGCTTGTGCTTACACACACACGCTGATATCCCAACATGCCATTGGGTGCCACTGCTTCCCCGGTGCAGCAGTGCTCAATAACCCTGTGTGTGTTTGTGTGTGTGTGTGGTTCTTGTGTTCACAGCTTATGGCGTATGGGTAAAAAGAACGGTGACGTGTCTAACTACATCACCGATTTTGCTGCAAACTTGAGGTGAATACGACTGAGACACATTGCAATATACTTTTCTTCCGTGCAGAGTTCTATCTTTCAACCTAGTTAATGAGATAATATTTTGCTGATGTATTTCTAACCTCTTGTTTGCATCATTGCAGTCGACTCTACTGCTCATTTTGTGTTTAGGGCTGAATTTACCCTCTGCTTTGTCCTTGCTGCTAAACCTGCTTTTTTTTTCTCACCTTTTCTCCTCTGTTTGTGTATATGCTTGCACACGTATGTTGCTGTGTGTGTGTGTGTGTGTGTGTGTGTGTGTGTGTGTGTGTGTGTGTGTGTGTGTGTGTGTGTGTGTGGGTTTGTGTGTGTGTGTGACACAACAGGAACACTGTGATGGGCGTTAACACAGGGATGAGCCAAGCCCTCCTCGGTAACAATCCCCTGGCTACCATCCAAGGTGTGTGTGTGTGAGAGAAAAAAGGAGAAAACGAAACGGGGTTATTTATTCTATAGTTTTATTCTAACCAGCTACACATAATGCCATTAATAAGACACGGCAGACATTCAAGTTGACATTATGTTAATTTAATGTATGGAAAAGCTCACATAATACATAAAAAATATACGCTGAAAAGAGTTTTTTATGTTCACACACTGGCAAAACATTTCCCTCCAACACAAACCTTTTGTCTCTCATACACTCCCACACACACACATAAATGCTTTTCAGCCACACACTGTGCACGACACATCCCCTCTCACGCACCTTCCTACACTTGAGAACGATACAGGAATAGCACAGGAGAGAAAACGTCCAGCAGTAATGACCACCGAACAGTCGCTACACGCCGTAAAGCTTTTTTTTTTTTTTTTTTTTTTTTAATCAACCCGTGTGTTCTAAGGGCAGGGAGGGCAGGGGAGATGTATTGAAAAGAAAAGTATGATGACTAATACAGAGCGGCGCGGTAGGTGAATCAAATCAGCCTGGAGACTTGGATGAATAGATGACGGTGGGTCTTTGCTCACCCACAGTATGAGGTGGCAGAGGACAGGACGAGACGCCGAGAGGAAGAATAACTTGATTCTCACATGCTGCTATCAACATCCATTAATCCATCCCCTTGAGCGTGTGTGTGTGTGTGTGTGTGTGTATGTGAGGGGGGGGGTACCTTAATGTGTGGGCTATGGTTTAGTGTGTGTGTGTGCTTGTGTGCTAGCTCACTAATCCTCAGCCTTTCGTCTTTTCATTTCATCACCACTCAAGTGAAATTCACTCAAATGTGTGCTGTTTTTAGTCGTGTTTCCTGTTTGGAAGCTTTTATTTTGTTTTATGCGACCGCTGGCAACAACGAAGACGTAAAAGGTTCAAATCATCAACTTTTAATATTGGATTTTAATATCATTGCCTGAGAAACATAAAACTAGACCTAAACTTTGAACATTCTCAACGCTCAACTCGCAAGAGATTGATGTGCCATCAAACATCTTCTCAACAGACCATAATACAAGATGACTTCACAATTAGAATAGCTAGTGGTTCATCATACAGTTTTTTTTAAATTGATGAATAAATAGATTTTTTTTTTTTTTAATTCTACTGTGATCACGATTATTATTAGAAAGCATCCACTAACAGCTCTCTCTGTCTGAGACACACAGCATGAGGCGCAGCTAATCTTCAGTCTTGTTTCCATAACAACAGACCAGTCGTGTCGTCCGACTTATTGCACGGCTAAGTCCGATCGCATATGATAACAGATATTACACGATATTCAAGTATTAAAACAAACTCTTCCGTTTATTTTGAAATGATGCGTTGTGGAGACCCCACACGGACCCCCCAGATGTTTTCACCACAATGAGGCGGTGATGGTTTTTGTCCACCTGCTGAATGCAGCGTGTTCAGGCACTTCCTGTGGCTCTGTTGTGTACTGCAGGAAATGATTAACTTGAGTAGTAATAGATGAGGAAGACAGTTAATAGACTGAAAACATGAACTGAAACACTTTATAACAAACTGCTTTTTAATGATAAAAAAAAGTATGAAACATGGTTATATGAAAAGAATTGTTACTGATCTGAATAAAGAGGAGTGTGGAGGATATGTATGCAATAAAAATTTACCTTAGGTTGTGTTTAAACAGCATTTTATTTTTTGGTTGAAAACAGTTTTTGTTTTTTGGTTTTTCAGAAAGTTCTGTTTTCACTTATTATTTTCAAAGTTATCCACTTGGATTTGCAAAAAAGACAACAAGATTTTTTTTAAAAAAAATTCATTTATTTCAAGCAAGGCAAGGAAGAAAAAATAAATAAGTAAATAATAAGCAAAGCACACGACTCAACAACTCAAGATTTATGCTAAAGCTGTAGCTGGTGGTGTAACTTTTCTAACACCATAGTAGAAGATCACAGTTCTGCGTTCGACAAATCTTCATTACAGTATTTTCTGCAGTATAAGGTGCGCACCTTCAATTAATGGCCTATTTTAAAACTGTTTTCATACATAAGGCGCACTGGATTATAAGCACACTGAGAAAATTAAAGGCTTTTAGGTGCGACTTGTAGTGTACAAAATACTGTAATGAGAATCTTACAAACAAAAATTTCCATTTTCAAGTTTGCCTTTTCAGTCCCAGAAAAAAAAAATGTTGCTCTGCAACAGATGCTTTACATTTTTTGGGTGAAACATGTAAATAATTGTGAAATATTTTTTTAATCTTCCTCCTTTCTTTCCCCTCCTCCAGCCCTAGCAGCCAGTGGTGGCCAGCTGCCTCTTTCCAGTCTTGAGGGGGCCAGTAAGGTGATGCTGGGAGCCTCTGGGGGTCAAGGAGGGGGCCTCCCTTCCTCCCTCTTCCTCAACCATCCAGCCCTCCTCCACATGGGTCAGAACCCTGGAGCCGGACTCATCAGCGCCGCCGTAGCCAAAGCCTCCCAGCCCTCCCCGTTCCCCTCAGCCACGAGCATCAGCCCCACACCTTGCTCCCCGTCCCCTTGCTCCAGCCCCGTCTCCTCCTGCTCCTCCAGCGAAATGGCACACAGCCCGCCTCCCCTGGGCAGAGCCAAGATCGAGTGACCCCCCCCCCGTCAAGGGGGGCCAATCGGCAAGGAGGAAGAAGGAGGAAAACAAGAACCATGCCTTTCACACCAAAGCTATCTCTTTCTCTCTCTTGCTCTCTTCTTCTGTAATTTTTTTTGTTTTTTTTTTTGCAACGGCTCTCTCTCTTTCTCTCCCAGTCTTTCAATGCCAAAAATACACAGAATGAAAGAGGAGAGACGGAGGGAAAGAAGTGAAAGAGGCGAGAAGGGGTGAAAGATTGAAACCAAAAATGTTTATCTATCCAAACAGACGGGGAGGAGGCAACGTGGGACTGTATTTTTTTTTTTTTTTTGTCAATAACGTGAAATCGACACTGCAACTCTCCAGTCTTTCTCTCTGAAGGAAAACAAACTAGTGACTTAATGAGGAGATGGAAGAGATCCATGATGGAGCGCATAAACCAAAAATGACAAAAGATAACTTTACTATGTGACAAAGGAATGGCGGCAAGGACAAAAAAAAAAAAAGGAAGGAGGACTCTGCTTAGTTTTTCCTTTTTTAATTTCAAAAAAGCTGCGGGTTTGAGTGAAGAGGAGAAGAGAGGATGAATTTAAACCAAAAATGTACCTGAGGAGGAGAAGGAGGAGGAATACACAATGACAAAAAAAAAAAAAAAAAAAAACGACAACCATACCAAAATCTCAAATACCAAAAACCAAAAATACGGAGAGAAAAGCTTTATTCAAAGGAAGTGTAAATATTGAAGCAATCCAGGACCAGGACTCGAATGCTACTGCTACTCACACACACACACACACACACACACACACACACACACACACACACACAGAACCCATCCTACCATCGACTCATCCTGTCTGTCAGCTCATGCGTCTCTAATTTTGAATTATTTTGTAAAAGTTGATTAATCTGAGACGTGTTTGAATTGTCGGTCTCATGTGTCTCTTTACCTACCTCTGGTTCTAAGAGCATAGATTAGTTTTCCTCTGTCCTCTAATTTCACATCAAATCTTGTTATTCAGCATAATTTTTTTTTTACACTTTGAGAAGCATCATTGGAATTTTAATTATTTATTAGTGCCAGTTTTTTAGGTTTGTTTTTTTTTTAGCTCTTATTTATTATTCCGGCCTTTTCAGCGTCAACTTCACCAACGTCATCATCATCATCATCATCTTCTTCATGTGTTTTTGTGGTGTCGATGTGCGTTTACAGTTGTTGACTATTCTGCAGGAACCGAGATGATGGGTGTTTGTTTCGGTCCTCATCAGGTCCCAAAGGTTCCAAATAGAGTTGGAAATCAACCGCCAGTGGATTTCAAGGTGTGAATGAATTTACTGAGGTCTAAACATGTCCCGTTAATCAGACCAGTCGCTCCTCAGTCTGAGAGATAACCCGTTATCGGTGAGTGTGTGACTAAACGAACATTGTTCAGAGCAGTGACCGTTTCCAAAGTATGAAATAGAGCTGAGATTAGAGATTTAAAGTCATAATTGTGAAGACCGAAGGCTGAATAATTCAATAAAGCTGAGTTTAGTCACGACCGTCTCTCATTCCTGCCTCGTCGATCAGCAGAGATGCTCTAACAACCTGTGTGTGGAGGTATCATCCATCCATTCATCCATCCATCCATCTATCCATCCATCCATCCATCCATCCATCCATTGCATTTCACCCTCATTTTCCACCTCAAACTGCCATTAATACTCCAATGAAAACCAAAGCATTCTCAAGGCTGTCTCCAAGTCTTCTTGAAGGAACTTCAGCCAAGACTTATGAACACAAAGACCACGATTTTGTGGGGGTGGGTGGGTGGGAGGGGAGCAGGATGTTACTGCTGGAAGCCCATCGGTGTGATTCCCTCTATCTGGCCCGTCCAAAAAAAAAACATGGGGGGGTGAAGCTTTATTTCGGGGGGAACTGATCCTTTACTCTGAACCCCCCCCGCAAAAGACGGGTAAGCAGGGACAGGCGAAGGAGGGACACACTGTAGTGAGGGAGGCCGGTGTCATAATTTTTTTTTTGTAAGAGGATACCAAAAATAAACCCAAACCAAAAACAAACAAAAACAACACACAACCCAAGGAATGACAGAAGCAAACCAAAAAGAACCCAAACCAAATGGAGCTGGAGGGAGGAGGGGAGGAGGACAGAACGCAGGGAAGCCGTCGCATCTCTCCGTCTGTCTGTTAGCTTTAGGGCTGCAGCATCGGCCCCCACTCTGAAACTGTGTAGCATGGATGGAGGGATGGATGGATGGATGGACAAGACAGACTGACAGGCAGGAGAAGGACAGACAGTTCCTCCCTTCCTCGGCCTCTCGCTCTCTCCAGCTCAGCTCTCTGGTCCTGGATGGAGCTAAACGCAAATGACCTCACTGAACTGAAATCTTCTAAAAAAAAAAAAAATCTGTTTTTATTTTTCTGTTGGTTGGTTCTGATTGTTTTATCTCTGCTGTGTCTCTTGATGCCGTTTTATGTACTGTACTTTAGTGCTTAATACTCATTTGGAATAACGTACTCGCTTACTTACTACAAGAGCTCCTTATTTTTTTCTTAGTCGTGCTAGAGATTTTTATCAGGTGGTTGGAAAAAATACTGTGAAAATTTAGCTTCCAGATTTTTATTAGAGAAGGAAACAGACTGTCATGGCAGAAAAAAGACATGCAAAAAGCCAAAAACGAAGAGTTGAATAGCAAACCTTAAAAATGCCAAACCAAATATGGAACCAAACCAGACACAGTAAACAGGAAACAGGTTCTGCCTTCAATGGGTAAGGGTGCAGAAATGGGTCGATTTGTCTGAGGTGAAACTGTGTGTTTTTCTGTGTTTAAGTGTTTACAGGAAGACAAACTCTTGAAGAAGGTAAAACTGAAAAGGCACTGCAGCGATGTGTTGTCATTAAATTTAACCCCAGCGACATAAAACACGTTCAGACAGAGAATAATACTCACAGCAAAGGCCTCAGTCAAGTTGATGTGTTGAGAGTTGGACATAAACATATCCAAAGAACTTTTGGTTTGATCCACATCGGAAAAACAGTAGAGAATCATTTCATGAACCAAACCTTATAGATGTGGGGGTTCGCACCGTAAAAAGGTGAAAACTTTTTCTCCACATTGACACTTAGACGGAATGTATCTGTTAGTGCTTCTATAGATTTTGTAGAAAAAAGATCTATGTTCTACTGCTTACTTATCGCTAATGTATTTAAATGAAAAAAAAAAAACTTACAAAAAAGACTTTGAGAAAAAAAAGATCCTAAAAACATTGATGATAATAACTTGATTTTAGACCAAAAATTTTAACTATCTCTCTTTGGACTTTTTTATTTTTTCCTTTCAATTATGATTTTAGACTTTTGATTGTACTATTTATTCAGGGTATGGTTGATTTATTTGCTTTGCTATTTATTAATTAATTTATTTCTAGAGGTCATTTTTATATATAATGTTTTAGTGATGTTTTTTGCCCCCTGCTGAATTTCTATTTCACTTCTTTTAACAAACCAATACAAGAAATGCAACCACAGGTCCTGTAGGGACTTAATAAGAAAACGTTGCTGATGGGATCATCAGCCATGAAGATATTCTCTTCCTTAATGGGTGGATGGTTCTTCTTTAGGGGGGGCAGGCAGCCCTGTGTGGACAAGCACCTCAAAATGTTCATAAAAAATAAAATGAATCTGGTACGAGGCTTCCTGGACAGAGATACTTGTGTCTCCCTAAAGGACGAAAAGAAAAATGCAAGATGAAATCCCGTCTCGCTGAAGAAAGCATAAAAATGATTTGTGTTTGGAAAACTGCTGAGTTACAGCATGAGGTGCTCTTAGAGACGCAGCGCTGCTTCTGTTCTCTATATTTTCTCCTCAGAGAGAAAAACACTGAAAGCTTTACAGCTACACAACCAAAAACACAAAAGATCCATGGGGGGGGGGGGGGGGGGGCAAAGGCTAAAGTTTTATACATGACAGAGAATTAAGAAGGAGGCGAGGGTTGGATTCAGGCTCTAAATTACCCTTTAACTTCTCGCTTTGTTTCTCTTTCATTTTTTCTGAATCTGTTTTGTGTCTATAAGTTTGATTGAAATGTTTTTTCCTCCACTGTAGGATGTAAAAGAGAGATAGTTTATCATATACCTCATATTCTTTGATGATAAACCAAATAGATGAATGCTTTAAGATGCGGGGGGGAGGGGGTCCGGTGGGGATCAGGGTATCACGATGTGGACAGTGTGTTCGTGTGGCCGGGAGCGGACTCAGTAGGGCCAGGTCAAAGGTCAGCAGGGGTCGTCCTATCAGAGAGGCCTGGCATTGATCTCAGAAGCAACAGATCATTGACCAGATTGCAGGTTTCCTCCGCGGGATACAGAAGGTGCCATTTAAGGTCAAAGGGCCTCACTGGTTCACGCTCCCGGCCCACACATACACACCTCGTCCCCTTGGAAAACACCCCCCCCCGCTGTCTGTGTTTGAACACAGCCCTCTCCTCATATCTGACCCTCACTGCTTCCTTCTTGTCAAACATGGACTGTGGGTTCAAAGCTGCTCTTTGGCACAGATCGGATCAAATCTGGCTCAATGTGAGCCGTAAAAAAACAGCTTTGTGCCTTTGAGCAACTTTATCACCAAGGTCGGCCAGCCACCCCCCCCCCCCCCTCTCGCCTTTTTGGCCTTGGTTGCCTGATGAGGGGGTGTAATGACCAACTGATGTCCATGTGTATCATGGAGCGCTGCAGGGCCGGTCACTGGGGATCGGCTGCGACCGGGATTGCTTGATGACACGTAGAAATGATTCCCACCACCACATGTGTGCGTTGAGGCGTCGGAAATTGGAGGGAAAAGTCGAAGAGCGGATTTTCCTTCAGAGTCCAATTCTTGTTTTTTGCTCATTCTGTGTATCGATAGGAATTAAAGGTATCAAAGCCGTGCCGTGTCGCCCTGCATTGTTTGTAACAAGGCACTTCTTCGTGACCTTCAGGATTTCAGGGAGAAGGTGTGAGGCGTGAATCTCTGTGGTGGGGATACCCCCTTAGTGAATGATACCAAAGTCAATGCCCCGCCACGGGATCCAGCACCACATACACACTCCCTCCAATCCCGACGGCCGCCAAAGTCCTCAGAAACTCCACTTTGCTTCATGTGGCGTTTGTCTCTCCAAACAATCACACAGGTAGCAGGCAGACGCAGAAACACCCTCCAGTCATAGCAGAGGAAGGAAGGGGTTAATTGTACTTTTTCATTTTCTTACTGAGAGCTGGACAAGAGAATTAAAATCATCCTCACATCTGTAAGGTATACCATTTAAAAACTAATGGAAAAGTCCTAAAGGTCCTGGTTTGTGGATGTCTGTTGCATTATGTACATCGGTGAATGAAATCGATGCACATAATGCAAAAGTTAACTAATTTAACTAATTCAAATGGTAGCTTTTAGCATAGTTATTGGTTCATATTGTGTAGTTGCTTCTGGTTTACCAAACACACACGAGATTGATGTCAGTCTCCTTGTCTAACTCTTAGCAAGAAATCAAAAGAGTGTACCCCCAAAATGTCTTTAAATAAAAGACAAGACTGAAGGTTGAGATCACAGAAATACACGGAGATGTAACCGTAGTGAACGAGAGACGGCGACAAGAGCAAAGCAGCCGGGGCGAAAACAAACTGCGACTTCTTCCTCCACCCACTCTCATCCACACACACACGCATTCTTCCTGTCCTTCATCCCTCTCTTCTCTCTTTCTTCAACAATACAGCTTTAGTCCAAAGGCTTCTCCAGCAACACGGCAAAGCAAGTCAGATGTTAAAGAATAAAACCAAAGAGCTCTAACTTGACCTTCTCTTCAACACAAAAGCCTCCACTGCATTCCTCCTTTCTCTCTATCCATCCCATCCATCCATCCCATCCGCTCTCCTTCAGCTCCTCTGTCACCCAGCAAGCCGGTCTTTGAAGCATTAACCTCAGCTGTCCAAAGGGGAATAATAATAATGATAATAATAATTAAGATGATAGTGATGAAATGTATATTTTTAAGTATTTGTCATTGGAAAAATCTTAAGCTTCTCATAATTATGATGATCATGATGATGATGACAACAATGATGATGATAATGAAGTTTCTCTTGGTATCTTTGTAGCTGTTCTGATCCGTCTTCAGTTTTTGTCTTTTCTGCTTGTGCTGCCAGAGAGTCCTGCTTAACTCCCATCATCCCCTTCTCACCCCTCCCTGACCCTCACTCCTTTTCATTTGGTCGCAACGTCTACCTGTCTGACCTTTAACCCCGGTGTGTGTTTGTGTGTGTGTGTGTTCATGTGTGTGAAAAGGTGAGCTGTCAAATGTTGATGAGGGGATGTTTTAGACTCGCTCTGAAAAGTGGTTTCTTGCTGAAGGATTTTCAGTTTGTTACAGGTGGGAACTTGTGAGTGTGTGTGTGTGTGTGGGGGGGGGGGTCGAGGTTGAGAAAGAGCCCCCATACTCCTCTTGTTCTGTCAGCTGTGATGTACTGTTTGCCAACTTCCTAATTCATGTGGCTTTTATTCCCCTGTCACACGTCAATTTTTCTTATTGTGTGTGTGTATGTGTGTGTGTGTGTGTGTGCGTGTGTGTGTGTGTGTGTGTGTGTGTGTGTGTGTGTGTGTGTGTGACTCATCATCTCTCCTCCCTTTGTGTCTTCCATCCTGTGAGCATCTCCCCCTCCTCCCCCAACAATCTCCATTTCCCTTTCTGCCCCCCCTCCTTCTCCTCCCTTGTGGTAGCAAGTTAGCCTTTTAGTGTATTTATCTTGAAAACCAAAAAAAAAAAGAAGAAAAATAACTCTACTTGTTCATTGTACAGTGTTGTTCATTTTAAGTCATTTTTGTAACTGAAAGTGTTTCATTCATCCAAATAAAACAGGAGACAAAAATTGTACAGACGACCCTCGCCTGCCTCTTGTCTTCTGTCGTTTCTTCTTCAACCTGTTGGAGCGCGCCTCCGCCTGTCGTGTCTCCATCTCACCAGCAGAGGCCGCTGTTAGACCTTAAATTTCTCCCGTCAGGAGCCACATAAATCGCTTCTCTCCTGTCGCTCCATGACCCCTGACAGATAAAGAGGAACTGACGTGTGTTCACGTAAAGGGAAATATATTTGATAATGATATAAAACGCTTATTTAATATTCAAGTAGTTAGTTCAAATTAAGGAACAATTAAAAAGTTAAGACGTGACAATTAACTATCACAGGTTAAACTTGGTTTTAAAATGATATAAAACTGAATTCACACACTGAAATGGAATATTGTTTGAGGTATTGAAATATTGTTTTAAGGCATTTTTTTTATATTATGTCTTTTATGCTAATTTGTTATTTACTTTGTCTGTATGGGTTCATTCTAACATTCTTAAATTTTACGATTATTTTATACCTGTGGTTGGATTAAATGAATTTGTTCACTTATTTTGCTTGTGAAAATGAATTTTAAGTGAATAATTTCTGCTTCTATTGTCCACATGGTCAAATAGGTAAATCACAGTCAGCATCAGGTCATCAATGGTTGCATGGGCCAAAATAGACCCAATTTGATTCCTTGCACCTTTGACTCATCACTGAAATAACTTTGAAAGTGTGTGCACACCAATTTTGATAATGAGTTTAATTGAGTGCTTCATCTATGTCTCAGAGAACTCATGTAGTACAAGCTGTAAGATGTCACCCATCAGAGGCAGAGGAGGCGTCAAATCATCCTCATCCTTCCTCATTTTCTCCCTCTGTGCCGTGTCTGCTAACTGACAAAAAGTTCTCCATTCATTTGGCCTTTCCTTAACCAAAAGTGAACGTGCTTATCTCTCTGACTGCTTTGTCGTTTCCTCCTCTGCCTAATCTTCCTACTTCTCTTATTACTGCTTCTCCTTCAGTCTGTCTCCTTCTCCACCTCTCCTCCTCCCTGCTGTGTGGTGCAGTAGGTGGATGATTGGGTAGGCTGCTGGAGTATGTAAGTGTGACAGCTTTCAGACACCCACCTCCTAGTGGAGTGGTGATGAGCATGTGATCGTAGCACAGGGTGACTCAGGTAGATCTGTGTCGCCGCCGCATCATCATCCCTCTATCTATCTATCTATCTATCTATCTATCTATCTATCTATCTATCTATCTATCTATCTATCTATCTATCTATCTATCTATCTATCTATCTATCTATCTATCTATCTATCTATCTATCTATCTATCTATCTATCTATCTATCTATCTATCTCAGTTCTTACTGCAGAGAATAAGAACTTAAATTAGCTCAACTGCAGAAAACATAATAACTGCATATTCATTAAATCTGATTTATGGGGGCTGATATCAGAACAATAAACATGATGATGAATAATAATATAATGAATAATTCAAGTAAATGTTGTTTTTTTTTGTTGTTATTTGTGTTTTTAATTAATCAGTCATGTTAGATTTTTGAGTGCAGGACCTGACCTGTAAGTGTTTTCACATTGATGTTATTCAAGTAAAAGATTTGCCATATTATAGGTACACATATATTGTACATAGAGTCCAATCCTCCCACTTGTACCCACAACCCCCACCTCACCTGAGAAAAACTGAATCAGACAAAAATTAAGAAGTGGAATCCGTGATTTCATATGTAATGAAAAATACATCAACCTTTAGCTTCAAGGTTTATCTTCAATCTTGTCTTGGGAACATTAAATTGTAAACTCAAGGTCCACTTAGTGTGTTTCTTAGAATACACCCTTCAGCCATACATATGCTCTGTAATTGCATGCATTCATGCATCTTTTCAGCAAAATGTGTCACATTGTCTAAACAGATCTTCATTGCAAATGTAGATAATCACAAGTACGCTCATTAAATCTAATGTTGTTGCTATGGAGCAACACTGAGTCAAAATGTCACGGTATCTCCAGATGGTTATTAAAGGAGGGAATAAATTATTCTCTGTGGCACTTGAGCATCATAATGTTCCGCATGCCATTGTTGGAGTACTAAATGTTTGGCATCATCTTCGATATTAAGCCTGGAAAGTTGTTCTCCATGACTGTAAAAGCACACTGTGGCATGACGTGGGTAACCGGAGAGCAACATATCTGGTTTGGAGAGGAGTCGGTTAACACAGTACTAATTCTACTGGTTTTTCAGTGACCCCGTAAAGGTGAAACGAGCTACCCATCATGCCTCAGTGTGTCAGTGGTACGAGAGGACGGAACGCCAGCTGTCAGTCTCAGCACAAACGCTTCCAGTGTGTGTGTGTGTGTGTGTGTGTGTGTGTTTGTGAAGTGCCACTAGACTGATCTGGTTACCCTCCCTGTGCAGTAGGGTGTGTGTGTGTGTGTGTGTGTGTGTGTGTGTGTGTGTGTGTGTGTGTGTTTGTGTGTGTGTGTGTGTGTTATCTGTTAGGATAAGCTGCTTCTGTTGACCTCCAGCCCTCTGTCTGAAGAGACCGTGGGTTAAAGTGTTAATGTGCTAAAAAATTCAGGAGAGATTCGTGTGTGTGTGTGTGTGTGTGTGTGTGCATGTGTGTGTGTGTGTGCGTGTGTGTGTGTGTGTGTTTTTAATGACCTTGTCTCATATTGGGAATTAGTTTTGAAGATTTAGTCAAGCATTAAGCTAACAAAGTTCTTATTTATTCATGGGAACAGCATGGGGAGATGTAATTTCCATTTTAAGTACTACACTTTTTGTTAAAATGATTATTTATCAGTGAATTATTATTTGAATTATAATTAATTAATAGTTGCATGAATAGACAAAAAAACTTTCCGGCGATGTTTTCTAATAACTTCTAATAACAGAAAAGCAGAAGATCTTCTCAGAGGACAAGCCATAACCAGTTGTATTTGAGAATAAATGAAGCAACTAATGAAAAGATTATCTAAATGAATAATGAAACATTGTCTGAGTTTTCTTATATTGCTACTATCACTGTGACAACAGGGCAACATTATAGCAATTCTTACAGCATTCATTTACAATGTTATAGGAAACATGGTTACGGTTTATGTATTATTATAATGGCATGCAATCTTCATGAATAAAAGTAACTCACTACAGTAATTTTACTCTGTAATATAAGTACTTATTCTCTGCCAATGTACTTTAATTGTGTATAAAGTATGTCAAAGATTTAACAATGGACGAGGCTAGAATTATTTCATTGCTTAGTCATGTGACTAAATCTAATTTAGCTTCTGCAAGGATTTTTAGAAAATCATTGTTTCTCTTTTCCTTTAGTAAAGCAAAACATAACTTGGTTCTTTTATTTGTACAGCATTTTTTTGGTGGTATTATAAAGATTCAATGTAAAACAAACAATCAAAGTAAGCCTCTCAATATGTTTCAACAACTGTTGATCTCTCTTATTTGTCCTCTCCCAGCCTGTTTGTCATCCCCTCTGCCTTCACTCCCCCTTTAAAATGCCAAAAACCTGAATAAAGAAAAGATGCTGAAAACTCCATGGAAATTCACTTCAGTGAGGGAGAGATGAGCCATTTGCGATTCCTCTATTCTTTCATTGCAACAGTTTTGTGGAATCTGAACGTCACTCAGGAACACAAACGCACATCAGTGAACAACAACAGGAGGCACAGCAGGGATGCCATCCACCTCCTGCATGACACACCAACGAACGCTCCCACTGCCCGGAGAAACACTCCACAGCGCTCACACCTCCTCTTTCTCAGATATGACTTTTATTTCCTTCGCTGATTTATAGTTCCTCAACCAAACCAGAATAATCTGACAACAGACGAGTTCGGTATCCAAGAGTGAATAATAAAAAACCCCGTCGGCTGAGGAAAAGCGCATCAGACCAAAGACCTAAAAGCTCCTGGAATTGTCAGGAAACTGACCTTGAGTTAAAGCTCGATGTGACCAGGACGAAAAATGTAAAGAGAGATCTGAAGGAGGAATGATTGTAACAAAACACTATGTATATATTGTGATTATATTATTACTATGTATCTCACTGAAGGGTGGTCATCACTGTGTTTGTGTAGGAGTTTGGAGAGTTATTCAGCATTTGATATTTGGTTTGAAATAAATAACTAATGATTCTAACCCCAACCATAACCCTACTAAAATGATTCCTATTTTTGATGTACACCATTATGTACATCTTTATAATTAGCTCGTTGTGTTTGGGTTCTTGTCATTTTATTAACAATGGTATGAGTGTACAGTATTCCCTTGTGCATTCATGCATCAACACGCGTGACTTCATCTCATCGTGGATTTTTGCTAGGCAGTCTCGTGATATCATGAGCGCATCCTATTGGCTGACGACATCCGGAAGTGGGCTACTTTCCGTGAGTCTCGGACTTCAGTGAGACACAAAAGTGCTTTAAAAAGTCGATAAGAGTGTGGGAAAAGGTAATACAGATAGAAGGTGGTTTAATATCAGTATGGGGAGGGTTTATAAATGTTTAAATTAGCGTAAATAACAAGATAAATAGTTTGTCGCTATATCGTGGAATTCGATAATCGCGTGTGGTTCCTGGAACGCATTAACCGCGAGGAACGAGGATGCACTGTATTAGAAAAGAGTGATGAATAAATAAACATCCTAACTTCCCAAAATCTTTCAATCCAACCTCAATCTTGCTCACATGCGCTAAAGATGAAGACGAGACGCCTTTTAGCTTCAGTCTAAAATGAAATGTGAATGATTCTATTGTGTATAATCTGAAATAATCCTGACTGAACATATATTGTGAAGAGCAAATCTCATTAGAATGCACAGATAATTAGCAGAGGACTTGCTTGATGCGAGCCTCCAATACACAATGTCACACAGCAACCAGAAAAAAAAAAAAAAAAAAATGAATCGCTGCCACTGTACAACATCAGCTCCCACACTGTGAATGAGCCCACGACGCAGCACCTCCGCAGAGAGACCTACGGTACAGCAAGCCATAAACAAGCGCACACATGCAGGCGCGCATATTTGAGAAGAAAATCCAACAAAGCAAAGGATGGTGGTGATGATGACACATAGCTATGCCACCCACAGTGGTGCCTGTGCGAGGGCAGAGCACATCAAACTGAGCAAATGTAACACATGCTCTGTGTCAGTCCTCCTCCCCTGCACTGGCATGTAATGTATGACACATAGCTGAACCACCTACAGGCCTGCTGTCTCCATGCCCAGCTGATGATGATGATGATGATGATGGTGATGATGATGGAGGGGGGTTGAGGGGTAGGGGCTGGAGCGCCAGGCTGAGGGCAGTGGCCAAGGAGAAGGATTCATCCGACAGTATGTGTTTGTGTGTGTGTGTGTGTGTGTGTGTGTGTGTGTGTGTGTGTGTGTGTGTGTGTGTGTGTGTGTGTGTGTGTGTGTGTATACAAGCTCAGAGTGTGAGAGAAGCGTGAGGAAGAGCGTTGCTTTTCACCTTTAAAATGATTGCTAAATGTCAGCGGATGTGAGGCCCTGAATGCCTCACTGAACAGCGGCTGATATTGCGTTCCTCCCCCAGTTCAACATGTGAACTCATGTCTGGAACAAGCCTCCGGGTGTTAAGTAGCTCCAGGGGCATCTGTCCAGGGCTCCAGGCTATTCTCTCTATGTGATGAACGCATGGCATCGGGTAGACGGGGTGTGTGGTGGGGGCGTACTGGCGGGAGTGAGTGGGGCGGGGGGGGGGGGGGTTCGGTGGCTGGTGGCCAAGTACCTTTGGCTGATCCAATCAGAAGAGGAGGGTTAGTGACCCAGACTTTGCCCGATGTGAAGAGGACTTGTTGAGAATTGGGGGGGGGATGTTACTGGATTTGACCTCACACACACGCACACACACACGCGCACACACACACACACACACACACACACACACACACACACACACACACACACACACACACACACACACACACACACACACAGATCCAAACATTTAATCTAATTCTAGGGCTAAATTGGTAGAAGGATGCTGAGTTTTGAACTGCCAGACAGGAAGACCAAAGAGGAAGTTTATGGATGTAATGAAAGAGAACATGAAGGTAGAGTGAGAGAAGAGAATGCAGAAGTGCAGAAGACAGGTTTAGACGGAGGTAACTGATTCGCTGTTGCGACCCCTGAAGGGAAAAGCCGGAAGAAAAGAAGAAGAAAAGTCTAATTCTAGGGCTAAAACCCATGGAGATATACAGTACATACATAAATATAGTCAAGATAAATTAAGACTTGTCTGTTTTGTCATGTTATTAAAAGATCAAAACCATCTTTTAATTAGGTGGTGCAGTGGGTAGTGCTGTCGCCCCAAAGCAAGGCGGTTCCCGGTTCGAGTCCCGCTCTGTGTGGAGTTTGCATGTCCCCCCCCCCGGCTTCCTCCCACCTCTAAAAACATGGACCTCAGGCAAATTGGCCAGCTTCAAATTGCCCTTAGGTGTCAGCATGTGTGGTTTTTTGTTTCAATGTGGCTCCATGGTGCACTGGTGTCACACCCGGAGTGTCCCCTCCCTCACCCCTC
The DNA here is from genome assembly GCA_013358685.1 of Antennarius maculatus. Lineage (NCBI taxonomy): Eukaryota > Metazoa > Chordata > Actinopteri > Lophiiformes > Antennariidae > Antennarius > Antennarius maculatus. The sequence continues at coordinate 17,410,867 of CM023615.1, forward strand.
CCAAGTCAACTGCGATAGCTTCCAGCACTCCCCAACCTGCAATGGCGGAAGAAGCGTGTGTAGAAAATGGATGGATGGATGGATCTTCGAATTAATTGTGTCCACACAGCAGTGAAGGTTACGATCACCTCCCTCCATCTGTTTGTAACTAAAACACCTTGAAACGGACGAAAAAGCTGGCATGACATTTGAGGAGCACATTCAATAATACTATTATTTATGACTCGCTGACCTTCATGCAGCATCAGTCCAGACTTTAAATTTTCAGAAGAACAAATGTCCAAACATCTTAGCTGACAAGAAACCCACAATATCCGTCATCACATAATCATGCTGTCAAATATTTGGAACCTGCAAATTTTGGTAAATTTGTAGTTCAATCATCAGACCGCTTAAAACTGCATCGTCAGTCCTAGATGACAGTTTGATTTCAAATAGTTATTTCAATCAAGTTTTTCACTGATTTGCTGCATCTATAATGTTAGAAAAGAGTGAAAATGTTCAAATCTCTTCAATCATATGGATACAAAGTAAAGAAAAGTGTATTTTAGGAATGTGCTGAAGCAGAAATGGTGAAACAGCAATGAAAGACCTTTCATGTTTGATAAAGAATGTATGAGGTCTTTTTATGCATCTTTTAATTAATTTGTGGATTTATTTTGACCACCTAATGAAGCTAAATATAACTTGGACACACTTTTATCTCCACCACCTCTCAAAGGACAGACCTTGTTCTTTTCCTTCCAAACGTTCACCAGTGAACCAAATGTTAGCCAAGAAACCAAAGGTAGCTGAAAGATCAGTCTTATATTTGTGTTTGATTGTTGCTCATGTAATACTGGTAGCCTCTCGTGAAATTCCATGAAAATGAAGCATAATTCAATTTAACGCATACAGAAAAAGGAAGTGGAGAGGATGTAAAGTGAGTCCAAAGCAACAGGTGAAAGATGGAGGGCGCTGAGAAAAATGATAGGTGTAAGGAGAGGGTGCACCTGGGTCACTGGGGGGTGGGGGTGGGGGTGGGAGGGGGTACGGAGCAAAGAAAGGGAAAAGGAAGAGGAAGCTGTGCTCTGTGCCAAAAGGAAGAGTGTGTTCCTCAGCGATATATAGAGGAGACAGTGTCAACACACACATGCTCAATATAGCAACTGTCACGAAGCCAGGCATGCCTCTCTCTCCATTTCAACCTAACATTTACACCTTGGTGAATATCACCCCCCCCCCCCTTTCCTCGCACCACATTCCCCTGTCTCCCCCACCCTCCTCATTTGAACAGGTTACTCTCTTCTCCTCCATCCCCTCTACGTCCTCCCCCATGGCTGTGTCCATCAAAGTCACGTCCCCACAGCTAATTTAACTGATGTCCTCCCCTCTCCTCTCCTATTGCTCTCTGTATATATTACAGTCTTGACACCTTGCCAGACATTGGTTTAATATAACACACATTCTCTCTGCCTTCCAGCCGCTCTCACATTACCCTCTCTTTCCAGCTCCCACCGCCCAGCTTTCATATGGGCACCGGCCACTTGCTTTTTTCCATACTTTACCCGCCGCAAAAGGAGCTTTTTGTTCTTGAATAGCTCTCTCATTGCCATGGCAATTCAACAAAAAGAGAGTGTGGTTTTTCTGTCTAGGCCAGGCAGATGAAAATAGTTTGTTCTTTAAGTGGTTCTGAATCTGACAAATCAGTCTGGGGAAAAAAGTTGTAGCTGTCACGAAACACTTCGAAAGTTTATCTGCATGTGTGTTTGTGAGTTTTGTGTTGTCTTTATAGATACTGGAGATGATCAAGTCACTTCCAGGTGGTCGTCTTGTTTTTTTTTTTTTTTTTTGCCATCTTAACCTTCCTGTCCATCGTCCTCTTCCTCTGTCTCACTTGTCCTCCAACATCCACCCCTTCCTGCGCCCTCCTCCTCCTCCTCCACCTCGCTGCTCGCTGTGGTAATCCCATTACTCATGTGCGAATACCAGCTGGGGAGGAGAGGGAGGGGGAGGGAGGGAAAATGTGGACAGAAGATATCTGTGTCGAGGCTTTGGGTCTGAATGAAAGGGTTAGATAACTCCTGTATCTGGATAAGAAAATTCATTTTTGATCAATGACGAAAAATTGTGTATAAACTTCAATAACTTTTGACCCCTTTTTGAGGTGAGGGAGGAAAGAAGGAGTCGGGGAGACAGAAGGAGTGATATCAGGCTGTGTCTCCTGACGGTTGGACTGGCACGCTTGAAAATAAACAAGTTCTTTGATGACAAAGAACCCATTGACTCTTTTACCCCCCCCCCACCCTGTTTCTCCCCCCGTCTCTCTCCCCCTCTCCCCCTCTCTCCCTTTCCAATTCCGTATTCTTTGCAGCTTTTTTCTCTTTTCTTCTGTGCGCTTTCTGTCCTTTTTTTTGCTGTGACCGTTTCAATGGGGTGAGATTGGAGGGTGAGTGTTGAGTGTGTGCTGTGGGGGGTGGGGGTGGGGGGGCATTAACCAACAACACTGTTGCACTTGCTGTCCTCTCAGCTGCTGGCTTTTCCCTTTCATCCGGCCTACATTCACCCTAAACTACACACCTTTCAGCTGAGCGACCCATCCTTCCTCGTCCTTTTCACCTTCACAGGTTCTTTACGTGGAGAATTAAAGCTGAATGCAGGTTTACACTAAACCGTATGAACAATTTAAGATCACCGCATGTCAAGTCAGATAGAACTAAAGTGACGCAAAACAAATGAAAGTCAAAGAGGGTGAGAGTTGAAGAGATTTTGTGTGTGTGTGTGTGTGTGTGTGTGTGCGTGTGCACGTGTGTGTGTGTGTGTGTGTGTGTTTGATGTCATTGATGGGACGTATCATCACACACCCAGTGCACATATTACACCTCCACTGGTTGTTTAACACCCAGTCCAGGAATTACGATCCTGCCTGTCTTCCACTGGTCGCTGACACTGGGTCCTGCATGTGTGTGTATGAAGTGTGTTTTAGTGTGTCTGCTTTGCCTGTGGTGGCACTGGTTAGTGGGCTACACACCCACTGTCTACACTAATTACAGTAGCCTGACCATCTGTGTTGTAGCGGCACAGAGTTGTGTGTGTGTTAGTGCTGGTTATCCATGAAGCTACGATAATGTCTGATTAAAAAAGACTTTCTTTTACATTCATTTATGCGTCAGATATTTTGCACAGACCTCAGTCATGTCCATTCTTCCTTGGGATGAAACATCCTTAAACTCACAGGATAATGAGTGGAAAAGATGGGGGGTAGGGTGAGGGTCTCCATTTATAGAGGAGATATCTGGGGATGTTCACACCCGCACCCACCCAACTGTGAGCGTTCACATACACACAAATACAGCAGTGACAAAATCTCCGCTCTCCCTTTCATTCTCTCTGTCTTTCTCGTCTTTCTTTCAGAGCGTCTGTCTGTCACTATGATTAGGAACGGATGGAGTCGCATAAAGGACAGAGGGGATGAAAAAGGGCGGGATGGGAGATAGAGGGAGTAACGGATGATGTGGAACCAATAGGACAAGGCTCTAGTGTCATACGCTCCGCTTGTCAAATACATCCTCAAGTTCACTTTGTGAGATCCAACAGCTCATAATACTGCAAATATATCGTATCCAATAACAATGATCAAACATGATCATTCTGATTTGACAGTCTAGTATCAATATATGCATGAATTATCTTTTTGAAATAATATTTTTGGGGCAATTTAGATATTAATTGATGAGTTTATCTTGAAAAGATGACAAAGGTTTCCGTGAGTGCTGGAAATGGGAATGATGTAATTTCTAAAGGGAGGACTACTATTTCAAATTGATCTCTTATTTCCTTTTTTTTTTTTTGGAATGTAATGGAAGTGTTCTCAAAACGTCAGCATCTGTTCTTGAAGGACATTCTTTTATGTTTTGAGCACAAAAGAATTAAAAATAACAGCTAAGTTTGTAATTTTTGTCTGAACAAAATCCTAAAATATTAAAACTATATTGACTGGCAAACCTTCATATCCTAATGAGATTCTCAATTATTACTTCTTTTGAGGTGAGTGAACTGTGAAGGTCCACCATCTGTTAAATGAACGCAATAAAACAACAACAGAGACAGACTGTAGAACAAACATACTGGAGGCTTGCAGCCAAAGGGGCAGAAGCGTGTTATATCTGATTTTACAGGAGAGCCAAAACTAATTTTGAGCAAACTTTAATCAGCTGTTCTTGCCAAATATTTAACACAACATTTGAATGTCTGAGTATAATCTGATGGTATTGCTATTAAAAAATATTTCAGAGCTGAAACTAAAATGCTGAATCTTTTCAAAGAAGATTCAAAAGTTCAAACATTTTGAACAAGTTTTCATTTAACAAATTGCATAAAAACATTCAGTCTTTTTTTGTTTGCAACATTGCTGTATTAAAAATCAACCCTTGTAACACATTAGAGTGGTCTTGTGTATCTGAAGTGACCCTTGACTCTTTGTGTTCTTACTTATTTAACAGATTCAAAGAGATCCAAAACGCGTCACAACTTATCAAGTCTTCATTTTTCTAAACATGGAAAACATTTGTTATCGTGTTTCTACGCGTTTGCCTTTTTTTGTTTGTTGTTTCATTTTCTACTTTTTAATCAGCGTTCCGCTCCTGGGGAACAACATCTTCATCTTCTTGAACACAAGTTAAGAAAATTCCAATTGCCTGCTTCATGAACTCCACAGCAAAAGGAACACTTTCACATGTCTTTCATACACTTCTTGTATTTCTGGTGAATCACAGAGAGAGGCAAGATTTTCATATCATGACAGCCTAGAATGCTCCTGCCTGCACGCCACATGTGAGTATTGAGATTTACATATGAATGTTGGACACAAATGTTTGATGATTTTCAGTCATTCAGGTCATGGTGGATCTCTGTGTTGAGTAAAGTCATGTGGACCTGTAGGAAAAGCTTGAAGATATTAAGTTAGTTTTTAGTCTTTTAACCATATTCATCATTATACATTTTTTGTCCTTCTCTCAAAGGGAATCTTTTTTTCAATCCGTCCTGATTCTATCATTCGAGGTGGTTTGATGAGCTCCTGAATTTTAGTCTCTTTTTCCTAATAGATTGTCTCTGTCTTCTGATTTCCCTGCTGCTTTCAGAAAGGATTTCTTGACTCACTGCTGATTTGATTTCCCACACACCTGGAACAGGTTTTCCGAGACGTTGAGTGTTTTAAAAAAAAGAAGCATATTTGCAAAATCTAACCTGCATTCCAGGTTTGCTCAGATCATATTCCATCCTGGTTCCTGTTCCTCTCCTTCTTCTGATCCTTCTCCTTCTCCTTCTTCCTTTTCTTTTATTTCTTTTCTTATTTAAACATACAATATCAAATATTTAAACCTTTCTTAATATCTTTGCATTAGGACAGAAAGGAGGTACAGTTCTTATGCTTTACCCGTTTTGTTGCCTGACTCCTTTGTCTTTGTGCTTTGCTGTTATTTCCTATTCTATGTCCTTTCTTCCTTCCTCTTTGCATGATACTGACTACTTCCACACTCTCTGCAACATCTTCCACCAATACAGGTTCTAACACAAACTGTACAGTATAAATCACATTTGACCTATTTTCATTCATCTAATATTGACATGGACTATTCATTTCCTTTTGATTGGGCTTCACTGGCCACTGAAAATAGTGTTTAGTTTCAGTTTTAAACTGAAATATGGTCGATGAATGCTACAGCATGTCCAGACAGGAAGCAAGATACCGGAGTGTGTGAGAATAAAGGTCATTCATTTGATCCGAAAGAGAATAATTTTCTTTAGACAATAAAATGATATTCACAAAGTGCTTTTATTTTGCATTTATTACTCAGCTTTATTACTTACACTCATTTGGAATATCTGATTATATTAAGCAACATGCCAACAACTTCTAATTAAATATGGAGCATCTTCTTCTTTTCCTTTCGGCTTTTCCCTTCAGGGGTCGCCACAGCGAATCAATTGCCTCCATCTAACCCTGTCCTTTGCATCCTCTTCTCTCACACCAACTACCTTCATGTCCTCTTTCACTACATCCATAAACCTCCTCTTTGGTTTTCCTCTAGGCCTCCTGCCTGGCAGTTCAAAACTCAGCATCCTTTTACCAATATATTCACTATCTCTCCTCTGGACATGTCCAAACCATCTCAGTCTGGCCTCTCTGACTTTATCTCCAAAACCTCTAACATGTGCTGTCCCTCTGATGTACTCATTCCTGATCCTATCCTTCCTGGTCACTCCCAAAGAGAACCTCAGCATCTTCATCTCTGCTACCTCCAGCTCTGCCTCCTGTCTTTTCCTCAGTGACACTGTCTCTAGACCAAACAACATCGCTGGTCTCACCACAGTTTTGTACACCTTTCCTTTCATTTTAGCTGAAACTCTTCTATCACACATCACACCTGACACTTTTCTCCACCCATTCCATCCTGCCTGTACACGTTTCTTCACCTCTTTTCCCCACTCTCCATTGCTCTGGACTGTTGACCCTAAGTACTTAAAATCCTCCACCTTCTTGATCTCTTCTCCCTGTAACCTCACTCTTCCACTTTGGTCCCTCTCATTCACACACATGTACTCTGTCTAATCCAATTTCCACCGGCGCCCTGTAGGTCAACAGCGCCGATGGCGGTCGTTGTTAACCCGGGCCTCGACCGATCCGGTATGGAAGTCATAGGTTTGATTCGCATCTTTGATTTGGCAAAAGTTTTACGCCGGATGCCCTTCCTGACGCAACCCTCTGTATTTATCCGGGCTTGGGACCGGCACAATAAGACACTGGCTTGTGCCCTCTTGCGGCTACATTTTCTAATTAAATATGGAGCATAATTTTTGTATTTAGAGCTTTTTATTCAGTTTCTATAGGGTTGATTATTGTGTTCACTCTCGTGATTCCGAGACAATGCAGCTGATTAAAGCTGATTTTTCCATATTAAGTTCAGGAGAACATCACATGGAGCTCAAACAATAACCTCAGGACAGTGATGAGTGTGAGGGAGGAATGGAGGTGCAGACAGAGACAGGTGGCAGAGGATGGAGCGGGAGGAAGAGGAGGAGGAGGAAGAGAAGAGGTGGGAGAGCGAAGGAGGGAGGCTGGACGGACGTATGGATGGATGAGTGGTAGCGAAGCTGCAAAGGCCAGAGAAGCAGCAAAGTATGGATGGGGAGACAAAAAACACAAGGGAGGTGAATAAACAATGAGGGTGGGAGGACAAAGAGGAGGAGGTCATGGGTGGGAGAAATAGAGGATCATGTTTATCAGTGTTCAGGATGTACTGTACCGGCAATTTGCCCGTAAATGTCATCCTCTGTGTTTGAGTTACGACAGTGTGTTCACATGAAGTCACCCACAGACAAGCACATGCAGACACAGGCAGGCTTTGCTTTTGCCCGTCCTGCTCTTAATCACCAATCACCCTCCACCCACCCCCTCCTCATCTCTTGGGTCTCTCCTCACTCAAGAGCGCTGAAGAGCTCTTCACCTCGGACGGAAGCGGAGGCATCATCAAATGAGAAATTGATAGATGCCTGCCAAAAGACATGGAAGCAGCAAACAAGAAACAGGGGCAGAGTGCATCTCTCTTGTTCACAGATGATTACCCTATTGTTAACCACCATGTGAGAAAATGCCACAGGGGTCACAGCAGTCGTGTTCCTGCTCTGAAGAAGACAGCGTAACAGTTTCCTGAATGTGAAGGTTCAGCATCTAATTCAGATGCTTTTTTTTTTTTTCTTCCTTTCTTTTTGGTCCAGTTTCTTATCAGACACAGCAGAATGGGTTTCCTGAGCTGGCCACAGAATGGCCAGCAAAAGGGAGGAGAAATCCTGTCTGTAAATCACACCACAGAGACACTGGTGCTGTCAGGATACTTTGTTTACTTTATTTTACTACTGCTGTCTTATCCTGTTGACAAGGCAGAGCAGCGGTGTGCATCGCTGATGTAACACAGTCAAGAATTGCAAACAAAAACACATGTGGTATACAACCAACATCCTGTGCATCAGATGTCAATGTGCAAGAAAAATAAGAATAGGAAAATATACTTCACCTCCCATATACTGTATATGTTTCCTGTCACACTTATACACCTTTATGAGTAACACATGACAGTTCCATATCAGTAGCATACAAGGAAACAGAAAAAAGTTCATTTAAGGTGGCAGGAAACAAATTAGGGCATGACAGTCAAACAACAAGGTTTAATAACACTGATCCAGCAACAGAGTTAAATATATTACGACCTGATATCTCTGTGTTATTTGATTTGTGGATAGTCTAAATGCGATCGTGCATGCATGCGTTTGATTGGGATAGGCAGGTGCACCTGAAAACAGAAAGTGTGTGCTACATGAGAGAGGAACAGGATGCAGGTTCATATGCAAAATAACCACAAGTTTTCTTTTGGTTTTACTTTGTTTGGTTGTTTTCATGTGAAACGGTTTTTGGTTTAAGGAATATGCATATTTGTGGAAATAGATGGGCAGTCAGCTGAAATTAACAATGGACAAACAGTCCTTTAAAATTAAATTAAATCAAACTTGAATTCGACCTCTGAAAAGAAGTGAGTATCATTAAAATTATCTTAGAATTTCCCGCAATCTTAAAGAAAGTGATAACAATGACGGATCCAAACCTTCACCCTCAAATTATTCACATTTCTTTATCAAGGTTTCATGAGCCTGTCAAGCAGTTTATGGATATTTGACAAAAATAGAGAAAAAAGTCCCATTTGGCAGTGTTTTCTCAGATCATCCCTTTATCAGGATCCATCCCTACCTCATGCTCCATTAACGTGTAAGGAAGATCTTTGCAAGTTGTTACCTGTACAGGGGTAATGCCCTAATTCTGATCTGATCTGATCTGGATTCAAGCAGCATTCTGGAGCTGGTGTATAATCCATCTCAACTTAAATGGTGTTGATTGGTGAAATTTCACTAATTTGCAAAAGATACTCAGCTGAATTTTGAAAAAAACAAACAAAAAAACAACAACCCATAAGTGAAATATATTTCTTAATTAATAACTTTCAAGTCAAACTTGTGACTCCAAATTCTATGGGTAGGTTTATATGTTCAAGAAGTTGTGTTATGAGGGGTCACAAACTATCATGCGGCTATTGCTAGAAGGACATAACATATTGTCATAATCTCATCCATTATCCGAAAGTCAAGCGTTTCCTGCCCAGTGTAAAGCATGCTGAAGGATAGCTGTTGTTACTGGATGGGGGTTGTGGTGGTGGGGAGGAGGGTTTGTAAGTTTGCATAGGGATGATGTTTGAAAAAAAAAAATCATTATTATTAATAAAAATAATAATAATAATAATTATTCTTATCATCATTATTAATATTATTGCATAATCCTGAAAGCAGAACCTATGTTGTAATATTTTTCTGAGGAACTGAATTGGTCGTTTTCTTCTCTGACAGTTAAAATGTGGCTGACATAATAAAATATGCAGTCACACTGAGTTTGAATTTCCTGTTTTCAGTGTTAATCCCTCACTGACGCTTTTATATTTGCCGCGTTAATAACTGTAATTATCCTGACATGACAGGGCCTAATTAGCTCCCTCACCCCTGATTGACGTAAACGGACACTGTGAGGAGAGTCACTCTCTCACCTATATACGAATCTTAGGAGGCGGATGTGACGTCAGCACGGAAGCGCGCTGTGGCGGTCTCCAGGGCAACGCCGCGTGCTGCAGTGACGCGAGCCCGGGCCCCGGCTCGTGGTGAGTGGGCGTGACTCGCCACGTTAGCCCCCCCCCCCCCCCCCCCCGCCGCCCCCTCCCTCCCTCCTCCGCCGTCAATGTGGGCGGGCCCTTTCTGAAGAGAAGGAGCGAAACACAACACCCAGAGGACTGAGAGCGGAGCGGGGGGAGGAGAGACTCGAACTGAGTGGAGTGCGAGAGAGAGTGGAGGACTTAAAAAGTCTCTAAAGAGAAGCTCTTGCATCGCGTTAATATCTGTTAAACAAGTCACAAAGCTGCGCGGTGGAGAGATGTCAAACGCGGATGAAGATGCGGTCGAGGCGGAGTGAACAGACCCCGGACAGTTAGCGAAAGAACTTGTTGACACACGCCGAGAGAGAGAAAGGCTTTCCGGCTGCCTCCAGTCGGGACGGTTTGGCCGCTTTCCGACGCAACTTGAGCAGATTTCAACGCGGCTTATCACGGCAACGAGAAGGGAGGACCGACTGCGAGCTGTTTCGGTGGAAAGCCAACCTGTCGCTCGGTTTGTTCCGCGTGTTGAGAGCCGGGAGGAAGCGGACCGAACTAGCGCGGCTGCTCCGGTTGTGTCGGGGGGGGGGAAGAGAGAGAGAGAGCAGCTGGAGCAGAAGATCCAAAAAGTTTCGCCGTGTATCTTAACCCACTTCCACAGACTGGGAATTCGAAGGAGAGGAAAAGAAAAGGCCGAGAAACAGTATTTCTATCCACCAGCAATTTAGCGGAATTCCTGCTATTTAGCAACTTTAGCTCCTCGCTAAGTCGCTAAAGCAGAGATAATGAAGACACCCGGGGATTCTGGTGAGTTTGTGTGATTTCATTTCATCCTCCATTGTCCTTCTTGTTTACTTGTCGGCAGAGCGAACTCTCTGCTGATTAATAGAAGAGATAGTTGTCAAGATCCGCTTGCTGTGGAAGAAAGAAGGCGAGAAGAACCTGTTGATTGTAGTTTTTCCTGCTGTAGTTCATCTGGGTACAGTTTTAAACCTGGTGCAGGTTTTCTACTGTACTCCGGCTCAAGAGGAAGTGGTTGAATAAATGTACAATTGTTACCACGACATCCTCCCTGTCACCCTGACAACCTTATTTCACCATTCAGCACCTTTCACAGAACACAACTGGAGATTTAAGTATTGAATGAATGTGACTGACAGAAACACACATAAAGATGAGTTGATATGTCGTCTCAATAAAACTTATCCATTCAACCTTAAAATGATCTTTTAGTTATTTAAACTTTGTAGATTTTTCATGGATCCGTCTCATGTTAACAAGGCATGTATTTGACAGATACTATGTCAGCATACTGAAGTGAGAGCAAAAGCGGGGGGGGGGGATTTCCAGTAATGAACTGTGTATCATTTCATGTAATTCTTCAAATTCTTGCATAAGTTTGTTCTTGCTTTCTTCCGTGGAGGACAAAGTATTCTTCCACATCAAGGAGGAAGTGGAAGTATTATCATCTGTGCCAGCTTTTCAGATCATGCCTGACATGATGGTTTTTTTTAATTCACCAAACTACATTAATTTGTATTGACTCATCACAGGAGACTGTGGATGACAAATGAAAGTATCGCTAACTGTCTCTGTTGTTTTCCTTGTTTGGAACAATGCGATGACTTCATCAGACATTTCTTGCGAGCGTTTGGCGTAGCTTCAGGACCTCTTTTGGATGTTCTTCTCCCCTCCCCCCACTGGGTCAGTCCTGACTCCCCAGCACCCAGATTCAGCCCCTCAGCCCTCCGCATTCCTGCACATTCAGACCTTCTCCCTGCAGCAGCCCTGGGGTGTCTGCCATGACGCTGCATTAGATCCAACCACCAGTAGACTTTTTATCGCTCAGCATCAGACTGACAGCAGATAACTTCAGGCCTTCTGGGAAATTTCTATAAATTGATTAATAGTTTTTCAATTTGTTGTGTGAATTTGAATGTACAACCAAAGAAAAGCAACATATATTCATTAGTTTTCTTTCGATTAGTTAACTATCTGATTAATCTGTCCAGCAGTAGTTGGGAATTAACACACGTCAGTCTTAACGGTAGTGTCTCAAATCCGATCTGATTTTATAGTAACGCCTAAAGCTGGATTTTTTCAACAGGTTAATCCGTGATGCTGTCCTGTCTGCTCTCATGGTGTTTCTGCGTTTGCAATCAGGATGTTGGATCCTATCTTTAACACCAGTTTTTCCAATGCAGGAGGGGGATGTATGAGAATGCTGGAATGTAGGATAGACAAACGTAATCATCTCTTTGTCGGATGTTTGATGACGGGGGGGGGGGGGGATTATGTCCCATATGATAAGCAACTGTCACTATAGAGCTTACCTCCTGTCTCTACAGTGCTATTCATTTCCCTTGCTCTCCTGTTTTCCAGTCATTTCATTAGCCTTAATACACAATAGAGTTTCTGCTGCGATAGAGGATTGATCAAATTACTGCTGTATACTTGGATTTTTGTGCATGTTTGATTTAGCCTTCGGATTTGGTTAAAGAAAAGACCTACAACTTCCATTGGTCATCAAGTAGGTAATTCTTGGTATGTCATATCTTGTCTTCTTTATAAAGTCATATAGCTGCCTTTTGTGCGCCTCAGGGGTTGTGCTAATGATTAATTAAGCATTTGTGATAAGATCACACCCCTACAGTAATAACTTACCCACTGTACATCTCACTCTTCCTACTCACACCCCGTCACACTTTACACTTTGGGTTACATTCTTTTTTTCTCCTCTGTCCCACCCCGAGGGTCGGAATTTTTTCTTCTGTCACCTCCGTCATTCTGTTTTCTCTGACGGGACGGGATAAGGCCTGGTTGTGCCTTTGTGTGATGGAATTGCATGGCGGGACCCCTGCCTCTGGAGTGACCATTGTGTGTCTGTGTGGAGTGTGGGACAATGGTGGGAGTGGGGCAGGCCTTGGGGCTGATTGTGTGTGGACTTGTGGGGCCAGGGACCTCTCATTGTACTCATAATGGTGCGGAGTAGCTCATAGTTTGGTGGTGCTTTTGACAAGTAACGAGACCGCACTCGTGCGTACGTGTGTGTGTGTGTGTGTGTGTGTGAGAGAGAGAAAAATACAAATATTTGCGAATAATTAAAAGAAAAATACATTTCACCTTTTCCCTGTGTTGGTTAATGTGTGTGATTGCTAGCATATGCCTTTCAATCTCAACACACAACCATTGTGATGATAAGTGCAGCGATTAGCCTTATCTGTGAAAACTCCCTTGCAGTGCTGACCACAGCAAAACCACTACCACCCATTATTCCAATACAGTTTTACAGCCGGGTTTATGGGACAGTGTCCTGCTGTGATCGGGCTCAGCCAGCTTTGCTTTAAGCCTCAAACAGATGATGTTCCGTAACAAAAGTGGTTATCTCCTCTGTGGGAAAAAAACCTGGCAAAGTCTTATGTGTTTAGAGTCAGTTTTGTTGTTTGTTTGCGTGTAAAAATTTATTCTTGTGTAGTATTTCTAATTGGGGAAATATTGACATGCATGTTCAATATAATAGAGATTAATTTTACAACTGATCCTTTTCAAAAGTTTTCTTATTGCTGCCTGTGATATAAAGTTGACAAATAACTTCTGGTGGAGAAATTCTGGCCTTCAGTGGTGGAAATGTCTGGATTTATCCAGGACTTTCCCCAAAGGGAACAATGTGTTTAGCCAGTCGACACTAATGGACCTCCTCACTATTTGTCCTGCACTGCCCTTGACCAGAACGACCACAACCAACAAGACAGCATCAGCCTGACCAGCCGGGGTGTTTCTGACCACACTGCTGCCAGCCTGTTCCCTCCTTCGCCCTGCGGGGGGGTCCAACACATTAATGTCACATCTGCCCATCTATAGATTATCTGCCTTTTAGATCTGTTTGATCAGATGTTTGATTGGCGCCCTCCATTTAAGACCGCCCTTTTACCCTGATAACACAACTGCAGAAGTAGATGTGCCCCCAAGCTGTGTGTGTGTGTGTGTGTGTGTGTGTGTGTGTGTGTGAGCCTAGTTTTGTCGTAACGCCATTGGTCACAGCCGCAGCACAACCCTATATTGACCACATTGGCTATCAGTCAACGATGGCAAACAGTCTGGTCTGGATGGCATCGGCAGATAACTGTGCCACTTTAAGGAATGGGTGTGTGAGTACACACACACATCCAGAGTGCACACACACTCACACGCACTGCTGCTATTTATTGGAATTCTTGGACCTCCCACATTCCTGCTTAGAAGGTTAATAGTTGCCGGCTGTGTTGCATTACATATGAGGGGAAAACACAACAGTTACTATCTCTGAAACGCTTTCCTGTACACACTCATAAACCTGTTGACTCAAGAAGAAAGGAATGCGATCATTCATAGGCAAACATAATTTGAATTCTTTCTTAAAACTATTTGAATAGAAGTGTTTGAAGACACAAGTCCAAAAAAAATGGCAAATTATTTTTGAAAAAGGAAAGTGTTTTTCCTGCAAGCCTCATCCAGATGCATCTATTACTCCCCCCGACACACTCGCTAAGCGTTTCCTTTCAAATCGGTGTCAAGATTCATGTTGAGAAGTGTTTGTGCGCTTGAATTGTGATGTGCGCTGTAGGGCACCTGTTTGTGTTTGCGTGCATGTGAATGGTAATGTAATATGGGGATTTTTACATAGTGGCACTTCTATAGAGGTGAGTCAGTCAACACAGAATGTGTTACTGTAAAAGAATATCAGGTGTCTATTGAAAAGAGATAAGGTTTAGTGGGTGGGTTAGTGTCGTGAAGGAATTGTTTTTGAAGTGTGTATGTAGGAGCTTCTGTATCTATAACACGTTCTTAGTGAGGGCGGCCCCATTGAAACACCTTTGAGTGATGATACATAGACTTAAACACACCAGTTAAGATCAGTTTGCTCCATTCATCTCCTCCACATGTGAGGTTTTGTTTCTATTTTATCTTTCAAGCTTTGGGAGATGGCGTGAGATCCAACAACTCCAACATCAGGCACCATATGACAAAAACCCATTATTATTATAAAAAAAATTTTTTTTTTCATGTTGTTTTGTTGATTAGGAAGTGATGCTTGTAAATCCATTTTGAACTTTGCAGGAGACAGGAAGCTGCTCTTTTTTAATGACATGTCTTGTTTGCTTACACAACACTAGAATGCTAGCTAGCGTCACACACCGCAGTGCCGTTACGCTGCAGTTATTTTGGATTTGTATGACAGAAAAAAAGAGAGAACCCAATTATTTGCATCGCCTGTTTGATGACAACTAAATACATCCTGGGCTCAGAGGGTGAAGAGTTCCTGGAACACAAGCTGTTGGCCCAGTTTGAAAACTTCAATCATTACATTAATCATTGATTGCATATGTTTTGAAAATTTGGTGCTATCAAATTTGAAACCTTTTTATTTTGCCTTAACTTGACATGTTTCTGCTATTTGTGCCTCTTTAAATGTGTTAAAACAAAAAAACAAAGGGTTCTCCCAGACCCTCTGATAAAGGGAGGCGGTGAGTGGAGCTCCTAACCTCTCCCTAACCCCTTAAGTCCAGTGCAGTCAGCAGACACTCCCAGCAGAAAGGCAGCAGTGTTTGAATAGTTCCTCAAGCTATTTTTATCTGGGAATCTGCCTCTGTGCTGGACCCAGGGAGCTGGGTGGAGGACAAATATCTAATCTAATTTTGGACGATGGGAAGTCACCAAAAGGACGTCTGTGCAGCTCGCATAGTGTCGATATTTTGTGCGAGTCTGTGTGGTCGGCTGCCGGGTATTGAAATGGTGTCTGGCGCCAAGTTAAACTTTCTCGTGTCACCCTCCCCTTATTCCCTCTCTCTCTCTTCTCCAGGTCCTCCCTCCTTTTTCCTCACCTCTCTCCCTCCCTCCCTCCCTCCCAGCAGCCCGTGTAAGGAATGCAAGATCACGTTTTGGAGCCTTCTTTTCAACCAGTCTTTCCTCTTCCTCTGCCTGTCTTGCCTCTTACTGCGCTGGCTTGTGTTTCTGTCTTTATCTAGTTTGTGTCTCTGCCCCCGTGTTCAGACCTGTTCTCCTTTGACAAAGCTCATTTTGAACTTTGAGCCAACTGTTTCCAGTCTTATGTGAGCAAGAAAGTAATGCACAATTGAAAGGCAGGGCTTCAGGTGGGAACGCCATAAGACGTGTCCATGCCGGAACAAACTGTTCCCGACTGTTGTTCATCTAAAGATTGATTCAGAGCAGATCAACTCTTGAGTTTTACTTCCTTTATGTCAAGGAAAGCAGTTTTTCCCCTTTTGACCATAGGCATGTTAATAACAGCTGGACCGTTTGCAGGTGTGTGTGCACACACACTCCGCATAATTACATCTGAAAATGGCTGAGTTCACTTGGGTAAGCAGCAGAAAACAAACTGTTTCTTTATGCGTGTGAAAGTGGTAAATGAAAAAGGGATATCTTCAGGGGTGTATCACCTAATTTCATCCTGCCAGGCAACGCCAACACTCTACACTCAAGATATAGAAACACAAAACTGTTCTTTTACGACAAACTAGAACGAGTGATCTCCCCGTGCGCCGCCGTTTAGCAAGACGTTTCACTTTAGAGCCGGATGGACTCATGAATTGTGTTTGTAAGAAGAGTGTTATGTGTTTGAGAGCACACAGATGCCTTTGAGCGCACACAGATGCGTGTCTGTCTGTTGGGGAGAGAAACCTTTTTAACTATCGATTGACCCTCCCATCGTCTCCTCCCTCTTACTATCGTTCCTGTGTCACCAATCCATGGATGAATACCCCTGGGGCAGCTCTTCTTCCATTAGCCTCCTCCTCCTCTTTCCTTCTCTCTTCCCATTCCTCTTGCTTTATGTCACCCAATCCTGTCTCGTCTTTTTCACTGGGCCACCCTGATTTATCAGCCAGCACGACTGGGTGAACAGACACAGCAAAGTTTTCTGTCGAGATGGTTTGAAAAGAGCAGAAATCTGTCTGTTCTTGTCAAAGTGCATCAGTGAGAGGTGGTTTCTGGTGTTCCCAGAGTTACCCTGACAATTCAAACTGTGAGCTGGAATTCAGGCTTAGACCTCAAGCTGGTATCGGGTGGAAGTTGGCATCTGAGCATACATGCACGCACACACACACACACACACACACACACACACACACACACACACACACACACACACACACACACACACACACCGTCTTGAGCTCCTTCAAAGACATACATTCATATGGAAAAGTCTAGATTGTACTCAGAGGAGGACAAACATCTGACTATTGTCCATTGTCATCCTAAGTGTCTACAGGACCTCCTTCCTAAGGAGCGCTGACACTGCCTGTCCAGGTGTGTGTCTGTGTTTTTCTCTTCTTGTGTATCTGTGTGTACACTGGCCCGAGAGAGACTGAATAATACATGGGATCATTGGAGATGTATTTATAGGAAAGCATAGTGATTAAACTTTAATGATAAAGTCGACCATCAGTGCTTCACAAGACATAACGTATCCTCTTACGTGCACACGCGCGCACGTACGCATGCACAGAACACACTATGTTCATCTCGTCACATATTTCTTAGGAGTTAGTCCAGACGTGAGTGTGTTTACGTCGTGCACCACTCTCCAGTCCTTTAGTGCCTCTGTCCAGTCAGCCAACAAGAGATGCCGCATTCAGTGTTTTTGACCCTGACCTTTTTGGATAAAGTTCAATCTAAAATGCACAAATTTAACTGGCTTGTGCTTTCATTAAGATCGTATATAATTTAAAGCTCCATCATTATGATCTCCCATTGAACGTCATCATGACTGATTAATAAAGAAGCTTCAACTATGAATCTCTAGTTGATGACATCAGGGTTTAGCAGCTCCAATCCCTGCTGTGTGTAGATGTGTGTAGATGTGTGTTAGCGCCTCTGTACAGTAGCCCTGCCCTCCGTCACAATAGTTTTATCCATGTCCATTTTTAGCATCAGACGAGTTCCAGCGAAATTATGTAACAACAAGGCAGCTCTAAGGGGTGGGCGCGCACAGATATAGGCCTACTATACATAAATCACACACAGTGACGGTTGTTTTAAGGGGATTAAAGCTTTTGATGAGGAAGCCAGAGAGCTGGGTCACCTGACCAGTCACAGGGTGTGAAGGGAAGGGGAACACAGGGAGGAATGGGTCAAGAGAAGCACGGGGATTTATCCAACAAAGGGAAGGAGGGGGGGGAAATGAGCTTGAAAGGCACAAGCAGAAGTGAAAATGGATAAAAAGTGCTCAGTCATAACAGATGGATAAGAGAGTATTAAGAGAAGGGCTTTTAAACCTGATGTGATTGAAATTCAAGCAAGATATGACACATTTCATTGATGAAGACCTATTTAAATGGGTGTTGTGACTTCAGCAACTACAGAATACATCCCATCAATATCAGTGCCCAAAGTTTAATCTGAATTTAAAGTTAGTTTTTGAGTTATGATGTAAGCATATATTACTGCATTTACGTGACCTGTTTGGATTGTAACTGCCAACATACGCATTTAGCATCTGCCTAAATATCAATACTTTGTATACACGTTACCTTGGAAACCATGCAGCATTCTTTGCCTGCCAAGAGGCGCAAATCATAAACATTATGTTCAGTTTGACTGCAGGCTACAGAAAGATGGGAGAGTTTGAACCAGGAGTGATAGAATCATAATCATAGTGAATCTTTTTTGTGTCTCTCACACACACACACACACGTCCTTCGAACATGACACGGATTATCTTGAACGCAACTTTGTCTTTGGTTATGCCCCTAGCTCATAACCTCACTATTTTTTTGTGTGTGTGTCTGTGTGGGTGTTGTGTTCGTAGGGTTATTGTTCTCGTCTGGCCCGAGTATTAGTCGGGTTCGGCACCACGTTAAACTTTCTCCCTGAGGTTAGCTGGAAGAGGAGGCGCAGTGCAGAGGTGTGTGTGTGGGAAGGTGAGATCCATGCATATGCGTGACTCATTGATGAACGTGTACACACGTTCCTCTGTGGTATTGGATACGACATCACTTTTTCTCACAGTCATTTGCTTAATCCACGGTTGCTTTTATTTCCGAGCTGCGCTGCGAAGTAAAAACCAAACAATCAGATGACGGCCACAAACACGCTGTTGTGTAACGCAGCGGTTTCTTCTACATCTCAGCTTTTGTAATCACATTTCTTCCACATGATCGATGTCTTTTCCTTTTTTTTTCTGCTCACTCTGGTGTGACATCATCATCATCACAAGCGTGAATTGTAAAAATAGGAAGGAGCTGAAGAACCCAGTCAGACACAAGGAGAACATGTCAAATCTACACAGTCCTACGTCTCTGAGTGGATTTGAACCCAGGATGTTCTGTCTGTGAGTCATTAGCACGACCAAAATTTTTTGAATTAACAAAGAAAATTCTGAATGGGAACAGGAACATTTTTAGACCTGGCCACCATCCACCACAAGAACTGAAGAAGCCCCTTGGATGAGAGGCGAAAAGCCTTCAAGAAACTTTCTTAAAAGTCCAGTGGATTGATTTAAACAGCTTTGGATAACCATGACCTGGATAACTGAGAACATACATAGACATCTTGCTGTCTGACATCAAAACTATAATGATAGTTAACACCGATGTTAGTCTGAGTGTTATCCTGCTGTAGTCCAATTATTAACTAAAGTGACTCAAGTACTTTATCATCTATTTTGGTTTTATAATGATATTTTTATGTTTGTCCGGGTGACAGAGTTTTCTCTAGAAAGGGCTTTAATGTGTTTTGAACCAAAATCACCTGGGTTTACTTGTGTGTGTGTGTGTGTGTGTGTGTGTGTGTGTGTGTGTTGCAGCTGTCATTTCATGGGGAACTCCCGTGCTACGTTACACCTCAAATGGATGATCTGAGCCCTTTTGAACCAGCATTCATAACAATAGTTTTTTTTTTTTTCTTCTTGTAAGCTGTCTGTATAATATGCACTCACATCATTGTGTGTGGAATGAAACTGAGAAGTAACACGACTGTATATTCATACCCATGTACCCCCTCCCACACCCCCACCCCCGCCACTACACACACACACACACACACACACACACACACACACACACACACACACACACACACACAGGGAGGTAGCGCCTCATTTTATGAGTTTCTCCAAGCGAAGGTAATCAGTGTGTGTATAGTCAGTTCTTGCATAACGCCATCCAGCACACTGATGGAGGGGAGAAAGTTCATCCCCCCCCCCCTTCTCTCTCTGTCTGTCATCTCTGTGAACTTCCTTCCTTATCCATGACTCATTAAGTCTCTATTTTTTCTACTTCTTTTCTTATCTTTTTCTGTCTGTTTCTCCTCACACCTGTGCTTTCGTTTCATACTTTTATCCAAAGACAAACCCTACAAACCTCGAGGATAGAAGGACATTGCAGCTGAAAACTCGTAGCATCCAGAACATGCAGTATAAACCGATGCGTGTTTGACACGCCTAAGTCGCAGCCATGATGACTCAATAAACACACAGGTTTAGAAGGAAGTCACGGGAGATGTCTTCATTATGGGATTTGTCAGGCAATCCAAGTCACACATATTATTATTATTATTATTATATATGGTAATTTTTTTCTAGACAGCAGTGTGGATGTTTATGGTATAGAGAATGTGACATGTCATCTGGATGTGGGCTGAAATCACAATATAGTGGTAGTGATTCAGAAAAATTCTTGTAAGTGGGATCATTTTGACTATTTTAAAAGTCTGTCAGCAATAATGTGGAACGTCAGCGTCAGTTGATATCGTTGATATTGATATATTAGTCCCATTTCCCTCTAAAGGAGGCTGTAATGAAACCCAATATAAGATTGATCTGAAATCGTCTGAAAAGGTCTAAATTGATGTGATTCTGGGGCCAGGATGTGAGAGTCTCTGCCGGCTTTGTGTTTACTGTTGAGCTCATTGCGTTTAAGAACAGATTGTCGCCGCCATTGTTCAGATGTCTAGCTGGTACTGTGTCGCACAGCAAGGTACATACCAGGGGCTGTGATTGGGCTTGGCCATCTGAACCTTCTTTCACACACTTCCTTTATTCTAAATTTTCTCTTGATCCATTTTTCTGCGTATTGTAGGGGATTCGTCAATCTGCAAACGTCACCGTCCATCAGCAGCTTTATACTGACATTCTTTAAGTCAACAACCGCATTAGAACAGGGAGCTTTCAAAAGTTAATTGTAGCTGCATGCCTTTCAACCATTTCGGGTGGTGCTCCATTTTGTCCGGACCCATAACCTCTGTTCCAGATCACATAGGGCACATGTGTCAAACTGAAAAGCCCGGGGGCCAAATGTAGCCCACCACGTCATTTTATGTGGCCTCCGAGAGCATTAAAGGTCAAGTGTGTCTAAAAATAAATAGGTCAAAAGTGTGCTTTGACCAAAAACTACATTTCCCACAATGCAGTTATTAAGCATGTTTTAACATTGACAAAAATGTTTTGAACAAAGTTAATGTCCTAACTTGTGTTTTGATGTTATTTCTCTCTACTCTGTTGGATAGTTCGATCCTTGATTGATGGAGTTTTGTGAGTTTCATAACCTGACAAATTAAAACTATTTGTTATAAGAGAGAACTGTAATTTTTGTAACTTGAATAAGTAATAAAGTCAGAGTTATTTAACATTAAGCAGTAGTTAGGTTTATTTTGCATTACATTGAGTTACATTTAGTTACATTTGTAAGTTACATCTGGACATTTGAGGACATTTGAGGACAGTCATGATGCTGATGTGGCCTTCGGTGAAAAAGTTTGACACCCTTGACGTAGGGGATAACAGACGACTTACAGAAGACTCCATCCACATCCGTATCCGTCTTTAATATGCAGCATTAATGGGCCTTTGCCCTTTGTTTCTAGATTTTTGCTCTTCTCTCCGGTTACATCACCATCAGCCTCTCCCTCGCTGTCTTCCTCCCTCTCCGGGGCTCTTGCATAACGCCTGGCTCTATGTGGTCCAGCTGAGGATTCTAATCTTTCCCATGAGGCAGAGCGTTAAGTGCAGACCAGGAGAGGAGGGAACAGGGAACCGGGTCGTCTTCTGTAACCTGTCAGCGCGCACTGATTGGTTGACTCAGTGAATGTGATCTGGAACAGGGTTGTGTTTACATGCACCACCAATATGGTGATAATGTGTGTACATATGTGTGTGTCGTGTGCCTGGAAGGTTTTTTTTTTTTTCCATCATTTATGTGTATTTATGAGTCGCATCAATGTTGTGTGTGTCCTACCTGATGCAGTGTCGTAACTACGGGGTCTCTACAAGCTTATGTGTGTTTGCATGTGTTTCTTTGTGTGTTTTTTTGTTACTAAAATTGTGCCACACGAAGCAATTGTACAAAATTCCCCTCTCTGATTTCCCTCAATCTCTCTCGCACGTCACACACACAGAAGCAGGATGACAATATGCCGGCTGGCCGGCAGCGGTGTGTGTGTGTGTGTGTGTGTGTGTGTGTGTGTGTGTGTGTGTGTGTGTGTGTGTGTGTGTGTGTGTGTGTGTGTGTGTGTGTGTGTGTGTGTGTGTGTGTGTGTGTGTGTGTGTGTGTGTGTGTGTGTGTGTGTGTGTGTGTGTGTGTGTGTGTGTGTGAGGTGAACGTTACATAAGGCTGATCGACACTACTTAATCAGCTTTAGGAGACATGCTTAACAAGCTGACCAAGAGGAGATGAGGGTTAAAGGAGACGAAGGAAGGAGGTGGGGGGGTGGGGGGTGGGCGCTCAGGAACTAGCCCTGATGGATAGCAGGAGACACTGAGTGAAGGGTGAGAAGAGTCGGGGAAGAAGAGAAAGTGGCGACAGGCGGTCACACGGCATGCGTCTGTTGTCCCTGTTTACGATGGGATAAACACACACACATAAACACGCTGCGCTCTGCCCTCTGCACCCCCCCTTTCCATGACCCACTGTGACGCAAATCATGTGCAGGTGTGTGTGTGTGTGTGTGTGTATGTGTTTTCAACATTTGCTGTGTTCACTCAGGATGAAAGGCGACCGCGTTTCCCAAAAAGCAGTGAGGACTAAATGGTCTTCTGTCAGGGCAAGTTGTTCACAACATTGTGTTGAACAGGAGTATCGTCACACATCCAATGACTTTGAGGCAAATCGAGCGGATCTGTATTACTAAATGTTTTCACACCATCTTTATTCATGATGACGGTTTGTCCTTGTTTTACATCAAAATCTGTGTATTTAAGCTTTCTCTGTCTTTCCCTGCTTGTTTTATACATTTCACTGCTTTCTCCTTTTGACCTTTTTTCCAGTATGGCTTACCAAACACACACACACACACACACACACACACACACACACACACACACACACACACACACACACAGAAACCTCTTAAAGAATGACTAGCAGATGTGGACAGAAAGCTTTTTTCCATCATCTAAAATTAGCAGAGATAGAAGAATGGCAGGAAAGCGCCCAGGGTTGAACACAGAGGGGAGTTGTTTTGGGGGAGTGAGGAGTGGAGGGGGGGGGTGGTAGACTAGAAGTAGAGGAAGGGAATGGGTTAATTGAATTGGATTGTGTATTTTTAGTGCTATACTTATGGATGGCACTGATGCTCAGGAACCACTGTGGGGAAAAGAATATACATCAGCACCTGAGACTTTTGTATTTGTTGTATAACAAGTACAAAAGTATTTGTATTCAGTACATTTTTGAGTACATTTATTTAAAAGTACTTTTTTTTCAACTTTTTTACTTTTTTAAGTACTTTTTGAGTACTTTTTTAAAAAAGTATTTGTATTAAGTACTGTATTAAGTACTTTCTTTTTATTATTTATTTCTTTTTTTAATTTTTTTTTTTTACAAATCCTTTTTCATTTACATAAAATCCTTTTTGAATTTCAAGCATTGAATGTTTTTTTTTTACTTACTTTAACCCAACAGCTTCATCCTGGCTCGCTTACATCATGTTGATGCCGTGGTGTTTTGAAATGTCCCAGTCGTAGTTTTTGTAATTACCGATGTTTTAGCACTTTGGAAGCTAGAAGTTATCCACACCTCCAAAGGTGTTCTTCCCCAAGCAGTGGGACAACAGTGCTGTTTGGTAAAGCCACCGCTGTCCCCTGTTCACTCGTCTCCTCGGGGACCATTTAGAATACCAGGCTACCAGCCTTCTGCTTCGCCTTAAGACACTTTTATCTCCCCCCTGATGATGACATGAACCAACAAGGGAGTGTGCGTAAGTGTGTATTTTAGATGAGAGCCTGTTTACTTCATCAACAAGTGCTATTCCAATGTTGTTTTTCTACATAGTTTTCAAGAAAATCTGTCCTGCTTTCATGCTACTGTTAATTTTCTTTCTTCTCCACCTATGTAAGTTTGAACTACACTATATGCATTACACAAAAAACGCCAGCCACCATCAGCTCAGTGAGCATTAGAGAGAAAAACACGATTCCCCAGAGACCATCACCTATTTCAGTCTCACCTCCAGCCTGAACAACAGCAGGCAGCTCATAACAAGAGACGCACACAAACATGCTTATGGAGTACAGTACATCCATAGGGTACCCGTTGGAGAGTTTAAGATGTGTAGAACCTGTTTCTTCAGTATCTGCTGAGGCGACACAAACGGAAACAACCACGTGTTGATAAAACAGACATTATTTAAGAGGCAAATGTGTTTGGGTAAAACATTCATTTTTGAATCGCAGGTTATTGCGAAATATAGCACAATATGGGATGTAGGTGTTAACATGCATCCCGTGGTATCAGGCGTTGGTGAATCTGTGACTGTGCTTTCAGTGTATGAGGTCAACACCAAAAACTGTTTTTCCAGTTCTTCTAAGTCTGGTGTTGCAAACATTAAATCTCCCCCAACTCAATTGAGTTTGGACATTTTAAGTTTAAAAATAATAAAGATATGGAATAAAATTTGTTGACAAAAGCATTTATTGAATTACAAATGTACGGTACCAGCAACCCAAGAGTGTGTCGATGTGAAGTATTCCATTGCATCAGGATCATCCAACCAGAGTATCCAGGGTATGAAGGACAGAGCATTATATGACTGCATCGTCATCATCATCATCATCATCATGTAAATGAACAAGGCTGCCTGCTGTGTCATATAAATAGATTCTTTGAGGAAAAAGGTGATGTATACACCACGCTAAGTAAGCGGACTCGGGAAAATGATGAGTCATCAGTTAAAGTAATAAGCAATAATCAGTTTTCCCCATCAGTAATCAAATTTCTTTAACCAGCTAATACTTAGAAGGTAAGTCGTTAAAAAATGGAAGCTGCACGGAGTAAAATGTAATGCCTGGATATGAAGCAGGTTTTTCACAGTCGTCGTTTGATGGATACACAAAAATCTGAATTCTCAAGGCTCGTGCTCATAACATGATTATTTCTGGACCGTTTCTGGAAATGACAGAAAATATGCATGCCAGGAGCTGATTTGCTTCAAGTTTTACCACTCAGTTGAGAATGCCTGCTATTTGAAAAGGTGAGAAAACCTGGGGCCCCATTGAGGCAATTTTGTCTCATGCAGTGTTTACATCTGAATCCAAGCCTGAACTGTTTTGTCCAAGATAGCAAAACTGGAAAATAAATCTGTTCTTTCACTAAACCACATTTATATTTTAATTATTGCAGAAGTACCACATTAATTATATTAATTCTGGAATGTTTTAAATCCAAAGCATGTCTTTTCTGATTACAGTTTAAAACACGAGGCTGTTTGTGCAAGATCCCCTAATTTGGAGTAAATAATATCAAACGGACTTAATCATGGAAAACAATGTGTGGGTTTTTAAAGCTGAAAGAAGTTGGACTCTTGCCATGTAGTTTTAACATTGTTTTAGGATATTCTTGCCTGTGTTGCGCTGCCCTGGATATAAAAGGAGCATGAACTCCTCATCCCGAGCTGTTAGACGTCTGCTGGAGAGATCAGGTGTCTCCCTGCCTCGTCTCTCACTTGCATTCACGCATCTTGAATGTTAATCCGCTGCGGAATGTGTTGACTTCTGATGCTAGACAGCAGGCCCCGCCATACGTGTCCATGAGTCAGTTGTCTTTCACTTAGTTTTGTAATATTTTATTCCTCAGTGTTCAGATATGGGATATGGTGTGTGTGTGTGTGTGTGTGTGTGTGTGTGTGTGTGTGTGTGTGTGTGTGTGTGTGTGTGGTGGTGGGGGAGATGGGACAGAGAGACCTCTGTGAGTGTTTTTGATGTGTAGCGTGTGATTCTGTTGCCAGCTTGTTGCAGGGAGACTGGGTTGCTTTGCACTGCAGCCTTGTTTGCCTTGAGCGGCCCCTGCTTTTGGAGAAGGTGGAAAAGTTCTGTCTTGTTCCCAGCCAAAGCCAGCAAACACAGACACACACACACACACACACACACACACACACACACACACACACACACACACACACATATCCTGTCATGTAGCACAGAACTCTGTCTCCTGATGACTACCTGTTGCTGGCACATTCATCATCCCACTCCTTTCCTCTCTCTCTCTCTCTCCCTCCATCTCTCTGTCCCTCCCTCCATCTCTCCATTTGCGTCCTTTCCTCCCTTCCATTCCCCATACCTATTTGAGTCCATGTTCCAGGCTTGAAACGATTAATTGCCCATTTATGCTTTTTTTTTTTTTTTTTTTGTTCATTTCTGTTCTGGGGGGGTTATTTTTAGGCGTTAAGTGTCTGGTTGCTAGGACACAGTATGAGAGAGAGAGAGAGAGACGCTAGAGAATAGCGGAGAGTTTGTATTGTGAAGCCTGTATTACAAACGCATACACTGAGTCAGCACTGACACACACTCACAAACAAATATATATACACACACACACACACACACACACACACACACAGTGTTTCAGTCTGTAGCTGTTATTGTGGACTTGTTTTTCTGGCTCAATCTTTTCAACAGGTTGACACTCTGTGTGTATTACTGTCATTTATGTTCGGTAATTCTGACTTCTCCACGGTGCAAGCTGTCACATGCACACACACAAGTAAGTTTGCAAGTATGTATATACAGGCCTGAGGTTTCAACATGGAGTGCTCACTTGTTTGATGTTTTATCTTTTATTTTTTAATCTTTCTACATATTTTAAACTGGTCATCATCTCAAAGCTGTGGTTAAGTCTCTCTGAACTTGACGTTGTTGTTGTTTGTGTTGGATTTGACTCTTGACAGATTTGTTGCACGTGAAAAATGACATGCATGGACACACACAGAGGAAAAACATCTTTTGTTGCGATGCATGACAATTCTTAAGGTCTTGTCCCGCTCTGGTGGGCGTGGCGCATTCCAGGAAACCACCCCCCAAAAAATACCACCGATCTCTGAGACCACAAATGCACACATGCACACACATCTTACAGGAAAATGGTTGTTGTGGTATTTAGGCAACGTCTAATTTACTCCAGTGTGGCTATGGACTTTAGAAACACAGGCCAGCTGGGTATTGTGCGGGATTTCAGTCACATGGTCAGGCATTTGCTTTTTAAAGCCTGGGAAAAAAAGGAATGATATTTAAGTAATATGAGTCTAAGTAATTGCATTCAAAACATGTTAAAAGACTGAGAATAAATTATTTTAACACCTGTTTTTTTCCCCCCAGTTTGTTCCATTAATGTCCTCACAGTTAATGGTCACATTTAACAAAAAATGGACCAAATTCTCCAATATGAAAAAAGCTAGAACAATCAGGGTTTTTGCTTGAAAATAGCTGAAAATGAATTTATATTCAGCATCAGTTAACTTAACATCACATCGTCCTGGGATAACGTCTAGAGTTGCTTGGCTTGCTCTTGCAGGTAGTAGTGTGTCTAAGCAGTGTGTTGAACCAGAGGTGAAGTGTCTGCTGGCAGCGTTCTGCCAAGCTGTTGGCTGCCTCAGTACATTAACACCAGCCTGTGAGGTAAGGCGACAGCGTGGAAGAGGAGAGCGGCGCCTCTGGCCTGTAACATAGTCGTGTTAGGTCTTGACAGCTTCTCCCTTGAAGTAACTTTGAAGGAAATTATTCGCCCATCATGGGAAAATTACACAAGAGAGCTACTTCCACAGGCACTTAAATACATATTTTATTGAAAGCATGTCCAGCTAACTATAACTAGACTTCAATGTTTCATTGAAATATTTAAAAGTAAATATGTTTACATGTTAATATAATTATGATCAAAGCCAGATGCTCCAGTCTCATCCACCAGAGCAGGTTGTCTGCATCCAAAGGTGGAGATGTTTCTGCATCAATGTTGATTAAAACCCCCAGTTTCTTCTGTCATTCTGGTCTATCGATCGTCCCTGAAACGGTCTGATCTTTCATAATGATTTCCATGGTGAGCTTCTATTTTTGTACTTCTGAATCTAAAAAGCAATAGACGTAAGAGACGTCAATCACCATCCCCACCTCAAAAGTCTCAAGAGGTTTGAAGGTTGAGGTCAAAGCCATCACAGTTTTTGAAAAAATCTTTTTAGGCTCACCCAAACACCACAGAGGCTTTCCATTTCTTTCTCTCTCTTTTTGTCTTTTGCCTCCTTTTTTTTGGCGCAGCGGGCACACTGTCTCCTTGCCTTGAATACTGATTTGGACGTCAATTACTATGGTAACAGTTGAAGCTTTGAAGCATTTGGGTCAAACCTCCACTCCTTACTGGAATTTCAACCTTAACACTAGTGTGTTTTTGACAAGACAAAATAAGCATGACGACTATTTTTATTACACATGCACTTTGCATGATGCCCTTTGAGGCTGCTGTGCGAAGAGTGTGTTTGTGTGTGTGTGTGTGTCTAAGGACAGTGCATCACATGGCTGAGAATAAACATATCGAACAACATTTGGAGAGCAACAGGACTCTTCTCACCGACACAATATTATTTTGCTGGTCTTAACACACTCCAGGGAACAACATACACACAAACACACACTCCCTCATCAGACAGCACTGTGGTACAGGTGCGGTGGCTTTATGTGTGTATGTGCGTTCACAGTGTTCCTATCCTATATGCATTATTGTAAAGACCAGCCTGTTGTATGTACATGTTTCCGGTTACATTCTTAAGTTCTATTCTACTCTACAATGAGTTTGCATTTGGCAGGTGAATATCGTTAAACCTTTTTTTTAATTGTTGAAAATTTAACAAAATAAACTAAAAATATCCTTCTTGTTTCTTGTATTGCTGCATTTACTATAAATGAGGAATCTCAAGATCTCTCACATTTACAGGTAGTCCTCCAGATACGAACACTCGATTTAGAAACATTCTGCGTTAGCAATATTCCAACTTTCATTTCCCCTTTTTTTTTCTTGCCTTGTCTCTGAGCATCTCAGAGCTTCAGGATTCTTACGCTCCATGATACTTTACTGTTTATCATGGCTGATAAAGCAAAGGCTAGTGACGTTAGTGGTAGTGGTGACCGTCGCTCTGATGACAACTCTGCCTCTGACTGACGACTCCTCCCCCCCCCCTCTTGCTTCGCTCTAAAGCTAAATTTCTTGATGGGGCTACTTTACCGTTCAGTGGATTGTCAACAATAACAGCTGACTCTGGCTGTTGTTTTTGGATATGCTTAAAAAACTAGTCCAGAGTTCCTTGAAGTGTTACCTTCTTCTCCTCAAGGATTAAATTAAAAGGAGCAAAATCTTACCGTAAACTAATCTGAATTCAAAACAGTCGCGTAACTCATGAGTGTCCCTCAATGGTCGATATTGGAACTATACATACTGTATGTATTTTATAGGATTATATGTTGCTGTTATTATTGTGCTGTGACATGAAATTGTGATAAGCGGTGTTAATGAATTGTAAGAATGGCTGTGAAGAAGAGCTGACTTCACTAATGTTTCTTGTGCTTAAAATCTTAACCAGTTGATAAATCGAGCATCTGCGTTCAGCACCGTCGTCACCGAAGAACTCGCTCATCCTTGCTTGCTTCTCAGCCTCTTCATCTGAAGGACATCTGAACCGTGTCGTGACTTAACAAGCCATTTAAGGTCCGGCAGTGGCGCATGTGAGCTACATGTTGAGGGATGCAGGAGAGGAGTTTGTTCTTGAAGGAAAGGATCCCTGTAGACATGCCTATTTTCCCCTTTCTTTGCTCCTCCCCTACATTTTCCTGGAAAAGACATGTCTGTTTACCGGACAGCGAGCCTTACAGCAGCGAGCCGTGAGAGGCGGCGGGACCAAATTGTTGGTCTTACGTCATGTCCTTCTACTTCTATGTCCCGCTTGTTCCCTGGTCGCCTGCACATTCACCGCCTCTGAGCTTTGCTTCATCTCCTCATCCATGTCGTGTGTTCTCGCTCTCGCTCCCCCACTGTTGAACAATAACCCCAGTATGTGTAAGTGTGTGTGGGGCACTATTTTTGGCCCCTCCAAGGCCACATAGCACTCTCCTCCTCTCTCTCTCTCTCTCTCTCTCTCTCTCTCTCTCTCTCTCTCTCTCTCTCTCTCTCTCTCTCTCTCTCTCTCTCTCTCTCTCTCTCTCTCTCTCTCTCTCTCTCTCTCTCTCTCTCTCTCTCTCTATAGAAATTATATATATACCCTATAGAAATTATAAACTGGCTCCCTCAAAGAGTAATTGATGGCTGATAATTTCGCATATTTGTTTGTGATATGTGTTTAACCCCCGCTGGCACTCTGCATCGAGGCATTCTGAAAATGGACCCTCCATAGCAAACTAGTCCCAATATGGATCATTAACAACAACCCACATTCATCGAAATTGGTTCCAAGATGGTGCGCCATGGCTAACCGGTGCGCCTCGAGGCAAGTCCCTGTGTGCCGTAGGATTTTTGAGACATCCATAAATTATTTATTCCACTAATGAAGTTATATTTTTTTCTTGTGATAATTTGTCTGGGATTTGTCAAAGCTACTGAGTGATTTTAGATGAAATTCTCAACAAAGTTGCTTCTGACATGTTGGCCAGAGCATTTATTGCAACTGCATGGAAGAATAATAAACATACGTATATGCGTCTTGGTTTCACAAAATGCCCAAACTCCCCTTCCTCCAACAGGTAAAATTTCAATATTAGCTTATTTACTTGATATTCAGTTTAACATTGGAGGATTCTAGATTAGAGCAGTGAGATGTCCTCACTGTAAGATTCGGGAGAAAGATTCTTTAGTTTCTGGCATTCTAGAGACAAGTTTTTAAATATACTGATGAGAAAAAAACCTGTTTATGGTTATTGTATATTGTTCTCCTTGAAAGAATTCATACTTTTAAGAAGTAACTTTTGAGAAGTTCCATTCCAAATTGGTGCTGTTGCCATCTACCTGCTTTCTTTCCTGGTCCCTCTCACGTGTCCGTCTTTTCCTCTCTCCACCTCACTCCCTCGGCTTCCTTGAATATTGGCCTAATGAATTTTTAATGTACTTGGTGGGAAGAGTTCAGACACTTTGGGATTCAGGCGTATGGGCTCTGATTACCCCCTACCCCCACCCCCCCGCGCCTCCTTTCACTCCTACTTTCCCTGCCTCACCCTCCAAGTCTTTTATTATCCCTCCATCCCTCCCCTCCACCTCCCTGTTCTTGTGTGTCTTTTCCCAAAGCTTGCCGCTTCGGGGCAGTTTCAGCGATTCAAGCAGCTGCGACAAAGACAAGCCTGTGGATGAGTGAATGAATGCATTATACACAAACACTATTTTATTGTCTATCAATTTTTAGTTCTTTTACAGACTCTCAGAACTCTCTGACCTCACCCACATGTGTCGCTGGTCTTTTCCCCCACTTCCAAGCTTAAAGCTGGTTTGGTTTTAAGTACATGCTGATAGCCAACTGCAGCTAATGGCCATCATCAGGCCCTGGCCCTGTGTAAAAACTCTGACTGAGCAACTCCCCTGTC
Source organism: Antennarius maculatus (assembly GCA_013358685.1). Taxonomy (NCBI): domain Eukaryota; kingdom Metazoa; phylum Chordata; class Actinopteri; order Lophiiformes; family Antennariidae; genus Antennarius; species Antennarius maculatus. Next base: position 17,442,415 of record CM023615.1, read on the forward strand.
CGTCTGGCACAGGTCTGACTGTTGATGTGCTGCTGAGTCGGACTCGCAGCTCTGGAAATCTCTCCACCTCACTTTTTTTCTCACTCTCCTACTTTGTCTGACTGCCCGTCTGTCTCTGCCTCCTTCCCATCAGCTCTTGCCCTCCTTCACACTCCAGTACCATGTCAGCCGTCCGGTCTGCTGTGACTTTGAAACTGTGCATACCAGGTATTAATATCTGTCCTGTGTGATCCAATCAATCCCCAACAGAAGGCTGAGTTCACCAGCTCACACCTGGCGTCATAATGTGTCACCACGAAATTCTGTACAACATTTGCCAGACCAGATGATTAAAACTTTGTCCCAGACAAGTTCAGAATGTGTCCAACTCAACCATGCTTCAGAGGACTTTACCTTTGGGTAACCAAGCTGTAGTTGATATTTTTGACTGTTTACCGTGACATACTTTTATAATGTGCCACATTTACCACTGATGAAATGGTTTCATCTGTAATAAGGTTTGTGTTAATGGTAAAATCAGTTCAAACAGCTGCCCAACAGGCAGGTGAAGTGTAGGAGGTGAAGACTCACAATTTGCATGGCAGTCAACCAAATGGAAATCAGACAGTGTTTGGTCCGTTACGCATTTTTTGTGGCTTTTTGCTGTTTGTGGCACTTCAGTTGGGTCCAGAATGTAGTTTCATACACACCGCCAAAACAAATGGGTGATTCGTGACCCAGACCACCTCAGAGTACAGTGTTATTGATCAGACATCACACCTGTACTTACGGCTTTAAACCTGTATGTAGGATGACTCAGGTCTGACAGGGGTTTTCCAGGCTGTGCCGCTGCAGACGGCAATTAAAATAAAATTAAAAAAGAAGTACATACTGTATATACAGTATATATGTATATATATATACAGTACATATAAATACATGTATAGAGAGAGAACTCACAAGGTTCCCATTTCTGTGACTAATCTACAAGAAGAGTTTATCTTGAAAACTTGACATCTCAATTAAACAGACAGTTAAACATCATTATAAGAGGTGTTACCATCTGAAATGTTAATTAAGGAACATGTTGTTTTCCTCCAGTAGCTTTTCACTTGTTTTCCCTCTACTTGCTTTTACATGAATCTCAGAATGGAGGGTGAGCAGAGAGTGAAATTACTGCTAAATGTAAGGTGGTGGGGGGGGGTTGTTTTGTCAGGGAAGGACAGACATTTAAATGATGAATATTATGACTAACTGCCATGTCTGTGAATAAATTTTTTTCTAAAGCATCATATGTATTTGCAGGAAAGGATAAGGATGATTTTGAAAATTTTGTCATCCTGATCATTATATGTTTTTAAATTTGTTTAATAGTGTCACATGGGATTTGTGTGTGTGTGTGTGTGTGTGTGTGTGTGTGTGTGTGTGTGTGTGTGTGTGTGTGTGTCTTTGTTGATCTGGTGGGCTGCACACATAGTTTAAATAGTAGTGTTAGAAGTCTGATAGGGGCCTGCTACCAAGATCACACAGAGGAAAAGAAGCATCCGCACTCCTGGAGGGGGGTGGGGGGGGGCAAGCAATCTGATCTGGATGACAACAGACTACCAGACGAGCTATGATCTCATCCCTCCCCCGCCCTCCTCCTCCTTCCCTCCATCCACCCCTCTCCCACTCCCATTGTCTCTCTTTCTCTCTCTTCCCACTTTTGTTTCTCCGATCTCCCTCCCCTGTCTCCGTCACTCCGACCGTCTTTTCTCTGGTCTCCGATTGTCCCAGTGCTCCCCCCCATCTCGTCTTCCCTTCTTCTCTTTCACTCCACCCGCCCCGCTTTCCCTCCTCATGTGCCCCTACCTCCTTTTATCCTGCCCCTCCAAGTCCCCTTCGCATCACTTTCTTCCAGCTGCCTCTTACTTGTCCCAACTAACGACACAGACACAGACACGCACACACAGACACACACACACGCACACGCACATGCTACAACTTCTTGACGTATTTGCGCTCTCAGTGTCCCAGGGCAGAGATTAGACACACCCCTATCATCAACCCTCCACACCAGTCTCTGCATTATTGATGCCAGGTCTGTCTGTCTATGTGTGTGTGTGTGTGTGTGTGTGTGTGTGTGTGTGTGTGTGTGTGTGTGTGTGTGTGTGTGTGTGTGAGACTTTCACATGCATGCTGTAATGGCTATCTTGTATCTCCCCTGGGAGGGAGGGGGTGAGAAGGAAAGGATCCATAGAGGGAGAGTTGAGGTCACAGAGGTTAAGTGTGGTGGGGTGTGTGTGTGGGGGGGTGGGGGGGTGGAGAATAGGTTACGCTTTTCCCCTCTACTCATCCTTTTCTCTCCTCTTCATCATGAAGCTTAACTTCTCACAGATTCCCAAAATTCCAGACTAAAATTCTCCTCTCGGCTGTACGGCCCTGATGAAACAAATCTGAGTGTCTGTGTGTGTGTGTCTGTGTGTGTGTTTGTGATAGCTGATCCAGTGTGAGTCAGGACAGCTCAGCCTGGGTTGAACTTTTTCTGGATAGAAGGACAAAGACACCTGTTCTTGCTCTCTGCATTCCTCTTAACTTAATCCCCATCATTTCTCTCCCTCTCTCTCTCTCTCTCTCCCTCTCACTCTGTGTGTGTGTGTGTGTGTGTGTGTGTGTGTGTGTGTGTGTGTGTGTGTGTGTGTGTGTGTGTGTGTGTGTGTGTGTGTGTGTCACTATATGAACGTCATATGGACTCTTTGATGTAAAGCTTTTGACAGGTAAACTTTCAACGATCTGATGAAGTACACACACACACACACCTGTGAACCCCCCCTCACTCCCCATCTCTGCAGTCATTTTGACACACACTGCTGCCACTGACGGCCAATCATGCGTCATTTCGTACAGAGAATGTCCTCTTGTCTCGATGCACGCACAGCCAGGCTGCCGGTCCTCTCACATATTTACATGGGATCTGTTTCACTCAAGGATCCTGAAATCTGATATGTGTGCGTGTGCGTGTGTGTGTCGTGGCGACCTCTGTGGTCCATGCCAAAGTCAAAAAGATCATTACCGATACATCTTGACAGACATACACACACGGGTGCAACATCGAAAACTGACCTTCACACACGTAGGAACCCGATGGTGCTTACTTAGTAGGTTGTTTTTTATTGTGATATTTACTTAGTATCAGTGTTATCAATGTTGCTATTTATTCAACAACCCCAGAGTGACGGTAATTAGTTACACAACTGGTTAAAAACTGTTCGCGCTTCTGTCATCTCAGCCAGGTTGTGTAATCGCTGATGGAGCTTGGTCCTCCATGGTCACCTGTCCACGTGTTCGTCTGTGGTTGCCCTTCATCTGGGGTTTGATGCCGTAAGACACACATGTAAAACCCATGGCTCAGGGGCCAACTGTGGCCCACCTCATCATTCAGTGTGGCCCGCGAGAGCATAAAAAGTCAGTGTGTCAAAATATAAATAGGTCAAAAGTGTGCTTTGACCAAAACTACTTTTCCCATAATGCAGTAATTAAGCCCATTTTACCTCTGACAAAGATGCTTTGAACAAAGTTAATGTCCTAACTTGTGTTTGATGTTTTTTTTAATTTATTTATTTGTTTGGATGTTTGATTCTTGATTGATGGAGTTCTGTGGCTTTCATAACCAAACTAACAGAGCAACAAGCAAACATATTTTTTCTGTGTAATTGTAATGTTTGTAACTTGGAATAAGTAATAAAATCCGTTATTTAACATTAAGGAGTAGTTACATTTATTTTACATTTATTTTGCATTACATTGAGTTATATTTAGTTAAATTTTTAAGTTACTTCTGGCCCTTTGAGGACAGCCATTATGCTGATGTGGTCCTCAGTGAAAATGAGATTGAAACCCCTGCCATAAGAAGATAAAAGTGAAAGGTGGTGTTGGGGGGGGGTTACACTGTAACTCCTTCTGACCTCTGCAGGTCTGAAAACTAGCAGCAGGACTCTTTTTGTGTCTCCTTAGCCAGATGGAAAAAGTGTAGGCATCTTGTACAGTGTTTCATAAGGCTTTGTCATGAATCACAAAATGACTCCTTAGTAGGTGGGACAACTAAGTGATTCACTGGCCGTGCCTCACAAACAAGACACCATGATTGGAGGAGAATCGAAAATGAGTGGTGGTGACGTCTAACTAATAGCCTACATGTGATGAGTAATAAAACACAGGATGTTGTTTTTCCTTTCATCCCATTTTTACCCAGAACATTGGAAACTGAAATGACCCTGCTTCCACTCAGAGATTATATATTACACAGAAAGCAAAAATGCAGCAGTAAAGTCATATTGATAAAAGGCTTCAGAAGGTACACTTATCTCCAGATCCATATACGTCCAGCAGATGTGTAATCATCATTATTTACTATTACGTGTGTACATGTACAATAGTGACTAAATGGTCAGAACGCAGTAGTGCAGCAAAGAGATTATCAGGGCTATCTATCTCTGCTTCAGGCTGTCATCCTGCAAATCCATTGACGGCCCTGTACATCCATAATCTGATGATTTGGGCTGATGATTTGTTAATCTCTAGCCAAGCTTGTCTCATTTCCTCTATTGCCATTTGCATGTGGTGTCGTCAAACATTATGTAAGAAAAGACATTATTGATCCTCAGTGTGGAAAATTCAGCTTTTTCAACAACACAAGTGAGTTTTTTTAATGCAACAGAAATGAAAAACGGTCTAGTTAAGCATTACAATAGTTCATAGCAGCATAAGAGACACATCCTCCCAAACTAGGAAGTCATGGTAGAATAGACTCTCTGATTTATTAGACGTAATACATTATCCTACTCTCTAAAGATCATCATTGTCTTTAGATATCAGGAGGTCAGAAGAGGCATAAACTCCTTATTTGTTAATGCAGCTCATAAAAATAAACCATAAAACTTCAGAATTGAGTCAGCACTCAATTTAGCAAGTGAGCAAGGGTAGTGTTCAAGGATATTATTACATCATTTTCAAAATAATTATATTTTCATTAATGCTCCCACCAGTTTATTATCATTTTAAGAGTAGCATAATAATCAATTAAAACTTCTACTAATAGGTTTTGGTGTGTAAGCAAAAACAAAAACAAAAACAGGACTAACACTGGCATATCGGATATCATAAATAAATCCTACATTATCTGTAATTGTATTGCAGTACATGTGGCAGGTAGTTCAGTTATGTGATGCCTGATGTTGCACCAAACATAACAACACATGCACTACCAGGCATTAAATGTCTCTCACACACACCAAGCCTTCAGTAGGCTGGATGCTCTGTCTCTGGTAATTCCACCTCCTCAACTTGTTGGTCAGTGCTATGAGGATGAATGTTGGTAAAATAAAATCCAGACTATATCAGGCAGTGTTACACCGTAATAGTCTACTTTGCTCTGTCGTGTGAAGTCTTCTTGACCACCCATGCAACAGAATGTTAGTGGGAGACTTGCACCGGCGTTTTCCAACACGCACACTCTTTTGGAGTTGAACATTTAGGGCATGCACGCTCCCACAAACAGCCATATACCCACGCTCACAGTCTCGTTCTGTGTCTCTTACTCGAGCCGAGGGTGGAGAGAGAGAGAGAGAGATAGGGAGGTGGTGGAATAGACAGGAGAGATGACTGGCCACGTTGTTTTCCTCCGGTTGTCGGAAAGAATGACTGCATGAGAGGAAAGAGGTGGAGGAGAGGTGGAAAGGTTTTTTATGTTCTCAACTGTTTCCAGCGGAGTGGTGAAGCCCACTTGTACTACCACTTTCATTATTGTGGTTTCAGTGCGTGTGTTTCCTGTGAAGAACTACAGAGCAACTGTGGCGACACCAAAGTCTCTCCCTCTATATTAAACCAGACTTCACTAAGAGTTCGTGGAAATAATAAGTTCTGCTCGTTAAGCAGCAGCCGTTCTGCTGCGATCGACTCATTGTTTTACAATCAAGAAGTCGTCTGTGTGTATTAGCACAAACCTGCACCGACGGCCAGTGGTTCATTTCAAATGAAAGAGTTTCTGTTTTTTAAGTTTAATTATGGGCAATATTTCACTATTATACTAAACAACGTCAAACAAATTTATTTATCTCATAAGCAGTACAGCAGCCAGAAATGCAGCATAAATCCATATATTTTATGCCACTACCTAAGTTATAGTTTTGTATTTAATTGCTGGTCCTGCCATTGCTGATTTTATTTTCGGCATCCTTATCTATTTTTATTTTTATTTGCACCACGTTTGAATCCTTCTTTCTGATCGAAAGCGCTGCCCAATGGCAGGATGTTCTCTCTACCCCATTCATTTTTGGATCAATTTGATCTGTGTTCAGCCTCGCAGGCTTCTTGAGGACATAGGCTTAACATGCATGTATATTGACGACCAGAAATTGTCTTGAATTAGTCTTTTAGACCTTTATGGAACCAGTTTAGCCCCGACTGAGTTGCTGGGTAAATTTAAGTTAGGTCTTCCACACTTTTCCTCTACACTTTGTGGAACAGGCCCCTAACATTTTAAGATTTACACACCTTGGAGACCATTTTTGAAGTAGTGCTTTCAGGGGAAAGCATACTCTTTCAAGACAAAGTTGTTGATTTCAAGACAATGATCATTATGTGGATATCTCTGAATTTTTTTCCAGTTTAACCGCAGCGGAATGATTTTCATACCATTGTTGATTTGATCTCTTGCCTCAGTCCCTCTTTCCTATTTCCTTATCTTGCATTGCAGTGTTTAGACTGTCCCACCAACAGATTGATTGACGTGATCACACAGAGATGGTTCAATGATTGGCAGGAGCCAAGTAAATAAAAAAAAAGTTGGGAAGACTTCAGAGTAGTCTGTTCGTCGTCTATGTACGGCGTGAAATATGAATGAAGACATTCTGTGCTCAACTAAGCTGCTGTGTTGTATGTGAGCTATACTTGGCCAGACATCTTTAATCCTCTTTTCTCTTATAGAATAGACTCCACTCACCTGAGATGGCTGCAGCTGCTTACTCCTTATTGTGATCATAACTTTGTCTTTCTTTTCTTTGAAGCAGTTTTCAATTATCTGAATTATTCTACAGAACCAAGACAGACTGGTCTAGGTTCATTGGGTTATTTTTCACTCAGGGGTGTGATATGTCCACACATGGAATAGTCTTAGGTCCTGTTTAGTTTAGTTGTTCTCCACATCGACACCAACAATTAATTTTATTTCTCTGTTACAGGGTATGCCTTCCCAGACTGGGCTTACAAACCTGAGTCGAGTCCTGGGTCCAGGCAGATCCAGCTGTGGCATTTCATCCTGGAGTTGCTCAGAAAGGAAGAGTATCATGATGTCATCGCCTGGCAGGGGGACTATGGCGAGTTTGTCATCAAGGACCCAGACGAAGTAGCCAGGCTGTGGGGGGCCAGGAAGTGTAAACCTCAAATGAACTACGACAAGCTGAGCCGGGCACTGAGGTATAATGACAGAGAGACTTAATGAATATGTACGATATGTGTCATTGTGTGTCTGCTCAAGGGAGTGTGTGTTTATCCAGAGCTCTTTGCTACTATACTAAAAAGACAAATTTTTAAACTCTACAAAAATTAAGATAAAGTTACGTACATCAAAACGAATTTACTCCGAGTCATTTAAAAAAACCCGAAATTGATTAGATTATATCACTGCATGGACGATTCTGCGTATGTAGTTTGTTCAGTTTTGCTGTGTTTCGCTACCATAACCTACTAAAACACAGCTTTAGCTAACAAAAATACAACACCTGCCCCCTCACTGTGGGGGTATTTTTTCATCATAAATAAATTTTAGGACCCTAAAAAAAAAGTCAGCACACTTTTTTTCCCAAGTGAGAACTAAAGTTTTCATGCTTAGCGGCGCACGTAGTCTCCTTTGGGGGGTTGGCACTGGCATCCAACAAAAACTGCACACACTGAAATTCATTACGGCATGAAAATTCAATTTGTGTTTGTATCTCAGGACAACTTGAGCAACGCACTGCCAGTTGCTATTGTCTCTTGGCACTTCAAGTTCTGGATTTCCCCCACTGGCCTTTTCCTGTCAAAAGACTAATGCAGCTGCAGCCTCTGCCTCTTTTTATTGAATTTTTTTTTTTTCCATTTTCTGACTCAAATTAACACCTGACTTAATATTCTTGTCTAGTTTATCCTCAGTACTCCTGCTGAAGGAATCCATGTTTACTCTTTTGTATTACAATGACATCTAGAATGTGAATCTTAGTGATCATAGTTGGTTTGACACATGTAGATGAGCTAGAACAAATGCTTTCCACTGCCATTCTTTTAGACACACACACACACACACACACACACACACACACACACACACACACACACACACACACACACACACACACACACACACCTCCCTGAGTCTCCATTTGTATTTTAAGAAACATTTCATAATCCCAGTGGAGAATACTACAGCATGTGTGACCCTGGTGGCTAAATCTGGTTACAGCAGTGACCTGCTGGAAGCATTTCATTCAGCTTTGACTCTCTGGCTCTGTTTCAGACAGACATTATGTGAGCCAAGTCTGGCTAGGTACTAATAGCACTTAACATAGTCTGTAATACTTTAGCAAGAATGAGCAGGGACACATGCCTTCACGTGGCATTGACCTGGATAGGAACAGTTACACCATTGACCCATTTGGCGAGTCTCGCCTTACAGCTTGGATTAAAGAAAATACAACTCACTCCATCTATCCATCACAGTTTCAGTCATTCAATCAGGTACATCATGATTTACCATCTGTGATTGAGTTAAACAGCCCTATTTGGTCGTCTGTGGTGGGGTTTTTTGCATCTCAAGCCCTTTGTAACTCATTTATGAAGAATAATATTTATATCTAATTGTTGATTGATATTTTTTGTGCTATGGCTGGCTCTTCTTTGCAATCCTCAGATCAGATTCACCAAGTTTGAAATCAGACTGGATTAGTCCTGTCAGTGATGTCAGAAGCATGACTACTATAATATTTCAAGTGATGCTTCTCATTCTGTGCCTCTGACTTTCTTAACATGTTGAGCCCCAGTGTGCTTGGTTATGAGGTTTATGATCTGCCCAAGCACAGTGACCAGTCAATAGAGTTCAGTATTTCCAACATCATATATCAAATAGAAAGTCCTCCCAGCGCTCCGTCAGTGTGGCCCCAGCTTGTTTTATAGCTACGCGTGGCCAAGAAAGGGCAACAAAATCGACAACAGAAAAAATGTTGACGCTGTAAAAGGACTTAAATATCTAGATTTGATTAATTAATGGTGTGACTGTTTATATACACTCATTTATGAGGTGAAATGTAGTTCACCCCTGTTATTTGGGATCATATGGGGACAAAGGATCGACAAATTCCGACTTTGAGTCTGGATTTAGAGAGAAAAAGAATAAAGATGTGGATAATTATGGGCAGGCTGCGTATTTATAGCACATTCATCCTCTAGAGCTGTAACAGATTTGGAGCTTAGGCTGCAGTGTGCTTATATATAGCTGGTCTTAGTGCCCTCTGATGGACTGGCCTCTGAGGCTGATTATTATCAAGTTCTCTGCTGCTTCAGTTCACCCTCTGTTCTCTTTTGTCCACAATCTGGTTGTTTCCCTCTGTACCCATAAATTAAGCAAAGTCACTCCAGGCTGATTATGAGACTGGCAGCAAACAAATCAACACACACACACACAGGCACACACCCACGTCGTCACCTGATTTGACACCAGAGGTGGCTTTGGTCCTTTTGCTCCCACGAAAGCTTGAAATGAAGCGTCTGAAGAAAGACACACATTGCTGGTGAGTTGCAAGAGGATTAATGGCACTAAATGTTAATGAAGGCGCACGAACACATATGTGTGTGTTAACACACTCCATATGGAGCGAACTGCTGGAGAACATGTGCCCTTCATATGGGAGAAACCTGGAGTCTGCAAGGAAAGAAGACTGCAGTCAGAACATGGCAATTAGCACAGACACACACAGACAGACACACACAGACAGACACACACACACACAGACACACACAGACATGCTGACGTACTTGAAAAGAAGTGTCTGTTTTGAAGTGTTCTTTTTATCACCTAGACTGTAATTATTATTTTTACTTGGATGATCTTATTCTTTCCTGTCTGCTTAACACATGGTGGAAATTCCCTTTATCGCGACTGGTGTGTTTGTGCGTCCGTGCATGTGTGTGTGTGTGTGTGTGTGTGTGTCGGCTTTCCGTTGAGGGCACACTGCCTCTGTCCATGCGTCATCCTGGTTTCCCGCTCCCACGACCGCTGTGATATTCCCACTCCAGTCGAGAGGATTACGCTCACACTGCGCGTGTGTGTGTGTGCTTCTGTGCAAGTGTGTGCATGAACACGAAAGGTGTTGACTTAGATTCTAGTCTTTGATTTATTTATTTTTTTTAATGTTTGTGTTTGGTATTCTATGAAAGACGTTTGTGTCAGGTTTTGCAAGAATTCTGCTCTTTTCAGATTATACCTTTTTGTATTTCAGTGCACATTTACAAGGATAAGTTAAATAGACATATGTCCTAATAAAAAAGGACAACCCCCCCCCCCACTCCTGGTGTCACTCTCATAAATGAGACTTCTTCTGATCTGCAGACGAGAGTGGCGGGAAATGAAGCCTGTTGCCAATCAGTCATTCCAAGGAGCCGACTTAATGAGCGTAATCACACTAAGAGGTCTCTGCTCCAGGAGACCTCCAGGCCCCCCTGTCCTCCAGTCTGCAGCCCACATCGGCCCAACGCGGTGGTCAGAGGTCAGGGGGGGACTGCCAAGCACAGCTGGCAAACATTAACATCGCGGCACATGTGCACAGTCGCGTACACAAACGCACCATTGTGCACCGACGTATTCCTGTGCATGCTGGCTTGCAGATACGTTTCTAACGCGTCCTTTAATTCCCAGCATTCGTTTTAAAACTCCAAGGGGCCACCCTCAGCTGGAAACTTTTGTTTACTGCATGCTAAATGTGCACGAGAATAACATTCTGGTCCTCTGTTGTATTTTAAGTGTGATGGTTTGTGTAATGCCACCGAGGAAAATCCCTGAAAATACAGGTAACCGTGTTAATCTGTGGTATGAAACCCGGCTCTGATGCACGTTCAGACGCAAACCTCAGTGACACATCCACCAAACACGCCGGAGGAAACACTGCTGCACATGCACGGGGTTACTCACGTACAGTAGCTGGCTGGGCCTGTTTGTAGGACAGAGGGACTCTCTCACTCTCATACACACATACACACACACACACACACACACACACACAGCTAAGATCAGAGCGTCAGAACCGAGGGAGCATCCAGGGGCAGTACCAGCATCTGACATTGTGTTCTGGTGTTCAATGCTGGCTTCTGTCCATTGTCTTTACATCGTCTCTGTCCACCTCACGTATGTGACCAGCACATCTTTGTCCTTGACTGAATGAAGTCTGTATTTTCCATAAGGACACACACACACACACACACACACACACACACACACACACACACACACACACACACACTAAAGTGTGCTCGACATACTGTACCCCGCAGCGCATGTGACCGAACTCTTCGTCACTTCCATCCTCTTCTTGGCTCTCACATTGACAACTTGCCTTCTCACGCCTCTAACTCTGACTCGCTTCCCCACCCAAAAGCATTTAATTTCCTTTTAGAGGCAATAAACAGTCATCACACTTGGCCTCTAAACAAAGCGCTCTCATGTGGGGCTGGAACCTACACACACACACACACACACACACACACACAACTGAGTGCGAATAGGTCTTGTCTATGTGTGTGTTTGAATGCGTGTCGAGAAGGATCTGGCCTGTGTGTGTGTGTGTGTGTGTGTGTGTGTGTGTGTGTGTGTGTGCCAATGCTGACGAAAGAGGCAGAAAATAAACACGGGGCTCATGGGGAGTATTGTAATCCCAACTTCCTGTCACAGTCAGCGCCTATTTACAGCCCAACAATGGGCAAGGCACAGCCTGTCCACGCACACACAAGCTGGTTGGTGGTCTTCATTTTTAGTGTTGACATTTGTGTGTGTGTGTGTTTGCACGTTTGCATGTGCATACAATGATATCGGAATAGATTGAGCTCATACACACGTCACTAAAGGGTCATGCATGATTTTAGACTTTTATACGGTTCTTTCCTTTAGTAATAAATCATGATCTGCGATATTGAGCCAAAAATACGCACAACACTCCTACTAGCTCCAGCCGTGACTATTAACAGCTGCGCTAATGTGTTCCCCAAAGATAGTTATCTGACATCACCCAATAAAAGACCAACGGGGCGACAAACACGAGGACCTGTTTGAGGACGATCTGTCGTTCCTGCAGAAGAACTAATTTGGTTTATTGTGATTTAAAAAAGATATTGATATCTCAATTATTGGATTCAGTCAGGTAACTCAGTGGTTAATCGTGTTAACGGCTTCAAACTAAGTCAGGAGCTGTTCAGAAATGTCTTCTCATTCCCTGACAGAGAGCTCCAACTCTCCTTCTTTGATCGTTGTTTTAGACCTCAGTAGGCCCGTCTAATCACAGACTTAATCCCTGGCCTAGAATAACACACAGTAACAAGTGAATTGATAGAAAGCGTTCCTGCTGTTTCCCTGAAGGCTTTACCCAAATCCATACTAGCATTGATTCCTGAGTCGACTGTTCTGGTTAAACAGGGAGCGGGATGAAGCTGCGTCTCCTGGCTCGTGCCTCCGGAGGGTGTGGAGGAGCACACATGTGTTGGAGTACGCCTGAATGAGTTACCAGTTATATAGAGTCAGGATATAGAAGAGATGTGTGTGTGTATGTGTGTGTGTGTTCATACATGTGTGTTGAGGCAAGTGCGGTGGGCAGCTAAACACAGGCACTCAAAGAATTTCTTTCTTCTCTTTTGAAGTCAGTTCAAATGCTGTTCAAAGAGCAGTCTGCCTATATGACGGCGCAGGTTGATTGTGTGTGTGTGTGTGTGTGTGTGTGTGTGTGTGTGTGTGTGTGTGCTCTAAATATGGATTCAAGTGCTGCACCTAAGTGCTGCACGTTTTAGAATTGTTCACTTTAGCGACCAGTTGTTAGTCCGAGCCGGACTCTGACAGATGTTATTGTTCACATCTCTGCCAGCGTTGGAGATCCAGCTAATATATTGTCCATCACATTCAAGTTAATGACTGCTCAGGAACCAGTTGCTGTTTTTGAATCTTGTTTTTGTTTGTTTACTGAAGACGAATCTTGGCTTCCTGGAAGATGTAGGAAAACGTTACTTTTCACTTATTTGCACGGTGTTTGTGCAGCAACAGAGAAATGCAAGTTATTTATATCGTATTTAATCAAGTGTGGTTTCTCAGAATTTGCGCTATTTCACTTCAGTCAGGAGTTATGTAACGAATGAAACAAATCGCTCTCAGATGAGTTGTGTTTTTTCATATACATTATCAATTTTCAGACCCACGTATGACTTTTCTGTCATCGCCTAATTTGATTGGTCACGGTTTTAATTCTGCTTGACTTCCTGTCTGTCGCTGCTGCCCCACCCCCCTTCCAAACTCTTACCAGTGTCTCCCCTTGAGCAGAAATGACATGATCCTTTCTGCCTGGCGTAAACAGTATTTTCTATTGCGCAGGCCTACAGCGTCTCTCTCAGTCTCTCGCCTTCGTCTCTGGAAGTGAAGGATGCTGGGAAAGAGTTGGCAGGGGAGATCTGTGAGAGATAAAGAGAGAGACGTATCAATAGCATGCTGAGAGGAAGGGGGGGAGAAGGTTAAGAGTAACAGTCTGTCCCGAGAGCAAAAAATGGCCGAGTTAATCTGTGTAATATGCATAATAAGACACACACACTACCACTATAACTACCACTCAGCATAGTGGTAGTTATAGTCTGTTGGCTTAGTGTTACCTCCCTGCCCTGAACCCCCTCCCTGTATTTGAGAACACTTTTTTTTTTTTTTTGATCATCTCTTTTCTCCCCTGATGGACAAACCACGCCATCTTAGTTCCTTTTTCTTGCTCTATACCTCTTCCTGCTTTCCTCCGTTCCATCTCAGCCCTCGGTGTGTGTGAGGGGATCTAGAGGTTACATAAAGTGGATGTGGATCAGAGGAAGAAAAAGCAGAGAGATGTTACATAAAGAGCTGCATCTGGACAAAGGTTAATAAAAATGGAGCCTTGGACTGCAGGCAGGAGTCATGAGAGAGAAGAAGCTTAAAAAACACAGAGAGAATGGCCATTACGTAAACAGATAATGATGGGTGAATTATTGGTGGCTTTGTTTTGTTGTTACATAAAGAGATGGGGTCCAGCTAGCAGAATGAAACAACACGATGTTCAACACGTCTGATCAAATCTGGACTTAAAAAGATGCTTGAAAAAGGGATTTCTTCTCTAATTCCCTCCCTTTCAGAGCTCGCACAAACGAAACATGAAGCGGCGTGAGTCAAAGTGGCGTGAGTCATACCTGCGACGTGCAGGAAACTGTTTACATACCGCCGTGCCTCGCCGTCCATTTACAATCCGCATTTAGCAGCAGGTTTAATGCGCCATACGTTGACCTTTGATCTCTTGGCTTATTTATCCCTCTTCCTAACACTTCTTACCCCCCAAACCTCCCTCCCCACTCCTGCCCCCTCCCTTTACTGTGTCTGCTTTGTGTAAATGTCAGACAACACTCTCTAATATCTATCATTTCAGGGGGGGAGTAGGAGGAGGAGGAGGGGGGGTGACATAAAAGACTGGTGCTTATTAAAACGTGTGCTTGAGCGCGCCGACACGTCTGTCACGCTCTCGTCGAGTTTGGAAACAAACTTATATTTTCATAAGGAGTATGTTTGAAATGACATGTTGTTCTTAATTGAGCGGTGTGTGTGTGTATATATATTTATTTTGGCAGTTTAGAGCCAGATTGTTTCACAAGATAAAACGTGTGTGTGTGGTGTTTAAACGTGTCGTGTCTGCGTTTCTTCTCTTCAACAGATATTATTACAACAAAAGGATCCTCCACAAGACCAAAGGCAAGAGGTTCACCTACAAATTCAACTTCAATAAACTCGTTTTGGTCAACTACCCCTTCATTGATATGGCCTCCACTGGTAAGCAATCTGAGTGTGTGCATGTTAAGATATTCCCTAATCCCACAATAGGATGCAAGGATTCCATAGGATTACACAAGAGAGTGGGATTTATTATTTCTCAACCTTATCTCTCCTATTTTTCCTCCTCCTTGTTGTTTCCAGGAAGTGGCGTTCCTCAGAGCGCCCCTCCCGTCCCCACCGGTGCAGGAAGTCACTTCCGCTTTCCTCCTTCCACCCCCTCCGACGTCCTGTCTCCCAACGAAGACCTGCGCAGCCCCGGCGGCATGTTCAGCTCAGTGGCCCGACGGATGGCCCGCGGCTCCGTCAGCGACTGCAGCGACGGCACCTCGGTCAACTCGGAGGTGGAGGAGGGCAACACGGGCGTGGGGGAGGAGAGGGTGGAGAGGGGTGTGAGCGGAGGGGGAGGAGGAGGTTACCGGAGTATCATCCATCCCCGACTTTCTCATGAAAGCTTGTTCCGTATGTACGGAGGGCCCGGTAATCCCGCCGGACACCCGGGCTCCCGTGGCCCCGCCGGGCACCGGATCCATCCAGAGCCCCTGTCGCCGTTCCCCGTGTCCCCGCTGCCGGGGCCCGGAGGAGCCGGCCTCCTAGCGCCTCCTCTGTCGCCGGCGCTCTCCATGACCCCAACGTCCCATCTGCCGTACACTCCTTCACCCAACCTGTCGCCCATGCTGGGCTCCCACTTCTCCTTCAACCCAGAGGACATGAAGCGCTACCTGCAGGCTCACACCCAGTCGGTGTACAACTACGGTCTGAGCCCCCGAGCCTTCCTCCAGTACCCCAACATCGTCATCCCCCAGCCCCACCGGCCCACCGCCGACAAGGCCGGTCTGAGCGGAGAGAGAGGCGAGAGAGCAGAGAGAGCGGGGACGGCGGCGGCGGCAGCGGCGGTGGGGGGAGACAGGGGAGGAGAGCGGCACCACCACCCACCTCTGGCTCACTCCGCCCACCACCACCCGCACCCACCTCACTCCGCCCACCCTCACACCCATTCTCACCCCATGCATCACCCGCTCCACCTGGGCGAGGAGCCTCCACACATGTCCCCCTTTAAGTTCAAGCTGCAGCCGCCGCCGCTGGGCAGGAAGCAGAGGGACGGTCAGAGCCAGGGGAAACCCCGGCAGGGCTCCATGTCCTCCTGCTCAGGGTCCGGATCCATGTCGTCCAGCTCCGGCCTGGGGTCGTCGCTGTCGTTCGGCAGCGACCTGAGCTCAGCCAGCGGCTCCAGCATCGTCTCCGCCTCCTCCTCCATGCAGTCGCTCAACAGCGCCGGGCTTCCCAAGATAAAGGTGAGATACGTACACCCAAATATTTCCATCGTGATCCAAGTTTCATCAATTTCTTCTCATCTTACCGCACATGTGTCGAACGCAAGGCCCGAGGGCCAAATGTGGCCCGCCACATCATTTTATGTGGCCCCCAAACACATAAAAGGTCAGAGCGTCAAAAAAATAAATGGTTCAAAAGTGTTTTAAACAAAAACTACATTTCCCACAATGCAGTACTTAAGCCCTTTTTAACTAACAAAAATGTTTTCAACAAAGTTAATGTTCTAACTTGTGTTTGATGTTATTTTTCTTTATTCACTAGTTTGATCCTTGATTGTTGGAGTTCTGTGGGTTTAATAAACCTTACAAATAAAAAAGATTTTTATAACCGCACCAAGCAAGCATATTTTTTTGTATAACTAATGTTTGTAACCTGAGTTATTTAACATTAAGGTTTAATGTAATTTTACATTACATTGAGTTACATTTAGTTACATCTGGCCCTTTAAGGACAGCCGTTATGCCGATGTGGCCCTCAGTGAAAACGAGTTTTACCCTCCTGTTTCTGTGTTTTCATTGGTCCAGGTGGAGCCCATCTCTGACATCGAATCAGAGGAAGAGGTGGAAGTGACTGACATCAGTGACGAAGACCCGGATGAGAGAGATGAGGAGTTTGAGCTCTTCTCCCTTCGCCACCGCCTCGCTAACGGCACAGCTGCCCCCCAGCATCCGTCGCATCCCGACGAGGAGCTGGACGAGGACGTCTTCAAAGCCCCCGCTCCGCCCCCGCCCAGCCTGATGCCCTTCTTCAACTCGCAGCACACGCACACCAACGCGCATCGCAGCCTGCCTGCCCTGAAGAGCGAGCCGGTGGAACACGGGGACGGCAACTCGCCCTCGCCTCAGACGGGCTCGGCGGGGGCCCCCCAGACAAAATGCATCCCCCTGAAACTGCGCTTCAAGAGGCGCTGGAGCGAAGACCAGCGCATGGAGGCCTCGCAGGAGGAGTCGGACGACAAGAAAGTGAAACCGCAGGAGGAGAGGCAGAGCAACGGACGGATGGAGACGGAGGAGGACGGGACAGGAAGTGGGGACGGGGACAGTCCTCCCCCGCTGGCGTACGAAGGCTCTTTAGCCACGCCGTTGAGGGTGAGCGCCGAGCTGCATCGTGCCACCGCACAGCTGTCTCTGGAGAACAAAGACTGCTGATGAGCAACTGCCCCCCTCCAAACACTACTGGGGGAGCACAGGAGTGTGTAAATGGTTCCTCTGTCGTCCCTCTGCCACACTGACAAACGTTTCCTGAGAACTGAGAGCACAGTCCGTATGCATACATACGAAACTAACACACCTCAGAGATGGCTTGAATCTCCTCCCTGTCATGACCCCCCCACCACCACCACCACCACCACCAATCCTCTGCTATATCGGGGGTTCTTCTAGAACACATCCTGTTGGAGGAGGAGGAGGAACTCGCTCAGCTTCAGCGACGGTAGATGCAGCGACTTTGAATCAGAGGAAAACTTCCTCCCTCTCGCCTCCAGATGCCCCCCCCCCAGTAGCACAGCTCCCATCTTCAGTCAGCACCTTCCTCAGGGTCAACACTTCTCCCTCACACACACCAAGGAGGACAACATGCACATGATCCTCTCCCCACTGCTACGTTACCGGTGAGACGACGGGACTTTGATAAGTGCCTGTAAGGAAAACCCATCAGCCCTGGAGCGAAGAAGGGAGACGAACGTTTGGCAGATACTGGAAAATCATCGGGGGTAGGAAGGAGGGGGGGCAGACTGACTACACCTGGCTCACTCCACTCAGGGAAGCCATTCGCTGTATGCTTATTGGAATCACACACAAACAAATACAGGAACGACTCACGGACGAGGCGAGACGTTCACGTTTCTCAGAGCTTTTGACTTCCTTCCGTCTGTTTCCTGCTCTGCCTGCTCTTTCTCTGGTGCCCCCCACCCCCACCCTTCCCCTTCCCCTTCCCCTTTCTCGGAAGATGTGAGCAGAGGGTTAAGAGAGGAATCGAGATGCACCGTGGTGCGAAAGGACGGTCGAGGGGACGTCAAATCGAAGGGTTTCGGGGATGGGGGGGTTCCTGTAACCGATAACCAGCCTTCTTGCCTCACTGAACACAGAGAGTAACGCGAAAACTCCCAGAATCCTCGTTCACCAGCTGAAGCTCATCTAACAATCAAAGATAGTGTTAAACTAAACCAGCAAAGACACACACGCACACACACACACACACACACACACACACACACACACACACGCACACACACACACCTCTCTATGCCTTGTTTTTATAACATGTATAAAAATGCAAACTGAGCTCTAATGACACACTTGCAGACTATATCTTTATATATTCTAAATGAAATTATTAAGAAGATTAGATTTTAAAAGAAACCATAGCATATTAACGATATGATTAATACAGGATATTTTGTAAGTGGATTATTTGGGGGGGGGGGGGTGGTGAGAAGCCGTTCTCTAGGTAACAGGGTGTGGTGTATGGGTGGACAGAGGAAAGGGGGGGGGGGCTTTTTCTTGTACATTTGTTTCATAGACAAACAACTCAGAAAACAGACGACAAGCCGATCAGAACCAGACGGACACTCCGACAGACTGCTGCTGATTCAGATGTGTAGCTCGCTTACCTCTCGGTGTGGAGCTTTATGCTATTTCCTGTTTGTACAGTCCTGCTCAGCTCAGTGGGGTTCCTCCAAGGATTCAACCCCACCCCACCCCCGCCTGACCCTAGTCTTACATCATCCGCCGCTGTGTGCGTGTCCGGGGTGGGATCAGGGTCCATTAGTGGGTCATTAGCGAGATAGTAACCCCGTCTCTTCTGCCGGTTTGTGCAAACGCTGGAAAGTTCACAGCAGGTCTCGAATCAGGCTGAGAGAGAGAGATGGTTAATGAAACGCCATCTCCTCAAACTATTTATGTTGACACACACACACACACACACACACACACACACGAGAAATCAGTGATGATGCTTTTACACCTTCGGACTTCGACCAGCGGCCGGTCGCTGCCTGACCGGCGATGAGACGGATCCATAGCAGAGGACGGTCAGATCGATGGCCTCCAGGCGGTCTGTGCAGCTGAGCTGATTGAATTTCCTCATCAGACCCCTGTGGTCTGGACTGAAACATGTCATAACATGCACACACACACACACACACACACACACACACACACACACACACACACACACACACACACAACCATGTCCTGTGTCTGTATTTGAAATGACAGCTGCCTTACTACTACTACTACTACTACTTGTCATATCTCAGCCACAGATGAAGCATTCGTCTTACCTGCTCGCTGCTCGTTCTCTCTTTCCTCCGTTTAAACGTTCCCGGCTGTGTTTTCAGTCGCTCTTTAACCTTTTTTGCTTGGTAATCTGGCTCAGTCGCGACACTGCAGCGTAAAAAAACAAAAAAACAAAAAAACATTGATGAGGCTCTGATAGTCACACAGCCTGCCTCTCGTCCTGCGTCAGGTAGACAAAACGGCACAAAGATTTCACGAATAAAGGATTCTCAGTTTATTTTTCTGATTTTTAATATTGCTATTGATTATTGTTGTTGTTCTTATTGTTCTCATTGGGTTATTTACCTCTCCATCTGGCATTATTATAATTCCATGGCTCTGTTAGCTGTTGCTTTTTATGTCGTGAAGATCATTTTGGATTATGTGAACACCTCCCCCCCAATGCCATTCCCTGTTTCAAACCTTTAAACTTCCTGAACCTGAGACTTTTTTAACGTCTTTAGTTTTTAACCATTGTAATATAAACAAAATGTGTAATATTAATTTTGTTGCTGACAGAAAAAAATAACATTGGTCTCAGAGGGAAGGGCAGTGGCAGAGGATTTTATTTAAGGGCACAGGGGGAGTGGTTTTATCCTTTTGGTCATTTATTGTAATTTTTATTTTATAATGTTCTTTTTTTTTGCTCTTGTATTTTTTTTTTCTTATTTTTGAGGAGGAGGAGTATCATTTTAAAAGAAGCAAACAGATGTGTATTAATTGACTCTATCTTCTTCTTCTTTCTTTCTTTCTCCTCTTTCTCCCCACCCAGCAGTTACATAACACTCAGACAGAGATGTGAGAGTTAATACCAGATGTAACGTTCAACATCTCCACTTCTTTCATGTTTTATTTTTCCAAACTTGTAATTAAGCTGTAATCAGGGTTAATTAAAGTTGGTTAAAACCCAATATCGACTTTGTTTGTTTATTCCTTCACTTCGTTTGTGCTTTAATATTTATTAATGACACTGAATCAGTCGTTGGAGTTTTATTAGTTGTAAACAAGAGGATTAACCCGACCTGTCGTCAGCCGGAAGCAGACAGTCATATGAGGCTGGAGTGTTCTTCTGTGGCTCCTTCACTGGCCCAGTTAATTACAGGAAAGATGAAATGACACTGAATGTTCTGCTGCTTTGTGAAGAAGTCAACACAACGGTGCTTTTTAAAAGGAATATTAAATTACACTGGAAATGTTTTAAATCAATTTGATCATCATTGGTGACTAATGACAAGAATGATACCTCACTTTAAGTCATGAGTCAGCAGGAGCTTATCTTGGCTTAGTTTAGCTTAGCTTAGTTTAGTCAGGCCAGCTGTTGAGTCTGCTGAGCTAAACGGCTACTAGTGATAGCAGCCAAGAGAACCAACTCTGAAATTCAAACTACTCTTTAAATCTTAAATATACAGTTTATCCTGAAGTTTTTCCATTTTTATTGCATAACAGCTCCATATTTTTCAAATCAATACTAGTTTTATTTGTTTCTCCAAGAATCAGTTTAACAGGTTTGAACAAAAAGAAATAAATTTAACAAAAAAACAACAGTAGAGCATAAATGTTCAAGCAATAACATAGAAGTAATCTATACAGCAAGGTCAAACTGTTATTGAGTTTAAAGATTCTTTTTGTGTTTATTTATTTTCATGTTTGCCATCATCTCTGATGTCAGGGTCGTGATGTGCGTGGCTGAGATGAACACACAAACACTCATGGCTGCCACGACGCAGAGGCCTCTGACGGTGGAGGTTTAGCAGCAATGAAGAAAAGCACTTTATCTGCAGGGCTGACTCACCCACACTCACCCATGTAATGCACACACGGCTCACCCATTCACCTTTCAAAACGATGTTCTGCCTTTGAGCGGCACTATAATGTCACATGGGAGATTTAATGTCAGAAATGCAATCAAAGCATGACACAAACAAACAAAAGACGCCGAAAGCTGAGACAGAAACTGCCCCACACATGGTTTAACATTCTTTTAAATATTTGAGTTGTGGAATTTGAGTGACACTAAAACACCATAAATATATTTGATAGAAGTAACGCTTTGTTGCTTACCTGTATGGGTTTTTTTTTAAAGTCGTATTAGAAATTTAGATGTGAAAGATGTTAAAACATGAAAAAGTGGATTTTTTTCAATGGTTTGACATTTAAAGTTGTTTCTCTCCACAGACTGTTCTGTAATTTAGTCTGAAAATCTGAGCCAGAGTGGCAGGAAGCACAAACATTCTGACAGGAGAAATTCTGTAATATTCAGAATAACATCGAGACATTTTTTCAGACACCAAAACCTGTCTGAGAATGTTTTGAATGCATTTGTATGATGCCAAAACAAACAAAATCAGTCGATGATCCAGCCACTCATTAAATGCACTTTTAAAAAAATACCTCAAAAACACTGTTTGCCAGTCCAAAGATCAGGACATGGTTTTTAAGATAAATTAAGTAGAATTTTTTAGTGAAACATAAATGTAGAAACATGCTGTTCTACTTCTAAATAAGCATAAATTATCTACTATTTGTTCTATGGAATTTAATAAGACAAGAACCTGCTTTGACTTTCACTGACTTGGATGACTGCAGAGCAGAGGAAGAGGTGTGAGGCATGAGGTTCTGCTGGCCCAAATGACTCAAACCACATTTTTCTGTCTTGACTGCCTGCTGAGCAGATGAAATGTTCTATACATGGTGCTGTATGACAGGGGTGTCACGTTAGGAGAGAAAAACCGCTGAAATGAGCAATGGACTTTTAAAAAAAAAAAAAAATTCATTCCATGTACTCCGAATATTCTCACTATGTTTTTATGGAAATAAATTTGCACTAAATAAATGATGCTATTTAAAATCTTTATTTAATTACAGTACATCTTACTCCATATTTGAAATAATTCACTTAAATCCGTGCTCACTAGACTGAACCATTGCACAGCAGACAGAAGTCAAGACTAATGAGGGCTAAAAGCAGTGTGCTCATCACAAACAAAAAGAAAACAAGAATAACTGATGATTAGAGATAAATACTGTAATTTAAATCTACATACTTGGTCACATATATGTGTAACAAGTTAGTTCATTTTGAATAATTTAAACAAATCAAATATGAGCCATTTAAGCGTGTTTGGGGAGGGGGACACCACAGGTCCTTAGTGGGGGTCCACACACCGGTTGCCAATGGGATGGAGACTTCTGGCCCCAGGTGTTTACACTCCACTCCCTCCATTCACAGCAGGAGAGAGAAACAGAGAAAGACACAGAGTGAGACCACAGGAACCGCTGCTCTCTCTCTCACCTCTCCTCTTGCTTCCTTTGAGCGCCTGCTTTCGCAGAAAGCCGCGCAGGGCTCCGCGCTCCACGCACAACCCACGACCTGTGAGGTCGCGCAGCAGGAAGCTTTTTGTAAACGCACACGCTACTGTTGCATCTTCTGGAGAGGAGACGTACGGAGACATGCCTGTAACTATACCACATCCTTCTGCTTACAGAGAAAAGCCGCCCGGCGCAGGAATGTGCGCAGAGAATCGAGCGCAAATTGATGTGGTTGATAGAAACTCCGGTGCGCGTATTTCGTTTTTTCGCTTTCCTTTACGTTGAACATATTTAAACTCAAAAGTTATATGATTGTTTGCGTCATTTCTGGGATTAGTCTCATAGTAACTGTAAATAATGCTCACGGAAACTGGCCTAACTTGATGTTTTATAAGCCGTCAAATCCAAAATGGTTTACAGTACTTTACTCCCTCTGCTTCGTTATGTGACGTTAAATGTCTCCCCCTGTTGGTGGAATTAGAAACTGCATGTCATCAGCTGGAAATTAAAATTCTGTTTCTTAGTCCTTATATTTAATTTCATATACTGTACTGTATTTTATATATTTAATTTTACTCGTTTATGATAGTACAACAGGAATTAGATTCTTGTTATGGTTTCTGCTTCTTTCATTTCACTTGTTACTTCACCGACTAAACATAATTATATAGAAAAAATAAAATATTTCAGTGCATTGAATCAGTGTGTACTGTTTTGAAACCCCTTTTAAAAAACGTTTTTTATGAAAACATATATCAGAGTAAATCGGAGTAATTTTTTTTACGTCATGCGTATTTTCTTCATATATTTATTAATAATTATGTTGTATATAACTGTGTATATACATTTGTGTGTTTATCTCATACAAAAGTCAAAAACGTACAATTGTACAAATGTCTTGGGGGGTATAAAGGGGCTTTAAAGCATATTACCCACCCCATCCTCATCTTGTCTTTAATACACACAGGAATCTGTGTGTCCAAGGACGTCTGTCTTATCTTCAGCTTTGGGATGTAGACCCCACGGAACAGCTGAGTGGTGTAAAGTTACTGTGAACAAGAATGCAGCAAGCACAAGGGCCTACTGTTCTCCAGGCTGCAGGCAGTGTGGACGCCTTCTGTGCAGACTCCAATGACGCTCGTGGAGCAAATCCTACCGATGTACAGCAACTGCTAAGACCGTCAGAATAAAAGAGAGACTTTCATATATTTTCTGCATTTTTAAAAAAAATAATATCCGTTTACTCAAACCATTGTTATCTCTGGGATTAATAGCTGCATGTACAAGTACAATCCCCTAAATCCTTAACCTTGCAGGGTCCGAGTGCAGCATTTATCAGACCTTATTAGACATTATGGCTCGTAGCTGCCTCCACCTTGAAGGTGCAGGGGCAGATTTATTCTCTGATATACGATACATGAAGAGACCTTCCTTTCCTTCAGTCTGTAAAAGCACAGAGAGTAAAGAGTGCACAGGTTCAGTGAAAAAACTAAAAATACTCATCTATTAAAAGACTCTGAGCCTCTTGTGTACAAATCTTTTCTTAAGACAAATCTTGTCTACTCAAAAGAAGCAAAATTATATAATCTAAGGAGATAATTCATGCACAAATAATCCTATGCAGCAAGAAATTAATAAACTCTGTATTAAATTGATAATATGAAGGTGATAAAAGTTCTCATCATGCAGCTCTGTGATGGTACGCTCCGCTGTAACAGTGCATTGAAACGAACATTTGGAAAAGAAGGAAAGAAATTTGAATGATAATAAGTTTAGCAGGTATCACCATAGATACCTGCTAAACTTATTAGCATCCATCCATTTGAACTTGAACCATTTTACAAAAAAAACCATACATTTCAATATCATGATGACACTACAGGAAAAGTCAACAGATCACAAAAGTCTGGAGGATGCATTTTCTAAAAACTGTGAATCCATCTGGTAGCCGGTGAGATGCTGGATGAGGTCTAGGTATAAACAAAGCCATAAACATCCGTCAAATAATTGTCGAAGCAGTTCAGTCGAGACCAAAGGGAATGACCAGCAAATATCACGAAAAAGATAGTCATCGGTATGTGAATATTTATAATCCAAAATCATCGCTAATAATTTCATCCCTCTTGTTAGCAAAACACCGTAGCTGCAGGAAGGATTTAACACTGGCGTTCAGAGGACACACGGCGAATGACTGCAAGACAGTACACTTGAAAACATTCAATAAAGACTCAGTTCTATTGTTTGTTTTGATTCATTTTAGGAGTCCATGAGAATCTTTGAATGTTCCACTTCTCCGTTTCTATCACTTTTCCAGGCCTTACTGGTGTAGCTTAATGAGGTCAAAGGTCAGGCTACTGTGCATGTTGCTGCTTTAAGAGATCCTGATGTCAATAATTATCTCTGACATTTGTCGAGCTAACGTTAGTGTTCTTTCCTGCTCTTGTTCTCCAGACTCCAGTGTTTCTTCCCTCTCCCCTCTCTCCCCTGCCGGGGGCCTACCTGCGGCTGGGATGACAGCGATCCCAGCTGGAGACCAGGGTCTCTGGTGTTTGACTGACAGACCAGTGAAGAACACATGAGGGGAGGGTGAAGGGTGAAGGTCAGATGTCAGGCTCCCATCATGTGGAGAAGAGCAGGGCTGGGGGAAACTGAGTGGGGGGACTTGCTAATGAGGTGGCGTGGTGTTTAGAGTTGTGACAGGAAGAGTGATTAAAACATGCAATAAAATTTATTTAAGGATATATTACTGTCCCTGGTAGTGGGGCAATGGAGGAAGTATATCTACCCCAGTAAGCAAACTGAATTTACTGAAGAAGAGATGTGGATTCAAGCTCTGGAAAAGGAGGATTTGGAGTATTGCCTCACAAATAATAAAATTAAGTAATAAAATTAAATAATAAATGTTAAGCTATTAATTATTATAATAGTGACCTGACAGCCAAAAGACAGGATTTACTCCACACAAAAAATCTTCACACTTGTGTGGTTGACCGAAATCCGGATTACGGTTTGAATGGTAGGACCAGTTTAAATTTCAAATATTACATAGTGTCTAGCCATTTTTAAAAAATAAGTATATTAAATAATCCTCCAAAGTCTTTCAACAAAAACAATATTGTGCCTGTGTACCATCTTGAATAGCATCTTCAAGTTTGTTGCTGATGTAAAGTGTTTTTGCATCTTCTCCGTGCTGGTATTCAGTGTTTATCTCTTTACAGGATGGCTAAGCTACTGCAATAAATGACGGTACAGTAGTTAATAAAATTTAGTGGTATCAAAATATAGTAACTATTTCTATTCTCATTGCGTTTTATGGGGTAAATGTCAAACCTTGCATATGAAAATAATTAAACGGATTCAAGTTATTTGAATTAATACTTGCTTTAAAGTACAATGCACATTTTCTTTCTTATGCAGTTTATTATCTTAAATATAAAGCTGTACCTTTAAAAAGTAAAGGTCATCCCCATCCTTCTGTACACATAAACCTATTGTTTGGCAAACAGACATTTACCTATAGAAATTACTGTACTGAACGACAATTTATATTATTGCAATCATATCTTAAATGAAAACTGAATCAGAAAAACAAAATACCTCCAAAAAGGATCATTTTCTGGACAATATATAATTTTTCAAAGTTGCAGTGGTTTACAAATACAACTAGATGTCACTCTACATCAACAAATAATCAATACCCAGCTTTTGCCCTGTCTTTCCCCGCTTTTACACACACACACACACGCACACACATACACACACCCAGTCGCACACAGGCAAACACACAGTGGTGGTTAACATAACACACACCTCCAAAATATGGAAACACTTTCAGCCAATCAGAACTTTCTCCTGTATTTAGGTCGCCACTCATCGTTTCTCTCATCACTGAGCATTGGTCACACATCAAGCTGCACGCATCAGCTGCCACCGACAGGGGGCGCTGTTACCGTGAGACCCCGCATGGCTGTGTCAGCGTGAGTCCGGGCTTCTACTACACACGGAGCCGATGATTATGTAATGTTTACTACCGACGCACTATGTCGTTTGTGAAGTGGTGGAGCTACTCTTCTTCGGTGGTGTCATAAAATGTCACGAATGTCATGTGTCAGAACGAGCGCGCGCGCCCTCAGTGACAACGTCCGCATCTTCCGATCAGTGCTCAATACAGCGGATCATCCGCATCACCGCCTGCTAGTTACAAACACGGGGTTAGCTGAGTTTACGTCAAGCCACGCCCCCTCTGTCCAGCTGGTGGCAACACTCTTGATGACATCACCGCCGCGTGTGCCCATTGGTCCTAGGACGTCGCACGCCTGCCCAATCGCCTGCCGCTGAAGTGACGTCATCGGAGACCTGTCCTGTTCACTTTCAGTGGAGTGGGCGGGACGTTGAGATTACGGACGTCAGAGCCAGCGGGATACTGCGTCCTGATTGGCTGACAGCGCGGAAAGTGAGCGTCTGTTGCTGAGAGAAAATACAGTGAGAGAGAGTAGAGAGAGAGAGAGAGAGAGAGAGATAGAGAGCGAGAGAGAGAGATAGAGAGAGATAGCTAGACGAGACGAGAGAGATGAGATCTCAATATAGAGATAGAGAGATCTACCCTCTCTCTCTGCTCTCTCTCGCTCTCTCTCTCTCTCTAGCTCTTCTCTCTATCATACTATCGATCTAGTTTTTGTAAAGGGCACTGGTGCATCTGCTGCACCAAATATTAAGAGTTGTTCACCTCTGAGCCGACATTTCTTTATTTCTTAATCCTTTTCCTCTCCAGTGTCCACGTTTTATTTTTGTTTACCACAATATTTTTTACAAAAGTAAACTGTGGTACTCAAATTAGAAACATGCTGTCGTCCTGCTGCACCATTTCCTCTTTGGAAAAGCAGCGCGGTTGATGCATTTTTGCTGTCCGCTGAGCGATAGCGCTTGTTCAGTCAATTATGGTAAACATACTCCTTTCCAGAAGAGGAGGGGGAATTTGTGCCTTTCTATTGGCTGTCATGTTTTTGCTCCCGCCCCTCGACCCTCCCTCAGACTGTTCCTATGGTTCCCAGAGCTCTTATTGGATACTGTAAAGTTTGGGACAGGACACCGGTCTGGCTCTGCATCCCTCCCGCCATTGGCTGGACCTCACCGTCTGTCTCTGGCACTCTGACAGCTAACCACGCCCCTTAAATGTACCCCTAGCGCTGATTGGCTACTGTACCTGTCAGCGACCTGTGATTGGTCAGCTCTCCCAGCTGTTAGTGGTTCATTCACCATTTTGTGACTGTAGTGGAAAAGAAGAGCGATAGTTTTTTTGTGTCCCTGTTTGAGTTTCCGTGAGAGAAAGACATGTTTTGCGTGGACAAAGTGGCGCGTGAGTTGGCACTGCGTGGTCACGCGAGCCGACAGCCATTGGATGTTACTGAGAGCCGCACGAGCCTCCTCCTCATCCGCGGAATAAGACCGTAAATCTGTCTGTGGAAAGGGAAGAGCTCTGTTTGGGTGAGTTGAAACTTAGTTAGCGGACGCGCCTCCAGCTTAATTCACCTGATTTATTTTTAAAAATATTTTTAATATTTTCACCAGCAGCGAGGTGGAATTCCACCAGAATCCACGGGTGCTTCCATGACCGTCCGAGAAATGGAATGACACCGCTTTGCGAGTGGAGAGAAATGGGAGGGGTGGTGGTGTTATGGGGGGGGGGGTGTAGCAGCCTAAAAACTTTATGAAATGTTTTACCGCAGTCCCCACGGACGACCCGTAACGGTTCTAACCGCCGTCGTAGAACGGTTCGGTATTTGTGGTGCGTGTGGAACACTTTTCCTTGACCCCAGTTGTCGAGTTTCGAGCGTAGTAAACAACCGACCTATTTGCAACAACGTAAATGTTTGTTTTCAAAATAACAACAGAGGTTTTATTGTATGTTTTTAAATGGAATTATGACGAAATCAGGAGTGCGTAAAAATCCCAATTTCACCGCGTCCAGGCTGAGTAGTCCCCGCCACCGTTGAGTACTACGACTACTATTACCACCATTACTACTAACATTACTGAACTGCGCACTAGAGCGAAACGCGGAAAGGTTTCTGATTTGTTTTGTTTTTATCTTCCAAGTTTCTTCCAAAACCCCCGGAGATGTCACCCCACCGGGCTGCGTTAAAGACACCTCATCCGCGCTGGTTTTGGGTTTTTTTTTTTTTTTTTTTTTTTTGCGCACGTCGTTCTGATCACTAATTGCGTTGCCAAACATCATTTGGACGAGGAAGAAGAATCCGCCCGTCTAGTTGTGATAATTACGCGTCCCTGTAAACCGGTTGTTGGTGTGTGTTCTAGCGGGCATCTCCCTGCAGACCGCCTCCGGTCGGAACACTCCGGTTGACATTGTGTGGCGCCTCTCGTAGTACGAGCACTGATCGGTGCATTCGGTGATGCATTCGGTGTTTTCTCTACCCTCCCTACACCACCACCACCACCACCAATACCCCCCACCACCACTACCTCGCCGACACTTTCCTGCACTGCAATGAGTGTCGATGCACCGTTGACATCTGAGTGTGCAGTTTTTTTTTTTCTTTTTTGTTGCACTTCTGTGATATTTGCAGTCGCATGAATGCAGTTATTTATTTATTTATTTATTTATTTATATTACTCTTTTTTTTTTTTTTTAGTGCAGATTTATTACACTTGTTAACTCGTACAGCAAACCCCATGATGCTGTAAGCATCTTTGTATTCCTTGCACAGCAGTTGGACATTGATGTGGCATTGGCATTTCTGCCATTTGGTCCCAAATTGGAACAGCTGCCTCTCATCTGTGCTTCTATCCCCCTATACCCCCCCCCCCCTGATCAATATGGACCAGAATCCACTAACGCCAGGCTGCAATGTTTCTTTGACATTGATATAATATCTACAGTCAGATATGCCACCTACTAAACAGCTGCCAGTTTTTATGAATACGTCACAAAGGATGTTCTGCATGATGCTCACAGACTTACATGTTTCACAGCTCTATACTTAAAATAACAAAAAATCTTTACTTGTGTCATGATGCCTGTAATATTTCATCCCACGCAGTTAAGAGAACATAAACCAAAGTGTGTTTGTAAGTGTGTGTGAAACATAAGCCTTTTTCTGATTTATTTATTTATTTATTTAGCTGTTTCGTGTATTAGTGTGTTCCCCGGTGACCCAGTTAAGGGCAAAGCTGTCCTGCCGTGCCAGAGCATACAAGGCTTCCTCCATCTTCCTGTCTTGCCTTCACACGTTCTCGTCTCTTCGTCCCTGTCCCCCCACCATCACCGCAGCCCTGCGCCCGTAAAATGCTTTGAGAGGGGTGAGCTGTAGCATGCCGAGAAACTACTTACATACACAGTCACAAATGTGAAAACGTGGTGGTGAACAAGGTAGACACAACCTGAAGGTGATCGTGTAGGCATATTTTGTATTAGAAGGTTCTCGTATGCACACACACACACACACACACAGACACACACACACACACACACACACACACACGCATCCTCTGTCATGATGCAGGGGGGCATAGACTTAGATCTTGTCAAATGACAATGAACTGACATAAAGGTCTGTTATTAGGGATGCGTCGACTAGTTATAACACCTCCTTGTGTTGATGACATTTAGAAGAGGGTTCCTTATGTGTGATGCTTCAGTAAATATGTATTTGACCCTAACATACATACATACATACATACACCCTGGTGTGTGTGTGTGTGTGTGTATGCTCATTACGTAAGCTGTTCCTCGCGTGAAAATGTATATCTTTATTCTCATAATTGAAGAAACGTGAAAGCAATTTTTAGACAAGTTTATTTATATAGCATTGTTCACACAGAGTCACTGACTGTGCTGAAAATATGAGATTAAGAA
Source organism: Antennarius maculatus (assembly GCA_013358685.1). Lineage (NCBI taxonomy): Eukaryota > Metazoa > Chordata > Actinopteri > Lophiiformes > Antennariidae > Antennarius > Antennarius maculatus. The sequence goes on from CM023615.1 coordinate 17,473,280, forward strand.
CACTAAAATGACATATCACGCATTGAGAGCTCGAACAAAATACAAAACATTAGAATAAAGTAAAATTGCAAATATAAGACAGTACATAAAAATGCAGATGAAAAAAAATAGATATTGAATTAAGAGAGATAAATAAAAGTAGATAAGAACATTGTGAATTTATGGAAAAGCTACTTTAAGCAATAATATTTTCAGAGGTGATTCAAATGGGCAGATCTCAGGTAGCTTGTTCTAGCGATAAGGAGCGTAAACTATAAGCTGCTTCAGCATACTCGGCTCTAATTCTGGGAACGCTACGTAAACCCGTCCCATCAGACCTGAGGGCTCTGAATCCCTTGTAATATATAAGTAAAGTTGATTTATTTTCAGATTTTTTTTTACATATAAACACATCTTGTGTGTAGTTGGGATTTATACGGCTCGATGAGTGTGTGTGAGATGATATATAGGGACATTTGCATGGCTGCACAATAAATCCAGGAGAGAGCATTTACTGTGTGTGTAAAGTTTGATGTTGCTATGCTGTGTGGGGGGGATTGCATTGTGTGCTCTTTTAGGCACAGAGGGTGAAACAGCATCTTTTTGCTGTTTAAGAACGAGGTCAGACCGACGCCATGGCGACGACAGCCCCTGATTATCTGCCTGTTCAGGATCTACAGCAGCTTTGGACCAAACTGGAAAAATATCTCACTTTCACGTTCACCCTGATGTAGAAGTTCTAGTTCCTTCAGGTTCTTCTGGACTCAACCCAGAAGTTAATCAAGAGTCTTTTTTAACTCTCCTTGATGTTTTTGATCATAATGATTGATAAACAACATTAAAACCAATTTTAACACCCGATAGAAGAAATCAGCCCAGTTTGAGACCTTATTGTTAGAGCTTATAGTTAATAATTTATAGCAGTTGTTGCAATATTTGCAAATAAGGGAATAGTTATTGAGCCCACAATGTGCGTGTGTGTTCTGGTGTTTATCCTTTGGAGAATAATTATGAATAATTATATAATGGGAAATGTAAAAATGCCCTGTAATGTATTGCATGGCAGCACTGAAATTATAATGTCACAACATGATAATCACAACATGATCTGGTGTTTCCGAGAATGTCTTTTTTAGTGTGTCTTGAATTTATATCCATTCATATCAATTTATATACATCGCCCCGGACACAGCATTTAAGGTTGGACTCAGTGATGGGGACAAATAGATAAAGAGATAAATACTGTTTCCAAACTTGCTCCAAAGCCTCAGTATTTAAATGAAGACAGATTAACGTTTAATTCTGAAACTCTGCTGTCTATTTATGTATTATGTACTTTCTGTACAGTTCTGTACTTTCATATTTACAGAATGTGAAGACACGCACACACACACACACACACACACACACACACACACACACACACACACACACACACACACACACACACATATGCCACTGGCTTATCAGATGAATTGCAGAACATTTTGGAGCCCATAAGCATGACCAAACACATTTTTCTGAGCTAAGATCAGATCTTCCTCCTGTGTCATTCAGTCAACAGTAAAGCAGCCACATGGCGCTGACTCTTGACTCCACATGGCGCTGACTCTTGACTCTTTTCCAGTGAGCTACCATAACTTGCACAGGAACATCACTCCTAGTTGACTTAAGGCCTCAACATGGAACACATGCTGTAATTACAAAGTCTTACATGTTATTTTCTTATTTTTCTTAATAGTATCTATTTTATGTATCATATCTTATACTCTGATTGGAATTGAAGTTTATTTGTTGGAAATTATGTGTTTCATCAATGCCAATGTCAAATATACACCCACAATTTGTCTACATCTGCAGAAACATCACAGGCTGTACAGCAGTTAATCTCAACAGTTAAAAGTGGTGGGATTACAATAAAATGAATAACATTTGTATGACTTTTAATATTATATCAGCAGAATTAGCCATTGCGATGATAAATATGTGTATATTTCAATTTTTTACTTTAAGAAATATGGGAATAAGGACCAGATGTATATTTCAGTCGTGAAAATGAAATCCCCTTTGACTGTTTATGCAGTAAATATCATGGTATTCTTACCTGACATCAGCGATCAAACTGAAGAGTCAAGTCATTTTTGTTCATCACAAAGTGCTACAAAGGTTGGCCTTTTCCCTTCTGCAGGAAGTAGCAGTTATACGTTATGGTTTGTATTGTGTGAGGTTGTTTGTTGTTATTGGGTTTTTTTTGCAACAGGCTAACGCTTTACATCAAGGTCATCTCATGTGGTTGATGAACTTCTCCAGTGTCTTGGAAAGGAAGTGTGAATTTGTGTACCCAATAAATTTGCCTTTATGTGTGTTTGCTAACCTCGGTTGAGCAGAGCACGTACGTTTGTACACATCTGTTCACACGAGTGTGTGAGTAGTGTATGAATATGCAGTTGTGTGTGTGGATGTGTAATTGTATTTAGCCTGTAATCTTGCTTCAGAGAGTGTGGCTGATCATCTGCCAGCCTTTTAATTTCTCTCGTTTATGGTGTATCACCATAGAAAATGATTCCGATTATATTCATTGTGTCTAAATGTGTGTTTGTGCGTGTGTGTGTGTGTGTGTGTGTAGGTGTGTGTGTGTAGGTGTGTGTGTGTGTGTCAGTCAGACAATGACAAAAGACGAGAGGGAAAGACTGAGAAATGGAGAAAGAGTAAGAGAGGCTCGGCGTGTTCTAGAATGACTGTGGAAATTCCCAACGACTACGCAAGAACAGCCTTTTGGAACGACCAGCCAAGCAGCTGCATAGTCCTACTGGTGTGTGTGTGTCTCTTTCTCACTCTGGCTGTAGAGCGACTTCACTCAGACGCCTGCCAGCTTCTTTCCTTCAGATGAAAGTCAAATTAGAAGTCGTGTTTCGTTACGATCTGACATTGAATTCATCGAGTCAAATTTGTATGACCTGAAAGTTATCCTGGTACGTGTCATGGTCACTGGAGGGGGGTACAGTGTAGAGATCAGGCGACCTGCAGTATGAAATTCAAGAGTGTGTGTCTTTGTGTGTGTGCCTGCTCTATGCATTTTAATTTAAAGAGGTGCCTGCATCACTGAAATCAGAAATTTAGATACTGAAGTTATGCAAGAGAGAAATTGAAGTGAGTGACCTTGTAAATTTAGCTTTCTTTCCCACTCAAGGGATTCGTAAATGCACCAGGCTGTTTATCTGAAATTTTCTTGGGTAGTTTGTGTCGTAGTTTGTGACATATTTTAATCAGTATTAAAAAGAAGGAGACTTATGGCAAACAACAAGAAAAAACATCCGCAGCATCCACGTCTTCGGCAACACAACTGCAGTGTGTATCATTTTACACCATCAGTAATTAGTGTGTCTGGCTTCAACATTAATTACGGCACTAATCTCCTTCCTCACGGATCGACACAACCTGTGGATGACATGGAGTGAGCAGTCGCTCAACCAACTCTACAGGCTTCCAGTGGGGTTTAGGTCAACAGATCAGTGCAGAACTCCAGAACCACCACCAGCATCCCAATGCCTCTGCCCTGGTCAGGCTGCCCCAGCTGTGGCCTTCTTGCAGATGTAATTTTTCACCCAATCAGTATGTCTTTTTTGGAGGGTGAGCTAATGTATCAAAGAAGTGGTCTTTTTGATTGAGTCTTTTTAACTGTTTCTCTAAAAGTTTATTTTTCGTTGATCAAACCTCATATGTTAGGAATGCTTACAAAGCCTGCCCAACAATTACTGCAAAGAATAGCAAATTTTTAATTCTCAAATTGATCCAACAAATGAGTGATGCAGTTATAAGTCCATTGAGTACAAGTTTCTTGTTTCTATCGTGTTTGTTTGTTTGGACATTTTGTCCCCCTGTCATAAATTGATTAGATGTACAGTTGTCAGTTTGTCCATCTTGATCCAGTGTGCCACTCATTTTTAGTGTGGTTTCCATCTGAGGAATTTGTTTTATGCCAGCTTCAGCTTCCAAAAATGGAATGCAATGACCAACAATCATGTTTTGACTGATGACGTAATCAGTAACCACTGACGTGTCTGGGATGCTTTATGACACCCTTCGGCAAGATCTTGCGTGTCAGAATGCATTTCAAATTAGTCCAAATCCCAAGGTTGACAGAGTAAACTCTGAACATTACAGTGCATAAACACATTTTTATGTTTGGAACAAACAGGAAACAACCACTAGATATTTGCAAAAGACTTGAAAACAAACCCCATTCTCTCTGACCCTTGTTTCTTTTGTTCGTTCAAAATCAACTCTCACAGCATCACTTCATATTCAAAATGTATGCTGCTGTCCATAACGTCATGAGGAATGACATACAACTCGACAGCAAGCGTCAAAGTTCACATGCAGTACTTTCCTATATCTCCAATTTAGTGTTCATCTTCTGTGCTTCTAGTTCATGTAATGGTCTAACAACTCATTACACCTTCATGGCAGTGAAACAGAATTTGAGCAGAATAAAGGCACAGATTGGAAACAGTGTCTGGATGGGGCTATAGATAAGTCATATACGGATATATTTGTCGTACAATGTTTTGGGGATTGTTGGGGTTCGAGTAAACAAACTCACTGCATACATGACATCATACTCAAACTAGTTCAAGCAGATAAAATGTCAATCTCAGATATGCTTGCCAATTGTTATTGATATGAATATGTCAATAATTCCTCAACTATTGAAACAAAAATATGTTTTTCTCCCCAGTCAACAATGATACAGTCTAATTTTTAATGTGCTTTATTTTGGTGAAACTGTCATTTTCAAATGTATCTGGTTTTTAAAATGGCAGATAAATAATGTTAACATTTTATGTATTGGGAATGAAGACTTATAATGAAACACACAGACAGACTTTCACGCAAGCTTTGGCGGATCAGGCATTGAAGGTGAATTAGTAACAAGCATACATTAACTATATAGCAAATAACCAGTACAAGCACACTTCCAGTTACAGTATTATTTTTGCTCTTAGCAATTTGCATGATGGAGATAATAAATGACTACTGATCATGTATATTTTCCTCTTCCTTTCCAGCCTGCGATACAGAGGACAAAAAGACGGGAAAGAAGATAAAGTAGAGATTCACAAAGAACGAGTGCCTTAGAAGTGGTAAAAGACCAGTGCTACCAAATCGTACCGCTTAGTGAGCAGTGAAGAAAACATGCGACCAGGAAAGAAGCACAGAGGGCGTTCTCCCCCATTAACTAGAGGCAGAGGGGGCAAAAGGAGAGCGGGATCTCAGCCTCTCCAAGAGAAAGACCCCAAAAGAGTTAAGAAGGAGACACTTGTCAAAACCACACAGCATGCACCAAATACTCCATTTACACGCAGACAGACGAAGCCCACAACCACCAACTCCAATGAAGAATCGATCACGAGAAGCAATACCCCCACAAAAGAGGAGTCTACCGAGCTGAGGAAACCGGTAGATTCAGTTGAGAGGGATGGAAGGACAGTCGAAGAAAAGACAGAAAACAAAAAGATAGTGGGCACAAATGGAAACGGTGCCATCTCCTCTGATACCGTAGCATTTCCTACCTCTACCCCAGCGTCACTATCCACATCCACCAATCACAGCCCCAGCTTAGGTTCGGTCTCTAGTAGGAAAACGGCCACATTTAAGGCTCGTGTTCCCAAAAAGAAGTACACATTTGAGCACTTTGTGAACAATACAAGTGCCCCGATTACCATTCCTACCTCTAGCCCTGCACTCATTCACAACAATTACTGCAATACTAACAGAAATATCAGTGACAGCCTGAATGCACCCAATAATTATGTCAAGAATAGCAACAATATTAGTAATAGCATTAATGTTAGCATCAACAGTAACTCTAACAGTAACACTACAAATAGTATTAACAACCTGATTAACATTAGTGCTGGGAACCGTAGTACTTTAATCAATAGCAGTAATAGTATAAGTAATAATTGCTCAGGTAATCAGCCATTAGTGCTAACTGTAGAATGTAAAGCTACAGAAGCTAAACATTTTGTTTCCACAGAGGATAGGACCCTCAGGACAGTGGTTTCCCAAGAAAAAGATGCCCAAAGTGGAGAGAATGAATCTGAGGGAACTCCTAACTCAGTGCGTTCCTCATCCACGGACACAGCTAGTGAGCATTCAGCTGACCTAGACGTGATGGAAACAACGGGACCAAGCCTGCATCGTAAAAACTTTCACGTCACAGCAGCCCCCCTCCATAACTTCCATTCTACAGAGAACAGTCTTTCAGAGGAGCAGTCTGAAACTCTGGGCAAAGGTATGAAGAACCAGAGAATTCTAGCTCGCCAAATTGTTCGGACGACGGAAAGTGGAGCTGGGGTGACGGGAGATAAAAACGTGAAGGAGAATGACTCGTGCACTTTATCACCTGTGTTCAGGCCAGGGGTGGTACGTAGGGTGAGTGGAGGTATTGTTGAAGTCCAGCTCCAAGGAAATGAAAGGCTTGTTGAGTACCCTTTACGCTGTGGAACCACGACAACTTTATCATCGAGAGCTAAAAGCACCGTGGAGTTCATTTTGGATGCCCCCCCACCTGGCTTGGCACCTGTTGCTGTCGGAACACTTGTATGTGTGCCTTTTGGTGGAGAGGAGGGACATCCTCTTCTGTACAGAGAGGGGATTATTGCCCAAGTGGACCCTCACCCTGGTGTCTCATTTCCTTACCAGGTGCTCCTCAGTGAAGAAATCCTAGATGACGAAGGGGTGGGGGGAGAGAAAGAAAAAAGAAAGACTCAAGCAGTGTGGGTGTCCCGACAAAGTTTGAGACTGATCACTCCTCCTTGGGAGGTCTCGTATTTGGATGGTGGGCGGGCAAAGGAGAGAGAGCGGGAAAGAGAACGGGAGGAGAGGGAACGGAGGGAGGAGATGGAGGTGGAGAGGGAAGTGTGCCAGTTAAGCATCGGAATGGGGGTGCTGGGAGGAAGGTTGAGTCATGGTTTTTCGCTTAAAGGGGTTGCAGGAGGACTTCCCTATGGAAATGCACTTCCGCCGTCCAATGCAGGTGGAAACACAGTCCACAGCTGTAGGGAAAACCTTCCTGACAGGCAGAGACAGAAGCAGCCGACCAGTCCAGAGGAGGACATGGAGGTCTCTCGCTTCAACATGGGCCTCACTGTCACTCCCATGGCCAATGTCGTGTCCTCCCAGCACAGAAACATCATCTCCAAGTCCGGTGACTATCCTCTTTCCTCCCCCCACCTCTCTGTGATGCAAAGTCTGGCACCCTCGCACCTCTCCACCATACCGGGTTCTCAGCCACCCGCTCCTCCATCTTTACAGGAGTCTGAAATGAACAACACAACTTCTTCAAACTTAACTCCATCAAAATCCATCCCCACTCACACCCCTACTCCTCCTTCTGGTGGTGGGAGTTCCTCTTCTACCTCCTCACGTTCCAGGACTCCCCTCTCATTGGCTCAGCAGAAGTACAAGAAGGGCGATGTGGTGTGCACCCCCAATGGGATCCGTAAGAAGTTCAACGGTAAGCAGTGGAGGAGACTGTGCTCTAGGGAGGGTTGCATGAAGGAGTCACAGCGTCGAGGATACTGTTCCAGACACTTGTCCATGAGGACCAAAGAGATGGAAGCTGCTGGGGGTGAAAGGGGAGGAGGTGGCAGCAGCTCAGGGACAGTCACCCCCTCCGACCTACGAGGGAGGGCGAGCAGCGAGTTTGATTGGGATGACACTTCAAGGGAGAGCAGTGAGACCAGTAGCAGAGGAGACTCCAGACCTCGCTTAGTCCTCCCCTCCCTCCTTCCCCATGATTTGTCGTCACGCTTTGACTTTGACGAGTGCGAGGCGGCTACCATGCTCGTGTCTTTAGGGAGCTCCCGTTCCGGTACCCCCTCCTTTTCTCCCATCTCCAACCAGTCACCCTTCTCCCCTGCCCCGTCCCCTTCACCCTCTCCACTGTTTGGCTTCAGACCAGCCAACTTCTCCCCAATTACTGCCTCCCCAGTCTTGCAACACAGGAGACACAGGCAACCCAGCGGGACGGGGGCAGGAGGGGTAGGGGGAAGCAAGACAATAGCCCCGGCTGGAGGGGGAGACCGTGAGAGACACACTTCAAGCATACAGCCGTCCTTCCATAGCAACCTAATGTTTACAGTCCCGATGAGCCCCAGCAAACGAAAGCCTGATGCACCCCCTCCGCCCCCACTTCCCTCACACCACCATGATTACACACCTAAGACAGACCTGGAGCAGGGGGAGCTCAACAACTCCTTCAGGGTGCTGTCACCGCAAACACCAAATTCACATTCCTGCACACATACACCCACCTTCTCCCGACCTCGAGGAGTGACCACCCCCTCCTCTAGTCGACCACCATCCTCCACTGCTGCCTCCCCTCCTCCACTGTTGGTGTCTCCAACTCCTCCTTCTCCCCTCACACCAGACGCAGGCCCACGTCGTGTGGTCCCTGTGTCTCAACAAGCCCTAAGGGACTCTCCGGTCATCGTGAGGAATCCTGAAGTCCCACTGGCAAAATTTACGGAGTGTCCCCTGGATAAAGGAGGTGCAAATGAAGGTGGGGCAGATAACACAACACCAAATGACACCAGCCTTACACCCCTGACCACTCAGCCAATTCCTGGCCTCCAGGTTCCCGTCCCCATCAATGCGGCTTCAGCCACAGTGCCCAACGGCACTGTCCTTTTGCGGAGCCCAACCCAAACACTGGTGCTCGTATCCCCTACACCTCCCTCCCTGCCCACCACTGACAACCCATCCACCCCTCTGCAGGCCCTGTCGGTTACTGTCAATTCAACAGCCACAGCTCCTCTTCCAAGCAGCACGGACAGCTCTGGAAAACAAGTCGATATCCGAGGGACGGGGTTTGGGGGTGAAGTTCAGCAGCCGGTTCCATGCCACCCATCTCCCACTGCCCTGTTGCCCCTAATCCTCCCTGCTGAAAGCCTTCACCCGATCCCAAGGAAAGACATCATCATGGGGCGTCCCGGCACAGGTGAGAATCACTCCGTGTGTGTGGATGTGTTTGGTGTGTGTGGGCATTGACTTTGAAGGAATAAGAGTAAAAAATAAATAAAATCGGCTCCAAATAGAAAAGCACACATGCAGGATATTTTGAATCTCTAAAAAAAATTTACATATATACTGTATATAGCTGAAAGCAAATATTTCTTGTCAATGAGATAATAATATAGATTGGAATAGAACATTTAATATGGAAATTAATCTGCAGAATATGGCTCAGAATTACCAAAAAATAGGTTTTTAACCACCAATAGTAGACTATACTGTTTTGTTTTAAATATGTGAAGTAAGTCATACATTGAATCCCAGATTATAGCTCTGTATATATGAATGATAGAAACATTCTCTTTAATTTAGGATGTATTTGAATGCCAATTTTTGGAACCTCCCAGCTTGAGGTAAAGTTTTTTCTGCAACATCCTGTGGTGTGGTATTAACAGTTAGGGGCTTTCTGTGTTGCTCTGTGGTTTTTCTGTTTTTACAAATGAATTACATATCATCCATAGAGTTTACTCAGCAACTTTAATTGCGCTTTATAATTGTGTCAGCTGAGTTTCAGTGCATTATCAACGACTGACATGCACGGCATTAACTCTGAATGGGTCTGAAGGGGGTGTCTGTTTACTTGCTATATGATGGCAATGGTTCTGTGATTCTCTACGCCCTGAGAAACTATTCACAGGAAAGAGACAGAAAGAAAAAAACATTTTTTAACAAGAATTTATCTGAAGCTCCAGCAACTCTCTTATGTACTAAGATCTGTTGTGTAGGACTAGATTTTCATATCCAGTCCTACATTAAAATAATGCGGGGGGGAAAAGATTAGGGAAATTATGTGTAAATAAAGCTGATCTGAGGGTTTTCAGATCCAACAAGAATTCAGTGCATAAAAACCCTCATTCTAAAATTCTTCTTTTTCTTTTAATAAAAGACTAAGTTGAAAAGACCTTGCTTAGTGATCTGATTTTCTCTTTCTGTCTATTTTTCCCCAAATTATTTAATTCCAGTCCAACAGTAATAACCTGTCTAACATTTCATTCATAATGTAATTAAGCGAAACAAAATACAAATTAAGCAATTATTTAGAAGAAAATGTAATAATTTTAATTACTTTCAAATGCTTAATAATATAATGATATAATATAATATCGAATATCTTTGGGATAGCTGAGTGTTATTTACAGTAACATGCCGTGACCTGTGTGAGTTGATGCCCAGTGAAGCTTCTGTTAGCCGACATGCTGTTGTTCCATATGGCTTTGTGTAGGAGTCTGTCCACCATCCTCATGTCTGCTAGTAACATTGAAGTAAATGCTGGTCATGTGACCCCTGTAAGTCCAGGAACAGGCACCTGTACGTCACCAGGTCAGGGCGGGGCTTCTTTAAATCAATGCTGGTGACAAAAACTTTATGCTGACTGTATTCACTGACTTATAGTCAGCTGTCAGTGAGGTAAAAATATCCTCACCATCCATCCTGGCAACTCAGAGAAAGGAAGCTTAGATTACGTGATGATTTAATTAAAGAATTATTTACTGTCAGATATTATTTTTAAGAGCCAAAAGTCATAAACATATCATTATTAATTTGTGTTTTAAATGCAAATAGATGAGGGGCTAGTTGGTTGCAAAATTTCTGTGTATTCATCTGTGTGTGTGTGTGTGTGTGTGTGTGTGTGTGTGTGTGTGTGTGTGTGTGTGTGTGTGTGTGTGTGTGTGTGTGTGTGTGTGTGTGTGTGTCTGTGTCTGTGTCTGTGTCTGTGTCTGTGTCTGTGTCTCTGTGTGTGTAATGTGGAGTGTGTCGTTGCATTAGAGGAAAAGTGCAATAGAAAAAATATGGGTGGGCATGGCTTGATGTTCTTGTGTTTCTATAGGGATTAGACTGTATGTTATGCAGGATTACCTTTCTTGATGTTCTAGAATCCCATTTTTGTTCCAAGTAATTATAGACAGGAACTTCATGGCTGTAAGTAGCAATCATATATGACGAGAACCAATGCAAACGCATAGATTCATCAGTTTGATGAGGTAGAGTGAAGAATCTGAAGTGTAAGATGTGAATAATTTAAAGGAGAAAGATGGGTATGAAATGTGTAGGCTGGATTTGGTAAAGCCACTTATGGTGTGTTTCCACCAACTTGTTTTTGATATTCTGTTATAGAGAAAAAAATGTAAAAAAATAAATGAGGTTAAGTAGAATGATGTATAATAAAAATATTAAAGATGTTTAAGTCTTGATCAAGTTGGACCCATGTGCTTAATTTAAACGAGTGTGTGTCTGCAAGTGTAGAGCGTTTTTCATCCCCAGCCAAAAACAAGACCGTACTTGTCTGTTTTGTTGTGTATGGAGATATCAGTAGTGTGATTCGCTTTACTGTAGCCTTTTGCCCCGTGTGTGTGTGTGTGTGTGTGTGTGTGTGTGTGTGTGTGTGTGTGTGTGTGTGTGTGTGTACACGCTTTAGTGTGCTGTGCGGACTTTCACAAGTGTGACAGAGAAGTTGACAGGAAAGGGAGCGCTGTCATATTGAGTCTACGCTCCCCTCTCAGATCCCTTTCTTTTGGAGCCCGGAGGACGCTGAATGAAAAGAATACCGTGTCTTTGTGTGAGCTCATGCACTCTTGTCTGCGCAATTGTGTGTGTTTATTTCAAAAATATTTCTGTGTGGAGCACATGTGGGTGTATCTGAAAGGTTGTGTGTGTTTATGTTTCATATGGCCAGAAGAGAGTGTGAAAAACATAATTCACGTGTGTTTGTAATGACGCCCGTGGTTTGTTAGTGATTTAAATTTTTAGACGTGTTCATGGTTTCTTATCAATTTATGAAATTCAACAATAATGTTGCTCTTTTCAAGTTTTAAATGGGTAAATGTTGTTTGTGTTAAAACACTATTATGATGTACTGTATATATATGTATATATAGGTGTTAAAAAATATATTTCAAAATATCTTAGCTAAAAAATATTTTCTGAAATCACTGTGAATTGTTTAAGAAAAAGTAATTACTGCTAGAATTTAACACATGTACTTTTTGACACATTTACTAAAAATAGAGTAGATGCAAATTGTGTGTATCTGTGGATCACAGCAATAGATACAATTCATGGTACGTATATGTTAAAGATCAGAGTTAGTATGTATTTGATCATATGTAGGCAAAACACTCGACACATGTAATGTTCATGTCATGTTCACAAGACCATCCAGATTATATAAAGTTTTCCTCCATGAGTTAAAAGTTAAACAATAGAGACACATTAACGAAAGGAAAAGGGAAAGTTCTGGCTAAATTAAACCTTGGAATTATACTACTAGTTGTAATTATAGTAATTATACTACTATCATTAACCAAACAATTGAATAAAAAAAATATTCAGACAAAATGTTTGTTATGGCCCTGCAGTCATTTCACCAGGAGAACAAACTGGGAGGTCAGGTCAGGTCAGTGTATCTGGAACCCAGTGTGTGTGTATCACATGTAGGTTTCTGAGTTCATTCGACCCATTGACTCGACATTAGAGTCCTACACACACGCATTTATATCATGATCTGTCACTCATTATAACTCCCCCCCCAACACACACACACACACACACACACACACACACTGATGAGCTCACACGTTTTTGGACACAGCTGTGTGAGCTCTGTGTCTAAGTCCTCCCACAGAATATAAATGACGTGTTTTTTTAAGCAGTGCTGCAACTTCTTAGAAAATGAAACTGTAAGACAAACAGGGAGAAAACCGACAAGGTAAAGGATGACACCGTTTTTTTATGGTGTCGCGTGTGTGTGCTGCATGCAGTGTGTGTGTGTGTGTGTGTGTGTGTACGTGTGTGTGAATGCGTGTGTGTGTGTGTGTGTGTGTGTGTGTGTGTGTGTGTGTGTGTGTATGAGACTGACAAGCCAAGTGTCAATCACTGTGTGCCGGATATGATGTGTGAGCGCCAAACGTCTGTTGCCATGGCAACAAAGCAAACATTGTACTGATGTTACCTACGCATAACGTGGAATATTCAAAAAATACCTGTAGCCAAATGTGTCTGACATGTGTGTGTGTGCTTGCGTGCGTGTGGGTTTGTGTCACTTTCCACGGGCGGGGGGCGGGGGGGGTCAGTGTACTTGTGTGTGTTTACAAGCAAAAACATTAGAAACAGAGTTTTATTCCATCTTCAGTGTTTTAGTCAACAGTAACTGAAAAAAGAAACAATCACCGATTAAATGGAGGTTTTACCCTCTAGATTTTTTTAACAGTGACTGAAGAGTTCCAAATCTAATATTCTATTCTTCACATTCATTTCAAATAACCATTTTACATTTTATAGTTTTACAAGCTTTTTCAGTCTCACTACAGAGAGAGGAAAGTGTGCATGGTGTCATTTTTATGAAGAGGACCTCGATGACCTTGTTGCTGCAAATGTCTAAAATGCTTTTTGAGTCTTGCGTGTGTTTGATCTCTTGTGAGTTTTCTAATGTTCTCCTCTTTTGTTGACTTTTATTGTTGTTTTTCATCCCAATTTCAACAGAAACTTCAGTTTTATTTATGGCCATGTCGTGAAACCGCTCAGCATCTCACATCCTGCATTCTATATCGTTGGGACTTCGAGTATAATAATTTCTGACATTATAGTTTCTTGAAATTATTTATTGTACTACAGTATTTATTGATCATAAAGATGTGTTTGTTTTACCTTGAAATATGTTGTATTAGATATTCATTGTCCCTCAAAAATTTGCTTATTTCCCAGTTTGGGATAATTTAAGTATATCTAATCTAATCTAATCTAATCTAATCTAATCTAATCTAATCTAATCTAATCTAATCTAATCTAAATCAAAAGTCAGTATTTCATAGCTGGACCTGGCTAAATGACAGATTTATTTTTGTTTGTTAGTACTTGGGGCTGTTCACCATCTCTGATTTCTCTCTAAACATGTCATGCTTTCTTTAAGTATACTTGAATACACTTGAATACACACCACCGATTTACACTTGCATGACTGTCTTCCTCTTCGTGACCGCTTTCCTCTGGTGTATTATTATATTATGCTTCTTTTGAAAAAGATTACTATACATATATTTTAACCCTTTACTCCATCGCATTGCAGTGGTTTCGCTTCCCCTCCTCTCCACTTCACTCTCTTCATCCTGGTCTACCCGGATACGGATACCCGGGAATAACATCCCCAGTCCCTCCCGCCCCTGTTTTACGTAACGCTTAAAGCCCTGCATATCCTCCCTGGCCATGGCAACAACCACATCTGGATCACACAGCCATCCAGACTGGCACCAAAGCATACGTGATGCCTTCAAGACTTGCCACAAAATTTTAATGTGCAGTGATAATCCTATTTTCTGTTGAGTGAAGTATACAAAGTGGGGAATCTCAAAATGGACTGGTGTAACGGGACTCCTTGGTCGAGACTTACTGCATGCATGCAAAGTTAGGCACAGATTTGTTCCCACATCCTCAGGGTCTCAGTCATGCTCACGTTCACTGATCTGAGTACATCAGGCTTCACGTATCCCTCGCACATCCTAAACTTTGGAATGATAACAGTTTTTATTTACCTTTGACATTTTTCTTCTGCTTAATCACACTCTCCACTTCTCATCCTTGCATCTCTAGCTTCTAAAGTCTTTTGACTGGGTTTCTGCTGCTCCACGTCTGTTGGCCACTCATCTGCAGGCGAGTAGCGCCCCCAGATGGGCACATGAACACATTACAACATCCATCCCACAGTGGATGATGGAAGGCTCGCTCTCCAAGTTCATGTTTCATTTATTTTACAAATTATTCATTGTTGGGAAGATAATGTCACTGCATCTGCATAAAGCCAGTAAGTGTTAAGAGTGTTTTGTGGCCAATGGGAGCCTTCCAGTTCCCAGTTGTCAATTTATTCCTCTGAATACGCAGTGATGGTTGCCAATGCAAGATTGAATGAAAGACAGTGTAGGAGTTGTTTGTTTTTTAACTTTATCTAAATCTAGAGCAAAGCCACGTTAGAATCCATCGTCTTTTTTTCTCCTATAAATCTATCTTCATAGGTGTCTGGTAAATCGTTAAAAAATAATTTTATTTAGATACAATAAATGGAGCTGGTCAGTGGCACACTAGTGACCAGGGGCGTCATGGGGACCTGTGTCCAACATAGCTGTTGCCATGGTAACTGCATAGAACTGGTAGATTGAGTAATAATTGGACGGAGCAAATGGTTGGTTGTGGGAGGGAGAAACACAGAGCAGAGAGGTGGAAGATGAATTAAGGAATGAGAAAGACGGGATAGCAGAGCGAGCAATGGCAGCACTCCACCTGCACGGTGCTGGTAGAGGTGAAATGAAAAAGGAAAAGTTTGTCGTTCTCATGGTGTTTGACGCACGCAGCTGCAGGAAGCGACATGCGTATGTATGCGTATTAAAGTGGTGATGTCTGCAAGAGGAAACAGCCAATGAAAACTGCAGAACACACACACAGACGTTGCACTTCCTGCTTGGTGGTTGGCAGAAACAGTTTGGCTCATCTGGGGGGGGGGGGGTTCTCTTCTGTTGTTTCCATCATGTCTCAATCTAGTGCAATTCTTCACCTCTTTTACACATGACTAAGCTCAAAAATTGTGGTACCCACCTCACCCACTCCCCAGCATCTACATGTATGCAGTCAGATTTTTTGAGACATGGTAGATTATCATGGAAGTCACAAAAAATTTTGATTAAAAAATAACATTTGTAGTATTTTTGTTGCTTATCAAGTCAGAATTTAAACATATACAAAATACACGACGTTGAATAACTGTTGAAATGTCGGTCATTATCAAAAGTCTCCAGTATTTACCCAGGGTTGTACCCACTGAGAGCCACAGTAATCCCTCATCTCCAGGCTCTCTCACCTCTTGTCCTTTCACTTACACAGCCAAGCTGTCCAACTCCTTGTGGTTTACATGTTGAGTTCGCTGGATTGACTCAAGAGCTCATGCAGTTCACAAACCTAGTCTCTTAACCTCTTTCTTTCTGCTGGAAATATGACTGCTGTCTTGTCGTCTAATACCTATTAGCGGACCCTGTAATGAAAACTCTCAGGGGTTAAATGAAGTACATACACCTATCATATATTTAAAAAACAAAAAATGATAAAGAAAAAAAAACAATACCTTGAGAAATATAAGATTCTTTCAAAAAGGTCAAAAAACTGACAAAAATTGCAAACACACTTTGTCTTTGTACAAAACAATGCTTTACTGATCCTAGATTATTATTTTCTTTTAATCTAGGCTTGTACAGTATTGTAATTACAGTGTAACAGATTGTAATGTCAAAGTTCCAATGTTTTCTATTTGATGCGTATCCAAGGATGGGTCAGAGCTTCACCACCGAGAACAGTGGCTAAAAGTTGCCACACAACCTCAGTTATTAAACTCTTAATGAGTTGACTTGCTGGGGGCAATTATTGAAGTCCTTCCTGGATTGGTGGAGTGAACTGAGCCTGACCTTTTGACTCAATCATTATGGCAGCAAACTATATAATATCATAGAAGTCTTTCTGTATCTCTTAAGTTTAAAATCCATGTATCTTAAATGGCTTCCTCCCTTTGTCTCCCATCTCTGCCCCCCCCCCCCTCCCCCCCCCATGTCCATGTAATAGTTCTGTTTGCAGAATTTGTTTTCTCTCTATCCACCCACTCCCTCCTCCATCCCTCCCTGACTGCCTCTCCTGCTGAAAATGACTCTCAATCTATTTTTACCCTCTGGTTCTCTCCACTGTTACTCATTCCACCCATTTCCCTCTCGTTCTAACCACCCCCTGTTTCCAGTCCTCTTCTACTATCTGTCTTCCTCCCTGTTCATGTGAAGGTTGCACCAGATTGTTTAAATTTATGTCCAGGGGAGGCACATTTACTACATGATGGAGAGATGGAAAATGTTGGAGGATTTCATGGTGGAAAATTACATCACTCCCCTAAACTGTTAAAAGTGTTCCTAAAACAATAGTGTAGCATTACTAGGAAAGGGTTTTCTATTCTGTCTCATAAATAAGAACTATTAGATAATTGGCTTTCTTTTGGTGTGTATGTTTCCACTTCCGAGTTTTGGGAAATTTACATGACGCATGCAATAACCATGCTTACTCATATATGATTAATGTGTGTGTGGCTGTGCATTGTCATCCTGAACCAAGAGCCTTCATCAACACCCCCCACCCCCCTTCCTGATTGCATAAGAAAACCAAAAGCTGCGTTCAGCTCAAACAGTGAACGGCTCACCAGCGCCTTCCTTCAGCGGATTGTCTTCACGAGAGCTTTAGTCGAGAATTTGTTTAAAAAAAAAAAAAAAAAAAAAAAAAAGACCTTGTCAAACTTGTGTTAAGTCATTGGTTGACTGGTGTATAAATGTCGGCTTTTTATTCGCGGTGTTGAACATCAGTCAATGTTTACTACGAATCCTGTACCAATGACACAAGCCTGGGATGGGCTTATTGGGAAAAAAAAACCCAGAAAAATATAAATTTCTGAGAGGTTAATTGAATATGAGATGGTGTTTTGTGTGGATACAATGAAGCTACGTAACGCTGTATGTGATTTGTATTTTTTAATCAAAATCTAATTCTATTATTTTGGCAACAAGAGCCACTGGTCATAAAGCCGGGTTAAATTTGCATATGACTGGCATTCCAGCGCACACGTTGACCAATCATGTTTTGTGACGGGAGTATGACGGCTGTCTGTCTTGACCAATAGAAACTTGTAATTCGCCGACGGAGGCGGGACAAGGCTGGGCGAGGTTGACAGGACGAGAAAGGGAGGGGCAATAGTGGAGGGGAGGGGGTGTGGGCCAAGCAGCCTAGTTTACAACAAGAGGAAGAGGGAGGGAAAGAGAAAGGAAGGGCCAAGGTTTTCAAGAGACAACGAAACAAAAATAAGGGTTTAAACTCGGGCCGGGAGCTTTGGAGATGCGGTACGAGGACTTTTGTGGACTAAACCAGCGGTTGTAACACCAAGTAGGAGCTGAACCGGACGATGTGCGCGCCGATGTCGTTCGCACGAACTGGTTAACGCTAGCCAACCTGCTGCAGACCTCACCGACGGCTTGAACCGAGCGTACCGCTTCAGTTCTTGTAAAGACCCGATCGGGTGTGGGTCTACAATTCGGGTATCTTCAACTCGGTTTGCCGCCGTGAGGAGGAGGAGGAGGAGGGGGAGGAGGAAGAACAGCACAACTCCAACTGCGATTCATCCCATTTCTGCTTGCCGACAGGAGCCAGGAGTCCACACTGTAGTCGCCTTTTTTTTTTTTTTTTTTTGCGGTGTACGGAACCCAGCAGTCGCTAGCTAACATCAGTTCTATGGCCAGGTAGAAAAAGGAGCTGGTGATTGAGATACTATGCAGAGATCAGCTTAGCTACCCTGTAGTAAACAGTGTTTGGTTAGCACTGGGTGATGGATGAATGCACCAGATTTACAGTCCGCGACATCTGTCTGTGCGTAGTCAACACTGATGAGCTCCAGCGGGTCACCAGCATCACCCCACGATGCGTGATTTTGGATCATGGCACGTGTTAGCTGTCAACTTATGACAGGTGCAGAGAGCAGTCCTGGGGGCAGGTAACGGGGCAAACAGTGGATTATTTTGTGTATTTGCACAGTCCTCGTTGGATCATTTTCGGCCGCTAGTACGTGTGAATACGCCTTTTGTAGTTGAGACATGAAAACAATTGTGCTTCTTTCGCCTCTGTCTGTGCGGCGGGTGCACGACCAGGGGCGTTCCCGAGAGGTCGGTCTACAGTCGGACTGGTGCACACGAAGCTTCGGTTGTTGCATGAAGCAGCTCCAATAGCTTATATGTGGTTTATTATACGAGTTTTTAAATGTTTTAAAAAAAATTGTGGTCCATTTTTTACTGCACACCATATTAAGATTGTCGCGTCACGCTCCCAAGTTCCAAGTAGACGAATCACCTTAGCTTTGATGGCCCACATTTGCTTGTTGCGGTGCTGTTTAGCCTAATCGATACGGTGCCCCATTATAGACGTTTAGCTGTTTGAGCTGGATGTGCTTCTTCATAGCTACCGAGCCCCCCCTGTTCGCTGCCTTACGCAGAGCGAGCTCTGACATGTTCCCGGAAGGCAGCGCATGTTTCGGGCGGGTGTTTTAATTGAGGCCGTGGATGGGCTCGAGGCCTTGTTAACCCATTAATGACCGAGCAGCTGTAGCAATGTAAACAAACAGGGAAAGGGGGCATCGGGGGTAATTAGACCAAAGGGAGGAGGATCGTTACTTTCTATTACAATCATTGTCTCAGTGGATCTTATGTATGTTTGTATTTTGGCAGATTTAACTTAATTTGTGTGTTTTATTGCGATTGTTTCTCGTACATTTTGTCCATTCATGTTTGAATGTTCCGTGTTCGTTCTTGCGTCCTGCGATAAAAATAGATGGACTCTACTTGATGGTTATTTTTCTTTTTTATTTACATTTCAATTCCATACGCCACTTCTTTTTTTAAAAAACAAAAACCCAGTGATGATGCAATACTTACGGTAAATGATGACTGCAATTTGTGGGGATGAAACGGACAGACAGCATCACTTGTCGCCTGTGAGCTCACCGGCATCATCGGCTCGATATTGTGGATTAAATACGTTTCCTTGCCTGGATTTCTTTTATTTTGTGTTATAAAAGAGACTCTTTAAATAATTCTTTTTTTGGGTGAAACAGCAAGGATTTCGTTCAACCATGTTCTCATCAGAGAATCCTCAGTATCTCCGCCAAGGATTAAGCATGTTTGGTTAGTCCATGTTATTTACCTTATTGATTATATTAAGTAAATCACTTTTTCTCAAACCTGTAAACAACAGTATTTCCTCATAGTTTATGTGACCCTAATGTTGATAACATGCTCTCCAAAGCTTTTGTTTCATCCTTATTAGTCACTGTTGGTATTTTAAATGAATATTATATGATTTATGCAATGCCTTTTGGATTCATAGCGGTTCAGATTGTACCAGCTTCTGTTCTCAATCCAGCCTGTTATTGAGAACAGAGAGTCCTTTTGTACATCTGTTGTTGTTTGACTGATTTAACCAGTTAAGTAGCTCAAGGTGGTCCGTTGTAACAACACTGATACTCTCTATAGTTTTCAAACCTTTGATTTGGTTTCATTATGTCAAATGTCCGAGATAATATCCTGTCCCTTGTTTAATTAAAAAATGAAAGCCAGTAGTGGTGTTCATTCAAAGGAACCATTGTCAGAGGTATGGGATCTTCTTTATCCATTTTTAAAATGTATAAATGTGTATCTATGTAAATCATAAATACAGAAAAAGATGCATGGCAAGATTACAAACTAATTGTAACACATTAATGGAGTGTGTGATTGCAGTAGGAATGCTTTACTGTTGAGGGAGTTGCGCTGAGGTTCCTGCTTGTTTTGAATCAAAGGGAGTTCTGGACATCAGATGGTGTTGGCTGTTTGCGATAAACAGGATTGTTTTCCTCTGCAGTGTGGACCAATGTGGAGCCCCGGTCGGTTCCAGTCTTCCCCTGGCATTCATTGGTCCCTTTTCTGGCACCGACCCAATCAGATGCTTCTTCTCAAGCAGGAGAGGGTCCACACCCCGTCAACCACCCCCAAGCAGCCAGTCTGAAGTCAGGTAATGAATGACTGTTTATGTCTATATAGAAAATGCTACAGAAATGACCATCAAATGTAAGTCCCCCTGTATTTTTAAATAATTTTGAGTATCCCAGATTGTTAACTTTGTTTTGAACAATTTTCTCTGTTATGCTCTTTATCAGAGTGTCAGGGGGTGGCTGCGCTGTCACAAGAGCCTCCAGAGGCACCTCCCACCACAGAGAGGGGTCCCGTCTCCCAGCCTCCCCCCTCATCATCTGACGAGCCGCTTGCAGAGAAGGAGAAGGGAGAAGGAGAGAGGGAGAGGCCTGACAGCGAGACGGAGAGTGACGTGGATGACCCGTAAGTCGACCGATTAATTAAAGACTAATTTACTCGTAAAGCTGTGAGGTTAAATTAGACGCGGTAAATGTACCCTCATCGGTGTCTGATCGCTTTAAATCGACTGAGTCAGTGTTCAGATGTGTGTGTGTGGTACCGTGTACCCAGATTTACAGTAAATGGATGTGATATTTTCTGTATCCTTGTGCTAATTTGGGCAGAAGAATTCAGTGCCAGAACAAAAGCTGATAGGAACAAAAGCATTCTATCTGCGGGCTCGATCATGATTTGACAGACAGTGGCTGCGCTGTCAGCTATTGAAATGGATGATCTATCTGCTGAAACTGCTGATACATCTTCTGGGAGATAAAAAGCTTGTGCTCTGTGTCTACATTAGGAACGCAACAATATGAGACCTTAATTTCATGATAAATGTCTTGAAAAATCAGTGTCACTTCATACAATAGTAATAGTGTTGTTATTAAATATCAAAGGTTGTTTGGTCGTGATTAAGTTCTTCGATGGCCGTTGAAGGAATGAAAGGTTTTTGTCTAAAATTAAACAAATGTCTTATTTTATCAAATATTTGCAAATTTTATAAACATGATAAATTTTAAATTTTATAACATAATAAAGCATCAAACCAGTATACTGCTGCCATCCTATTCTAGATCTGATAAACTTGCAGCACTAAGATAAATAAATCAGTTATGGAGTGCAAAATGTATTTTTTAAATATTAAAGATGGAATGCGAGAGCAGTGCTTAAGCATGAGCCTGTATACGTATATCGTCCCCAGGGGAAATATTTAATAAAACTTCCAAACAGAGCGCTGTCTTCTGTCTCCTCTCAGCTTCCTCCCAGGAGTCGTACCAGAGCAGCCCCATGCCACATCTCCAGTAAAGAGACGCACACAGTCCCTCAGCGCGTTACCCAAAGATGCAGATAAGAGCAGCCCTGGAAAGGTAGATTTTTTTTTTCCCTGCCATCACAATCCTCAATGTTCCTTTTAGTGAGATATCTAATCTAATATCTGTGCCTGTCGTTTCTGTTTTGCACACACTCTCAGAGGGAGAAAGATCACATTAGACGGCCGATGAACGCGTTCATGATTTTCAGTAAGCGTCATCGAGCGTTGGTGCACCAGCGGCACCCGAACCAGGATAACAGGACGGTCAGCAAGATTCTTGGAGAGTGGTGGTACGCGCTTGGACCAAAGGAGAAACAGAAGTACCACGATTTGGCCTTTCAGGTACAAAATAAAGCCCGAAACACACAACTTAGTGATATACAAAGCACCTTTATCCACTCCTTCTTATTATATTTCCTGTTCCCAGGTTAAAGAGGCACACTTTAAGGCCCACCCGGATTGGAAATGGTGCAACAAGGACAGGAAGAAGTCCAGCTCTGAAGGCCGGGGAGTACCCGGGGGCAAAGACATCAGAGAGAGGAGCATGTCGGAGACCACAGGTTGGTTTCATTCAACTGATGCAATATACAACACACACTTTTTTTTTTTGTATCATTGCTCCTTTATAGTCTGTTAACAGTCCCATTTTCACTCCCCTATAGAGCCACATTCTGTGGAGCTGAAGGGGGTCGGTCCAGGTATTGTGGGTATTTCTGAAAGAGGTGCAGGCGATGGTCATGTGGGGCAGCTCACCCGTCCCCGTGCCTTCTCTCAAAGCGCCATGCACAGCCTGGAGCGTGGGGACAGGGGTAATACACAGGCCCTGGCAGAACTGGCACAGGTAATAGACTACCACAGGTTGCAGGCCTGCAAAACTAACTGTGTAACACAAAATTTGACTCTCTTTGACAATAATCTGACCACCACTATCACCGCAGGAGACACGAATAGTGTTTGGTGTTGTGCTTGTCGCATTTGACTGTCGCACATCTGTCAAAAAAGAGCGACAAGCAGCTGTCCTGATGTCATGAATTTGGATGTGTTATAAGTGACATTGGATAAAACCAAGAGTTTGATTTGTTAGAGCCTGATAAAACAAGTAATACTGATGTTGTGAAACCATTGTTTTACTCTTATATTTACAGTATTTTCCGCACTAGAAGGTGCATCTAAAAGCCATAATCCAGTGCTCCTTATAGTGCGGAAAATACTGTACTTGTTGCAAGCCGTCACAAAAATAACACTGGCTTCAACAAAGTGTCCTGTTTCTGTTAAATGTAAAATGATTTATTGTCTCAACCCCTCCATGACTCACTGTCCCAAATTTTCACCCTGTTTTCACTCCTCTGCTTTCTAAATGCAAATGTGAAACACCCAAGTGCAAAAATCATAGCCATCTAACTTGTTCTGCGTTGCAGATGTGTGTGGATGGTGGCAGCCAGTTTTCGAGTCACGCCCCACCTCTGTCACAATCCCAGCGGGGGGTGAGTGAGGACATGACCAGCGATGAGGAGCGCATGGTCATCTGTGAGGAGGAGGGAGACGATGATGTCATTGGTGAGAAATCAGTCCAGCCACACTCGTGAAATTGAACATTTGATTAGAGATTCTAAAGAGTGGTTGAGAAAATCTTAATTAGTACAAAACAATAATCTGTCATGAGGTATGATTAGTGCCAGCAGTGATGCCTTTGTGTCGGCTTGTCATGGAAGAATTTTCTGGGAGTTTTTTGTGTATTATTTATTTCCTCCACTTTGTTTTACCTTCTTTTGAAAAAGAAAGTCCTGTCAGTGTTGAACATAGAAAATTGAGGCAATACGTTTCTCAACACTTTGCAATCTTGACCACAAACCCTGAATGCTAAATCTGGTTTCTTCTTACACCAGTGTCGTCTATGGAGTGTGCAGCAGTGTATTAGGTATCCAAGGAGAACTACAGGCTACTACACCTCGTATTTCTAGATTCTACCGTCTCCCGTTAAACAACAAAGTGTCTTCTTTTCAGTAGTAGAATAGCTGTGTTTCCATCAGAGAAAATTGCATCCCAAGATATTTGAGTTTTGAGGATGGCATGGTTGAGGATGCATTGTGCTGTCTCTGCTCTGACCTGGATATTCAGCTGTGATTATTTAAAAGGCCAAAGAGCAGCTGCAGCTGAATTACATCTGGAGCTAAAAGATGTGGCCAGAAGGGATCAAACACGTTTGAAAATAAGAACCGACTTGAAAGAAACCTGCTGAACTCAGTGTTAGCATGTTGTACAGCTAAGGTAGTTTATTATTATTACAATATTCCTACAGGCTAGAGTAATGCCGGACTAATGTTGTAATGTTGATGTCATGTTGTGATGGTTTAATGTGATCAGTTTTTGATCCCTGTCCCGTCTTTTTATTTTAACCTCCTCTACTACACCTATATTTTTGTGGGGGGGAAAAGGCTAAATTTCTAATCGTCTATATTAAAAAGGCTATTTATGTTATACAGAATGAAGGAAACAAACCTTTGAAATTAGTTATTATACAAGCGACAACCAGACATTCGTGTCTGCACACAGTGGAAGAGGTTAAAGATGGGATGGTGGCGAGCGCTGAGTCAGAGAAACACACCCTGATTCCATTGAATTATACATAGAGAGGAGTGTGGAGTGTAGCTGTAGCTCCTCTTCCTTCTTCTCCACAGAGGACCCTTATCCCAGCAGCTCCATAGACCTCAAGTGTAAGGAGCGGGTGACTGACAGCGACAGCGAGAACGGCTCTGGAGACGAAAATGAACGCAAGGTGGGTGAAAAAAACAATAATTTTGAGCTTTTAAATGCATCTTGTGCAGAGTGTCGTTCTAGAATTCTTTCATTTTGTGTTTTACTGAAATAATAACCTCTGTTTTCAGAGAGTCTTTGCTCCGGTCATCTGCTCCTCTGCATTATCATCATCCACACCACACACTCCTCATGGCAGGAGCGTCTCCTTGTCCTCTTACCCCACCAGTAAGCGGTACGACGAGGGGAGATCAAGCGGGGGAGGGTTTTTAGATCACCGAAGGAAGGAAAGGGGAGAAGGAGACAGTAAGGACGCATTCGGGGGGGAGGCAGCAGCAGGAGGAGGAATGCAAAGCACTTCTCTGGTCCACTCCTCTGGCCAGTCGGTCATCACCACCTCTCCAGCCGGAAGGCCTTCGTCCTCATCGGTGGGTTCCCAGGGGGGGAACCCCCTCCTCGGCATTGGTGCTGTTCGGGCCGCCTCCACGGTGGTGACCAATGTGATGCGTCCTGTTATCAGCACGCCGCTACCAATCGCCAGTAAACCCAAAGAGGTGGGCGCATCGTCCAGCCCGCACCCCCCGGACAGGAAGTCCATGACGCCCCAGCAGCAGCCGTTACAGATCGGTTCAGCTTCAGGAAATGTAACCGCAGGGGGCGGGCACTACTCCTCATCATCAGCCAATCCTGTAGGTCCAGGCCCGGGTGGGGTCGTCACCAATTTGGTGTTAGGGGGAGCTCTGCCTGCTCAGCCTACCGTACAGCTTATCACCCCCTCCCCACATCCTCAGCCCCCCCAGCAGCAAGTGCTTCCCTCCTCTGCTGTGTCAGCAGCACACAGTCAAACCAACGGGCCCGTGCCCCTCCCACTGCTCCAGCCCCAGTTCCTTCCAGCCCCCTCACTGGCTCCTCCTGGGGGTAAGGCCATCACACAACTTCAATACATCCTGCCGACCCTCCCCACCAACACCCACCGCAAGAGTCCTCCTCAGCCGCTCAGCCAGCCCACCAGCATCTTCAACCTGCCCACGACGCCCCCCACGCACGTATCCGTGGCCAACGGGAAGCAGCACGGCACGGGTTCACTGACAGGATACACATCCAGCCAAGCGGTGGGGGTCGTAGGTCAAGGAAGCAGAGGTGAGGATTTTAGACGAGCCCCCATGATGCTCGGCAAAAAAGCAGAATCACAAAGCGGATTCGTGGCACGGCGCTTCTTAACAATTCTCCTCCCTTCTGTTCTTTCTATTAAGTGCAAACACAATCCCCTGTGCTCCAAGGGAAAATGCTTGTTCCCATGGCAACAGTACGGACAGCATCAGCTCCTGCCCAGCAGTTTCCCATCGTGGCTCCTCCTCTTCCTGTCCAGAACGGCGCTCAGGCTGGGAGCAAGGTCAATAAGCATTTCAGTGGAAGACGGAGACAGGATGACTTCATCCGTTTTGTGTCTTTCCTCCTCCTCCACTGCTCACACATACGTTAATATTCGCTCTTGTCTTTACGGTTTCCGATCTACTTCCTTCTCCAGATCATCCAGATCGCCCCCATGCCGGTGGTCCAGTCGCAGCTGCCCCAGGGGGGTGCGGTCCATCCTGCCAGTCCCTTCCCTGTCACGGTGGCCACGGCAGCGGTGGTGGCTCCAGGATCGGCCCCCTCCCAGGCTGTGTTACTGCCACCTGCACCGACCAGGTGGGACATACATGGGGGGAAAAAAGGATTTAAATGTCAAATTCTTGGTAAATGTTTGTGATGAAGTGAAAAATGAGTTCACAGCTACAGCAGTTATATCCTAAACTGACTGTGAAATTATTTTCTGTGATTACATCCAAGTGAAACAAGACAAAGAGAAAAAGCTTCTGTCAGACATGAACTTCTTTTTAGTGTAATTTAAGTTTTAACTCATCGCCTTCTAACTTGCTTCAGATTTTTATTTATTTTTGTCTTGTTCATGCTCCAGAATAAAGATTAAGCGAAAATGACATTTGAAAAGATGGATGCTTACTGATGAAGCACCAGTATGGACTTTGGCACAAACCACTTCTTCAGCTATTAAATGGGAGACAAGTGGCTCTCCTGGGACTGTCAGTGATTTGGAATCTCCCTAAAAGTAGAAAACATCTGTTCACCAAACACAATATCCCCTCAGCCTTTTTTACTCAACACATTTGGATGAGCGTCTGTGGGAAAAAATAACCTGAACGTCTTTCTTATGACAGTTTGACAAGTGTAATCTGGTCCCTGTAGTTTATTGATTAAAGTTGCTCCAGCTCCATTAAATTATGTAAGATTTGAGAAATTATTCCAGAACTAATCGATCTTTATTGTTTCTTATGGCGCAAACGTCCGGTACTTTTTTGAAGTCACAAACAGACAATACAAAAACCTCAAATTCCAGCGGGGGTGCAGCTGTAGCCGTGCAACTCTATTCTAGTTGTGTTAGTCATGGTGCTGGTGGCCCAGGTTGCCTCTGCCACCCCCACACTACCTCTTAAATCCAAACACACATACACACACACACACCACTAGTCATCTAGTGCTGCTTGCTATGATGTACCTTCACCTACTGACCCTCACTGCGCAACTTTTTTTTGTCCTCCTGTTTTTCACTAATCGTATCTCAGTTCCTTTTTGTGATTCCACATTGTTACTAAACACTTTTTTTCTTAATATGTCATCTTCTTCTACCCTTCTTTTATCTGCATGTTTTTAGACCCCATACTTTTCTCCTAATCACGTTACGCGTCTGTCCCCCCTATCCAGGATCACCTATGTACAATCCACTCCTGGGGCTCCATCCACTCTGCCTCTTGTCTCCACGACAACGGGCTCTTCCACCTCCCAGCAAGGCCTTCCAGTGGCTGGATCTGCATACGTTCCATCCTCTCTTGCCACACTGGGGTTCACAGCCATCGCCCCACCTGGACAGGCGCTGGTTCAGCCACTGATTGCAGGTCAGTGGTGTGGGGAGTTGAATTCACAGGTTCCTGTCGGTGTTATTAAAATTGGCATGAAATGAGCTGCAAGAAATGCCTGACGGACAAATTGCAGCCATCCAGATGAAAATGTTGAATTTTTCATTTCATAATGCATTAAATGTCTTGTCCTTAATGTTCTGTAAATGTTAATATGAACACAAGGTTAATTTTATCACAATAAATATGAACACACAACAATTATTAAAAATAGATCTCAGAATTTTTTTACCTAACATTTTTTGTTTTCCATGATCTATTTCCAACACTAGTTGATCTATAATTCCTTCCAGTTTCAAGAGGGATTTCATTTACTTTGTGCATTGCATTGTGGGTGAATATTGTCCATCTCAAAAGCACACCATATTAGATATGCATAAACTCCAGCTTGAATGCACTTCACACCAGTGTGTTCAGTGTTCACTCAGGACTGAACACTCCTACAGTTATTGTGTGTGTGCACCAGGTGTTCTGGTGTTGTGTTCTGTGAATCGTGTGTAAGTTTATAGATGAATGACTTCAATAAAATAATCCATGTCACTGAAAGCAAAGAGTCAACACCTGGAGCCTTTTTGACTGGTAGTTCTGCATTAATGCTTCAAAAAATATTTAATAATGTAAAGGAATAAAGGGAAACAAATTGTACCTGAATATAAATACTTTTACACGTTTGTGAAATTTACCAGCATAAGAGAAGCAACGTCGATGTTTATTCTCATAGAAATGTTCGCCGTCGTCACTGCAGGCGTTACAGAAGATGAGAAGAACGGAAAAAAAAATTTTTTCCTCTTCTGTTTCCTCGATCCAGGTCAGCCGCCGCTCATCGCCCCGACTCCTTCTCCATCGCCCTCCACCTCAGCCCCCACCTCAGGCAGCCAGATCGTCACTGCCATCTACCCTGCTTCAACTAGTGTCACTATGGCAACAGGGGTGGTCTCCATGACAGCCGTACCCCCCAGTGTGGTTTACTCCGTATCCACCCCCTCCAGCGCTTCTCCCCACATCCTGTCCAAGCACATAGCGTCCTCCACCACCGTCACACACCCACACCCGCAGCTCCATGTGGACAGACAGGTGGACAAGCACTTGCCTGCGGACAGACCGGCAGATCGACAGGCGGACAGACTGTCTGAGAGGCAGACGGAGCTGCTGATGCATTCGGACAGGCCGTCCGAGAGGCAAGCGCAGACTTCCAGCTGCAGCAGCTCTGTGGCGCCTCCCAGTGGCTCATCGGCGTCCATCAGGCCCTGCAGTCCTCCGCTCCAGATCCAAACCCCCGGTACCTGTTTTTATAACACCTTGTCTATAAGTTTATAATATGCAGAGCATTGATTTACTGACGTTGCGCCTTAAATGTTTTACAGCCAGCACAGGTATGCCCAAACTAACCCAACTTCCGGTCAGGACTCCTCAGAAAGTGAAGGCAACCGTGGCAAACATCCCCGTGGGCAACTATGACGGAGGTGGACGAGGAAAAGAGAGAGAAAGGG
Source organism: Antennarius maculatus (assembly GCA_013358685.1). Lineage (NCBI taxonomy): Eukaryota > Metazoa > Chordata > Actinopteri > Lophiiformes > Antennariidae > Antennarius > Antennarius maculatus. The sequence goes on from CM023615.1 coordinate 17,502,366, forward strand.
AGAAGGACAGAGAGAGGGAACGTGAGAGAGAGAAGGAGCGTGAGAGAGAGAAGGAGCGTGAACGGGAGCGGGAGATGGAGCGCGAAAACGAGAGGGAGAGAGACGCTGCCGCTCCCGGTAACTTCTCCTTCGATCCTGATTCTCCGTTGTCGTCGCATCCTGCCGAGGAGCCACCGTCCTCCGAGAGGCCCCAGGAGGGCCCCGGCACAGGGGACTCCTCTGACACACGCAGCAGGGAAAGCACAAAAGAGGTGAGACGAACGTCGCGCGCCGACCGTCAGAGCTCAAGTAACGAAGGCGAGGCTTTAACTGAACTTCGTCTGCAGGCTGGATGGAAGGAGTCTCTCCCGTCGTCTCCCCTCCCGGCTCCATCGGCCTCAGAACCCACCCTTCCACCCCCACAGGCCGACAAAGATGGTCCTGCGCCCAAAAAGGTCAAAGCCCGCCCGCCGCCACTGAAGAAGACTTTTGACTCCGTGGACAAGTGAGTTAATGGCTCTGAGTGTTGTGTAGCGCTGCAGGAGTCATGGATGGGCGGTGTGTATATACTCCTCATTGTGTGCACCTGTTGGTCCGGCAGGGTGCTGTCGGAAGTGTATTTTGAGGAGCGTTTCGCTGAGCTGCCGGAGTTTCGGCCTGAGGAGGTCCTGCCTTCACCCACCCTACAGAGTCTGGCCACGTCACCTCGGGCCATCCTGGGCAGCTACCGGCGCAAACGGAAGAACTCTACAGGTCTCACGCACACTTTATGCCGTACTCTGGTTTGTTTCCTGAAAATCTCATGCCGTGTTACAGGTGTTCAAAGTTTTTTTCCTCTGCTGCGTTTATAGATTTGGATTCGGCCACTGACGATCAAGTCTCTCCAAAAAGAAAAAGTCGGCGGCGCTCGAGCTGCAGCTCGGAGCCCAACACGCCTAAAAGCGCTGCCAAGTGTGAAGGAGACATCTTCACCTTCGATCGAGCAGGTGACACACAGAAATAACCTGAATCCAGAAATAGACTCTCACTCAAACCTCAAACCAAGTTGCTATTTTTGTTTTGTTTCTATTGGCTGTAAAAGCCAGTGAAATTTGGTGATTGACTCCTCTTGGTTAACAACTGAGATGCTGATCTTTTGTAACTCGCCTCTCTGCCTGCGTTTCCTGCTCCCAGCCACAGACGGAGAAGACATCCTGACTGAACTGGAGTTCGATAAGGTCCCCTACTCTTCCCTGCGAAGAACGTTGGACCAGAGACGAGCGCTGGTCATGCAGCTGTTCCAGGAACAGGGTTTCTTTCCATCAGGTAATAAGACAAACACTCAGGATGCAAACATTTCACATCACCTGCAGACACTCAGTGGGCTTGTCTTTCTGAATGGTTTCTCCAGCTCAGGCCACTGCAGCCTTCCAGACGAGATACTCCGATATATTTCCCACCAAGGTGTGTCTGCAGCTGAAGATCCGTGAAGTCCGTCAGAAGATCATGCAAACGGCAAACCCCTCCGACGCCTTCGGTTTGGGCAACCCCGACTCTACCGGCTCTCTCCCTGGACCTTCTTGCTCCCAGGCTGGAGACTGCTCCGCCAGAGGGGAGCTGCAGGATGAAGAAGAAGAGCAGGGAGCCGAGGCGATCCCAGAGGATCCTCGAGATTCACAAGACTCTGCTAGATGAGGGATGCTGACAAACACAGATTGAATAACTGGTGACATCAATGGTCACACCTCTCTGGTCCCTACACACATTCAAACTTTTTCTTTTTTAAATCTACTCTTTAAACTCTCCTCTGGTCAGATCCTGATTTATTTCTTTCCTGAGCAGCCAACCTGTGAGAGATGTTTGTCAGCAACATTTTCCTTTTTTTTTTTTTTTAATTTTTTGTAATGTGTGACCCTTGTACCAAAATGAGGACTTGTGAAAGACCAGTGGCACAAAACTACCGCATAGCACTACCACAGCACACACACACACATACTTACACACACACACACACACACACATAAAATCCTGCAAACTCTTGATTCCCACACTTGAATTAGCACTGCATTAAATCATCTTGTAGAAAAATCCTATAGATGCCAGTGAAGAAGGACCATTGAGTGCATCTGCGCTCATTTCGTCTTGAAGAAAAAAAGGGTTCTCCTTTTTAAGAGAGACCAACTAAACGCATTCTGAAATGATAAAAAGTCAGCGGTTTTAAAACAAAGGATGTTCTGTGTTTTGATATTTGTTTTTAATAGGGTTAGACTCGTAAAAGCAGGAAGTATCTGCTTGAGGAACAAGCTGTATGTAGACTTACTGTTCAAAGCTTGTGTGGTGTTTCTGCTGACCGTAGGGGGCTGGGCCCTCAGCAGCCAGAAACCATTTGATTTCACAAGAGGACTCATTACAGCGGATCCGACACAATCATTGTCTCAATCGTATCGCTCACACAGAGATCTTCAGGGGAGATCTCCCAGGGACGAATTGAAAAAAAAAAAAAAATTTGACTGAAACTGAAGTGGACTTTTGGCAGTGCCATCATTCCTGCTATCACCGGACTGCCCAAGGACTGCTTCTTTCGACTGACTCTTGTTCATAGCAGAAGAAAGGAACTCAGCATTCCTGTGCCTCTCATTCACTAGCCATGAAGGAAGGAGGTGGGTCAGAGTCAGCGGGCACATCCTGGCTATCAGTAGTAGAGGTTTGGCTCATGAGCCTTCAATCTCTTCTATTGCCAAGCAGTTTTATTAACTTTTTTTAAAAAATGATTTGATTTCTATTTAACATTGTCATATTCAGTTTGTTGTTGTACTGTTTTTATGGTTATTATTACTCATATCATTGCAGTGAATCCTGGTCCTATTGTCCTTCATTTCTACCAGCTTTTGATTTATATATATATATATATATATATATATATATATATATATATATATATGTATAAATTTTCCTCTATTTTAGTCTTCCCTTGACTCTCATCAGCAAGGACCTGCTGTGCCGTTGTTTTTAGCATTCATTTCAAAGATGACAAACCCCACTTGGATGTTTTTATCCTTTCAACAGTAATAAGTTTTTTGACGGCCCTGTAAGCAGCTGTGACTCCCTGTTCCATGTTTTATTCTATGACCTCCATGCTTGTACATCTCCTTCCTCCACCTCTTTCCTTCCCTCCTTCCTCCCTTTGTCACTTTATTGCTCTCTCCAGACCTCCTTTTTTTACACAGGCGGAGGGAAAAACCAGGGGAAGTGAGTAGGACTGAATCAAAAAGAGCTGATAGGATCCAATATTGGTTGTCTTTGTGCAAGACTTGGTTGTGTTGTAAATAATTACTGTAGAGTCTAACAGACTCGTGTTATTGATAAGGAACAATCTGTCATTGAACATAAATGGTCTTTTAAGGCACTCATTAAGGTAAAACACATGACATTGAAACTCAATAAATATAGCTATTAATGTTTTGTGTTATACTCTTTGTTTTGCTGTTCCAGTATACAAGAGGAATTTTTGAGTAACTTAAGTTTGTATATGCATCTTTCAGTATCCAAATAAAAATAGATGTTCAATGAAAAGCATCTTATTGCTGAAATTGGGTTTCTTTGAGCAGAAACAAAGCATCTTCACATGAAGGATCTTTTTTACCTACTGTATGGCTGAGAGTGAGATTGGGTAATGAATGTCAGTCACCTTGAAAAACCATTTATTGATTTCATCTTGTATTATAACAGAATACCTTCAACAGCACAAAGAAACATTTAAAAGGTGGAAAAAATACATCAAATTCCATTGAATGCTCAAATAAAAATAAGTGTTTAACTCATTCATTTGATGACAGCAGAACAAATTCTATTTTCTTTCAACTCGGAGTGAACTCGGAGAATTCAGAGGAGCTGCAGTCCGTCCACAGAGAGGCTGCTCTCCAAAGCTTTGTGATAAATCTCCAAGGCCTGCTCCAGAGGCAATTCTTCTCCCTCATTGGTTGAAATGATGGCTATGGTCTCCCCAAATTCATTACACATGATCGTAGGCGTTCCCTGTGCCTACAGGGATGAAGCAGAACTCAGAATAAGTTCACAGCAAAGAGGCTACACGCAAAAGTCTGAATGTAGTGAGTGACACTGGTGACACTGAAATCTAGATGACCATAACTGTCATACACCTCTCTGTTCACTACATATTTTTATCCCTGCCGTTAAATGCGTCAAACCTGAGGTCATTATGAATCTAATGGGGGAAAAAGAAGATGAGGATGTGGAACCCACAACTAATCACTTAAAAACTCGGAAGAAGGAAATCAAAAAGTAATATGCTTTCAAATTTGGGGAAGACTGCGAAGTCTGCGAGAGCTTTACACCCTGAGCAGATAAGTAAAAAAAAAGTTTTTACACTGTTATTCAAATGACTCAACAGATACGTGAGACCTCACAATACAAGTATATGCTTCTGTGTTATAAGTCACACCTCTACAGGCTCACTGTTTAAAATCACACAACTTAGTGGTGCTATCCTGTGGTCTGTTTGATGTAATGATGTGATATACTGTAGTTGCCTGATTGCTCTTTAAAAAAAAAGGAACTTTTGCAAGGGACCAGATGGGAGGAGAGATCCTCAACACTCTGCGTAACTACTTTCATTAAATAAATATAACAAAACACAGTCTCTATGGCAACCTGCTTTAATTCTTATTCATGCAGGTCTATTTAATGGCAGCTTTTTGGGATGACTGGATTCAGACACTCTGACCTGCTGCAGATCTGAGGCTTGGATCTGGATGAGCTGAGTCTGTCTGTTAGCGAGCTCCACAGCTGACGCCTCCACCACTGCCACACCAGAGCTGCTCTCCACCGCAGCTTTGGCACTGGCCTCTTCATCCAGTCTCTGCAGCCTGGCGTGGGTCTTTTTGTGGTTCCTCAGATTGGAGAAGGTCTTAAAGGCTTTGCCGCACTGCGGACACACGTGAGGCCGCTCCCCAGTGTGTGTTCGACGATGTTCGGCCAGGTGCATGCTCTGGATGAAACCCTTTCCACACACTTCACAGTGAAATGGCCTTTCACCCGAGTGTGTGCGGAGATGCTCTCGCAAGTGTGTGCTCTGACGGAAGCGTTTCCCACACACTTGGCAAGGAAAGGGACGCTCGCCGGTGTGAACTCGCTGGTGGAGCGCCACTCCAGAGGAAGACACAAACAATTTGCCGCAAACGGGACACTGGTGGGCTTTGGATCGCTTCCCTGAGACGCACCGTGGTCGCCCGGGACCTAAGGCAATGTGGCTCAGTTTGTGGAGTCGCAGATTGGCAGGAGAATTTAGCTTTTTGCCGCAAATTTTGCAGTCTAGACTGGCCCGCAGACTTATCGATTCCTCTGGTTCCTCCTTCACTGTGGTTGAGGTGGAGGGCTCTGAAGCGAGATCTTTGCCCAGCTCTTCTTTGCTGACCTCAATTCCTGCGTCAGCCCGCACTGGGGTGGAGTGCTGCTCAAGGCAATGGTTGTCTCGTTGCCTCCTGGTCAGGAAGCCAGCTGCACAGTGAGGACACGGGTAAGGAGCTGGAGCTCCTTTATGTTGGGTATAGCGATGCGCCGCTAACTTGGTAGGCCAGCGAAAAGTCGCCGGGCAGTCTGGGCAGCACAGAACCGCGGCACTGGTGTGAAGCAAACTATGCTGTCGAAGGTTGGAGGACTGCGAGAAGGACCGGTGGCAAACCTCACAACGGTACGGCCGCACGCCGGAGTGGATGAGATTGTGCCTCATCAGATTGGCTAGAGATGAGAATGTTTTGCCGCAGTCAGAACACTGGTAGGGTCTCTCACCAGTGTGAGTGCGAATGTGGTTGCGCACGAGGACATGCTTCTTGAAAGACTTGCCACAGATACCACACAAAAAGCTGCGCTCGGGGGCGTGAGACTTCCGTCGATGGTGTACCAGCTGTAGTTGGGAGGTGAATGTCTTGGGGCAAGAACGACAAGAAATGGACCCTTTTTCAGACGATTCAGCGGACACAGCTGGACCAGCGGAAACAGATGTGACTCCAACACCAGTGTCACCCAGGGGAGTTGGGTTCGTAGCTAAGCTAGAATCGATGGCTTCCTCCAACTGCTTGGAGTTCTGTGCGTTTTCTTCAGAGGGGTCAGACCCATCCAGTTTGTCGTCTTCAGCCGGCTTTTCCAGTCCACCTCCTTCCACGGCGATTTGGGAACATTGCATTGAATCTTCTTCCATTCTTTCCATCTCATCCTCTGTAAGAGGGGCCATGAGATTAATTTGTGCCTCGTCAACGTAGTCATTCTTCTTATCTCTTGCTCTCTGTAAGATGGCAAGTGCAGACAGAGATCCTCTTTTTGGTGCTGACACCTAAACAAGAAAAAAGGCACAAGTCAAAAATGGTAGATCACACTGTGGACGCAGATGGAAGAAGGATACGCAAGTTTTACTACCATGGAAACAGGAACGGGTGTGTCAAACGAATCACGGTTGAGGTGGGTCCTGCGGTGGTAGAGATATTTGGTCATGTTGGTGAAGGTTTTGTTGCAGAATTGACACTTGTGAAGAGGATCTGCAGTGTGGGACTTCCTGCAAATGAACAGGGGGAAAGAATAAAACAGAATCAGAAAGTCATTGTCGCTTCTCATCATGATCTCGGCTGATGTGGTGTCTCCAAAGACTTTTACCTGTGCATGATGAGAGTCATCTCAGTGGTGAAACCGATACCACAGTCCACACACAAGTACCTGGCCACTCCTGAGTGTGTGCGCATGTGCGTCTGCAGCGATCCTGCCTTCTTGAACACCCTGCCACACTCCGGACATTCATGCGTGCCCTGCTCGTGCACACGTCTGTGAGCAGCCAGCCGGTTGATGGAGGTAAAGGTGCGGTTGCAGAGCTCACACTTTTGGGGCTTGGCACAGAATGCTACCTTTTTCTCTGTTACTCTGATCCGTATGTTCTCCATTTTCTCTGCGGTCTCTTCCCTCCCTCTCATGTCCTCAAAGCCACTCATTACCCCCAGCTCTCCGCTCTCTTTGTCCTGACCGAGGAAATGCTCCCCTTGATGTTGTAGGAAGTCCTCTGGGGTCTGAAAAAGAAGGGAGCATTCTGAGCACTCGTAAGGGTGGATGACCACCACCTCTGCCGGTTGCTGCTGCTGGGCGTCACCCCGGACACTGGGAGCCAATCTGAGCTCTACTCTCTGGACACCATTCTCCAGGACCCCCAGCTTTGCCAAAGAGCCTCTGCTGACTGCTGGCAATAAGGGGGGCAGTTTGGACCGGTGGTGACCGGGAGTGCTGGGGTTGTCTGCCAGAGCTTGAGCAGTGAGAATCTGTAGGTGCATGGTGGCAGAGCCAGGGGTTGGTGTCACTGGAGGCAGCAGGGTGGAACGAGAGGGTGAAGCCAGTTTGGAAATGGACTGATATTTTTTCTGTTGTGGCTGCTGCTGCTGGGCAAGTACCTGGTGCATAAATTCAGAAACATTAAGAGGGCAATCTCTTAAAAATATTCATTCAGATGTCATGTCCATTCACCCGTAAAGTGTGTATAATCCAAAATACCTGTGCCAAGATGTCTCTGGCCTGCTGCTCACTCAGCACATAGTTCTGCATGCTGCTCAAAGGAGTTACAGTGCCATCAGGCTGCAGCACATACTCCTATTACAAAAGATGAAAAATCATGAGTTGTTCAACTCTCAGTTAATGCCGTGTGACAGAAATTAAGAGACACTTGATTGCTGTTCTTCAAATAAAAAATAAAATTGATAACAGTTCGGAAATTCCGTAACTATTGCTACACAAGAACTTTGCTTGGGCACACTAGGGAAAAAATCTAAACTAAAATACTAATGTCCATGTTTACCATGGTCTCTGTGTTACTGTGGGTGCTGCTCCTGCTGTGGGTCCGCCGGTGTTCCAGCCAGGTCTCAGGTGAGTCAAACAGAGCAAGACAGTCGAGACACTGGTACTGCACTGGCCCCGATACCGGGGTGTCAGACCCCGCTTCCTCTGTCTCCATAACCTCACACAGCTCTGGGGAACACACAGTTGGTGTTATTTGTTAGTCACATTAGGATGAATGGCTATGGAAATAAAAACAGAAATTGCAGGGAGACCAATTGCTCTAAGATTAATTGAAGATTCCAAAACACGTACAGCTTGATCAAGAGGTTTGCTTCCATTTGTTTGACATTTGATAAATTTGTGTCTTTATAAAGAGATATTAATTTACCAGTAAAAGAAATGTCGTGTGGATAATCTGCATATCCTCTAAGTCTCTAACCTTGCTGTTCCACCTCCATTCCAACCTCTCTCATGTGCATCTCCTGGTGCTGCAGCAGCTCCTCTGGGTTCACAAGGAGAGTCCCACACTCCAGACACTGGTACTGCTGGGTTTGTCCCATCTCTGGTACATCCAGAATGCCCATGGCCTCCCCGACCTCGCCTTCTTCTCCCTCGTGGCCAGTGTGGATCTGCTGGTGGATCAGCACATCCTCCAGGGTGTTGAAGAGCTGATGACACTCACTGCACATGAACTGGTGCTCCACGTACACACCGCCTGCCTCTTCCTGCTGCTCGGCCATGCTGGTACTGAGTGTGTGTTGTCTTACACAGGCTGCAAGTATATCATGCATGGAAATTTGTGACTTTTTGTTGTGACAAAAGTGTCATCCAAAAAAACGACGCTTAACACTGATCTATGTGATTATACAATGAATGGCAATAAAAACTGCACTCAATTGACAAACCCTTGTCTCCATTTTAGAACTGTTGTCACATCTACAGGTGGGTAAAGTTCTACATTACCCAATAAATAAATCTGTTTATGCTTTCCTGATTTTTGTGAGTAATTTTACATGATTTATGGAAGAACAGTTACAACTCCATCCAAATGTGCATTCACTTGTTAAACTAGCTCACAGGTACAAAAAGACTGGAGCTAGAACAAAATGACTGGTATCATTTTGTTCGTGCTGGAAGTTTGGCAGTCTCGCAGACAAGCAGAGGAATGTGACAGACGGCCGGTGCCATGCAAGATCACGTTTAACAACCTTGAATCAGGACAGACAGATTCATCTGCTGCACCTCTAAAACACTTTCCAACCAACCATCAATACAGCAGAACCACTGGCACCCACAAAAAGGTCTGAGACAAGAAAAAATGACCTGAGTCATGTCGGACTTCTGACCCAACTTCATTTCACTAATGCTATGATGAAGAAATGCCAATGTCTAGCAACTATGGAATGGTGCAATATTCATCGGCTGTGGACACTCCTGAGTTTAAGCACTGTCCTCGTAAGGGACATTTAATGTCTGGGGTGTTAAAATGACTGATCGTGGCAGTGTGACCATTTTGATTAGTCCTGAATGCAGAGGAGTCAGTCACCCGACAGAAAAACATAATGATATTGCAATCAACACCTACTAATGATCAAATCTGTAATATACTGTAGAGTTGTAGCACCTGATGAATATATGGATCTTTCATTTTTTTAATGTTATTTTCAAATTTTCTCTTTTTTTTGTTTTTGTTGCAGAGTAAAATAAAATGTGAATTAATGGCTCATGAGAAATAAAATACGAATTGTTGTTCTTCATAAGCAACAAACTACCCAAACATATTCACAAAAGCGTGATGTCTTTTTAAATCCCCAAAAGTATACAAATTAGCAGTTTTGCAGGAGAAATCAAATGATTTATAAGTAATTTTTTAGTGTTTCTCTCACACTCGTACATAAAAACTCATTAACCCATTCAGACCGAGCACTTTTCACACACCCCAAAAAACAATCCCGTGAACAGACATTACGATCTCCAGCCTAGGCCTCTGTTGCTAGCAACACGAACCGTGATCATTAGCACTTCAAACATAATTTCCCACATTCCCACACAAATGTGATTCATATCTTTGTTTACAGTGTGTGATGGCATATGGAGAGCTGTTGGCGGCGCTCCCTTCGACACTGCAGACCTGTTTCACGGCACCGCGGTTTCCTGAAAGCGTCTCCCCGGTTCGTCGGGCGGTCCGTCAGGCGGCGCTACCCACTTTTCCCCGAAGCTTTCCAGCTATGACAGCGGGCCCTTCTTTCTCCTTAGCTGTCTCTCATTTACTCTCGTTGGATCATACCTCGTGTAGTCATTCCTCCAAGTTTCCAATATCCTGTAGGATTTCTTAGTGCCTGGGCACCATCTGTGGCACATAAATAGTAAAAATGAAAAGTGTCAGTTGAAAATTAGATCGCAAAGCGTGTAATGTGGCGTTTGCCCGCCGATAGCTTCCATTCTTGTGAAATTAAACCCCGCCCAATGCGGTAGCTTGAACAATTTCTCATTTCTGATTGGACAAACGAATTGTCACTCATAATCTAGGCTTGTTTATCGGGTATTGTAGTTTCCATGGATCGATGTGGCAGTATTTTTTTCCCACATATTTGTAATTTGGTTTCACCATTTTTTTTTTCAGTGGCGTCATTTGGAATCGGCTCTTCTTTTATTTTACAAATGCTTGGACTATAAACTATGATTTAGGTTTACATACATTCTTACTTACATTTTTATTAATTTTTGAAACTTAACACGTTAATATTTCGTTGGCTTTACTTCCATTGAGTAATTGAAGACCAATTTTGAGATACTAAAAATAAAAAAATACGTAAATACTAATTCAAATTTCTTTATCTTAGCAAAGTTTGCTTGGAGCTCCCAAAAACTTGATTTCCCATGAAACCTTGCGAGCCAACGTCATCGTGCGTCAAGTCCCTAGTCCCCCCACCATCACCCTTCTACCATAGGAAGAAAGGGGGAGACGGGCAGCCTATACGGAACGCCGTAAGTGTAGTCGATATTTACATCGGATATTAAAATACATAGTTATATAGTCTAGATTTGTGCCGGTGTGGCTGCTAATAAAGTCCAACCTTGCCCCGGGTTTAGTTCACACAAATATGAGCGGCAGCGGGCGGCCCAGGACTAGCTCATTCGCTGAGCCTCCCGGAGCTCCTGGATCCGCTGCAGCCGGTGCCGGATCAGCAGTAGCTGGTGGGAGCTCGACAGGAAAAACTGGGGCTTCACAAGCCAGTGGAACAAGCTCGACGAGCTTTGGGAATTTGAAACTCTCTCGTAAGTATACATTATTGAGTTTTATCATAAGCTCAGCTTTCGTGTTGATATCAAGACTCAGGATGTACGTTGTTTTTCAAAATATTTCCCAGAGTATGATAATGTCGATCATTGTCACGGAGCTAACCTAAGCCAGTGAGCGGTTAGCCAATAAGCTAACTTAAGTTAGCTTTCGGCTAACGCTAGCTGTGTTTTTCATTAATGAACCACTACGATCAAGGGGGTTATCGCGAAGCTAACAGTGTCGTTAGCAGCCGGTGGCAAGCTGGGGAATAGCCTGTTCATAGTTCGACGGAAATGTTACATTTCAGGATGTCATTTTGAGGCAACAATGCCGAACTATTACAATTGCACTGTAACCCTAGAATAGACTTGTCACCCGACGCGCAAATATATTCGTCATTAATAGCAAATGTGAAAGCTAGCTCTCTGGCTAACGGCTGTATGTAGTCGGTTGGAATTGGCTAGGTTAATGTTCCTACTTTTATCAGTTTAATTTCTACTTCCAGTTTGTTAGCCTGATCATACAGTTCTTTTGCCAAACTAAATTTATCCCAGCAAACGTCAAGTGGTTTAATTTTAGTCAAAATCTCAAATGCTGAGTCCCAGTTGATTATCAGACCGTGTGGCTTAAGTATGTGTGAAAACAGTCTATATATAGGTTTAAAAATGTGAGTCAGTACAATCCAAACCAACCTCATCTCATGTTTTATCAAGTTCAAGTCTTTTATAGAGTGGTGGAAACGGTGTCATCACCCCTCAGGATAAGATTTTATACAAATTACATGTTTGTACACGTTAACTATTGTATATACAGGAGGTTATTGCTTGAAAATGCTTTCTTATATGCCACTTCAACATCAAATTGGAACATATGCATTTCATCCTTGCATTTGGTTTTCCTGGTGTGAAGAACTTGCAGAAAGCCCAAGGGTCATTCAGCTTAGCAGCAGCAGTAGCAGCTGGCTGAAGATCTGAAGATGTTGACAGAGGTGATCAGAAACACAGGCTGGTAGAGACAGAAGAAAACAGCATTGCAGCTTGTTTCACATGATATTTCAAGACTATTGAAACATATTCAAGACTATTGAAAATATTCAATGTTCTTCTGTCTCATTTGGGGTCTTGATGAAAATAATTTTGATAATTTAACTGGGTGAAAACAAGGTACGCCTGTAATTGGTGTTTGTGCTGAAAATCAGAGTAATGGAAAGCTGTTAAACCTGTTAAAGACTGACCTAAAAAAGAGGTGAATGGAAATATACAATTGTGTTTGTTGACCAGATCCTTTAGGGCTTGTTCCTATTACTGATGAGTGATTAAAAACAAAGTAACAAAATCATAACTTTATGGTTTGTATTTGATTAAAACTTGAGAGCAGCATGAAAGTGATATTCTTCTTCCAGCTTATGTTCATTGATTCATGATTTTTTTCAAAGCCCCTTTGTCATTTAACAGAATGTAACAGTTCTTAAATGGGGAAAATATATGTCAAACTGTACAGCATACACAATATTAACTATGTCAAAATAAAAGATGAGTTAAATGGAACTGCTCAGATTAATAAATAGGATCTGTGTGCATCCAAGCAAGCATTCACAGTCACCTTCAATTACATTGACAGCTTTCCCAAACTCAGCTCTACATGACTATGAAAGTCTATGATTTACTTTCTAATTAAGTTGAATTCTTTTTTATTTCGGTCAAAAATTATACTCAATTCTCAAGTACAGATTTGCATTATTTTCACATAGAAATCAGAAACACTGAATTAGCTTATTTGTAATTGGTGTAGTTGCTTTAAATATATTTACCTTTCAAATAGTAGCCATACAGTTTCTAAGTAAGGTTTTTTCTATTGGTTACTACTAGTTGTTTTTACCTGATGCACATTTTAATATCCCTGTTGTTTCTGTCCTCCCTTCAAATCCTGATCAGATACGCAAGTATCATTAAGAGCATAATAAATGGATTGATATTAGTGAGACATGTCTAATACACATCATCATTGTGAATTTATATGCATTTGCAATGTGACTTCAGTTGGTGTTGAGTAAATTTAGCCCTTTTCTGTTGTGGAGGCATTGATAGCTTTTGGGTCTAAATCCATTATAATTTTACAATAGTTTTTTCAAAGTCCTATATTCTCAAATGAGAATGAAACAAATACTGTATGTCTCATAATTTCTAATGCAAAGCTGCAAAATTTATCAACTTGAAAATGTCTTGGACCAACACTAAGACTTACAAATAAGATAGTGTTGTATCATCAGTATTTAGAGTTGGGAAAGAGGAATCTAGAAGAAACCCTCACTGACTGATCTCAAAATCTAAACATTTCCTGCTGAACTGAGGTCAGAGTAAGAGATCAGATCTGAGCCAATTATGTGGAAATGCCACTGGCCGCAGTTTAATGTTGAAAAAAATGTATCTTTATAAATTGCAAAAATCGCAGACTGTAAAATTGTCATTTGTTCTCAAAAATTAACAACCAAAAGAGAAAAGTAATCACATCTGGATTTTATGAATGATTAAATCCTACAATAAAGAATATGCAATCATAGAGACAAATATAAGCCGATGAACTGTAACCAAATTGCTTTTTTTTTTTTTTTTGTAAACTTCTGGGGCAGACAAATCATTGTCTTACTCTATTTTGAGATTCAGAGGCCAACTAGAAATAAAGAGAGAAAGATCAGGAGATGGTTACACTTCTGGGTGTGCCACTGTCCATGCAATTGTGGCACAGGCTCTGACAAGCCTTTTGGCAATGGGTCTCTTCTCTTCTTTGCTGTCCTTTCCCTCTCAGTGTCGTTGCTTCTGGTGCCGATTTGTCAAATCCGCTTTGAAACAGCCCGTTCACAGATGCAGAACACCAAACAGCCACCTGATCTCAACAAGAGTTGTCGTTGACTCTTGTCATCGTCTTACTCTCACTGATTTTTTTGAAGCTCAAAAATTAGCCCGATGGTTAGGTTTTATCCATATGTGTGATGTAGGATTTGTCTATTTGTCTAGGTGTATCATATCAGAATGCTTGACGTGGGATAAACACATACTCAGAAAACCTGTATCTTATCTCAAGTATGAAATGTTTTAAGGCAGTTTCATCCTGCAAGATCCAGGTAAGTATCATCAGCTTATTGAGAGCTATGGACAATGACTGTGGACCCAGTCATTTTGTATGTTTTTCCCTCAACAAGGAGAATTCTGATCATCTCCGTGGCTCGCTGATAATATACATTTGCCTTGTCATCCGCAGGGGACAGTGGCAAAGTGACGACAGTGGTAGCCACACCTGGCCAGGGCCCCGATCGCCCACAGGAAGTGTCCTACACAGACATAAAGGTTATAGGAAATGGCTCATTTGGAGTCGTCTACCAGGCGCGCCTCACTGACAGTCAGGAGATGGTGGCAATTAAGAAAGTTCTCCAAGACAAGAGGTTTAAGGTATGCTTCGACAGGCTTATTCACAGATGATTACAGTGAAGCAAAAAGCTTTAAATAAGATGATGTAAGGTGTAGTTTTTATTATTTCATGCAGAGAAAATAATTGTGTTAATGTCTTTATTTCTTTCCCTTCTTAATTTCTTCTTTGCAGAATAGGGAGCTGCAAATTATGAGGAAATTGGACCACTGCAACATTGTGAGATTACGTTACTTCTTCTATTCCAGTGGGGAAAAGGTGGGTGTTGACTGACGTGCAATTTTCGGTAGAAAGCATCAAGTTTTATGATGAAACACTTTTTGTCACTCTCATGTATCAACAAGTATTGATTGACTAGTTTAAGGCCAGTTAATTTTTCTTATACTGTACGGGTTAACAACGACCACCATCAGTGCTGTTCACCCACAGGGTACCGGTGGAAATTGGACTACTGTTGGTCGAAGGAGAGGAGGAAACTGTGTTTGCAGGAAAAGAGAGAAGAGGAACGCCAAGAGTATAGGACTGAGAGTGGGGACGTTGAATGTTGGAACTATGACAGGAAAAGGTAGAGAGTTGGTTAACATGATGCAAAGGAGGAAGGTAGACATACTGTGTGTCCAGGAGACCAGGTGGAAAGGTAGCAAGGCTAGAAGTTTAGGAGCAGGGTTCAAGTTGTTCTATCATGGTGTAGATAGGAAAAGAAATGGAGTAGGAGTTATCTTGAAGGAGGAGTTTGTTAGGAATGTCCTGGAGGTAAAAAGAGTGTCAGATAGAGTGATGAGTCCGAAGCTAGAAATCTAAGGTGTGATGTTCAATGTTGTTAGTGGGTATGCTCCACAGGTGGGATGTGAGCTGGAGGAGGAGAAATTCTGGTTGGACTTTGATGAAGTGATGCAGAGCATACCTAGAAGTGAGAGAGTTGTCATTGTGTTAAGACCAGACATCGCCCAGCCATCGCAGTTCGATTCCCGCTCCCGCCAGACATCCTTGGAGTTTGAGGTGACAGTGGGAGGTGTCAGCTCACCTCCCAGCCACTGCCGAGGCGCCCTTGAGCAAGGCGCCCTTGAGACTGAGATGGCGAGATAGTGAATATATTGGTAGAAGGATGTTGAGTTTTGAACTGCCAGGCAGGAGGCCTAGAGGAAGACCAAAGAGGAGGTTTATGGATGTAGTGAAAGAGGACATGAAGGTAGTTGGTGTGAGAGAAGAGGAGGAAGAAGACAGGGTTAGATGGAGGCAATTGATTCGCTGTGGTGACCCCTGAAAGGAAAAGCTGAAAGGGAAAGAAGAAGAACTGAATTTTGCATGTTGTGTCTATATGGATGAGACATTAAACTTTGGGTTCATACTGTCTGAACTTGCTCTAGAAATATACAGTAATCCTGAGCATTCATATCAACGTGTATTTTCATTATTCAAGCCATGTGTTTTAGTTCAAGCCAGAGTTTTAGTAAGTTAGTTGTAGTTCTGTGTTTTGCAGCAAATATTATTTTACAGTGAAAATAAATGTTCAATTTCTGTCTGTTCTTTACTCCTACACTATGTTAGATTCAGTTTCTTTGTTTATGTGTCCTAATCACGTCAGATTTAAAGAACTACTGGTCTTGCCTCTCACCTCAGTCAACCCTCATTTCTTTTGTACTTCCCGCTCAGAAAGATGAGGTGTATTTGAATCTTGTGCTGGACTACGTCCCCGAAACAGTATACAGGGTGGCTCGGCATTTCAACAAGGCTAAGACTACCATCCCCATCATCTATGTTAAGGTGAGCAAACACACACACATACACACACGCAAATGGGCATATATCAGAGTTGGAGATGGAAATAATGAAAGGCATCATTTTTTAAAAATTAGAATCTCTTCAGTGCCCCAGAACTTCCTTAAGACATACTACAATGTGTTTTGTCACCTGCTTCCACCCTCTCCAGCTGACACATATACAGTCAAAGCCATGTCCAAATCCATATTTGTCCTCCTGCTGATACTTCACTTTTAGTCTGGCTATGCTAAAAATAAGTAAATAGGCTGCCAGCGCACAGGGCCAGAAATTCATGGTGTTGGGATCAATGCTGAGGACCCGGCAGTTTACTTTACCTACAGAACAGACCCAAAGATTTACAAGCCAATCAGTTTTTAGCTATTTCACAGTTTTCCAGGTTTTATTGTTTTTGGGGGGCTAATGGACTGTTTCTGTGAAACGAGGATAATATTTTTCAGAGTACATACATTCCACACAGCCTGATAAATTATGCAGTTGACAAAACAAAGGACATGGTTGGAATGATGTAATCTAAACTGCCATCGATTGACCATTAAGTGACTTATAGTAGTTTAGGATATGCAGTCAGGTATAAAACCTGTGATGTGACTACAGAAAAACCTGTGTCCAAAATGTGTGTATGGGTTGTTTTCATCCTATGCCTGCTTTATACTCAGAGCTGATTTTGGCAGCTTTGTGGACAAACGATTCTAAAATGAAGTTGTATCTCAAACAGTGCACTAATGCTTTTGGAGCCCTGGCGTCCTTATTACCCAGACGCCTTTGCCTTCATGTGCAGTTTTGTTGGAAAAACACAGATGACAAACACGTACAGTTTGATCTGTTATAAATGAAACTTGCAAGTTGGAGGATTTTTCATCTTTGGCAGATATGTGCGCTTTTTGATGCTTTGTGGATGAAGTTCTCTCCTGCATGTTTTTCATTTATAAAAAGATGAGATGATTTGTGTTTCTAAAGGTTTTGCATTCATTTTTATTCACGGCTTTCCATGTGAGATCATAGCTTAAATAAGAAATTTGTGAGATTTACATATTTCATCATTAATATTTGTGAACCGAGATCTGTCTGTTGTTTAGCAATTTTGAAATGACTCAAAGTAAAATTCATTCGGTAACTGCCTTTTGGATGTAATAAGGAGCCGGATAATTCCCGGTTTGTTTTTCACAGACAGCTCACTGTTTAAGGATTATGAAGCCGAAAGCAAAAGTTGGTCTCAAGGGAATTAATCTGTTTGCAACACTCTTAGTTCCATGTCTTACAGCGTGTGTGTTGTAAAGTGACTGTTGTGTGCTGCATGTGCAGAAGCAGAAGGGACATTACGGCTGTCTCATGGCCCATTTCCCTACCTCAGCTTGACGCTCCCCTGTGGCTTTTAGATGCATGCTGTTCGTTCTCATTGCTTTTTCACTCCTCCGTCATCCCTCCATCCTCCCGCGACACTTTTCCTATCACAGCATGTCTGAGGACTTCTTCCCCCCCCCCCTCGCCTGTCTCCTGGGTCACATGCTTTTAGGATTTCCCTCATTGTTTCCTGTTTACCCACCAGTCTCCTTTCCCATCGCCTCGCACCCATTCCTCCCTCTTGTCAATAATCAAATTGTACTCTGTGGTTTGCATGCCCTAGAAATGTTCCTGCAAAACAGGGATAAAATGTTAATAACAGTCACGATGTACAGGTGAAGGTCAAATTTAGGATTAGATGAGGATGGTTTCACATCCTCAGGGATTTTCCTTTTACCATTCTGTATGTTTTGTTGTAGAAACATACCCTACAGGCCCCTACAAACCCGACACAGCTGCTTATTTTAACACTCACCCACACAAAGCATCCAAATACAGAATCAGGGCACACGACAATCTGTGCAGACACTCGTTCCTGTGCTTGGAAAAGAAATTACAACTTCTAAAAGTAGGTACTAGACTGACAAGCAGGCATTAGTTATTGGCTGCCAAAACTAATAAAATACTCATGATTGGTTGCCATTTTTAGTTGACTTGTATTTTGCATAATTGAGGAACTTTGTGTTTTTGGGCTCAAAGATTCTACTTCCTTCCTGAGACAGATAATAAATGCGCCGTTTTTGTCTTTCAGCATTATTTTTGTCCATTAAATCAATGCAAGTCATCAAGATTGACAAGCTTGTCACAATTTTGAAACAGCGCAACTGATGATGTAATACGTTATTTAAAATTATGACTCTTTATAAAACTACAAAATACAACTGTAACAATGGTGTGTGCTTGAAGGAGACTGTTCAATCTCAGCTTGTGGCGTTGGTCAACACTTTCTGACCTATAGAACTGTAGACTGTTGACCTGTCACCCTGTTACCGATGCTAACTACAGTGTAAGGAGATCATTGTCTCACACTGAGCTAATCTATAGCTAATCTTTAATCTATCACTGCCAGGATTTACTGCAAAAATGTGGAACTTTCTGCAGAAGGTTTGGAAGCTTCCTCTAAGTCTTTGATGAGTACTGTAATAAAATAATTAGATTTGCCTGGATAATAGGACAATTTAGAAGCCAAAGAAAAAGAAGTAATACACTTTAATGATCCCCATAGGGAAATTATTATGCATTAATAGGCATTATATTAATAGGCATAATATTAATAAAATATATTTATAGGCATTATGTTAATAGGCATTATTAATTAATAGGCATTATAAAGAATTGCTTTATTGCTGTTGTTTTACTGTGTATAATGTATACATGTTGTATTTGTTGCATTTTCAAGAGTGATTTGACATTATCTTAACCATGTCTCTTGTATATAAGATTTTTTTTGCCCAAAGAGACTTCCGTGTAAAAAAAAATGGTCAAATAAATAAAAATAAATAGGATACAATTTGTGCTTTTCCTTCAGCTTCAGTATTTGACCAGTATGCTTGTAAAACATATACTAAAATGGATTCTTAAGCCCTGCAGAAACCCACTGTGAACATTACAGATAATGACCGTGCGTCATGAAGCATTTGAATGAACATTAGAAAAGAGAGGGAGAAAAAAAAAAGTGAACTTTGAGTGTTCTTTTTGCTTTTCTTCTTGCGATATCTATATGCTTCTGGCATCACTGCTGGGCACCATACCAACCCCTTTATAACCCTTCACAGGTGTACATGTACCAGCTGTTCCGCAGTCTGGCTTATATCCATTCCCAAGGTGTGTGTCACAGAGACATCAAGCCCCAGAACCTACTGGTAGATCCAGAGACGGCCATTCTCAAGCTCTGTGACTTTGGCAGGTTAGTAACAGTCAGTACCTCTCTGTGTCGCTCTCGTTCTCTCAGTCCTTCACCATGTACAGTGTGTTCATTTCACAGCGCGGTAATCTTATCTTTTACTGATCTGTTATGTCTTCTTACCTGTCCTTGTAGTTTATATGCTGTTTTTCTGTGAAAACACACATACCTTTTTATTTTGCCTGGGGCCTCTGCTACCTGGGCCCAGATAAGCAGTAGAAGATGGAGGACGGATGGATGATACTCTTTTTCTGAAATCTTTTTTTTTTTTTTTTTCATAACCCTTCCAGTGCGAAGCAGCTAGTTAGAGGGGAACCAAACGTGTCCTATATCTGCTCACGGTACTATCGTGCCCCAGAGCTCATCTTTGGTGCCACCGACTACACATCCAACATTGACATCTGGTCAGCCGGCTGCGTTCTGGCTGAGCTCCTGCTGGGCCAGCCCATTTTCCCTGGGGACAGTGGTGTTGACCAGCTAGTAGAGATCATCAAGGTAAAGTTGGGACTACAGACAGTGGCCTAAAGCCAAATTGTATAAAGATGAAAAGAGAACATGGTGCATAGTTTGAAGTTGAAACTATTGACAGCAATTTAATCTAAAAAAAACTGTTGTGCATTTGTAAGAAACAGGGTAAACACATGGTTGTTGTAAGTTTAAGCTGCATGCATATGCTAACTCAGTTACTTAGATTTAAATTGTGTCTAAATACAGGTGTCATTAAATGGATTGTGCTTTCACAAGGAAAATGCAAATTACAATAATATAACATATGTGTTAATATGTACACTAGCGACCTCTTCAACATGTTTTGCTTGCTTTCCTTTTCTAACCTCATATTTCACGTTTGTTTTATCAGGTTCTGGGGACACCAACACGAGAGCAGATCAGGGAGATGAACCCAAACTACACAGAGTTCAAATTCCCACAGATCAAAGCACATCCTTGGACAAAGGTACATTCACTTTCCTTGAGAATTGTATTTCCGAACAGCAGTAAACCAAATTTCACACTGAGATTAAAGTGATCATTATTTGGGAGCAGAATAGGAAAGCGCTGTTTGGAAAATGTCAAAATAAGCTTTATGAAAATGAAATTTTAAATGCAATTCTGTGGGCTGTAGGCCTGAAAGTAGGTTGACTACCAGTGTATACAGACGAAATTTCAACAAATTGTGGAAAAACATGACAGAAAAAAGGCAATACTTCAATAGTAGCTGACATATCTACTCAGTATCTATACTGCTTAGACTATACATGCCCTAAAAATCTCAAACATTGGTTTCTGGCATCAAACAGTTTGCTGTCACACCTCGTACCTCGGAGCGAAAGAACCTCATTGAGATATCCAGAAACGGGGCAACGAGTTCAGGCAGTGATCGGTGCCAGATTTCTGGATTATCTTGCATACACCACATGAAGTCTGCTGCTGAGTTGTTGATGCCCTTTGGAACAACTTACCTTTGTGAGACTTAGCTATTGGGTCACTTATGAAGGAAAAAGAACACTAACAGACTGTGCTGAAATTATTGACATGCATGTCTAAGTTTACACCCTGCAGCAAAATGCTGCTGATTCCTCGTCTTCTGTACTGGCAGCATATAATGATTTAAATAAAAGGGTGAACTCAGAAATGTGGGCAAATGTTTGCATTTACTTCTTGTTTATGCAGTGGAATTATATTATTAAGTACATGTTTGTTCTGAGGAGTGTTTTGGGGGTACATGACTATTGAATCCATGAGATTCAGTGGTAGTTGTATTCAAATATGGTAATTATTATAGTTACCAAGTACATCATGAAGTCATAAACTAGCAAAAATTGTTGGAATTCATATAAGTAATACAAACAAGGAATCAAGAGGAATCAACATCCTATTGCAAATATTTTCCACAAATGTAGACTTAAACAGAGGAATTGATTTACCCATTTCACCACGGCTGTGTTGTTCAAGCTGCCGCGTTTTCCTTCTCTTGTACACACACATATATTTAAAGTGTAGCCTTAAGATTACTTGATGAAGTCCTCTCCTGTCAGGTTTTTAAGCCTCGTACCCCACCGGAGGCCATTGCCCTTTGCTCTCGACTGCTGGAATACACGCCGGTGACCAGGCTTTCTCCGCTGGAGGCCTGCGCGCACGCCTTCTTTGACGAGCTGCGCCAGCCCAACACCCGCCTGCCCAGTGGACGAGAACTGCCTCTCCTCTTCAACTTCAGTCCAGTTGGTGTGTTACCCTGTTTGTCACTTCTCTGTTTTCTCTTTTACCAGTACACGTTTTGTGTATTTAACCTCACGGTTGTCACGGCGTGTAATGTATTTTCGTGTAACTGAATGTCTGTTTGCCTTCTCTGCCCTTCCTCAGAGCTCTCTATTCAGCCCCAGTTGAACTCCACACTCATTCCTCCTCATGCTCGTGCACAAACATCACCTGCCTCACACGGTATGATCGAAACGTAAAATCAGATTTTATAGTGGTGTATTTATGATCAGTTTAGTTTTTGAAGATGGATTATCGGTTAATGTAAAATAGCAACTTTAATGAATCTTTATTTAGTTACTTAAAAATGTTTTAATTAATTATCAGACACATTATAAGCAATTAATATTGATGCTGTTTTTGCTGTGCTCCCTCTCTCCTCCTGCAGAGGGCAGTGTGACAGATAGTTCCGCCCAGCCCAGCTCAGCACCTGGATCCATCAGTAACAGCACTTGAGCATCTGTCCCTCGGTCATCCTCTTCATCTTCCTTATTTTCCTTTTCTCTCATCTTCTCTGCGTCCTCTCAACCTTCCTCCTGGCTCCAAACCTCCAAGATTGAATGGAAAAATCTACGCCCCCCCACCCCCCCAAAACACGCAGCATTGCTGGTTTCCCTGAATCTTAACTATTTCTGTGGCTGCTAGATAGAGGAAGGTATTGTTTTATGGACACTTTGGCCACAGCAGCCTTTGCTTGGCCTCTTAGAGTAAAGAAACTTTACATTGGTTTGGTTGGATGTTGGGTGGATGAAGTGGGGCTGACTGTACATGTTATATGGATTTTCTGTATAATCTACAGGTGAATTTTATTGATTTTATTTTTTTATTTTATTTGCAATAGCTAATTTTATGTGTGGTTGGCCCATGGTGCCATTGAAGGACCCTCATCCTGATTGGCTGTGGAGTTGAAACTGAGAGGCCTGACTAATATCGACAATCATCCTTAGTCAAAAATACCACACTCATAATGTACATAGTGTTTGATTATACAACCCACTGTGTAGATTAGTGGCTTATGTGTCGCTTTCTACCCTCAGCTCTACTCAAGTATTGTCAGTTCACTGAGCCCAAAGTGGTGAGAAAAAAAATCAAAACATTTTAAATCTTCCAGTTTGATACCAAACAAAAAATATTACTGATTTTTGTCCATGTTGTTTTAGAGAAGAGCTGTTTTTAAATTTTATTAAAAAGTGGGGCACTACAGCCTGTCTTCACACTTTTTTTTTTTTAACTATTAGCTCCTCAACTGCCTTTTATGTGAATGAGTAGGAGCTTTACTTGAGCAGAGTGCACATCTTTAGTTTCTTTAAGTATAAGCTCATATTTCCTTTGGTTAAGCTGGAAACCAAGCATTTCATTTTAATTCTCATATGAGTATTGCACATCTTCAAAGGGAGTGGAGGGTAAGAAAAAAGGGGCCAGTTATTTGTACTGTCCAGCTGTTAACATTTATTTTACACAGAGGAAGACATTAGTGAGGTGCTCCAGTTGCGTCTATTCCACAAGTCTCTGTCCCTCATATGATCACAGTTGCTTGGCACTGTAGGGTGAATAGACATTAATTATATCCATTTACGATGTTAAGTTTTATATCAGCTTCACTGTGTTGAAGAGTAGCGCAGAGAGCGTATCCTGACCACCGTGTCTCTGCCCGTGCAGCTCAGCACTCATTTCATGACATTCATCATGTTTTTTTGTCCTGCACTAGTGGCAGGAACTCATCTCAATTCCGCAGCCAGCAGTCCACCCACTGTCGGCATGAACTAAATTTCTTATTTCCACCACACATAATGTGCATGTTCAACCAAAGTTGACCACACTGTAGGATGTCTACTCATCTCAGTCATAGTCTGATGAGAAATGCTCAAACCTCTGAAACCCAACATCATTTGGGGCCTTCCCTGCCATTCCTTTTTGTTCTCATCCCTCTGCTTCTCACTTTCCACCTCATTATTTCACTGCTAAAGTGTAAATATCAAGTACCTTTTGCTTTATTTTGTTATTATTATATTGTTGTTCTTGTAATTTTTTAAAAATTTTGTTTTTATTTTTTTTTGTTCTCTAGTAGACCGGTGCAGCAGCAGCCGGACTGTTTATCCTCAGTCGCAGTCTGTAAATACAATTTCATTTCAGTCCCCTGCCTCAGGAGGGGAAAAACAGAACAAAATGTTTTATTTTTTTTCTCTCTCCCTCCATTTCTCTATTCATGACTTTCCCCTTTATCCTCCTAAATGTTGTCATAACTGTTTTATTTATTGTATTTTTTAAAAAAAGAAAAATTGGGGGGGGGTTGTCTTTAGTCCACTTATGTCACATGCAACTGATTTCATATCCAAGATACTGTACTCAGATCCAGACATCGGTGTGTTATCCAGTCAGTGGTCCTTTATGTATGCAGGTGCACATGCTAGCCAAAAGATGGAACTGTAGTTTTCCATTTAACTTCAATGTGAAGGGAATGTTACAAGCCTCTGTATCTATGGGGTCATGGTGTAGGGAGGGAGCATGGACCACCGTGTGTGTTTGCGTGTGTGATTGTGCGTTTAAGAGAGAAGGAGAGAGTCAGTGTATGTGTGTGTGTGTGTGTGTGTCTGGAGGTAAGGAGAAATAATGAATCTGTCCTTTGACGTGAATCATCTCCTGTGTCCAACTGTTTCCTGTTTTGGTTTTCTGTGTGTCACATGAGTGCGACTGGTTTGGCCTGTTTTTTTCAGTGTGTGTGTTTCACAGATTCTTGGTGAGTTTCTTGAACACAGCTGCAGGGAATGTATGTGTGTATGTATGTATGTGTGCTGGCAGATCATGGACATTATTCTCTGTACTGACTCTTTCCTAAATGAAGAGCCAACTAAATGTGCAATTTTAATGTTTTTCTCTGTTCTGACACACTTTGTTTTTAATTTTGCTGTGACGTGCTCTTTTATCACCCTCATCTGAGGGTAAGGCGCCATTGTTGGGAACAGAACGGTTGGATAAAGGAGATGATGAGAGAGGAATGGAGAGAGAGAGACAGTTTTTGTTTGTTGGTATAAATAAATAAACTCATTAATAAAGTGATTAAAACTGTTCCTGTCTCACATTCATAATTGAATCACATCTGAATAATTAAATCATATTTTTATGATCTGGATGAAAATCACTCTGACCTGAGGATCAAAGGGTGTTTTAGTCATTTCTTTTATGCATTCAAAGACTAAAACGTTGGTGATATGAAATAAAGCAATGCAACAGTGGGTGTCAAAATGTGAAAAGCTGAATTCTGCCTAAAGCATTAGGTTTTCACCAACTAGAAATGGAAATTTTGTGAGAATTTAAACTACTAAAGCAAATGTTGACTGATTTTGGAGCTGAAATGGATTCTTACCACATCGTGGGAACTGGTTTTCCACAGTTGCCGTACATAAAATCAAAAGTGCAATTTTACAATTGCGCTTTTGATCCAAAATAAATGTGGACATATCACTACAGAAATTGAATTTCAGAACCAATAACTAACTGATCCTGTTTCTTAATGATATTGTGTACACAACTGCAAAGCTATGAAAAGAAGAATTTGAGTTTAAGTAGATTTTTGTTTTACTTCTTGTCCCTTTTTTATCTGAGTTGATCAGTACTAAAGATGAAATAAGTTTTATGATGCTTCACTATTTAAACATAACACGATATAATAATTATATTATTACCCACATTTATTCAAAGGAGTAATGATCAGTACAGCACGCTTTGTTGGAACTTGTTTTTTTCTGATTCTATATTTAGAATTTGGATTTCTGTTGGTTCGGTTTTGTGCTCAGCTAGCCGTCTTTCAGCAGCATCTCTGAAATAATTTATATGTTCTCTTTATATCTTTCCCTCTCCAATAAACGAAGGTGGAAAGATGTGATGCAATTCAGGAACTTATGCTGTATTGTTTCATTTCTATTGTTACAAGTTTGTTTTTTGGAGAATTTTAACTGATCTGGCGTATGGAGTTTTGTTAATTTCATATTTGTTTTGAATACATTTCAGGAAAAAATGCTCCTTTGGATGTTCTGTTATACATTACATTAATCTGGTTTGCCCTCTTTTCTAATGGGCACTTGCCTACACTTTTAAGACTTTAACCATTTGAAGCTGAAATTGCCTCTGTGGTTTTCCTCATGTAAGAATATAAAGTTAGGACTTAAAACCATTTACAGTATTTTTGTTCCAAATGTTATAGGTACATTAAGTAAATGATCTGAATATTTCTTCCACCAATGCAAAAAGCAGGAGTTATGTAATGAAGTCTTCGTCTTTTTTTTTTTCAAACAACTTTCTGTGTAATTTCAGTTTCTATGCTGCTTTTACAGATAGATCTACAAAATTTTATTAGAACATATGCTTGTAGCTAAATGTGCTATTTATGAATCAAATCTAATTTCATGCACTTTGCTGTGGTATTGTGAATCAACGAGATATTCATAAACTTGCTTATCGACTGTGGAAAGTAGGATTCACTTTATTTTCAAATAAAACCTTTTTCATGCAGGGATTCATAACATCAAGCTTTTAATGCTACAGAAAATTTGGTGGATTAGAGAACTCTTAGAGGGACATCTGGAAAATGATTAAATTAAAACTGCTGTCATGGGAACCATTATACCACAAATATGATAAAACATGAAAAGTGTTTTTGACCTTGACTGATAAAATTTTACATTTCCACTGTTTGGTTAATGAAGCAGATGGATGAACGGAGGGAGGAGACTGTCTTGGATGATTAACATATTGTTGTTCATATGGTTTTGTAATGGTAGTGTATTTCAGTGACACTTAATTTTGCTCTCTCTGTCTGATATGTTCACTTGAGGCTGAGATTTGAAATATCTGAGCATCACATTGAATTCAGGTCTTGTTTGGCTCAAAGACTTTAAAGACCTTCAACAGACGTCAAACTCCAGTCAGCCTCAAAAAGGTTGGTTGTATTTCTGTAGCCGAGGGAAAGTTTTTCTCACACAGCTGTCAGTCAAAATCTATTGTCCATGGAAGACGAGTAGATTTAAAAATGAAGTCTCAGACTGTCCTTGAATGTTTCTGTTTTTGACAGGACAATTGCTGTTTTTGACAGGACAATTGCTGTCTTATAATTTTGCATCATAGTGAGAGAATGTTTGACAATATTTTAAAGTATAAATTCACTTGTTCAATGTAGAATATTTTTGGATAGGTTATTAAACTTGTGAAAATAGAGGAGGTTTTGAAATTTTTTTCAATCACAATAATTGTTCACTTTTAATCAAGAGATACAAGTGAATGAAGTAAAGATAATTGTTTATTGTCTTCCATGACATATGATATTCCATCCATCAAAAATCTGTTGGCATGTAGACACTTCAGGGAGTGTCTACATTTGATTGATGGGCATCTATCCATAGCAACATGGAGATAAATCCCCCACGACATTCAGTGGTGGTGGCACCGGTATATGACTGTTGATACCAAAAGAGGTTATTTTTTATTAGTTAGATATAAGTTCCAAGCTACAGTTACTTATTTGTGATGGATTTCATTGTTTGTTGTATTTTCTATGAGTAAAGGATCATTCAAATATATAAAATATATGTTTGATGGCTAGGTAAAAAAACAAAACATTGAAATAAAATCATTCTAACCACAAAAACATGAATATTTGCATAACATTTCTATCCAACACTATCAGTCTGAAGAATGAATTCTCTTCATTTGCAACTATTTGTGCAACAGCAGTTCAACTCAGAACCTCAAGATAGAGGTTTTACAAAAAACATATATCAAGAAAAGAAAAAGAAAGAAAAAGGTGAATCAGGTGGATGTGTGTGGATTCTGCAGAATCATCACTGCATAACATGACAGCTCTTCACTCTTGGGGCTTGCAAGCTTCTGAACCATAGCTTTCAGCATAAAAATCTGGTTGCTAAGCCATCATCATGGTGATGATATGATGGATGCTATTCCATGGTGTATTAAGCTGGGTGTTTAGTTTCAGTGGAGTCTAATGAGTCCTGGACCCTCTGGCTGAGTTCCCAGTCATCTCTTCAACACCATTTCAAGTGAGATGAACTCTTTGGAGGAACTACAGTATTTGTCTTTTCAGCAGCTGATGGAGCACATTTGGACGCTGTGACATTATGTGAAGTGAGTGGGTTGAGTAAGTCGACACTCTCACTGACCTCTATATACAGAATTATAGTTTATTCAAGATAAATCTGATAACTGTAACAATTTTGTGTAGAGTTCAGAGAGCTTTCGATGTTTCAAGTTTTTGCTGGTATAGTTGGAGATATATGAAAGAGGCACTGCTGTCACTGTTGGGAAAAGGATAAAGTCAGCAATAATCTGTCCTTGAAGACCTGCAGTAATTAAAATTCACTGCGTGCAATATAAAAAAGGTAACAACAAGTGGTTGAAGATTGATGGGTGAAGAAGTTTGGATTAGTACATTAGTCTGAAGTTTCAAATATGATACAAATAGATCTAAAAAAAATAAAATGCTATGTTATGACCTCTTACTATTTATGGATGTGTTAACAAATGTGTTACAATGGTTTATGGAATGTTATTTTGAAAAAAAAAAAGGTGAAACATATCCCACCCTAATTTAATTGCTGTGATGCCTGTGCGTGTCAGAGAGAGGCAGTCAGAGGGTGAGAAAAAGAGAACTGTAGGTTTCCCTTTGTCCAATCAACAAAATGAATTATTTAAGTATCCCATCTTCTCCTCAGTGTAAGACATATCTAAGAAATACCTGATAATAATACTGAGTCTATGATTTCTATATTAAAGAAGTTGCCTAATGTGATGTGTTATTCAGAATACAATGGTCCTTCGGAATGTTAAAGCAAAAATTATAAAGCACCACAATTATTTGTAATATAAATAAAGTTTGTTCTTTTGAAGCAATGGTAATTATCGTTATCGCTATACAGCAAGTATCAAATGCACATAAAAAGTAGGCTGAGAAAATTTTTTTAGAACCCTCTTTCATTTCCTTTCACCTATGGGTTGCAGCCACAAACAGGTGTGCCCAGGTAATAGATCTTCCACATAGTTCTACCTTATGACACGTTGTGACCCTTTCGTCATAGATAGATATACTTTATTTATCCCAAACTGGGAAATTTAGAAAGTAAATTTCTTAAACTAATAGCAGAAATCACAAAAAACAGTGGAATTAAATTGCAAAATTCCCCTCTGAGTTGTGGTAAAGTGTGTGTGCAAAGTAAACAAAAATGTACATTCAAAAATATTTACATCACTATTGAACTCACTGAGGCTATTGCAGGAGTGGCGCGCTTTTACCATACAAACGATGACAGTGTTATGTGTAGTCGAACGCCATTGGTCTATGAAGTGAATGGAACAGCCAATCAGGACGAGGCTTCTATCAGCAGAAAAAAACTGGACTTGTGGGTTTATTTCCTACAGCGACAATGTCTGAGGAAGGTGAGTTAGGTTGAAATACGTTCAGTTACTTTATTCAAATGTTGCTTTTTATGTCAAAAATCTAAGGTTATTACGATGTATGGAGGAATTCCGCGGGGGGAGACAGCCAATGTTAACTTTAAGTCGGTCGCCGCCATTATACCACCGAAGAAGCATATCCCGCCCAGCGTCTCAAGGCTTTTCTTCTTCTTCTCCTTGTACTAGTCTAGAATGTAAGCGCCACACCGGTCCAAGTGGTACAAGGGCTTCAGTCGTTAGCCGGGGTGGCTTCTACGCCCACTACCAAGGAATCATTTGATCGTCGTTTTAAATCATCGGAGTTAGCAAGAAGGCTAGCGACCACGCCGTTTGAACGTTAGCCATGTTGCTTAAAAATGGCCATCATTACATGTTAGCAGCTCGCAGTGACAGCGTTAATATAACATGTTACCTGGCCATTAGCAATTAGCATTAGTTGGCATTTGGAGCCGCAGTTTGTGTTGAGTCAGGTTAGAATGCTAGCAAAACAGTAAAAAGAGTTAAAATCAGGCTCGTCAGTCGTTATAGTCATTATTTTCTTACTCTATGTTCACTTTTATGTGACATCAGACTGGCGCTGTCCCTTCACTAAGCACGGTCATCCCAGGTCATCCTTTATTACGAATGTCAAAGAAACCTTAGAAACATTAGCCTAAAAGCTACTGCTGTAGAGACGTAGCCTTGAAGCTAATGCTATCGTTTACAAATAAACCATGCTGCACTCATTATTGCTCGCAGATAGGACAGAAAGCGGAAACAGCACTGCTTTCTCTGACTGAGGTCTAGTAATTCACAGATAAACTCAGTTGTTGATGCATGAACGTAGGTGCCAGGACTGAATAATTTCTCTTGATGGAGGTGACTGTGAACACCGGATATTACTAGCTTACTTTTCCCAGTAGGTCAAGGGTGGGGCATTATTACCATGACATTATCCTTTGATGTACGCTTTTATTATGGAGGCCCTCCAAAAGGCTAAAACGAACTGAATCTAACAGATTTTGCCCATATAGCAATTCAGTTGTTATTGTTCACTAGTTTAGACTTCCACGATTTTCAAAAACTAAATGGTAACTTTACACAAGCACTAAACTACATAACACTACATAACAATTACTACTTTTACAATCTCCCACTGTTGTTGTAAACACCAAGTTACCAAAAGCTACAAGTTCTAACAAATACAACTGTTATCTTTGTTTGTGGTATTTTTGCCTAAATCCACAGCTTTCTGATAAATTTTGGGGTTTGGAATGTATGAATGAGTCTTAACCACTTAATAAAATACATGCCAGTAGGGATGTGTGTTGTTGGGGCCAAGCAGCACAGATTGGCCTGGTAATAGAGAAAGCAGTAAGAAATGGACATGACATTGTAGATTTTAGTCAAACATACATATTATGATCAGGTGCATCCTATTAAATATAAGCAGTTAAAATGTGCCATTAAGAAGGTGTATCACATTTAAGTCTTTCAAACGTGATGTGTTTTTAGTTTAGATTAAATTAACTTAGATTAAATTCAACTTTATTGTCATTGCTTACAGCACAGATATAAAGCAACAAAATGCTTGGTTGTTTTTGACGTAGACAGGGTGCCGAGAGAGGAACTGTGGCATTGTATGAGGAAGTCTGGAGTGGCGGAGAAGTATGTTAGAGCGGTGCAGGACATGTATGAGGACTGTAAGACAGTGGTGAGGTGTTCTGTAGGTGTGACAGAGGAGTTCAAGGTGGAGGTGGGACTGCATCAGGGATCCGCTCTGAACCCCTTCTTGTTCGCTATGGCGATGGACAGGCTGACAGATGAGGTTACACAAGAATCTCCATGGACTATGATGTTTGCAGATGACATTGTGATCTGCAGTGAGAGCAGGGAACAGGTGGAGGAGAAGTTAGATAGGTGGAGGTTTGTCCTGGAAAGGAGAGGAATGAAGGTTAGCCGCAGTAAGTCAGAGTACACGTGTGTGAATGAGAGGGACCCAAGTGGAAGAGTGAGGTTACAGGGAGAAGAGATCAAGAAGGTGAAGGATTTTAAGTACTTCGGGTAAACAGTCCAGAGCAATGGAGAGTGTGGAAAAGAGGTAAAGAAGCGTGTACAGGCAGGATGGAACGGGTGGAGGAAAGTGTCAGGTGTGATGTGTGATAAAAGGGTTTCAGCTAAAATGAAAGGAAAGGTGTACAAAACTGTGGTGAGACCAGCGATGTTGTTCGGTCTAGAGACAGTGTCACTGAGGAAAAGACAGGAGGCAGAGCTGGAGGTAGCAGAGATGAAGATGCTGAGGTTCTCTCTGGGAGTGACCAGGAAGGATAGGATCAGGAATGAGTACATCAGAGGGACAGCACATGTTAGAGGTTTTGGAGATAAAGTCAGAGAGGCCAGACTGAGATGGTTTGGACATGTCCAGAGGAGAAATAGTGAATATATTAGTAGAAGGATGCTGAGTTTTGAGCTGCCAGGCAGGAGGCCTAGAGGAAGACCAAAGAGGAGGTTTATAGATGTAGAGAAAGAGGACATGAAGGTAGTTTGAGAGAAGAGGATGCAGAAGACAGGGTTAGATGGAGGCAACTGATTCGCCGTGGCGACCCCTCAAGGGACAAGTCGAAAGGAGAAGAAGAAGCTGTGCTAGTGCTGTAGAGGTCTATTCTGTATCTAGTGAGTAGAATGGAGCATGCGTTGATTATAGCCGCATTATAAGGCAGCAGTAGCTGAAGTGCACTTCAAGTAGTGCTTGTATTATCTCATTGATGTAGCAGCTGAAGTCACAAAGAAACATGAAGTGGCATTTCACTAGAAACTCTTGGCAGGGTATCTACCTGAGCAGGAACGTGCATGATTAAAGAAGGAAGTAGAATTGGCTCTGGCTCAGTGCATGGTGTGTCATTTTGGCTAACTGGGTTAGACTGCTAGTTCAGTCCAAGCTTTTGTCTTGATAATATATGCAGGAACATCTTCTCATCAGGAGAGGGCAATGTTTTCAATCCAACTTCAAATGTATTGCTATGGTGGGTGGGCAGATGCATAAGGACACTGACATATTCTGACATATCTGTGATCTTCTAAGAATGCCAGTTTCATCTTCATTTAAATCTGACTTACAAA
Organism: Antennarius maculatus; assembly: GCA_013358685.1. Lineage (NCBI taxonomy): Eukaryota > Metazoa > Chordata > Actinopteri > Lophiiformes > Antennariidae > Antennarius > Antennarius maculatus. The sequence goes on from CM023615.1 coordinate 17,534,699, forward strand.
ATATTTTTGATTCCCTGGCAGCTGTTGAAAGTTCGTCCGTGTACATGTGCTTCCCATGCTACCAGGAGTTTAATACTCTGGAAGAAGTGCTCCAGCACCAGCTGACTTGCACCGCTGAAGATGAACAACCAGATGCATCTGGAAACACTCCGATCACTGTGCCAATACAGACTCGGGTAAATAATCCGCTGGACTGTTTTTATGAATGTGATTGTGCCTGGGGGGTTTTTTGATTGTAGGTGATTGAACTTAGCTTGGAATAAAATTGAGAAGCATTGAATTTGTGACTGGATGGATCTACCATTCATAAAACTGTATTAAGTCTTTGGAATGACGGAATTGACACGGCATTGCTTTTTATCTTGCAGTAGTCACCTTGGTCAGTGCACATGTTTTTTTGATCTAATGATGAATTTCAAAGAGTTTCTGCACGTTAACGTCTGAGCTGTGCAAGTAATTCTTTCTATCTTTACATAAAGTATAATTTTTTTACAATTATATTGATGTATTGTAGTAATTCTAACAAAGCTTTCACGTTTGTAAAATTCTGTTTAAAAAAATAGTTATTATTGCTGAGAAAATCCTTTGGAACAACTGATCATCAAAGCAAGATATAGAGCTCGTCACATCTAGTAAAAATAATTTTCAGGAGATGTGGAGGTCTTGATACAACCCGTTTTATTATTTTTTTTAATGGCATGTAATCGTTTCTATATTGGTGAAAGTATCTCAAACCTTGCATGAGTACATTTACAAAATCTCACATTCATGAATTGGCACTGGTTTATTGGTGTAAGCCCACAGATCATTCGTTTATTATCAAAAACTTCCTTCTATGTAGTGCGACTCCTTCATGAGACATTAGCACATCGTGTATGAAAGTACGGAAACCGCAGTAAGTGAAATGGATATTACGAGTAAAAATTTTGACTGCTAAAACTGGGTTTAGTTTTGGGGTCTTAAATTGGATTTTTTATCTCAGAATATTTGCCTGTGTTGGCGGAAACCACATTACCAGAGGTGTTGGTGGAGCTGTGTTGTGCAATGCCAATAGCTACCTGTGGGTGTATTTTCTTTTAACTTTCTGTAACTGACACTTTTCTTTTGAGTGTCCCATGACAACTCCTCTCCTCTGGGTTAAAAGCAGTCATGGCCCTCTTCTAGCAGCAGTGCTTGATTGTCTTATCTGGTACCTAGACCTCCATCAGTATAGGCTTCAACAAATGTCCATAAAGCATAGTGACACCCATGGCAGACAAATTCCATTCTAAATTGCCAGTGGGAAAAAGAACATGAGGAATATATCAGTCAATCAGTGCCAAACTTTCTCCTGATTTATCACTCATTGCCATCTCACAGATAGGAGCTTAACACTGTACTGTATATCCAGGGTACCTACTGACTTTCTTGGCCTTTGAATTAACTAAATTCAAGCACCCCCACCATTGTCAGATGGTCGTAATTACTGTATTTTGTTTGATGTTGCAATTGGCAATAAATTATATATTTGCAGCAAACTAATTTTAAGCTACACTTGTAAATGTTACCACGACCTCCTCATCAATAATATCAGCATCAGCGGATAACCAGATTCCAGTATCAGAATTAGATTGGAACTGGAAGTGTGTGTGTGTGTGTGTGTGTGTGTGTGTGTGTGTGTGTGTGTGTGTGTGTGTGTGTGTGTGTGTGTGTGTGTGTGTGTGTGTGTGTGTGTGTGTGTGTTTATTTTATCAAATAGCGACAGAATTCAAGACATTCTCATGATAGGACAGACAGCTACTTGGACCAGGCAGTGCTTAAATCTTGCCCTTAATTCTTGTCTGCTCTAACTGGAAGTGAGAACACCAAGCTCTCAAGGTGATTGTTACAGTGATGTCTCTTCGAAACTGCACTTAAAAATCATTAATTGGTAGGACATGCTGTTCTCCTAAAACAATCTCCTCCTGATTTCTTTTATGCACCCAAGTATGAACTAAATCACAAACTTTCTCATTAGTTTACTAAAAGATTTTGATATGATTTATGGCACCGTTAGATGTTTTTCAGTAAGAGTTACAGTTTTAAAGCTTCATCACATTCAGTGGGAACGTCTCAGAAACTGGCAGTCAGAATTTTATCAATTTATTTTTTAGAGGTCCTGATGAGTTTCTCATAAACTGTTTCTGCAGTTTGCTGATTTTATAGCTACATATGAACTTTACATGCATCCACCCACGTCAGTACAAATTGAATTTTCCTATTAATGGGAGAATCTCTGTTTAATTATAAATTATATAATGTTGTGTAAGTGTAGACAACATGGTCAAGTGTTGAACCTTGAGTGTGGCACATTATCATTTACCAGTGTGTGTATTGCTATTCTAGCGATCAGTTTGCTTGTCAAGTGTGGGTCATGGCATTACTGTACTGACACTGCAATCTATATCCACAGACGTGTGCACTGGAGTCATGAGAAGAAATTGGGGTCAAACTCGGTCATGTTATTAATTTGCATTACAAAATAATGCAGATTAAATTTTCCAGATGAATCACATCCATTAATATATTAATGATGACAGCTCTAATCGCTTGTAGAAGCATTACTGACCAGCAGTGAAAATTGCTGCAGCCTGTGATCATCTTTAGCTCTGATATTAACATGCAACCTGTGTCTGTATCAGGAAATGTTTGTCTTTGTCAACCAGAGTTGAACGGAATCAGTCAAATAAAATAGCCATAAAGCATTACAGTGCATTACAAGTAAACTGCCTCCATTGAAGCGGTTTTAGGTGTGTTTAACCTTGATCTTGATGTATTTTTAATCAACCCAATAGATTGAGGGAGCGAATATAAAACCTTATGGACTCATCCATTCAACCCTGATGGGCCTTTGATATTTATTGTCCAGGCTGTGGTCTAACCTCGGTTGCCTGCCCTCACAGAACCTTGACAGGAGAAACAGGCTGCCCAATTGCCTTTTGGCGCTCCAACATTGAATTTGTCTCCTCTGTCTTGCTGAAAGAAGAGTAGAGTAATAAATATTAAAACTAAATAAAAAGTAAAAATACATCATGTTAAATTTTGAATCTTTCTACAAAGCAGAACATATGTAATATTAAGGACATACATTTCTAATTTTTTAATCTCTTTTCTTTACAGCAGCAGGTAATAAACATATCGAGGCCTGTTGAAATCCAACAGATTCAAGTCCAAGCTCAGCCAGAGATTGTGCAGCATATCAAACCGACTGTAAAGCATACTACTGCAGTTGAGTCAACGCCGGCATCAGACCAGCCAAGAATTCTGTACCAATGTGGAGACTGTGAAGAACTGTTCAAGAGCCTGGATCTTTGGCAGCAGCATCGCAAAGAAGGTAACTGTCAGCAATGTGCCCTTGGGACTAAGTCAAGTTCTGATTTCCAACCTGAGCCAGACGCCAATCAGATCTGCAGTTCAACTTTGCATCCAGATGATTCCTTTCTCTCAAAGAGCGACAGCAGCCAGAATCATATACCAGAACAAGTACAAGAACCCGTTTTGGAGGAAGAGAGCCAGCAGGTAGCAAATACCTCGTCAGATCAGAGCTGCGATCCTTCTGCTTCCGAGCTAGCCACTCCGACCTCTAATGAAAACGATTCATCTCCCAAGAAAAGACAAGCAAACAAAAAGGCAAAGCCTGAACCGGTGCTCCTGTGTGTGGACTGTGGCTCTTGCTTCAGCATGGTTTCCGAGCTCGTTGCCCACCGCAGGACCCAACACGGCTTTGAGGAAGCCCTCCACCGCTGCTCCGTGTGTGGAGAATGCTATCTAAACACCACCCTATTTCTCTACCATCGCAAGCAACACAGGCAGAAAGGCGAAGAGAAGGTAGTGGTTCCTGAAGACACGTCAGCCGTTCACAATCAGGGCTATGGCAGCGCTAGTGTCTCCATTTTCACCGAGCCTGAGTTGTTCATGTGCACCCATTGTGGGCAGAGCTTCAATGGAGAGGGAGGGTTGGCCACCCATCGTAAGGAGAAGCATGACCTGCACACACCACTGCACAGTTGCGTCCACTGTGGGGAGACCTTCATGAACACCACCCAGTACCTATATCATAGGCGGCAGCACAAGTTGACATCAATGATGGAGATCGTGGATGAAACTGAAACTAGTGGTGAAACATCCACCGATAAACCCCAGGATTCTCTGCAGGGCTCAAAGCGGATACTTTCCTCACCTGCTTCTGCGACTGAATCAGGTTCACCTCTGGCTAAGAGAAGCAAGCCCTCTTTCCGGATCCTGAGTGGTAAGTGAAAGTAAAGCCCAGCTGGGGGTGGGGGAGTAAATCCTTTATTGCTTGGTATTTTGGGGCCTTAATGAAACGGTTTTGTGCTGTCAGGAAACAAGGGTTCAGGTATGAAAGCAGAATCAGAGGACAGCATTGCAGCCGATTCAGATAACACCAACCAACCTCCACCTGCAAAGCTGCTGCAGGACTGGGCCCGCACCCCACTACCCCATGTTTGCCCTTACTGCGGCAAGACCTTCACAAGGCGGGTCTTCCTTCGCACCCACGTCTACAGTCACACCGGGGAAAAACTGTTCACATGCAAGGTAAGGAATGAGACTTTATGAAGCACACCCTTTTATGTCTTTTATGTCAAGTCGCTGACTTTGACTGGATGATGTAATATGTTTGAGGTGGGGTAAGTTTGAAGGAGACAGCTTTTCAAACGCCATCCTCATTATTTGCAACAGATTCTGCAGCCTCTGCACAGTGGGAATTGTTTTGAAAACTAAAATGTGAGGGAAAAATAGATCAAATTACAACTTTGTTTTCCTTTGCATGAGGTACTTCAAAAAGTTGCATATTTCACTCCTAATCCCGATCATTGCTTTGAAGGTGTGCTCAAAGTCCTTCACTAACTCCCAGAGCCTGCTACGCCACAGCATGAGCCACACGGGGAACAGGCCCTACAGCTGTAATGTTTGCGGCAAAACCTTCTCCCAGGCACCCACCCTGAAGAGACACCAACGGATTCACACATCAATGCTGCAGCCGCGCAAGCGTGGACGCAAACCGGTACCTTCCAATTTCATTTTATCAGAACACGACATAACATGGAAATGAAACCTTAGCTTCAAGTCGATACTTGGCCTTGGCTGTTTTGTATGTATTTTAATTAAAGAAAGTTTCTTATTTGCTCCAAAAAAAAGGGAAAAAAGTTGTTGTTTTTTTGCAGAAAACATGGGAAATCATTTTCTGTTGACCCCAACTCTCATTTCCATCCATGCAGGCATGTAATTTGGACAACGAGGGGGCTGCTCATCTGTTTGCTTGTCCTCACTGTCCCTCCCGATTCATCTCCGAGGATCTACTTAACCATCACAAGTAATGACAACAGTCCTGTACTAACATTAGTTATTCAGCACTCTGTCCAGGTGTATAGGCGTAAATGGCTGGAACACTTCTGTCAACACGACTATACTAAGTACCTCTAAGCATCTGCTCCGTACAAACCAGATATTGTTAGTATTAAATAAATGCTTTACTGTGTACATGCTATAAATTTGCTGCTCCAAACAGGTCCCAGGGCTGGATTAAATAAACGTCTTCCCTCACGCCAGAAGCTGCAGTAGCTGAACCGTGTCCGACTACCGAGCAAGACCTATTAAAATGCGTAGCAAACACACTGACAGATGTCTGGTTGCCCTTGAGCCTCACAAATGATTGACAGGCAGAGGCTCAGTAAATTAAGAGGATAATGATAACACAGGATGGGGGAAGAGCCCGGCCCTACCTAGTTGAGCATCGGGGAGAAGGATATAGCATTTGCATTTTATTCAAGCATATCACACTGGATTTAAAAAAATAATATCATAGTTCCTATCAAGAATGTTGAAGAAGTAGCTTAGGGCTTTGGAATGTGCCTTTTTATTTTTAGCTGAAGGATAATATTCTAGCTGTTAAAATTGAAGCTGAAACTTGGCTCAGCGTTTAATTTAAAGTTCACACGATGGGGAGCGAAAAGCAAAAAGAGCTTGGATCTGTCTGCAGGCCTTTCCCAGATGAGTGTGATGGAGTTTTCTCATATACCATTAACAGGAGAGAACATAGTTTTAAAGTTGTTTTATGTCCAAGGTCAAAAAACCTTCAGTGTGAGGAATGTTTTCGTACCATTTCTTAGAAGACAAGGAAAAGCAGAATCTTCACTTTTGAGAAGGAAAGTGCAAATGTTTAGCACATTGAATCGTCAAATACATGACATCACACTGATGTCATGTATTGATGCAAGTTTTATCTAAAGTTAAAAGTTAAGTGACATACATGCGAGCTCATGTCTACTAATTAAGGAGTATCTGGTTTGGAGAAGAGTTGAACTCTGACAGAAATTCAGTCTCCTAGCAGCCTCGGGGTTAGGTGTCCCTGAAATGTTCATCTCTTTTCTGTTAAACGAGACAAAAACAATGTGCCGTCTTGTATAAGGAAGTTCTTTTGAACTTCCCTACACTAGTCGTCTATGTTCTGTTTGATCATGGGATTCTGCCAAAAAACAGGTTTTTAAATTCCTTCCACGATGTGTAAGCAGCCCTGATGCAGTATTAGGTGAATACATCCTAAGAGTTCTCTCCACCCCCGAGCCTATATCCAGAGTAATGTTATGCAACCAATAAATATAGCCTTACATGTCCTAACTCTGACTCCTCCTAGTTTACTGCTTTTATCTCAAACACTTCAATGCTCTCAGCTCATATTTGAAGAGTATGTTCTCACACAAACACATAGGGTAACAGTTAATTTTGCCTGTTCTTCCCGTAAAATATTCTGCGATTGGCATTCGTTTTGCAGATTGAATTCTCATTGTGACTAGCATGAGTAAATCATTAAAACACTTACATAACATAAAAATGTATGTATTTGCTTGTGAAACAGACTCCTCCACACCAGCCATCCATTCCCATGCCCAGACTGCGGAGAAGCCTTCAAGCGCAGGAAAGACCTGGACTTACACTCACTAACTCACCAAGGTGAGAGTGATTCAGTCTAACACCAACAAACCTGATGTTGTATATTATGTTATTAAATATGGTTTTTTGTGTTTGTTGTCCACTATTGTGACCATTTTTTACATTTTGTTTCTGATCAGGTTTTCAATCTAGAGTGACATAGAAGACGTTTAAAGATTAGGTGGTGTTGTGGTATAATAATCATGCAAGTCAAAGTCAACTTCATTGTCAAATGTACTACACATGTACGACATTCAGCACAGATGAAATTACAGGCCTTTGGATTTCCTGTCTTCCATTATTTGTCAAGCAGAAGCACAAAGACAGTCATGCTAGAATTAAGTTAGAATAAAGTTTAACTGCACATCAGCTACAGTGCTTTCACATCTACATGTAATTATAGGAGCGTGGGGCAGAGAGTGGGGGGCACAAAATGTTTTGTTTCCTGTAGCAGAAAACAATTGAGAAGCAATGGCGTGAACCAAGATCACTAAAAACAGCAGGGGCTCAAAGTTTGTCCCAGGTGTCACACGATTAGTGAGTCTGCACCACTGCAGTGTGTACTTCTTGTCCGGTGGATGCATCAAGAAATCTGATGCAGGTTTCCTCAGCCTGCTTGTAATGGAAGCCAATTGAATATGATGTTCTTATCGTAACAGCATGCAGTGAATTACTATTGATTAACACAGTCAACAATAAATGCCCCCCACCAGTTTACCTGGCTGGTCGCTCTTGTTTGTTTAACATACCTTCATGGTATATGTGCATTGTTTCTCCAGCACATTAAGTCGATGAGTTTCCATTGATTTGCCTCCCATGTGGAAAGGCTGAGGTAAATGAATTGGGGGGGGGGGGGGGGGGGGGGGCTTTGGAACATCAACCTCATTAGTTAAGCTTGAGGAGTCAGCGTGCAGTAAGGGTCAGAAATGGTGGCTCCTCTGAGAGAGATGATTGGAGTGATTGATCCATTGATCAGTCCGGGGCCACAGGCAGAGACTGTCCTTATTAAAGGTTTTAATTAGAGGGTCCTAGGTGGGAGCAGAGTGGATCCTTTCTATTGGGACAGACAGCACAGATGGTTAGCAGATTGTGAGATGTTGGTCTGGTGACCTATGGACGGTGGACATACCGATGAACCATCAGCGTCAGCGATTTCTCCTCCCGGTTTTCGAGAGCAGCTCAGTGAGAGCCTGGTGTGGCTTTTCCAAACACAACAGGGGCACCAGCTGGTCAGAGCCGACGTGTCCGACCGATTTACAGATAATTAATCTGTAGCGAATGTGACAATCAATCTTTCCTATGAAAAAGGTGTTAGGGCCTTTTTATGATCTGTTTTAGTTGTAACATAAATTTATCGGTCTCAGAGATAACCTGTCAGATGTTACTGCCGTTGACATGACAGACAGTAATGAGCCTCGCCAAGCCAGTCAAACAGTTTACGAGGACACGTCTGTAACTGTTCCCCTCTTCTGTTACAGACAAACAACCAGCAATGTGTCCCCACTGTTCATCCCAGTTTGTGAACCAGTCTGTGCTGGAAATCCACATGCAACGTTGCCCCACCACAGAGGAAGAGAGGAATGCTGGTCGTGGTCGAGGCCAGGGCCGGGGACGATCCACCGGGCAGGTCGGAAGAAAGCAAAAATAATTCTTCTGAAATGTTTTTGCTTGATTTGTTTTTATCAGAGACAAAATGGACATTTGACAGTGTACTAAAATCCAGGTATGAAAATGTGACCCTCTTTACTCCATTCTCTTGAATCCTCTTCCTCTCATTCATCCTTCAGATTGAGTGTGACCTTTGCGGCCACCGTTGCATGACCCAGGAGGGCCTCGACTTGCATCGTCTGTCCCACACCGGCCAGACTCCTCTCAAATGCCCCGTGAGGCCTTGCCGGCGTCGCTTTACCTCCAACTCTGCCCTGGAGGAACACGTGCTGGCCCATTTCCAGGGAACGCTCGGCAAATCGAAAACCCAATCCCGATTCCGCTGTCAGATTTGCCACAAGGGATTTGCCTACAATTCCACTTTCAATGTTCACATGAGGACACACACCGATGAGAGGCCCTTTGAGGTAAGAATGGTGATGGTGGACTTCGCTGGTATACATTTCATTAACAAAAATCCACATGGCCACAAATGTCTAATATTCAAGGTTGTCAAACCCTTTCCAATCGGTCTTTCAAACTGAAATTTAGGATAGCCTCACCCCTCGTATTCGCAACCGTCTCTCTCACCCTGGATCATGGCTGCTTGTGCGGTGTGTGTTTGTGTGGGTGTTTCCTCTTTCGCTGTGTACCTGTGATTAATGACACAACTGAGTTAGGGCCTGTCATCTCCCGACTGTGCCAGCTACCATTCTGAGACTCTCCTTTTTTGCTTCTGATGACGAGGCATCAACTATGAACCCACTCAAGTACATCACAGCACATCAGATGTTAAAGTGGATGTAGTAATTGTGAATTAAATCATATCTATCATGCTAAGGATTGAGGTTAAAAGAGCATTGACCCTCAAACACACAGGGAGCTAGCAGGACAAAGGTTTGTTCACCTCGTATATACCGTCCATTCTTGAAGGAAGACTTAAATCTGCTGAGTATATAGTAAGTGCAGACTCAACAGGAATGGTAATATTATTTTATTACAGTATATTTCATAGATATACTGATTCTGCAAAACTGACAACATGGATTACAGTTTCAGTTTGAGCATCCTGGTCGGGATCAAACAAAAGAGTCATTACTATGGATTGTTTCTGTTCTAATCAAGTAGAGTTCAGAGTTCATCCTCTGCAATCAGATGGTAGCAAGCAGAGAGCAAATGTTACCTCATTATTATTATTACTATTTCTTTTAATTGTTTGACTCTCTGCTCACTTGCAACATTCATTTCTCCTGCTCTTCTGTTCATTGTACTTAAACGCACGCAGAGTTGCGACAATTAATTTATTAGTTGGTTGACTGTCGGTGCTAACATGCTAAATGTTCCCTAGTTCCAGCTTCTTAAATATCAATCATCTGTCTATTTTGTGTCGATGTCCTGTCTGTTGAGAATAAACTGAATATATTTGGAACAAGTCCTGTTGGTAAAACAAAAAGACATTTTATAGATAGTGCTATCTATTTTCGGATGTTTTGTAATCATTTGAAAATAATAATCAGACTAATTGATAATGACAAAGATGTACTTGTAAATTACTGACTATCTGCCCTTCCTCTCCTCCAGCCTGAAGTCTTGCATCTGCAGAATAATATAGAGGCATCTCAGGAAATTTCATGTCGCGCATTGAACATATTAAATTTCTTTACCTCTTTTATCTTTTTTTTAATATTTTGTCCACTGTTCCCATGGCCCACCTCCCCATTCTTGCTTATCCCTTCACTAGTGCACTACATGCGGCAAGCGCTTTCGGCAGCTGCCCCATCTGCAGGACCATGAGCGTATCCACAGCGGCCTGAGGCCGTTCTGCTGCTGGATCTGTGGCAAGAGCTTCAGCGTGGCGGCCCGGCTGACCGAACACGCTCGCACCCACAGCGGGGAGAAGCCCTACCCCTGCTCCCACTGTCCCGCCGCCTTCCGCTCTCGATCTAACCTGGACAAACACATCAGGCTCCATGGAGACCTGTCCCTGGATACCATCGATGAGGCAGCGCAGGCTGCTGAAGTTGCTCACGTCCAGAAGGTGCTGGAAGGAGCCAAGGTGCTGACGACCGTGGCCACGACCAGTGGGGTGGATTCTGACGCGGTACAGACCATCTATGTGCTTCAAGGCTCAGAAGGCGGCACGGAGACGGTCATGATCCCGTCCGATCAGCTCAGCGGCATCGAGGGCACCTCACAGGTCGTCATCCTGCCCTCTTCTGTTCTGGGAGCTCAGGGCATCACTGTTCCTACCATCACCATGGATGGGAATGAAATCACCATGGTGGAGACCAGCCATTCTCCACAGCACGCCATTGAATTCATCGTGGAGGAGACTATCTGAAAATGCATTGGAAGCAACTGTGAATAGAACAACACCTGATTAGTTGAGATTATAAGATGTTGGAATGAATTGTTTGATAATTAAAAGATTTGCAGTTATCAACTTTATGTATGTAGTTTATTAGCTTTATGAATCCAATTCAGCGAAGGATCCATCCTGTGTTACAGTACACCCTTGTGTGAGCAGAGAATAATTTTAATGAATTTTAAAATTTTGATTATGCACACTAGCAAGTACTGAGCTCTAAGAAATAGTTTCCATTAGCTGTAAATACCTGTATATCACCAGTTAAGTGGTGTAAAGATGAAGCTGCAGTAGGACAGGTTTGATTTACATCATGAATATTTTTCCAGGAATGCTGCCACAGACATCCAGCTTGAAATAAATCATGTACTTTCATCAGTTGACAGATAGCTATTTGTTGTTTCTAGAAGTTGATAGTGCAAAACGAAAGATTTAACATCCTAAGATAGAATGTAGCTTAATTTAGTTCTAAAAACATTGTTAAGTTTTCCTTTGACAGTATTCAGATGTGAATATACAGCCCCTTTCGATCAGTTGAAGACCGTTGCTTGAATGACTTCTGGTTTCTTCATAATAAAACACTTCAGCTTTTACAGTTGCGAGTGTCCATCATTTTATAAAGTGATCGACATGAGGGATTTGCTGCCATCCTATCAGATGCGATGGACTTTATAGGTCTGGTTGTAAACTGCCGCTGTTGCTTTCATGTGTTAAAAAAAAAAAAATCTGGTGAGAAATATACTCCTGACAAACACTTGTTTTCAAACCACTCCATTTCTCCATCACAAACCTGTAGCAGAAGGTGAAATGAGTGAGAATGGTGGGTATATATCCAGTATATCAGCCTTAATGTCACATTAATTTGCATGAAGGTATGTGGCGGATTGATTTTTTGCAATAATTAAATACAATAAAAATATGGATGTGGCAAGATTGTGATGATTTAGCTGAAGCACCGCATTATACAGAGGCAAGTGGAGTAATGAAATTATCCGGAGCATGCTGTATCGTTATGAAAAATAATGATCCTATTTGTGTCTGAATAGGAAACGGCATAATATAAGTGTTGCCAGTGTTGCAGTAGTCCATTATAGGCTTTAAAGCCCAGTTTATGACTGTCTCCCACACAGGGGTTGCTGACAGGGTGGTTTGAAGCCACACACATGAAGCCCCATTCAGTCTTGGTAGGTTTTCATGACATAGGAAGCAAAAGTGCTGATGATTGCGTGAGGAACTGAAATGAGGGAATAGTGAAATCTCTGCAGTGTGTTCATGGCAGGAAATTTAGAAGGGCTGCTGAATAGCTGGTCGAACAATTCAACTCTTTTTCTTTTTGGAGTGAATCAACGGGAAATCGGTCAATAACTACCTTATTTTTCCCTTGTAGCAAAAATTTTGGAGCTGTTATTCTGTGGGAGTGCTATCTTACATGCTGCCTTATAGAAAATACAGAACTAGCACACACATGAATTGAATTTGTTGATGCTGCAGGTGAAGTCATGAGATGCTGTGCTCCAGGGAAGCAGGTAGACTGCAATATAAAGGTGTATTTGCTGTAAAGAGGACTAATAAAAAAAAAAAAAAGTTCTGTATATTACGTGGTCTGCTTTCATTGCTTTGTCCAGCACCAAGGTTGTGGTTTTTATATTTTATGGGTTAGCAACAACACAGATGAATAGAAAAAGTCTTTATCAGTTGTGCAGAGTCTCAAAATCCAAACAGAATCATACTGACCATACAGACGCATTTTTTGTCTCACAGCTATGCTCTGGTTTTCTTTTTCTTTCTTTTTTTCTTTTTTTTCCAGTTCCCCAATTATCAGGCTGTTCCAGTAAGTCTCTGAAGACTCTCCAGCTATGTATTGACCAGACATAGAATAAGAAATGAAACAGTTCTGTGTCGGACTTCCCTTTAAAATAAAGATTAGAATTTAGAATCCTCCTCGTGTGTAAGCCCTTAATGGTCAGGCATCAATATACCTTCAGAGCTCACACTACCTTAAACTAGACTAGGGCATTGCGTTCCCAGGATGCAGGGCTACTGGACTCCCTGGAGTCTCTGAAAGCAGACTGGAAGCCAGAGCCTTCAGTTATCAGTAGACCTGTCCTCCAGTCTCTACCCAGGGGGCAGCGATCCTTTCTGCTTTTAAGAGTAGGCTGAAAACTTTCCTTTGGCTCGTCCTTAGGCTGATCCTTGCTTATGCTGCTATAGATTTCGACTGCTTGGGGATTTCTCATGATGCGCTGAACTTCTTGATGCTATATAAATATAATTTGAATGAATGAAATTAGGAATAGATGCACAAAGAAGTCACTAAGATGTCAATTTTACAGTTAAATTGAATGCAAATGTAATTGCATTATTAAGTACCCCTTAAAAATATTATCCATTATAGTCAAGACCTGATGAAACAAAGAAGGCCACCAGTGCTCAGAAAATAAGTTTTGAAAAGTGACAACTACCAAATAAATCTTCTTCTCTGCTCATCACTGCAGGATGCACAGACATACAAATATATCGGTAAATTATGTATAATCATGCTTACACATAATTGAGAAGAATATGAATGGCTGTATAAAGCTTTCATGTGCAATAGTTTTGGAAGTTACATATTTAAATAATTCATAGAATTGATAGGCTGTTAGAAGCCGAGGGGTGAGGAGGATATTTTTTAAAAAAAAATCTAACAAAACTAAATTAAATGAACAAATATTCAGATACACAATTCTAAAATAACCAGATTAAGGAATGCCCTTGCTAAAAAAAAAAAAAAAAAAAAAAAGACAAGAGCCAAGCACACAAAGTAACTGCTCTCACCCCAGGTATTCCTTCCATTCTCACCTCTTTTTATATCATAAACACTAAAAATACCCCAGTGACCCTCAGGAGACAATGTGCACATTAATTTCTCACTGCAGTTAACTCACTGACATCGGTGTCTCGAACAGGTCGAGGACGCCACCAGCTCTATTTTTGACTTTATGTTGCACCCCAGGTGAAGGCAAGTTTGAGCAGCCACAGTAACATCTTTCATTCCATCGTAAATGTGACTCATAAAACGGCTATTTTAGTGCAAACTGAATATTTCTACCAGCAGTTGACAGATGTTTTGCTTTGAATTAGCTGGCACAAATATTTAGCATGTTGAGTATTTTTACTTCTACCAACTCATGGTCCCATCTGCCCCAGGCTTCACACACTGTTAGGCATCCCAACTTTTATTCAAACAAATACTCAGTTATTGCCATAGTGCCACTTAGTGCCTACAGGAAGTTACATTTTTGTGAAGACTGTAATTTCTGGTGGTGCAAAAAATATTGCAAATTTTCTGTGCACGGTGGATTTTTGACCAGGAACTAGTTGATTAAGTTTTGAGGCAGATCCAGTTACAAATTCTCGAGGATTTTCCCCCTTCCTACAACGTCATGAAGTCTGGCCTTTTTTTTAACATCTTTCCAAAATTATGCAAAAAAAAAATGTAACATTCAAATCCAAATAAAAAAGAACACCCCAGGCACACAAAACTCCAATAATAATAATAATAATAATAATAATAATAATAATAATAATAATAATAATAATAATACAGTAATAATAATAAAAACTTATGTTTCACCATGATTAGTAATTGGGCCCAGATCTGGATCAAAATCCAGATTCTAATGTGTTTTTGAGATATATATTTTTTGGAGTCACATTAAACGGAGAAGAGCAGAAACACAACCCTTCCACCAATATTTAGCTGAGATAAAGCAGATTCAGAGTCATTCAAATATATCAGGATCCTTCACAAGCTGACTTTTGTTGATAACTTAAAAACTGCTGATGATAAACACATAACTCCCAGATGTTGGATGACTTACGTGGTATTACTTAAAGTGCCATACAGCAGATCTGGGTAAAGCAATAAAGCAACTTCAACATAGCTGCATCCCCATAGTGTGTGCAACTCAATTAAACTACAACCAGTTTCATTCCTATACAAGTCATTTAGTAATTTCAGCCATTAATACTTTTTGTTTAGCACCTAAAACCACATATTTTATTTCTTCATAGAAAGCTGTTTTTGTGACATCACTGCTAATTTACACATTCTTTTCTACAATATTTCATGTTAGTTCTTTCCTCTCTACACCAGCTGGGAATTTGCTCTTGGGATCCAAGTTTCCCCCCGGTTGGAAATAACTGACGCAAGCTCTTGTTCTGATGATGATAAATCTGCCACCACCAAGGTCTAATAGTATTATACAGATAACATGAAGTACATATATAATGTCTTTGAAGTATCTGTAGCTTCTGATAAATTAAATAGAAATGGGCAACTTTTCAGAAGTATAATAGGATCCTAGTACAAGGCTACAATAATGATATCATAATGATCTGTCTGAAGGATACGAGTAACAAGAAACTCTCTATCCTGCGCTGTAGCCAATCAAAACTTCCCTCGAACATTTTCTCCTGCTTTTATGTTTTTAGTTTTGTTTTTCTCTTAAATATATTTGCAGTGTTA
Organism: Antennarius maculatus; assembly: GCA_013358685.1. Taxonomy (NCBI): domain Eukaryota; kingdom Metazoa; phylum Chordata; class Actinopteri; order Lophiiformes; family Antennariidae; genus Antennarius; species Antennarius maculatus. The sequence continues at coordinate 17,550,190 of CM023615.1, forward strand.
CTCTGTTATCATCACATTTTTTATGTTACAATGTCGGCATGAGCATCTGAATGAATTCATTGCTGATTTAATAGACGTAAATAAACTTTTTTCCCCGAAATATTTCATTCAAATCACCTCCAACAAAAACTTAAGGTAATACTGCATTCTGTATTTGCCTTTATGAAACTAGAGAAGAAAAATATAATAAATCACATTAAGGTCAACACTTTTTTTGGGCAGTGCTACACAATTTGTCACTGTCAGACAAATTTTAGTTTTTCTAAACAGGAAGACAGTTATGTTTTATTCAGTTATGTATATATATATACAGTATATATATGCATATGTGTGTGTGTATATATATGTATATATATATGCACACACACACGGATATATACACACACAAATATTTATATACTGTATATCCACACTAACGGGGATGTACAGGATCTCAACTCCACATATTCTGTGTGTGCTGGACTAAACAAATACATTCTGTTTTCTAACTCCCAGTAGCTGTATTTTACTCTTTTTTTGTGTCATGCGTTCGCGCAGGAAGTCGATCGTTTGTTTCACACCACTTCCAGCATCATGAGGCAGCATGCCCACTTTTCCAGTCTTAAATACTGTATGCTACATTTGCTGTGTAAAATCAAAATGTCAACATATTTTTCTGTCCTGTATTTCCAATGTAGATAATGCATTCTATCTAATGCATTTAATAACAAGTATAATCATTATTCGCTGTGCCCCATGAGTTGTATTACATTAAATCTTTAATCTTTTTTTCAATGAACAACATTTCACTTCTCTTCTGATGATCTGTCTCTAAAGAAAGAAATTATGGGGGCGTGCAAAATGATGATGTCGGGGTTTTTTTTGCATTTGACTAAGTGAGCACATTTATACTCACTCGATACAGCTGACTTCCCAACTCTATTATCATATCATAGTTATTAATGTATGATTGACCTATTTACATAATAGTATACATTTATCATTCTCTATGCTTTGTGATTACATATTTATTGCTTGCACATGCTTCCTCTGTACCCTCCATCCTCTTATTTTATTTTCTCCTTTCTCTTATTTTTCATAGTCACTCCTCCATTCTATCCCTCCCTCTCTTCCCCTGCGACACAGCCTCAGTCCCTCTTTGCTGAGGCTGCTGTACCTGGTGTGACTTTGACAAAGTAGTCTCCACGTGTTTAGTTGTATATTTATCTGTGTGTGTGTGTGTGTGTGTGTGTGTGTGTGTGTGTGTGTGTGTGTATCATAGTTACAAGAGTGCATAAATCTTTCAACTTATTTTTGAGTTGCTCGAGTGTTGCATTTGTAAATTGACAATGTGTATCCACATCTGTGTGTGTGTTTGTGTGTGTGTGTGTGTGTGTGTGTGTGTGTGTGTGTGTGTATGTGTGTGTGTGTGTACCACATAGTGCTAGCACTTATATCTGCTACTTATGTCACACTAGCCCTTTCTTCTGTCCTCCATTACCTCTGGCTGCTTTCAGACCACGCTTTCTCTCACCTTGTTTCTCCCTGTGTGCTCCCCTTCCCTCGTCTCCCCTCTTCTCCCTTCCACCCACCATCCCCTTGACTCCCCCATTTCCCTGTGGTTCGTCTCCTCACATCTGCCCCCACCCTCATATTTCCTCCTTCCTCCCTTTCTTTCTCTCCCTCTCTCTCATTGATAGCGAAGCATTTGTGACACGAATACTGAGGAGCTCATCATTATTCCACAAGCACAGCGCTGAACTCGGGCAGAATGTCAATTTTCTCACCGCCCTCTGTCGTACGCTCCCCATCGCCTCCCCTCGTTTGCATGATTCCCAAGCAATAGTTATCACGGACGCCAAATTTGTGTTTAACTAAGGCATAAGTAAAAACGATCTACAAATCCACATTTGCAATCGCAAAGCCCAGGCTCTCGACACCTGCAGCGAGGTGTTTGTGATGTATTGGAGTAAGGTGCACATTTGTGCTGCGGACTGTGTTTGAAGTGTGTTTGATACTTCGTTGTTATGCAAAAGTGCTCCACATCAATTTGTCAAAAGAAAAGTTGTGTGGGATGGAGATGAGGGAAACAGCTGTTGAATACATATTTAGAGAGAAGGGAGATACCAAAAACAGTTGCAGGGATGTAATCAGGCCCGGATACCATTTGTATGAATAAGTTGACTTGCTTTGCTGCATTTCTACATTTTGGATTGTGATGTAGAACTAACGTTAAAAAGACGGAGGTGTATCAAACTGGTAGTCTCACATCGAGTCCCCCAGTAGTGCTGAAAATCAAGACGGTGTAACTTAGGCTAGAGGTGAATTAGACGATGCACTCACACCGGTTTGATGGAATGGGAGCGACAGCACATGGAGACACCTTCTGACCTCCTGAAAACTACAGCTGTGGGTAACACTGCACACAATCCTTCACAAACATTACATGCAAAGAGAGCAAAGTTTGAATTTGCAAGTTGGACCCATGCATAAACAGTCATAGTCACACACATACACATACACACGCACACACACACACACACACACACACACACACACACACACACACACACACACACACACACACACACACACACACACACGCCTGCACACAGAGATAAAATGCCATAGCCTAAGGGAACGTGTGGCGTGACATGGTTGCAGTCTAATAGGCTCAAACATGAGTGAGTAATAGGTGTTCCAGCTCTGTCCACCCACTGGACAAAGACATCTGGAGATGCACATTATTTAAAAAGATGCAAAGTGAATAGGTGAAAACATGATGACGCAATGGGCAGGGGGGCGGGTAGGGTTGGGTGGGTTGGGGTGGGGGGTCCATTTGAGACAAAAGCAGAGGAGACAGCTCAGCATTGCCACATACAATATTTGCTTCCCTATTTGATTAGGGGACAGCTTAGTGGATGGAACAGAGTTGATGTATCCAAAGGCTCAGATCAGAGACTATTAGTCAATGTGGGGGGACACAACAGGCCCAAACTTCAGATGACGCCACCAAGGGTTTTACTGATCAGACGGGAACTAAGTGGAGTAAGGAGTAAAATCCACAGTTGGCAGATTTAGTTTCTATTTTGTCGATTTCAAACGTAACAACAATCTTCTGAACAAACGCAGCTCTTCCAGCATAATTTACGAACAACACTGTAAGGCAAATCTGCCATATTGTCACTTGCAATTAAAGAGCCACCTCATTCACAGAGTGACAAAATCAATGACTCAACACACTGTGGCAAGTTAAATAGCCTGGGAGAACATAAAAAGAAGGGAGCTTGGAGTGCTGCAAGGTCAAGACAACGATCTATATTGAAAAGGCTTGTTGGACTGACTGGAGCTCCAGAGACGAAGGAGAGCATCAGAACTCCACGTCCCAGCAGCATTAGGGGGGGGATGGGACGGGCGTGGTAGAAGGAGAATATGGGAATTAGGCTGTGTCATCATATAGTGTGAGTTGCCTCTCTGGGGTCTGCTGTCTGCTTGCAGTGGGCTCATGCTGTTGTGGAATTGTGCCTTAGATGAGTGAACATTATAAATAGTGAGGAGGACGTCAGCTCCATTCAAGGGAGTCCCACTAGAAGCGTCAGGGTGTCCTGGTGAGACCAGAGATGGGTTTCAGTCATGTGCAAATGTGTCCACCGTGTGTCTCTGTACACAGTCTATCTATCTATCTGTCTATCTGTCTGTCTGCCTGTCTGCCTAAACACACACACACGTACTCAGACGCACACACGACAAGTAAAAATCCTTTGTCAAAAACAAGGTAATTGATTTTTTGTGGTAAAGGAAATAAATAAAACAGCAAATAAACTCCAGCGTAAACCAAAATGTACTTCCATCGTATTTACTGTACCAAATGGACCCACGTATTGAGTTTTGCATGACTTTTTATCCTGTATATAGATTAAGGTGTTAAAAAAAAAACCAAATTCATTTTGTAATAATGATATTATCTCACAATTTTAGTAACTTTGTGTAATGTACAGTATATTACTTTTAAATAAGTAAATAAAAGAAACATATTAACACATATATTGTGAGCTGAAACATGTTTTATGTGATCTTGAGGGTGACCTGGTGATCTAGAGCAGAACTAGGTAAGAATGACAATAAACTGGAACATTTATTAGTTCATGTCAGGTGGAATGGTTTCATAGACCCTCACTCTCCAGTTCTGCCTTCTGTCATTTTCCGGTATTTCTTTACTGCCGGCTGTCCAATATGGGTATAAAGCCCTGCAGAAATGAACAAAAAGCACTTACTGTACTCTCAGCAATAGCTGTCAAATAAAGGTCCCTCTGGGAAGTTGTGGACTTGATGAGGTTGTGCTATTTTTGGCAACATTTGAGGGAAACTACGATCATCGGCCATATTGCAGATAAGTGATGTGGACAAAATTCCAAGGTCATGCAGAACGCATGGGGATTAGCTGAATTTGTTTTAAATGCTGCAGCTGTGACATCACAGCTTCCCCGAGAGACTGAATAAATGTTACGAAACAAAAAGTACAATTTCACTTCCAGCTGAAATATTAAGTTGCATAAAAATGAACTTCTTAATTACTGAGCAGCATCTGAGTAGATGTACTCAGTTACATCCCATCACTGCTGCATACGTGTTTGATCTAGTCTTGCACCCTGATACGATTTGTGTGTTTACCTCTGCTTCCCCTCCCGCTGTTTGTGCATGTCAGTGACATAATGTCAATATGTGCATCAGCATCTGAGCCCGGGTGTGTTTGTGTGTGTGTGTGTGTGTGTGTGTGTGTCGTAGGCTATGAGGCCAGTGGTGTGGTGCTGTGATTATTTATGTCATACTTTGTTATACTCCCTGCTAGGGATGCATACATACCCCAATCATTGCTCTGTGTCTCTGTTGTCTGTGTGTGTGTGTGTGTGTGTGTGTGTGTGTGTGTGTGTGTGTGTGTGTGTGTGTGTGTGTGTGTGTGTGTGTGTGTGTGTGTGTGTGTGAATGGGTAGTGTGTCTTTTCTTCATTGCCAGTTTTCTTTTCATTTTTGCCTTTTTTCTTATTTGCAATGCTTATCGTTGAGACTGGCAGAGTAAAAAGAAAAAGGGTGGGTGGTGATGGGGGTGGAGGAGAGAGGATGTGTGTGTGTGTGTGTGTGTGTGTGTGTGTGGAGGGGGGGGGTGATATTCATCTTTGAGAAAAATACCTAGGAGGGAGAGAGAGAGTGAAACAGTGGGTGTTGGGGAGGAAGAGAGAGAGGGAGAGAGAGAGAGAGATGATTAGATTGGAGAAAGCCGAGGAGGTGCGCTATACTGTTGAGCAAGTGGAGAGATGGAGCGGAGAGCGGTTGCGGGGAGTGACTAAGTGAATGCAGTTTGCCATCCAAGTCCACCAGCAGGCAGACGAATTGGATGAATCAACAAATGGATACCAAAAAGAAACGGATACACACTGCACAAGAGGGAAAAATAAAGGAGAAACCAGGACCCTGTCTTCATATCCTCGTATCTGTGCGTTAGGAACGCACTGGGGGGAATGAAAGGGACAACTCATTTCTCCCTAACATCCTTGGATCTGTGAGCAGTCGACGGCGGGACTCGTTATGTGTTTGTGTGTGTGTGGGGGGGGGGATCTGTGCTCAGTGAGTGTCTGTACAACCTGCTAACGTCAGTGTGTGAGCATGTGTGTTTGTGTGTCTAGATTCATGCCTCTGGCTTGTGCACAGTCCCTGATGCTTTTTTTTTTTTTTTTTATGAAGAGAAAATAAGACAGGAAGAATGGAATGCAAATGTACTTGTTCTGCAGTGTGTCTTCTATTGTGATTTTACATTTGCATCACTGAATAGTTATTTTTTTAAAATTTATTTTAATGAAACAATTACCCAAGACTTGACTCTGTGTGTGTTTTGTGCCTTTTCCTGCACAGTGCCGGTGTGTGTGTGTGTGTGTCTCTATGAGCTGATAATAGCAGACCCATTGGTATTCAGTGGAGGGAGCTCCAGGATCTCGCTGCGCCTTTCCCCAGGATGGGATCACAGAGCAGGGATTGTACTCGCCTGTGGAGAGCCCACTGAAATGGGTGAGAGTCTGTCCTCCTCCTCCTCCTCCACTTCTTATTTTCTTCTTTCCATTCTCTTCCACCTCTCATTTTCTTGTTTCTTAATATCCTGTCTCTGCTTCCTCTTCTTTTGGGTACCTTTATGCTCCCACTGGCAGCAGTTTTTCATTTTATTTTCTTACATTTCTCACCCACTCAACCCACCTCCTTACCGCTCCCCCCACCTGTTTCCCTCCATCCCTCCATTCCTCTGTTTTTTATCCAACATCCATTTGTCTTCATCCCCTTCCCCCCCCCCAACCATCGAGACATGAACAGTCCTGTCCAGAATAACGCATTTGCATAAAATCTGAATGAACCCCCCACCTCCACATGCTTCTTTACCCTTTTCCCCTGTGTCACCCCCCCCCCCCCCCATACCCATCTCAATCTCTTCAAGCTCCTCCACATTCTCTTTGAATTCAGATGTGCCGAAGACGCTTGAGACTCTCCTGACGCGGGCGATGAGACGAGACGCCGTGTCCGCGTCAATCATTGTGATTGTGTTTCATGTGTGTGTGTGTGTGTTTGTCACACAATGCAGAGGTCAGAAGTGTGTGTTCAGCCCTGTGGTGTGGGATTGTTAGAACGCAGTGTTATGAAGTAGATCAATGTGTTTAATTGCTTTAGGCATAACAGCTGTGACACGTACACACATGCAAACCCACCCATTGTCACTTGTTTTAAATGCACCTCTGCTCTTTCAGTCCTTGCTGACATAATATCACCTCCATCTTTTCACCCGTGTGACTCAAATCATTCCAACACACACACACACACACACACACACACACACACACACACACACACACACACACACACACACACACACACACACTGAGCACTAACCTAGCTAGTAAGCAAACACACACACATAGTGTCATTTTAAACGGTCTTGGGAGGATATGGGTGTCACAGGAGGGTCACATCTATTCACATAACAGTATTGATTGGAGCTGATGCACTGAATGAGCTCTAATGTTTCACTGGAAGGAAAAGAGTCACTAAAACCTATTAGATGATTCTCTCCTGCCGACTTGTGAAGAAATGTATGTTTTTCTTTGTGCTGCTCTGATTAAGGAGCTGCGAGCTGTGAGCTTTTTTGATCGGAATGCTAAAGTGATTTTATATATTCAACAGGTACAAACTGTTGCGTGGTAACAGAGACACAATCGAGCAGCAACAATTTGACATGCTGCTGCTATTTTTATGTTTAGGCTCTTTATTTGACAAAAGGCTTTTTAATACAGAAGCCAATGTTCAATAAAGAAGCTAAATAGGCATCAAAGTCTGAGTTCAGACCAACATTAGATTTGCCATCTGTCCTCTGCTCGCTGCCTGGAACATTGTCTGTTTAAAAGGATGTGAGACTGTGCTGGCGCAATACAACAGTGTATGAATGTGACAATATCAATCACACACCTGAATAATTTATCAAAGGTCTAGCTGAGTCCAATCTGTCATGACTTCAACTAAACTTATACATAAGAGAACTCTAACGCTGCCTGGAAATCTTGCAGTTGAACAAATATCCTTGTATTTTTCTTTGCTAAAATGTTTTTCTATAAAAAACATTGAACGTGAAGCAACCAAAGTTTATTACTCAGCACGTGTCCAATTGCTTATATGGATCTTTTTTGATGGAGGGAAAGCATTTTCATGTACACATTTTAATTCCAGCTCCAAGCTGCTCAAGGACTAATTTCTGGAATCCATATTTGCATTTATTTTACAGCCTTCTAGAAACATTACTGACAACAAAACCTAGCGGCATAGTTCAATCCAACAAGTCCAACGTTATCGTGAAGTGTACCAAAGCATGAGCCCCCCACCACCACCACCATCCTCTTACACATGAATCCAGTCTCTGTCAGGGCTGTTATTTAAAAACAGTTTGAACTTGCCAGAATTAAATCTTGGATACAATGCTAATATAAAAACAAGTAACTCAATACCTCTTTCAGTACCACGGCAAAAACAAAAAAGCCCCAGGGACACAAAATGGGTTCCCACCCCCCTCTTTTACATTAACAGCTTGCACACAGTCCTGGTTTGGAAAATGTCACTGAACACAAACCAACACATTTGTAACAATGCTATGTCTGGGCCGCTATGGGTTGAAAATACGATTGGAGTCTTTTTTTTTTTTGATGGCGTTAGGTTCATTGGATCCCGTCAAACTCGGATGCTGGATAGTATTAAACATCCACTGCCAAACAATTTGTGATAATTTGACAGTTAATTCCAACTGACATGCATTTTTTTGCACATTTTATGATTAACTTAACTTTCATTCATGGGGCCTCAGCTACCTCTCTTGTTTGACAAGCAAGTGTTAGCATGAGGGTAACTGTATTTTGCAAAACTGGCAAACTGTCTCATTCTTTTGTGACGCTTGCTAATTTTTTTCATGTACTGTGAAACACTTCCTCTGTCCTGTGCACAGATCTCATATCTTTTATTTCCTCTCTTTGTTAGCAACAACAGCTACAAACCTCACCCTCGGCAGCAGGATACAATATGCATGATATTTATATATGATATAATATCTAATATTTCCTAACCTCTGCTGTCTGAGTGCTACTTTGAATGAAAGTGAACACAACAGTCGTGCTGCAGTCCTCCACCTGCTGCAGGCGCGTTCACCAGTCAGACTCCTCTCTCCTTCGGTGTGCTCCTTCACATACATCTCATCTCGGAGACCACTGAGTGCAACTGACACTTAACTCAGGAGAGACGAAAGAGTCAGAAGAAATGATTGGATGAACACGAGTTACGTGTAGTGATAAAACTGGATAGGGGCAACATCAGAGAGATTTGACAATGTGAGATGAGCTTGTTGGGAGGAAGTGAAAGGATGAGATGATAGAATGAGTGGAGAGGACGAAGCTGCAAACAAGCAGAAAAACCGGAGGAAGAGTGACAAGGGCAGAATAGACAGGAGGACGACAGGCAGGGTGGAGTGTGACAGGGAGGAGAATGACGTACACGATAAGGCAGAGTGACACAAATGTCACCATGCTAACCTTTCATGCAGTCATGCTCTCTCTCCTCTCTACTTTCTCACCTCTGTTCTTCATTTCCTCCTAGATCTCGAACCTTACAGAGATTGACATCAAATGGGCAGCATGGAAACCAGGACACGACCTCCGGTGACAAGTTTTCCGCAGCTAACCGCTGCCACCGTCCTCCATTATCGGCTCGCGCCACCCCAGTGAAGCTGCAGAGTCGAGTCTGGATGAGCTGGACGGAGATACTGCGAGCAGCCGTCTTCAGGAAGTAGAGACAAGCCCTAAGAGCAAAAGGTGACAGGACATCCAACAATCAACCTGTTGAGCATAGAACTGAACTTCTCAGACTACATGTGAATGAAATAGCCAGCAGTGATGCTGGAGCAGTTGCATGGAGATCTTGGACATGTCCGGATTTATCGACCGAACTACTTATCGATGTTACGACGCTTTTGTGCACACCTGAGAGCTGGGCCTCTTTTCCAGATTGGCTTGTGGGTAAAATCAACCAACTGAAAGTCGCCCATCGAGGAGTTCTCTCTCCTGATCCTTTTGTTTGTTTGCTTCGAAAATGCCGCTGTCTTCATCCTGTTTGCTTTTGACTACCTTTCTGACACATCACTGAAAAATGCATCATGGAGCGGCATAATTCTTCTACACCCTTCCTCGATGAAAGAGAGAGAGGAGGTCCGGACTGTCCAGAATAGACAACGAGCAAAGAGACTGAAGAAGAAAATAGAGGGATACAGGTGGAGAGATAAAACACAGAGGCAAAGCAGACGTGACAGGGGAGGACAAACTAAAATCCTCTTGGAGACTTGGATTCTCTTTCTAGTTCGCCTGTTCTATTTTGGCCGGTTTTAACGCAATGGGCAGGGGTAGGGGTCCAGATTTACACCAGCGGGGCCACTTGAGCAAGAGAGAAGGGTTATGTCCCTGGTTGCAGGAAGACCGACTGAAAGATGGCCTGGTAAACAGACAGTTATACTGACTGACAGACAAGCTCTGAGGCTGGTAAGACAGACAGATAGACAAGAAGACAGACAGGCAGACAGGAAGACGTGTGCACTGCCTATTCCAAGTGTCAGGCACCGAGCCAGGCAAACATCCAATGCCGACACAGTAGACAGCATGGACTTCATTGTCATTCTACACACCGTGTGAGGAAGAGAGAGCAGGAGGGGAAGAAAGGAGGAGGGATAAAGAAAGAAAAACAAAAGGAAAGGAAAAGGTAGAACTTCCTTGCCTTGTAGCTTCTGGAGAACCTTCCTCCATCTGTGCCCACCAAAGTCAACCACCAGCCCATGCACTCAAGTAAGCCGTGGTGGAAGTGAAGGGTCTGTTACTAGAAAGGAAGTACAGCTTGGATAGAGAGAAGGAAGCAGGCAGGGAGGAAAACAGAGGGAGAGAGCAGGTGTTGGAAATCCTCCCCTTCATCTGCTTGTCATTTACTCCTTTATGTTCTCTCGTCATCTGGCGAGGAGGTGATTGGTTTTCTGATGCCAGCGTTCCTATGCTTATAGGCCCCCTGCACATCCCCAGGAAAACAAGAGGGGTGGGGGTACAAGAAAGAAAAAGAAATGGAGCAACCTGATTTTTCAGACTAATTTTTCCACCCCTTAGTTTACTTATTTGTCGATAAATCTTGCTATTTTTTACTTGATTTTTTTTTTTTTTTTTTAAAGAAGGAGACTGCAAGAAGAGAACGCCGCCGGTCTGTTCAGACATAATTGAACTTCTCTTCTCATCACCGGCTGATTTTTTTCTTGCCTCGTCTTGAAAGGGATTATATTCTACAATTAGGAAATAAACACTGTATTCCTTTAGATTCTTTCCATGTGTCCTCACCCCAAGTGACGCTGTGAACCCCTCTGAATCCCTACGGCGTCCCCCCCTTCTTCCCTCAGCTGAAGTGCTAAAGCCCTGTGGTCTCTGAACTCGTTGCCTGTGTTGACTCACTACTACAGCGATAATATGGCACAGCGCTCCTGGTAACGTCTGATTCATTCTGTAAGTAGGACTCTCTCTCTTTCTACAAGGGTGTGTGTTTTCTCACCTGTGTACTTGCATGTCATTAGTGTGTATCTCTCATACATGCAGAAGCACAGGAACATGTTCTACCTTTCTGCGATGTTGGTTTTAGAGTTTCTTCAGAGTGGATCTGCTTTCCTGTGCTTTCTCTGCTCCGGGCAATTTGACTGTATGTGTGTTTGCATGTGTGTGTTTGTCAAAGACAGATTTTGATCTCGCAGCCAAGCTTATAACAGCATCAGAGGAGTGTCACGAAGAGGCGAAGGAGGTGCCTTTCAGTGTGTGTGAGTGTGTGTGTCTAGAAGTGTGTGTGTGCGTGTGTACACACCTACACTTTGGAGATTAATATGAATGAATTAGCGGTGAATGTTTTTGCTTCTCAGACCACATTTTTTTCAGTCTTGTTGCAATATTTTTTCATTCATGAGGATGAGATGGACAGATAGTTTTTCGTTGCTTCTATTTCATGTCAAATTCTCCAAGCATGACGCCCCAGTTGCACACGATTCCAGGCTGTTTTATCTCCCTTATATGCATACTTGCTTTGCATAAAACTATCTGGAGACCAGGTCTCTGCAACGTCCTCCATTTCAGCGAGCCAATCTACATCTGTGGACACAACCACATCTTTATACACTCCCACAGTCACCACGTCCCGCATTGGGAGACACTCAATCAAGATAGTCCCTTCAAACAGACCAATGAACTGTGAATAACGCCATTACACAAACTCCCAGCTCAGAGTGGTATGGAGACCGAAAGACTGGGGGGTTGAGAGCGAAGGAGCTTAGGGTTGGGGGGAACTGGAGGACGAAAAACGTATCTGGAAATAAATAACAAGAACAGAACAGGAATGAGAGAGGAGGAGAGGGAAATGGGAAGCAACAGAGGAGGGAAGGTGGACGCCTGCGTCTGGAGGGCCATGGAGTAGGAAAAGACCTCAGCTCCATGGGCTACACTCTGATGGGCTTAGCGAGGAGTCGCTTTGTTCACAGCGTTCACCATGTTGGTCAGCCTCTCAGAATTAAAATTACTCAATAATACGATTACTCCAGCAGCTCACTGATAACACACTGCTGCCGATCCCTTTTGTCACTCTCAGAAAACCCGGAGAAGAGAGGAGGAGCAGCACGACAGCAGTGATTACATTACGCTGTCACAGGGGCCGAGGCGTCAACCATGGCTTCTCTGCTTGCTGCTAAATGGGAGGAGTTGGTGTGACTTTCTGTCTGACGAGTGGCAATAAGCCAAAGTCGTAATGTGTGTGCCCAGGCTTTTCCCTCACACGGATGGATGGTGCCATCACACATGATTCTGTGGCATAAACTTTGCCCTTGTGGGTTTTTTTAAATCCAGTTCTTAATATTGTGATGCTTTAAAACAATCTAAAACATTTTAAGACATGTATCCATAAACCCAGGCTCACGGTGTGACTGTGTCTTGTCTTGATGTCGCACACAGCTTCCGATGTGTGGGCTCTTTGTTTCATGTTTTGCACGTTCACAGCTTTGACTAGTCGACTAGCGCTATTTCAAGTGCAATAAAAGGTGAATTCCCAAGTTGTGCTACACATCTACATGTGTTCTCTGGTAGCTGATAAGTGGACTCCAACCCCTCAGGAGGAGGGGAAACCAAGCAACAAACGTCTAGACCCGCTCAGCAGAGGCAAAGTACGACTGTCTGCAACCCACTGCTTCCAGAGTGGTGAGCTAATATCAGGCTAAGGCTGGGCTGAAACCCCTGTCTATGAGATATGAAGTATCTTCTCCCTCCTCTCAGCAGGAATGACCATTTGCCTGCAGAGATAAAGATGAGCTCGGAGCAGGATACAGAAATGACTTACTTAGTATGAGATGGTATTCCATGAGCGTGACAAATGACGTAGAGAAGTGTGCAAAGTGAAATAACTGAAATACGACACGCAGCACAAACACGCAGCTGACACCACTGCAAGTTGACAACCATTCATATTAATGTCTGGTCCTATAAAGCACATTTAACATCGAGTTTTCATGTCATGAAATGATAAGCATCAGATGAATCTGGGCTCTCTCTGGCCGAAATCAGTATAGTCATAGAATAACTGTATTAGTCTCTATATTATATTTTGCATTTCATTCATGCCAAGGCATTTTCATGTTCCCATCATTAATTATTTTACACTTCTTCTGTGACGACAGCTGTCCTTTCCTCAGAGGTGGTCAGCAGCTGTTTTTTCTTTAACTGTGCTGTAACGAAGCACGAATGCTCTGTTCTTCTTGGAAAGTTCTTTCTCTTCCTTAACTGCCCTGTGAGGTCTCTCAGACATCTCCTCCTCCAAAGCGACCAAAGCAGGATGAGATCTTTAACTCTGAGCAGCACTTTAGTTTCCTGCACCTTCAATCCTGTGCCGCTTGACCACCAGAGCGAGTCACTGCCGCCCGCACCAAACCTTTGCTCCTCATTGCCTAATGGTGCACAAAAAAACGTCCTATTTGCTTAGTCGTTTGTCCACTCTTGTTGCTCCTGGCTTGGCCCGGTGGGGGGGGGGGTTGAATGAGTGTGTGTGTGTATATGTGTGTATGTTAGGAGAATGACATGAAATGGACATCAGGACACACATGCCCTTTCCATAATGTGCTCCCAGCTGGGCTGTTTGGCTGGCCATAAAGCGAATGCTGCTAATGGCCTCTCAGTTAATGGAGTCATTAAGATTGGATTGCAAAAAGATAAAAGCTGTGTGTGTAATGCTTGCGAACCGGAGGGAATTCTCTATTGTATTTGCACTGTTACTGTAACTGCTTTCTGTATTTCTAATTATTTGGTACTTTAGAAGACGCACCCAGGACGACATTAAAGGCAGCAGTGACACTATACTTGTATTAGCAGGAAAGGTCGGTAGTCTGTCAGGGTAATTGTAATATGGTTTGAGGCTCAGGTGATCAGTCCTAATCAGATGGCTGCTGGGGCTCAGAACGTCGCGTCAATAATGTTGCAGGTTTGTCTTGTGTGAACATATGAGCGACAAAGCCTTATGGGCTTCATATAAGGTCATCGCAGGACACGTCCCTAAGGATATATGGTGAGAGTGGTGAAAGGCATTGCGGGTGAGGTTCGCTTGTCGATGTCAGGGTGGAATAGGGGTTTAATGACTCTGTCAATGCCTTGATTCCTTGCAGAAGGTGAGCTGATGTCACCATGTTGGTCACATGACCTTAAAGTAAGATTGCTGTAGTTTGAAAGATAACTTTTATTGCATCTCAATGGAAAGACAGAAGCATTAACGGCCGTTTAGAGAACAAAACGATTAAAACACAACAGAAATCTGGCTGGACAGGGAATCAATAATTTGTGTCATTTTCATTTTTTTTGTTGAGTTACATTACTACGCAAAACTTTCCTGTTTTTATAGCATATCTGTCAAATATAGCAAATTGTGCATCACAGGATCGGAGTATATATATCCCTCACTGAAGGAGTGTACCTTCTAGTTTAATCAGTTAGTAAGGAGTGAAGCCCTTTGCTGGAAAGTGGAGTCTCAGCAGGGGGTGTCACACTTCAATCACTGATTAAACCTGTTGTTGGACCCCCGAGGAGTCCTGAAGGGGGGGGTCACGCTGCAAAAAATTCCACTGGTACTGCATTGTGTTTAGAAACTGAATAGTGAGGGACTAACATAGAAGTGAGATTTCCTAATCAGTAATCATTCAAAGTATTAACAGATTTGCAGTTGCTAATTATAATATAGTGAAACTACTGTATATGCCTGAATATACCGGTATGTGTGTGTGTGTGTGTTTGTGGGAACAGATATTGACTACGGCAGCAGGATTTTACAGTAGTTTCGTATCGGCTGAGGCACCCAACAAACAGTCTACTGTTCAGCCACTCTGTTTGCATCTGACATAATGCTTTAATGCTTTTTGTGTGGAAAAACTGTTCCAAAGTCAGTCAGGTAAAAGCACTGCCAGCCTTGGTCTATGGGTCTATTTTACATTTTGTGTTTCACGGAGGGTTCTGCTGAACCGACACTTTAATAATGTCACTCATCATGATAACTACAGGTGTTGCCTCTCTGCAGCTGATCATTAATATAGACAGGATTCAACTCTGCGGGACTCCACCAAGGTCCTGACTCAGTCAGAATTCACTCATTTGTTTTAAACTAGCCAAAACAGTTGACCCATGTTAGCAACTGCGAGAAAACTCATTACCTTAGTTTTTGCTTCCTGTGCCATCGATAGACAGCACGCAGTCCTTTGCACATGAGATATCGGGTGGCAGTGGCAAGATTTTATTTTTTATTTTTGTTGCACAAACTAGACCCATTAATAATACATAATTGTCTCTTTGCAAGTATTTGTCTTAACCACAATTATTTCACATAATTGTTCGACCCGCTTTCATTCATCTGCATAAAAACAGCTGGATGAAGCTCTAATGTCCTAATGCCATCACTGTTTCCGCAGTGTTTTCCACAGTGTGATGTTTGAGTGGTGCTCATTAATGATGTCATCTGGTTGGGCTTATTCTGCAGTGATTGGAGAATTAAATTAGTCCTCAGCGCCACCTACTCCTTATCTCTCGAGGCACTTAACTTTTCAATGAGAATCTACTAATGTGCGCATCATGGATCATTTAATGTCAAAGTCGAATGCCACATCACTGCTGTGGGCATTTTCGGCTTCAGGCCAAGTAGAAAAAAAAACAGGAGAGGCCAGTGATTCGGAGGAGACACTTATTTGAATTTGTAGCTTTAAAGATAGAGGTCATACCTCAAATCTAAAAATGACATCTACAGGTTCATCACCCAATTTTATTTACTATAAAATTGAACTTGAACAGACTCACTTGACCCATGCAATGGAGAGAACGCAATGCTGTGTGTGCTGAGCACAAATTAAATGTACCTTCCAAATAAAACTAGTTGTTCTCATCAATCATCCCCTCTTTTCAATTTGATTCCGCTTATATCATGTTTGTTCACTGTGTTTTTAAATTTTTAAGAAGTTAAATGACCTGTTTATGCCATCTGAGCGTAGAATGAAAAATTTGTACTTGACTTTATTTCTTTCAGAATGGTAGCTGATGAATATACGCAGATCTGATTCATTACTTATAAATCTGTTTACAGCGGAATGTTTTCATGATTTTAACAATCTGTGTGAATCGTGTTCACAAAGCACAGCAGAAATACAGAAATCGAAAGCAACATGTAAGCAGCACTAAAAAATCAGCAGCACCAAAATCAGTGTTTGTACGACTTTGGGAACATACCCATCTACTATGATATGACTCCAGTAATGTGTGTGTGTGTGTGTGTTTGATTTTTACAAACAAAAATACAATATATATTGTGTTATATAACATAAAAACCCACAGAAAATAAGCAGGTCAGAATAGGAAGTGCAGGTGATAAAATTAGACTAGTGGTCCTCCTCCTCTTCCTCCTCCTACTCCTCCTCCTCCTCATTTAGTTGCTGGGAAAGGACAAAGCTGGGGATAAATAAAGTACAAACACAAACAGCAAAGTAGACAGATTCAGGGAACCCTTGTAACATACAGGACGATGGCTTAGGTTGGATGTATTTCAGGCGTGAGTTCCAGACGCCATAGTTAGATAGATAGATATTACTCCCCGCAAGTCAATTAAGATGTCATAGCAGCTCCGTACATTAATAATAGAGTAAAATATTTTAGAAATATCTAAAAATCCTTGACAGTAGAATTAAACAACGATGCATCTTTAACCAGTACAGCAAAATGTTCTTCAGCTCTTTCACTTGATAAAATAATCTGAAGTTAATCGTTATCTTGTTGAGTATTGAAATATGAAGCATTTACAACCTGCTAGAATCTAGCGGAAACATTATTTTTTAACTAATCAGTCAAATTTTAATTAACTTCTAAAGACATTGTGATATTATGAGATAATTCCAGCAGCTACAAAAACTGCAGTCCAAGTTTGCATCCATCAAACACGAGATATTCCCTCCTTGTTTCCTGTTTCTTTCCTTGTGCGTCATTGCTTCCACAATGCTGGCATTATGGGATATGAATCAGCCACAATCATCTCCATCACTCAAATGTATTAACATGCAAGTCAGACCTCGTTTTGCTGAAAAAAGTGATGCAGTAGTTGATCATGGGCTACTGCCTAATTTTAGACTGCTGAATATTTTATTGAGTCAGTGAAACGTAATGCTCCAAAGGGAGGAATATCATGTAATTATGACAGAATGTTAACAAAAATGAAGTACATCAAATGTAATTAATTAGAGATTTTATGGGCTTCATCATGTGGATAGTCATGAAAATATGGGAGCAGCTTTTTCATTTAGTGAAAACATGCAACCCGCCGCCATGCCTCCCTGCTGCTGCCACAAAGAATATCATATTTTCTACATCAGTGACTTTTTGAAATACATCTTTCAGATTAATTCGGTTATAAAAAGGTAATCAGCAAAGAAAGTCAATTCATGGGCCCAGGAATAGAAGTGCTGGTTGTAATTAAGCTCATATGGAGGAGTGACTGATTTAAAAAAAGCTTTGCTGAAGCAAAAGTCACTCTTTAAATGTTGTGACACCTTCGTGGGGACGATATGCTTTTATTTCACTTGAGCGCCATGAAGCAGCACATCATCCAACGGTTTTTACCTCTGTTCAGTGGTACTTGATGTAATCCAGAGAGTTGTTTAACCAGTGTTTAATTCAAGTCCTCCTGAGCGATCCATTTTCTGAGGAATCAAAGTCTAAACTGTGAATAATTTTTTGCTCTTCTCTGAATCTCTAAATGCTGCAATAGTTTTTCAGTTTCACCAAATCAGAAATGTAACAGTCATATTAGAACATATACTGTAAATGTGTGTAAGATGAAGCACATTTAATCACAAGAAAAGGAAGTAGCTATTTGTGTATTTGCATGTGTGTGCACAAGAATATCACCATTATATTATCGAAAATAGCCTTTTAACATAGCTTCTTTGGGTGATTGTGTGTCCCATTTTTAGGCAACAATACTCATGTGTCCAATACAGAGGTAACATTTTTATTACATCCTTGTCAAGATGTCTTTTCTGTTGCAATGAGCAGCTTTCTGTTTCCCATCTGTGATTAAAATTCCTTTGAATTCCATATATGATGAAATCCTAAAGGGGGGGGGGTTTCATCCTGGATATGGATGTCATGGCTAGCTGTGCATTGTAGACGCATCGTAGAATCAGTGTCTTCATTATGTCACACCAGCAGAGATTTGGCCATGCCGCTTCAGAAAGCCTTTGATCCAAAATAAAAACAGGTTGGGAAATCGCACACACACACTCTCTAGATCCACACAGACGATAGCACCTGCTGTCAGCCTCAGATCTGCGTGATACAAGAAAAATCAGCAGGATAAGATCAACTTCAACATGTGTGTGATTCACTTTAAACTAGCAGATTAAAGCCACCGAACGAGACCCGGCTAATTAGTGAGCAAATGGGGAATTAGGAGAACACTGTAAAATGTGAGCAGTATTCTGCTTTATTAGTGTCATATGTGACATGCCGTGAATTGCGATGCAGACATAATGGTTGTTATAGCATTACAGCATTTAGAGAGAATGATGTGGCTCTTCCTCTTGTTAGGAGGTTGGCGGTTCTATCCCCTGCAGTTTAGAGATTCCATTGAATGCTTCATCGGTGCGTGGGTGATTGTGTGAATGGTTGTCCCTCCTGATGAACAGGTGGCAATTTGATGTGTGTGACAGCCAGAGTGTGTGTTTGTGTGTGTATGGTATGAAGCATTTTGAGTGATCAAGATACTTTCTGTGATTTACTGACCACATTTTGTTGTAAATTTCCAAAAACCATGTTCACCAGTTAATCTCCACCTCTATAATGTTTGATAAGAGAGAACCAAAACAATAAAGACGACACAACCATTTGTACAAAACATCAGCAAACATGATATTCTGGTTCACGTGTATCTCAGCTGGAATACAAATACATCATTTAGCCGATTACCCAATATGTTTATCCCATGAGGATTCATTCATTTCCTATCAGCGTCAAACACACGCCAGCACCAGATAATGAAGACACATCAAACGACCGTCGTCCGCCCTGCACAGGAAACGGTGTAACGTCAGCTTCTGATGTCACCATTTTCCAATTTTGCCATCTAGTCTCAAAGGGACATGATCAGTCTTTAACGGTTGGCCGTTGGCAGTAGCTGGTGACATCCTGCCCACAATAATAACAACTGCCTCTCATTAAAGGATAGCCTGTCTTATTACTCAGTAGATTTACATACAGCAGGTAATCATTGTGACCACAGGCTATCTGTGACTGATGGTGTGTGTCAGCAGTGTACACGCAGGCTTTGTTTTCATTTGGCAATCGGGCCTATCAAACCACGCTGAGGCAGACGATGCTGCTGCAGCCGTGTGGGTGTCTAACCCCCCCCCCCCAACGTATACGCTGGTTCAATGGTTATCTGCATCTAACATCATCTCATATGTTTTTTAAAGCCTAGTACCATCCATCCATTTTCTGTATCTCTTATCCTCTGCAGGAGGGGGCTGGAGCCCATCCCAGCTGACACTGGGTGAGATTTAGGATGCACTCTGGATAAATCACCAGTTCCTCATTCACATTCACACCTTTGGGCAATCTCTAGATTGCCTAAAAGTGTGATTGCCCTTTGAGTCTCTAGATCATGCGTGTTTTTGCACTATGGGAGGAATCTAGACTACACATCGCAGAATAGTCAGAGTATTCAGATGGATTTGAACCCATAACCTTGTTGCTGTGAGGCAACAGTTACCCCATACACACCATTCTGCCGATGGCTGGTACCAGTGCAGGGTATTAATCTCGTCCATTGGAGGAGATGAGGTGTTAACTCCTGAGGGGAAATTTCCACTGACACCGAACTTCACTCATTCCAGGATCTTAAAACGTTGTTATGACCTCAGAAACATTTCTTGTCTTTTATTGACAGCTCAAGGCAACTCTCTTATGAGGTACCCTGGGACCTGCTATTAAAACACCACCAATTTCACTATATCATCACGGATAGAGGCTTTAGGCCCAGGATTCACTCTCGCCTTCTGGAATCTTCTATCTTTTTGTTTAACGGACAATGGAGAAAAGGTGTTCTATATTTGTGATCTGATTTGTTTGCTTCCCTTGTTTTTTGATACCTCCATGTGAATAACTGTGTGTGTGGGTGTGTGTGTGCTCATGTGTAAATCAGAGAAAACAGTCAATTACAAACAGCAACTCATTTTGTTATCCCTCATAGACTTTTCTATTGAAATAGTGTTGTATTTTAATTCATATATAAAGGAAAGTGATACTCACAAATACACTATTAAATAGAATTTTGTGTATACAGCTGTTTCCTCCAGTGCAATTCATGGGAGGGAATGTTGGAAGCAGAGGGAAGAATGTGTGGGAGGGGGTATGAAAAGCAAGGTCGTGCAGAAACCTGCTAATCAGGGGGGTATCTGGGTGATAGCCGCAGGGGGACACCCAGACACATTGATTAGATATCAAAAACAAATGGGGAGGTGGGGCTTGGGGTGGTAATTCCCACACTATCGTCTTCTAGGCTTCTGCTTCTTCCTCACAGCAGGGAAAAGACCGAGGAAGATGAAACACGAGGAAGGCATGTCGAGGGAGAACGATGTGGAAAAGAGATTCAGGAATCAGACAGATGAGCCCACAACAGTCATGCTTTCATTTACTCCGATCATGAGTCAAAATCGGCACATTTCTGATGCCCAAAAATGAGGTGAGCCTATAATGTATGGAAGCGGTTGAGTTGCTGTGTTAATCTGCGTGAAAGCTTTTCGATACATAAAGCTGGAGTCTTGGCAGGGAGACAGTTGTAGCAGGCTGGGCCAATGGAGAGAGCTGGAAGGGAGGGGGGTGGGGGGGGGGGTGGGGTGACAGAATGGACATTCTTTTGAAGGGGGGTGTGATGGTATACAGACGTATGCTTTCGAGCAAAGCTTAAGTTGTTGGCATCATCAGAGACTGAGAGACCATCCTGTTAAAATACTTGCATCCACGATCATTTACCGCTCTGACAAGCTGTGTAAGTTAATTTATCATTTTAACCCTCATGCGCGCTGATGAAGAACAGAGGCACTAATTAAAAAGACATTTCCACAAAAGCTGCAGTATATGATGTAGACATGAAAACAGCTTCATCTGCTTTGATGCTTTATCTATTAATTGCTCAATATTTAAAATCACCTACCGTTTTTTGGGGGGTTTTTTTTGCTATTAACTACAGTTTTTATGCAAATTTGTCAGCACATTTATTAACACATTTAAATATTCACACTTTTACTGTAATGCCATTTTTTCTGAAAAAAATAATTTCAGCACTTCCACTCTGAATCATAACTCATCTGATGTCACTTGGATTATTATTAACCTAATGCTCCCCAAAGGCTGTGAATATCAACTAGTATTCATAATCCCATCCAACCCTGTGTACTGGTGGTGTGATGAGAAACCGCACCTGCTGAACTGCTAATATATTCAGTGGTGTTTGATAGCCTCCAATATATAAAGGTGCTGGTCATGAATACCTCTGTACATTACCGACCCTCCCCCCGAGTCACTCAGGTTGAAATAAGCAGTTTAAACTGGTTTTTCATCCTTTGATACTGTGTGCTTTTCTTTTTTGTGGCCACCTGAATACATGTCAGAGCACTGAGATCACCTAAAAGCATTATGGGAGTCAGTAACAGCCCTTAAGTCTTCCTAAGGCGGATCTGGGTGGAGATTAAGGAGCATTGGTTAAAAGGGAGATGAGAGGGAAAATGTGTTTTGGTCTTATAAGCATCTGACAGCTCCTCCATAATAGTGAGCTAATCCCTTTTACACAGTGTCTGATCCTTTCCTGCACACACTGGCAACATGCAAACATACACACACACACACACAGATGCACCACACGCATGCATGCATGCACGCACCCCCAAATGGCCGCAGTCATACACATTAAACACAGTAAAGACATAAATGCAATTGAAGGTCTTTGCTGAAATATCATCTAGAGAGATCTTTCAACCATTGATCATTTCTGGATGTGATTCATCATTTTTACATAACATCTGTCCAAACTGTTTATGCTGCCACAGAAATAACTGTTGTCATTATTATTCCATGTCATGCTGGTCGGTGAGGTGTTAAAGAAAGTGTTTGATTACACCGTGAAACTTTTCCTTCTACAGGGCATTTTCAGTAATTAACTGGCAGCAGCTTCAGTTGCAAAATCTAGTTTACTTTACAGTGTCTTAAAATCCTAATACATTACTATAAATAAACATTAATTTTTACTGCATTCTTTTAACCTAGAATAAAATACTGGCCACATTTCTCTCAGTTAGTATATTTACAGTATGTTACTGTATTTTAATCAACAATATGTATTATAATAAAATAATTCTCCTGCAATAAAATACTAAAGAATAAAAAAATAAAAGAGAATAAATCACATTTAAATCATCGCAACTCATTTCTCCTGGATTGCATTTCAGTTTATATCATTCACTTTTATGACAAAAATATGGCAAAGAACTTCTCAGATTTCACCGTAAATTTTCCTCAATAATTTACAGCTAATTTTAAGCCCCCCCCCCCCAAGGCTTCTTTCACACCACATTAACTCAGGTGTTACTGAAAGGTGTTTTTTTTCCTGTTCTGTTTGCAATATGGAGTTGCTGACAAACTGTCTGCATCAAACGCCGCGGGGTGAAAACGTTCCCAAAGGATGAGGTGCGTCACCTATTTCTGTTCTCTCACTCAACTCATTAAACATTAATTGATATGTGACATTTGATATTCACTGTTGAATCACTTAAATGGCATTGATGTGACAGACTCAATTTAGCCAGTTAGGCTGCATCAGAGTGAGAAGTCATTTCGCCCCTGCCATCATTATCCTCTTCACCACACGCTATTGTACAGACCAATTAAAAAGAACTAGCCTCCCATCCTGTTCATCCCTCTCTGCCACCAAATTGTTGTCATTTATAGAACAGCAGGGCTGTCTGAGCTCAATCTTTGTTTTTTGTTCCACTCTCTCAGGGGCTGTCGAAAGCAATAATTGTGTTTCTTGTTCTGTGATAATGCGGTGCTCTTTGTTCCTTTTAGCTCCGGATTGAAATCTCGATCCTGTTCCTTTGCAGTGGCTATCTGCCTCTGTATCTGGAGAACTGATGGTATCTCCCTCCCCCTGTGAATTTCCCTCCTCTCCAGCAGAATTATCAATCCTTCCCATTGCTCTCTGTCTCAATTTTCAATTCTTCCTCTCTGTCTTATCTCTTCATCACCTCTACATTTTCTCCATCTTCCGTTCTGTGTCTTGTTCTCCTCCCCTCTCCTTTCTCTTCCCTGTCACAATTCTGCTTGTCGTCTTATCGGTCTTACTCATCATTCTCTCCTGTTTAACTTTCTGTCTAACTCAGTGTCCTGAAAACTCTTTGCATTTCTCTGACCAGAAACTTTAGACAATCCAAACACAAGGAACTCTTAATTTACTTTTCTTCATTCTTACAACCTTTAACCCTCCTGTGCCCACTCCCCTGCCTCTTCCACACTTTCCCACTAACTCTTCATCCCTTCATCCTCTGCTATCTTTCGCTGCCCTGTTTGCCTTCCTCTTGGATGTTTGGCTGCATTCATCTTCATTGCGTCCGACCCACTGTATGTTTCTGTGGCCCTGGTGTTCATCTCTCTATCTCCCCTCTGGTTTAAGCTGTCCAGCCGGGTTCCTCCGGCCCGTCGAAGTAAATGGTGAAATAATGGTAACGGCCAGCCATAAATCAACCCAATTGAAAAACGCCAGCATTATCCTCCCTCTCTTTCTCTGTCCCTCCCTCATCTGCTCTTTTCTGTGCCCTTCACCTTTGTTCCAGGACAGAATGATGGAGGGAAAGAGAATGATTAGCAAGTGTTGTTAAGAGAATATGTAATCTTCCGCGGAGGGTGAAAGATATTGATAGAATAAATACGACATGTGGGTGTCTGTGTATGTGTCAGTTTAAGAAAATGAGTTTCAGTCTTAACACTATTACTGGTAATGCCTTGTGTTTTAATCAGAAGCTTGGAAGCGAAGGTTCATACAGAAGGAAGTATATCTGAGTGTCAGCAAATCCGCTATCCATTTGTGTGTGTGTGTGTGTGTGTGTGTGTGTTTCTGTGCAAGTGTGTGTGTCTTGTGTGTCTGTATAGCCTTGCATCCATAACAGGCTTAAGGGAGAAAAGAGAAAAATGCATCATAGTGAAACTGATAAAGTAAAATAGAAAAGAAAGGCGTATTAGTGCGACGTCACCGTGGTAGCACCAAGTATTGGGTGGTGAATGAAGCGAAGCGTGAAATGTGATACAACACACAGACGTGTTTTGCGTGGATACACAAAGTCATCTATTCTTATTCGCAGACAACACACACATTAGTAGTTAAAGCAGCTGATTGCAGACGGTGGTGTGTCGCTTCAGCTTTATTGGACCAGTAAAAGCTGATGTCGGGCAGAGGCCTGTCTGGGCTGCGTTGTTCTGATGATGATTGCCAAGTTGCACAGCAGAAAGTGATGACAAAGGAAATAATTACATCCATTATTTATAAAAAAAAAAAATCATTTAAAGTGGTGAGGTAAAATGTAAAGCAACAGCCAACTAAAACCACACAATGCACATGAAACAACTATGAATTAATATTAATGCACATACATACATATATTTCCTACGATTCAATATTTCTATATAATTCTCGAATACCAGACTGAAGCACGGAAGTCGAGGCACATCTTTGCAGACACACACCCGTCTAGACATCCTTGCGGGCTCGTGGTGCAAAAGCCATGCTGCACAGAAGTGTTAACAGCTGTCATCTCTTTAACAGAAAGTGACATCTGGTCAAAGTGATCAGTGCATAAGAAGCCATTTTTACTCCTAAAAGATTTAGGCGTTTAAATTATCCATCACATATTAATATACAGTACACATAAATGTGAGTGCTGCAGAAGAACAACTTGACACTAGCCTGATAATTCAAGAGTTGCAAAGGAGTTCCACAGTGACTGACTTGAGGACTGAAGCAGATAATATAGAAACAAACTGGAAGATGGCAATCGATCCTGCTTTGTATTTCATCCTGGATTGAAAAGATTGCCTGAGAAATAACCAAATAAAAGTGATGGTCCATAAAGAGGTGTGCAGAGATGCTGGCGTAGCATCAGGGTATCAGAACTGAAGAACAGATTTCTATTTCTTTACACACAGCAGAGCAAAAAAAAAAAAAAAAGGTATTGAAGGCTTTTTTTGGGTGGAAAAAATGTTTTTTTTTAACTTTTTTCTGATCTGGTTTCGCGATGTCATACGGTTTATTGATTTTATGAGTAGAAGCAGACGGTTTTTTTTGTTTGTTTGTTTTTTTGATTTTTTGAACTTTTCTAAGGATTCCAAGTACAATTTCTTAGTTGGATCTCTCTGGCATGTCAGATTAGCAAAGAGCTTAATTTCCTGTAATTCATTATAGTGAATAAGATATTTAATTATTTTAACATATACAGTGAACATGTATCATTATGTAAACAAAAATGGTTCACATCAGAATGTGTTTGTCTTCCCAAAAATTGAATAAACGGGGATGGAATAGAGGGCCTTCAAAGTGAAGAGATGATTTAGATGCAGAGGATGGTTGATGAGATGAAGATGAGGGGTGTGGATGAGGAAGAGAAGGAGGGGCATAAGGCGGCTACACAGGATGAAGGAAGGAAGAGAAATCAAGACTAGAAAAGAAATAAAGACTGCTGATGATGGGCTGAAGATACACATGGTGGGGGGAGGGACACCGCGTGTTGTGAAGGAGAGGGGGAAAGGATGGAGGGACTGTTTGAAGGGAAGGAAGGAGGGGGGATGTGTCCTTCATCCGGCTCAAGCGTGGTTTTCAGTGGCCCTGCGGCGTTGCATTCAGTTTCCATCCCTTAATCAACGATACACTATGTACAGTGTGTTATTAAAAATCAGGCTCATGAAAGGGAGCATGGAAACAGGAGGAAAAATTAAGACATGTATATATATATGTATATATATGTGTGTGTGTGTGTGTGTGTGTGTGTGAAAATTATGTATATATTTTTATCCCGATATATCCTTCAGCCATGCTGTACTTAACCTATAACTCATTAAGGCATTCTTCTGCCTCTCAATTTATAGAATATTTAATAGAAATTAAATATTAATGTGAATTATTTGCTGTTACTGTGCTTTCATGTTGCATTTTTATTCTATCTCCTTGACATCCCTTTATTTTACCTTTCTCGTTCCTCTGTCTCTGTTGTGTGATGGCTCTGTCTCGCTGTCTCATTAGCTTTGTTCTCTTTCCTTGCCTCTCACCTGTTCCTCTCACTCCAACCCAATACTCCTTTTCAATCACACCCTTCTTTTTTGATGCCGACCTAATCAGCATCGCCGTTCCTCTCTTCCTGCCTCTGTCCCTCTGAGGTGTGGATGTGATTATGGTTGGTGGCATGTCAGGTGGTTTGTACCGTGTGTGTGTGTGTGTGGGGGGGGGGTGATGATGGCGTGTTGAGAGATGGGTGAAAGGTGAGGCGCAGGGCACAGTTACATACGCAGGTGTGAGTGTGTCGTTCCTCATCAGCAGTGTTTAGATGTGGGTGCATTACTCCAGAGTAATTAGTGTGATAATGTGGAATGATGCAATATTTACAACCCAGGATAATTAGAAGGCTGGAGTCTACTATCTGAGCATTGGTGGTTAACATCAAGCAGATTCTTCCTCCTGATAAACACTCTGAAGATGAGGCTTACGTTTTTGCATGAGTTGGCTCTAGTGATGCAAACTTGATCATCCGATGCTGGGGGTATTTCACTGGCGTACTTCTCCTGCACTGACCAAAAAACGATGGCACGTTCGTACACACTCTCTGTACACACACACACACACACACACACACACACACACACACACACACACTGTGTATCTTAAATCGCTAAAATCACACAATCATGCAGTTAAAAAAAAAAAAAAAAGCTTCTCATGTGATGCGTTTGAGTTAATTTCTCTTAATTTGGCATCCCGCATTGTGATGACAGGAGTTGCCATGGTGACGTCTTTGATTTGGCCATGAAATGCAGCATTTCTCTTCTTTGGTAAGCAGAAAAGAAATGTTTAAATAAGGCACCAGTGATTACAACTGCAGATGTTATTATGGTCTGTCTTCCCATCTGAGCTGATGACAAAAATCCTAATCTTGGTGCTGCTGCTGAGTGTCAATTGATTCAGTCAGAATTAAACCTCTGATTCTATTGGTTACAGATCAATTGTGACAAATAGGGTTTGAAGGAACAGAAAATATTAAATGACGCTGAAAAGCCTCTGGGCTTACTTTATGCACACTAACAGTTACCCAATGTGGTTCAGATGCCTTTATTGATTAGGGCATATCAAAGTCACTAGTTTCAGTGAAATTAATTTACACATAATGTAACACTGACAGTTTTACAAAACAGAGATATAAAACAACTGATTCTAGGTTTTAATGTGCCTTTTTAGCTTTTAGACCTAAGAATTGAGTTTTTTAATTGCTGGATTAACTTTATAGCTAACAATAAAAGTAGCTAAATTAGCTTAGCAAGCAAGTCTACAAGAAAAGTATCCTTGATTGGTAAACATATAACGCTTAGACTTTTTTGTTTTAAATTACTCCTGACTGGCATACAGTTCTTATCTTTAAAAGTGACATTAGTTGCTTATGGTATTCCTGTATACAAGTAGCAATCTTCATATTCTTTTGGATAGGTGAAAAATTAATTTGTGTTTTTTATGTTTTTTTTTCTTGCATGCCACTTTGACTCTGTGTGGGTTGAAAACGATTAACACATTTTTCTTCTTTCTAACTTGGATACCCCTTAATCAATAATGCATTTTAACTACATTACACGCAACATTAATACAGCGAGCCCTGAGGCTTTCTTTTGTTTGCAGTTGACCAATAGAGCACATGGTAATCCAAATGGGTTTAGAAGAGAGTAAATACGAAGTCGGAATGGAAACGGTTTTGTTGGAGCTCATTTTCAATCTGGTTCGACAAGCGTCATACTTTACCACACTTTCAAAAATTCTAATGCTAACAATGAGTCATGAATTTTATGACTCCTGGTGTCAGATATCTATTTACTTGCGTTAGACACATGCTTGAATCTTCCATGCTCACATTTCAGAGATAATAGTGACCTGTTAAAGTGTATCCTATTTTTAAACCATTGTTTATTGTTCACGCTCAACTGCTTTGCTTTTTAATGATTGACCTTTGCCGGTTTATGCCGACCTTTCTGAGACACTGTGTGGTTCATGGTATCCTGTCTGGAAATCTCTGTCAATCTCTCCTGCACATGCGCACATCACTGTGTAACGCTCAGTCGGAATTATAATTCATTTTTTGGTAAATAAATTATGATGTGTACATCATACAATCTCCAAACTGATCTTGAGTGGGTTTAGTGGGTGTGTCGTGACTGTAGTCTTGTAGTCTTGTACACCAAGAAACCACCAGTAACACTGCTCGCCTGTGAGGGATAATCACCGAAAGTATATTGGCCAATATACAATTTATCCCTGGCCACAATTTGATCCATTCAGTCCAGGAAGTCTAGAATTGTCCTGTGATTTCACCCTTCTATTCCATTCTCGTGTGAAGCCAGTGCACAGGAATCATCCAGCTTGGCTTGCATATGTTTAGGAGGCGAATGCAAATGCGTGTCCAAAAACCCAGACGCATGCAAAAACCTGGGCATGTGCTCAGTTATCAACTGTGAAATGACTAGGGCACGTCTTTGACTGTTCTGCTTAATACATCCATATGATTTATTATTATTCTTCATGTAAAGCATAAAGGAAATGTATGAGTTCTTCACATATTTCATCATATCCTTCACCTTACATAAAAAAAGCCATGCGATTCTTGGACGCTGCCTCCTGGTTGCTCTCATACTGTTCCTCTGAATATTTGAATCTGAAATAGTCATTACAGATCCATTATCTACCCACATTTAAACTGTAAATGTAATTCAGAATAAAAATGTTAATCCTGTAAGGTTGTTTATGAATCATTATGAGGAAAGATTGCACGAACAACAGAATTTCATTACACTTTGCAGCACTACGTGTTATTGTTTGAACCCTGTAGTCGACATTACATCATTTTAAACCACTGTCTCAATAACCCCTCTACCTCTGTCGTTTATAAATTTTTGCAGAGTGTGACATTTGTTGACCTTCTCCTTTGTTATCATTCATGAGTTTTAAATGATTCTGTCAGCATTTGTACTACATAACCGGTTTCCCCTCACATACACTCTCTCTCTATTATTATTTCTCACACAGAAACATACTAAAACATACCTGTAGAACACAAACCACTTATTCCAGTGGATAAACATTCTACTCTTCACCACCCAGTTTATCTGGTTTTCCTCCAGTATTCATGATTTTACTCTTTGTTAAAAATGGAACATTTATTAGATGGTAAATCATGTCTAATTTGTAGTATTTGCTACAAATTCCTGCCATCAATAGGCCCAGGTGCACAACATGATTGGTTCTGTAATAAGTGTGCTGGTTTGACTCACAATGAAATGTGGGACCCTGTTTGTTTGTGAATGTGTGTGTGTGTGTGTGTGTGTGTGTGTGTGTGTGTGTGTGTGTGTGTGTGTGTGTGTGTGTGTGTGCACTTGTCGGCACAACGTGGGTCATTTGACAGCAGTGTGTGTATGCGTGACTGTGTAGCTTCAATTGTTGTATTCATTAGGCTAACATACTATGTGCTCTTTACCTAATAAAGATTTACAAGAGCCTCTATAGCGTCCAATATGACATCTCTGTGTTGGTGAAAGAAGCTTAAATGTACAACTGCCTCTGAAGCCAAAACACAAGTGTCGTAAGTTGGTTTAGTTTACCATAAATGAAGCTAGGAGATGCAGTCCAAAGTTTGACAGCTTTTAAATCTGTAAGTTGCTATATGTGTTAGCAAGCAAATACATATAGCAAGTAACTTGCTTCTATTGTTGTTTTTTTTCAAATATTTACTCTACTTTCTTTTTTTTTTAGAACTATGACTAAACTAAACTAAACTAAACTAAACTAAACTAAACTAAACTAAACTAAACTAAACTAAACTAAACTGAATTAAATAAAATCTATGTAAGTAAAATGTATTAATGGAAGTTTGTTATTCTTTTAATCATTAACAGTTTGACAGATACAGAGGTGAAGGTCTTAGACATGCCGTAATTTAAAACCATACAAAGATCCTTGAGGAAGAAACAGATTTAATAATGAATATAATGCTCCAAAATACTTGAAAGTCTTTTTGGGGTGTAACAAATGTGACTTTATAGTGAATGGTTCAAGGGTTCTCAGTTATCTTTTCTTTTTTTTGCTGATGTATTCATTGTAAGCACAAAGAGAAATTTTTCTTTTTCAAAAAAATGAAAGAAAGAACCAAATAAATGAGAAGCAGACTGATTGAAATGCAGAAGCTAGTGAAACAGCAGTTAGGATTCTATGTTAAGCTAAACAATCAACTGCTTGTCAGAAATAGCGTGTAAGTACACAATACATCATTCTCAACAGTTTCATTTTCAGAGGCATTTCTTGGTGTGGATTTTGAAAATTCCTGTTCCATTTAAAGGCTATTATGGATTAAATTGAAGTAGTTTCCCCAAGCTACGTTGTTGCTTTGGTATATGATGGCAGTGACCGATTATTACGACTTTAGGGTTTTAAATGTCCCTTTAGACACCCTAGATGATGCTGTAGTTATTAATCCCCTATTCTTATACAATTAATGAGTTCAGCCAATCACTAAATTCCCTTGCTCATTGTGATTCCAGCAGTTGTTTGGCACAATGTGGATCTATCGTCCTTGCAGACGTGACTAATGCTTGGAGTGCATAATGTATGTGTTAGTGAAAGCAAGCTAGACGTGTGTGGGTGAGAGCCTTCTCACATTTACCTTTTGTAGGTACTTAATGAAATATTTTCTGTGTTCCTGTCAAACGTACATAAGCGTGGTTTATAACACATGATACAAGATCACACATACAAACCTGAAGCGGATGAATGCACACAGGTTTCCATATCTAAGTCGATTATCTTTCACCTGATGAGTGTGTTTATGAAGCGGTGCTGTGACTCCCGTGGTTTGCTGATGTTCATTGCGTTCCCTCTCAGTGAGCTGGCGCTTCGCCACAGGGCTGGCCACGCTAATAAAGACCCTTTGAACTGAGCCGATTTGACTTGAGACATGTAGAGAAAGGGGGAGGTGAAGAAGCGAGAAGAAAGAGAAATGGAATTACGAACACAGATGGAGAGAAGAGGAATGTATAATGAAAGGGTTTCTCTTCAAAGTACAAAGCTACCTTTTCTTTTACTGTTGCCCATGCTTACATTAAAAGAGAAAGAATAGGCAGGATGGGGTCTCCAGATAAGGGCAGATGATGTCCTTAGATAATGTTGTTTCAACCTTCGTGTTGATTTATAAGGTTCTGTTTGAAGGGCATTTGACATTTTGACATCCGACATTTAAAAGAAGTGGGCAGTAGAATTCACATTGCCATTTAATTTTTTTCTTTTTTTTTTTTTTATCAGTGGGGGGTTAGGATGGCACATGGAAACACAAATGTGAAGAGATAGAAATGTTACACAGACCTGGTTTGAACTTTTTCCTGGTACTTATGCCAGTACTGGGGAGTCACCAGTCCTTATGCTATGCCCTCCTTCAGAGTCATTTTGCACCTCTAACTATTCCTCCAATAACAAGGGGAATTTCAACACAGTGATGTCACATAATGCTGATGTCTGTTCCAGATCTGATTCAAAACATCCCGTGCAACACACCTCACAGAGCATTCTAAGAAAACGCAGTGAAAATCGATTCTCTGAGATCACTTTTTGGATATACTTGTAACATGGTTACAGATTAGCAAAAAGGCTATCATAGAAACTCGTCTTCATGTCAATCAAGCAGTCAATTATGGCACAACAAGACATCCATGAGCAGGATGAAACCTACAGGCTGTGTGAGTTAGTAACTCTACCACTGATGAAGCAATGTGACATCTTGTGTGTGGGCCTGCGGCACTTTGAGGCCTGCAGAGGCTGTCTAGTCTAAATAATGAGGATGGAGAGAGAGGTCATAGATGATAGCCAATCTAAATAAGGACCTTGATGTGACTTTAACACTGTGTCATAGTTTGTGTACGCGTATGTGTGTGTGTGGGCTTGGAGATGATGTCCTCCCACCTTCCTGCTGTTATGTTGTGACTGGCGAGCTTGCTCTGAGCCCACTGTCAACAGGAGGTGTCATCCACGCAGCGCAGTCATCATCAGCACGCTGCAGGCTGCGTTCAGAACATTGACAAATGTGGACACACCTCAGCATACACACGTGCTTCAATGTGCGCAAACGCGTGCACACACAGTCGCATTTCTAACGCGCTACTCCTTATTAAAGCAATCTGCAACAGACGCAAGTAGAGGATATGCTCCCATTCACATGTGTCCCCAGCCAGTTCTCACACTGGTCTTTGCTGAGTGAATGTCCATGTTACACAAACTGGAAACTAAAGACTGTCAGAAACTGTAAGTGTGACAGAAGGCCTTTTTTTTAAATCTCTCACTACGCCACCATTTCCCATCTCTTCAGCCTCATTGCCCAAGGCAGGCTCTTTATGGAACTTAAATTCAACTGAAGATGACATATGAATCCTGACTTTGACACATTTCCTGTTTCTGTCTTTATCTCTGATCTAGTTCCTCTGTTACATCTGACCCTGAATTTTCATCAGATTCAGTTGTCTTGTTTCTAAATCAGTTGTCAGTGTTACGTGTAATGGCTTTTTTGTCTTTAGGAAGCGTGTAATTTCCCCTGTTAGGAGCGACCCTGCATTAGAGTAGGCCTGTCTGTCTCTCACGACATGCAGGAGACTCTTTTGCTCGCTATCTAGACTTAAATATGGGGCTTAGCAGTCACAGTGGAGATGATAAGGTGTGTGGCAGCTGCTAACAGAAACTGTGATGTCAACAGGCCTCATTGTGAGGATAGCTGTCAGGAAAAACAGGAATAAAGCCCCACTCTGGGCCCTGTTTCAAATGCCAGATGAGTGGCTGATGAAGACAGTGTCTTTCAGAGGAGCACTTAAACAAATCCCGGAGTTGGTGTTGAAATATTTCCCAGGTTGAGGGAAAGGATTTGTAAAAGTGCTGTTTGTCCACACACATTTACATGATTATGGTTGTTTTTGAGTGTGAGCTGTCACAAACATCCTGTACGCAGCATCTCTGGGGTGTGTCAGCGCTCACAGTATGCGGGCAGATATGCTGCCTGGTGAAAAAAACACAGATGTGTATCCACCAGAAGACTACATATGAGTGAGGCTAATGTAAGGAAAAATGCTTCAGTTTACTGGGGAGTAAAATGATAGGAGTCTTGAACAAGTGTCAAAAGATGCAGGTGAAATGATGCGTAGTTGCTAACATACCAACCTGTATGGGTCGTGTTCTGCTCTGGGGTTGCTTCAGTTGTTCGATTCAGGTCGAAACTCAACAATGTCATGTTGAGTGCATTGCACAGTGAGGTCAACTGAATATCTGAATTCTATCAATAACCAGTATTTTCCATCAGTTTACTCTTTCGTCCTTGATGGAAGGCGCATCCACAATGGCTGAGATGGTGCAGGAGTGGTAACTAGAACCAAGGCAGTCAGAGACTGCAACATCCCGCAACTTACCCTGACCTACTTTCAGGGTAGGTCAAAGCTATGCACTAGCTTTGACCACAAAAAAGCTAGTGCATTGGTATATCAAAGGACTAGCTTTTAATCTATGGTCTTACACTGGCCTCCTCCTTTGTCTTTCTATGCTATCCGGTTCCTGAGTGTACAAAAGTTGAAATTGACCTTGACCTAGTTTTCTCAAGTTCATCATCTCATTTTCATTCCCTTTGCCGCCCGAATAATGTGCTTTTGATTTCATCTTTCTATCTGCAACGGTTACAAAGATATTTGGTGGACGAACGGACAAACGAACGAACACACCAACACTGACAATTACAATACATCACCGCTTTGAAGCGGGATGTAATAACACTGTAAATTATTCCTGGTTTCCACAGCAGCTTATAGATTCAGCTCTTGTTACTGTACCCTGCAGGTCCTGGGGATGGGATCATAAAAGACTTATTTGCTTCAATGATAGAGTGACATCTCCCTTTATGTTTCCATACATGGAGCAGTTTAAGGGGACCTTTGGAGTCATTTCAACCAGCCACACTCTTGTTTGATGCACAAGCAGCTCTATTTTACAGTGCATATGTCGTTTCAGGTGATGTCATTGTTTCTGCGGCTCCTGTCCCAGTAGCCTTAATGACAGGGACCCCTTCCATTGAAGCATGACCTCTCATATAATGGATTAAGTCAGGCAGCTATGGAATTTCTCTCTTTGAAAGGATGCAAGACCCAAAGATCAATAACAACTCGCATAGCAAGAAAACCTGTGTGGTGCAACCGAATTAGATGGATTGAATTGGTAGCTGTGTGTTGCTGTCGGTATGCTTTGTCTCTCCACAACATAGGTGCAGTTTCAATCTACTCTGATAAAAAGCTAGAGAGGACATAACAGCTATGGGGAGTAAGCCACTTGCAGTGATGCCCTTTGTCCATCCATATTTGTACAGCCCTAATGGCTGAGCATGCACACAGATGTTGCTAATGAAGGTCGTTGACCTCACCACATGGTGTGTGTGTTGATAGCGTCTCCAGTCCACAACACTGTAGTCTGAAGTGAGGCCTGAGGGTAGCCTTCATAGATTGATGAGGGTTCACACAGCTTGGCAGAGCCCCAGGCAGTGTAACACAGATGTACACAAGCAAGTAGGCACACTTATGTAGTCAGGCACGAAACGCTTTCACACACAACCATAGATGGACACATGCACAACCTGTTCAGTCACCTTCACACCCTCTAGAAGCTTCCCCCAATCGCCTTTTTCTGGACAAATCGGCATGTCGACCAGTTCACCATAAGAGAGGGAATTAGAGCGATGGGAGTGTGCATGTGCGTGAGCGTATGAGCGCGCCGTAGGCTTTGTTTGCATGTTAGGCCGTAGTCCTGCATCACTCATTCCAGAGCAACACATCAAAGAGACAGGAGTTGACGTTGCTACCCACTGACCATATATAGTTCTTCCTGCATCGTACAAGCTTTGGTGTATCCCATTAGAGAAAGTAGGACAGAGCTGGGTCCTGATGACCATATTTGGCCGGGTGCTCCGCGCCCTGGAGCCATCTTGCCTGCCTTCACCGCACGCTGCCAGGGCACGGCTGCTCAGCTCCTTCGCTCTTGTCATCTGTCCCCTCCTTTTACTCTATTTTATTCTCCTTCTTTTCCTCCTTCTTCACCAGAACGAAACACTTTTCATCTCCCTCTTGGTTTCTCTGTTTGCTCACTTTGCACAAACCTCTATCACTCTTTTCTGTTCGTCCCTTCTGGTCATCCTGTTATTTC
This sequence comes from Antennarius maculatus, assembly GCA_013358685.1. NCBI lineage: Eukaryota > Metazoa > Chordata > Actinopteri > Lophiiformes > Antennariidae > Antennarius > Antennarius maculatus. Next base: position 17,585,859 of record CM023615.1, read on the forward strand.
CCCGTTATATCTTTTCTCCCCAGCCGATATTTCTCCTCTTCCTGTGTTGTTTCCGTTCTCATAACTTCCTGCGAACCTCCTTTTCGCCCTTATCCTTCTTGCACAAGAAGCTGTGCAAATCCAGGTTTAGTCCACTGGCTGTGTCCAGGGAGCTGGCCCTACAGAACCCTGGCCAGTTTAGGTCCATGTCTATGTTCCTTATCAGCCCTGTTGCACGACACACACTTGTTTACAAATGGATTGGCGTAGCCGCATCCACACACATGTGCGCAGATACTTTTGTTGTGTGTGTGTTGGTCTGTCAGTGTACTCCTGCCCACCCCGTGAGCGCTTTCACACGTATTCATTGTGTGTAGGTTAATAGCCTCCCTCTCAATCTCTTGGCAGCAGTTTGATTGCCTGGAAAATGAATGATAAATGCAGGGCAAAATGGCTGGCAAGGCTCACATTGGCTACATGCAATTCACTACCTGTTGTAAGCAAGCATGGATACGGAACACCTCCCTGTCCTTGCATCTGATTCCAAAAAAGCGAATACGATGAATGCAATAAAGTTTTATTATTGTAACTCACTCATTCTGAGATCGATGCCTGCAGCAGGTTCCATTGGGGTAGGTTAGTGTTTCCCAAACACTAAAAATGTGGGAAGTGAGAACATTAGTGCTTGAATCTGCAGTTGCTCAACATTCTGAGGTCTCTCTTGTCATATTTTCTGCTTCATAATGGTCACACATTTTCAACCGGGGATAGATCTGGACTGCAGACAGGCCAGTTTAGTACCTGGATTCTCTGACTCCAGAGCCTCACTGTCATAGTCTTACTGGTAAAAAACAGAATGTCCCCTGAAAAAGGCAGTGTCTGGATGGCGGCATATGTTGTTTCAACGTCTGTCTATGCCTTCCAGCATAAATAGAGCCTTCACAGATGTCCGTGTTATCCACACCATGGGGTAACTAACTGCCCCCCAGACCATCACAGTTGCTGGGTTTTGAACTTGGTGGTAACAATCTGGGATTCTCCTTTTTGTCTTTAGCCCATGATTTCAAAAATTTAACAAGGACAGCTCAAAAACTGTTCTTGAGTTTTAATCTGCATTTGTAGATGTAGAACAAAATATGTTTACGGTATTAACAATGGCTTTACAAAGTATTCCAGAGCCAATGTGGTAAAATGTGTCACAAATCATGTTTGTCTTTAATACATATCCACCTCAGGCATCAAAAATCATGTGCATTGAGCATTAGTGTTCATTCTTCTCTAGATTCTCTTAATCTCTCCATGATATTGTGGACTGTAAACCAGTGGTCTCCAACCTTTTTAGCTCCACGGACCGGTTTCATCCAAGACAAGATTTTCTTGAACCAGTCTTCATTTGCTCGATAATCGTTAAAGACGCCAGGACAGCTGTAGTCTAATCATAAATCATCCGCAGTGGCTTTATATAAAATGCAGACATCAACAGACAATAAACAACCTTCTTTTCATAAATTGATAATCAACATCTCTGTAAACGAAATAATTTTAAGAAATAATTATATTAAAAACTCGATTCAAGTGATGGCACTGATGGGGTTTATTTTGAAATTTAGCGACTTACAATCAGTTCATTCAACGTAGGAGAAATACTGATCATTTCCAATAAAAGGATGAACAAGTCAATCAATTAATAATGATTACAAGATTGAGAATTAGTGGTTGGGGTCCGCTGATCTAGGGGTAACGGGAGACAATGACACCTGAAGTGTGCTCCGGACGTCCGGTCTTCTCCGCAGTTTGGTTTTCTTTCTGAGAAAATTCTGCTCCACAAAGACGGGAGGTTGGAAATGGAAGCAGGGTTTAAGATACTTTTTGGGGGATCAAAGAATTATCTGTCTTGACTTTAATCCAGAAACACTGGATGAAACACTGTGGGCGCTTAATTGTGTGGGCCGATAACCTGTAACGTGACCGAGACCTGTCAAGCACGACAGACGCATGCATTTGTCTGTGTGTCATTCCCCACGGATGTTACTTTTCAAAATAAAACATCTGTCAGATTCCGAAATAAATAAAACGGAAGTAATGTAAATAATTTTTTCTTTCTGTGCTCCACGGTACTAAATGACCCACGGACCGGTACCCGTCCTCGGATCAGGTGTTGGGGACCACTGCTGTCAATCATGAAATCGAGATTGTTAGCTTTTATTAGCACTTTGTTTTCTAAGTAGAGAGCGGAGAGATACCTGCCTTTCCACCTCAGACTGCAAGGCAGCACATCAGGCTACACTGTTCAGATGTATCAGCAGTAAATAAACATATGCTGTTCACACACTCACAAACAGACTTAATACACTTGACACACACAGCTATTTAATTTCCACGACTGCTGGGAATCAGAGAAGGCGAAGCTGAGTATTGAGGACGACTGGAAGCAGGTCTTTATGAGGCTGGGGGAAGCTTTTTGGGATGCACACACACACACGCAAGCAAGCATGCATGCGCACCCACAGACACACACACACAGACACACACACACACACACACACACACACACACACACACACACACACACACACACACACACACACACAGTACCAGCACGCAAGTACACGAGCTTGTGGAATTTTGATCGTTTGTATTCAACCCTGCTTTGAACCCCTCCTCCCAGGATGTAGGAGTAATATTTCAGTGGAAAAAGTGAACAATTAAGGTCTTCAACACGGCTCATTTTGTGTGATTTATGTCTGTGCGTGAGGCAGGAGAGCAGCACTTGGGTGAAGTGTTTGCAAAACAGCCATGTCTGTCTGTTTATATGTGATTATGAATCTTTTTATGCATATGAGATGTGTGTCAAGTGTGTGTTTGTGTCCGAGTGTTTGTGTTTGGGAGTTGGTAATGTTTGCTTCCGTTATCAATCCGGGCCAGACGACAGAAGCTCTTTAGCGGGGAGTTAGCTCAGTTTAGCATGAAGATGAGGTTTGCCGGCCTGCGTGTGCCAGCATTACTTTGCCGAGTGTGTTCCTGCGTGTGTGCGTGACAGTTAGTAAGCGTGACTGTGTAAGGGTGTTTGAATTTGTGTGTGTGTGTGTGTGTGTGTGCTGTTTTGATGTCAGCTGGTGGCTTCTATTTACAGATGTCAGTGTTAGATAGTCACAAAAAACAATCACTCTGATATTCCTGAACCTCTTCCATTATGTTTCCTCTTTCCACCCACAACCTTTCTCCATTTATCCTCTTTTGTACACACACACACACACACACACACACACACACACACACACAACACACACACACACACACACACACACACACACACACACACACACACACACACACACACACACACACACACACACACACACACACACACACACACACACATTTTCTCTCTTTTTCCTCTATTTTCCATCCCTCCTCTGCCACTCCTCATCTCTGTCCTCCATCTCCTCCTCCCACACTCTGCCTTTTGTTATATATTACTGCTCTCTGTTGTTCAGACATTTTTCTTGTCATCTCTGTTTTTTCCCATGTTCCTTTGCCTTATGCTGTCAAGTTTTACGCACACCATAACTATCACGCCCCCCCCCCCCTTCCTCCCCTTCCCATCCACCTTCTTTACCCTTACTGTCATCCTCCTCTCCTCCCTTTTGCCCTCCGTCACATGTGAGAACGCTTTCGGTGGGTGAATATTGACTGCAAGCTTCGCTGACAGGCACAGTAATGGACGACTAGGAGCTTGTGTGTGTGTGTGTGTGTGTGTGTGTGTGTGTGTGTGTGTGTGTGTGTGTGTGTGTGTGTGTGTGTGTGTGTGTGTGTGTGTGTGTGGTGGGGTGTTTAAGGACAGTCCTGGCAAAAAAAATCATCTGAGTGAACGAACGGCCAAGGGGCAGGCGAGCAGCGGGAGTGAGAGGGACTTCAACACATGGCACAAGTTGACAAGCTACATTTGAAAGCAAATCAAGCAAATATAGGGTGGCTCTCAAATCACACCCTATTTACTCCTCTGGGAACTTGTTTTCAACCAAGCGCACCATGTGAAAACACTGGCAGTAAAATGGACGAGTAAATTCAGGAAATGCAAGGACTAGTCTCCCCTTCTGTCATTATTACATTGTTTTGCATTTATCTCAGACATTGGGGATATCAAAAATGCTGTTTTCAGAAACACTGTCGGCTTTGTTGTCGCCAAATCCTGAGCCGTACCTCTCAATAATCTCCACTGCAGCATGGACAGTAACACACTGTGATACATACACCACCATTAAAATGCTAATACGGGTGATTCAATTAAAGTATCTCTTCCCAATCGGCCATAACACTATTTTGTGCCTTTCCGTGTCCAGTCTTTCATGGATTATTATGGAAAAAGAGAATTTGGTTCTCTCAGGCAGTTTTTTGGACATTGTCATAATGATTGCAGAGCTTTATGCAGCAGCTCCTTTGACAGCAGAATGGCTTTTGTTTCATGATGCTGATTTAATAGAGTGAGCCTGTGGCATCTGAGTTCACACTGGATGTGTACAAATGCTGTACATGTGTAAATCTATTCACGGTCCATGTGCTGCATGCCAATATCTTAATTATGCACTTTCTATACACATCAGTGCAATACATCTACCGATACAGACACAACACACACGGTAAGTGTTCACATCAGGTTTCAAATGAGTAATTACAGCATTATTGCATTCATTGTACCATACTTCATTTAATCTATATTTAAACACGTTAAAGTGCAACTGCTAGGCATGAAAAATGTGTCAGTACATCACACATTGTGATTCAAATAAATAAGTAAGCGAATAAGCACCCATTTCTCATACATAATTAATTCAAAACTGTCCTAGATCAAGAATGAATGAGTGATTGTAACTTTAGGTGTCAGTTGTAAGTCGTATAAAAAATGAATGTGGACATTTATATTTCTGTAGTAAGTTGTGGAAGTTTAAGGCTAATGTACCATGGGCTAACTAAATGTATTATGCATTTATTCACCCGTGCTTGGTGCTGATGCACTGAACAATGGAGCAAACAAATGCTAATCCTGCATTAAATATGGTGCTGTTGCATAAATATTCTAACACAGGCAGTTTTTAGCATATACTATCATCTATTAGCATGCAGCCAGTGGAGAGATAACCAGCAATTTAGCATTAGAAAGCTGAGCTAAATGCGCTGCAGTGGGGTTTAATCACCAAATCACTTGCCTGACCTTGTGAAGGTTATACTCTGTTATGAAGACACGGGAACAAATGAACGCAGCACTTGAAAATGACCCCCTTTGCTATTGACATTAGCATTATTGTGTTTTGTTTTCTTTTGATATTTTCATGGCTCTCTGAGGCGAGGCGGCTCTCCCGCTCAGCTGAAACGTGTGGAGATATTTAAAGAGCCAATCTGTCCTGCTGGTGAGGGATGTTAAATATTGACCCACAGAATCAAGGCCCAAATGTCAAGGAATTATTCATTATTTGTCAGATGCAATGTTTTTCAGCCATTGTTACATACTTCTGGTCTTTTACCTCCAGTGCTCAACAGCAGACCATCAAGCTTATGCAAAGATGAAGTATGTATTCACAGTTTACTTCTTAAAAATATGATCTGAGAAATTCTCAACTTGCTACTGCTGTAATAGAATGACTTACCTTACTTAGACTTATCCATGGCACAGTAAAGATTTCATTTCTGAGTCTAGTATTTGTAATTACTGCTGGTGATTACGTAAGCCAAAAATTAATTTACAGTACATGCATTTAATCCCGTCCATGAATATGCATTAAAAAACTGGAAGATATTGTAAAATCATGTTTTACTTCTGGTTTTTCATCAGTAGTAAAAAGTATTCATCCTCCTGCAACTTGAAAGATTAATGGCTCAATAGTTTCCTTTTATACTTCCTGTTTGATGTTCTCGGTCAGACCTGAGAGGCACAGCAAAGGAGAAAATATTTCTTTCCTTAAGCATCTGAAATCATTGTAGAGAATGCTGTTGTCAGGAACATACTTAGCACAGATGGATACACAAATCTTTTTTTTTTTTTTATGCAAAAACACAAAAGCATCCAGTCATTCCATATTTCTTTGTTTTCTGAATATCGCCGTCCTCTCTCTCCTCTAGAATCAGTCTCTATCAGAGACAATGGTGTTATTCCTCATGTCGGGCAGAGATCATCAATTTTAGACTCAGTCATTGGTGAAATAATGACACATCTTGAGGAGATGTGTAACATATTCAGGAAAACGGTGCATGATTTTTAAACTGATAAATTCTTAAATGTATATCGACCGTTAGACCCCAAATCTAAAAAGACATTTAATCTGATTAATATGTTTTGCAGTAAACTGAGCGACTTGGCCTAACGTCAGTGGAAAACAAGATAACCTCAGGCAATTTACATTACACAATACCGTTAAGTTAAACTTTAATATCATTTTATGCAATTACAACGTACAACAAGTAGCTACAATCAAACTTCTGTACAGCTTTAGGCCTAGCTTCATAAATTATGGTTGGATCAAAGCAGTCATTCACAATCAGTCTTAGAACACAGCCGTCTATACATTTGGGTTTGTTGGTTTATATAGCATAAATGAAAAAGAAAAGTAAAACTATTGAAATGATTTGATTAAAAGAATAATTAAATACAAATTAATCCCCGAAGCATTATTTGAAAAGCAGTTTGTGTTTGTTGCTTCCTCCACCAATGGGGCTTTTGTCATGTTTGAGCAACTCCATAATCTGACAAAGGACATTATTAAAGATTATTCTCCTGGCATTTTCAGTCTCCTGCATTCTGCAGAGCGCAGAATGAAAGGCAACAGCGAGGAGGGCAATGACATCAACCAAGGTCACGAGCTGCATTCATACCCATGTTGTTTTTAACATGAGACACAATGAAATAAAATCCTGCGGGGGGTTCATTGTGTTATCCCATCCCTTTTGTGACCTTTTTAAAATGGATAGCAATGTTTTTTCTGCTCATAAATAATTTGATCAATTATATAATCCCAATAGCGCCAGCAGTACCCGCGTTCATAACAGTATTTTTTTTCCTTTATACGTATTTGTGCACATGTGGGGATAGCACTTCGAGTTACTTTTGAAATGTGTGTATTAATTCCCTTGAATGTCAACACTGTGATAATTCACTCTTGTTTTTCTGATACAGCAACATGAAGACAAGGGCGTTGTTATTTCTCTTTATTATATTATTTAAATTATAGCTGAGTCCAAACAGATTGGCACTGTCTTGAGTCACATTTTATTATTCATGGATTATATTCACCATCTGGAACTGAGGCAAAGAAAAAAAAATAAAAAAGAAATAATTCAACACTTTTGTCATGCATTCATCCTAAGGCACAATTCTAAACACGAAGTGAACAAGATAATTACGACTTTGTTTTCATTAAATGAAAGTATTTCGAGAACCACTGCCTGGTGCCTAATTAACTCACGAGTGTAATACAGTAAGAGATTAACAAGTGAATATGTGGCGAAGACATTAATTCAGCCAGGAGCTTATATTGCGAAGTTCATAAAAATAGCAATTTCCAAGAAAATAGTATTCCTATGCTGTTGTTAAATTTGAAATCATCACATTATCAGCAGGTTTAAATGTCTGTTTACAGAGAGACTTTTACCGGATAGTCGTAACATTTTCATATTGTTGTATTGATTCTCTGACAGGTTGTCTCCACACCTGTAGCGATCATAAAAACAAACGTTGTGCAACTTTGAGATGATTAAAGGTTTGTTTGTTTATCTGTGCACACTTTCCTGAAGCGGAGAAACTGATCTCTGGCAGATTTTTCTTTGCAAAATATCTTCAATGTGAGAGCTGGTAGAAATCCTCTGAAACAATGATGTAACATGTTGTGTCTCAACTGGATCCTGCAAAACAAATTTTTTTTAAGGTTTAACTCTACAACAGAGCTAAAACATTCCTGACTTGAATGAGCACAAGCAGCCTGCCCTACATATCTTGTTCTATGTATACTTACTTTTCGAGTGAATCCTTTTCAGACTGGGCAGTGCAGTCAGAATTCGTCTCCAGCCCGCGGCAGCTGAAAACAAACCAAATTTGAGCATGCTGCTTTTCTGCAGAGCAAATTAATACAGATGAAAACACAAACCAGAAGCTCCACACGTAAACTGGAAACACAAGATTCACACAGTTGGCCCTTTATGTTTGTGTGTGTTCTCTTTTAGCTGTGACGGTTGAGACTGACAGAATTATACAATGAACATGTCACATGACCTGGTCGCCCATCACGTACGCGCCAGAAGCACTTGATCCCAGTCACTCATCAAAAACACACTCCTGGTATTTCTGCTTCACACTATTAGAGTGCATGTCAGACACACACACACACACACACACACACACACACACACACACACACACACACACACACACACACACACACACACACACACACACACACACACACACACTCACACAATGCAGCGGTGTTGATGGGCCAACCTCAGATGACCAGTGGACTCTGACTTTCTCATTTCTCATTTACCTGTTCCATTACCAGCCATCTCTCCTCTCTATGTCCATTTCGCTCAATCTCCCTCACTCCCCACTCCAACTCCCTCCTCCTTGCATCCAACTCTGTTGCCACGGCAGCAAAACCTGGCAATGTGAGAGACAGAGAGAGAGAGAGAGAGAGAGAGAGAGAAAGAAGGCCATCTGAGTCATTTAATCCACAACCTGTGTACTTGTGTGTGTGCATGAAGGCAAACATAATGGATTTGTGTGTGTACATCTCTATATATCAATCGTGTGTGTGTGTATGTGTGTGTGTGTGTGTGTGTGTGTGTGTGTGTGTGTGTGTGTGTCTGTGTGTGTGTGTGTGTTTGTGTGTGTGAGGTGTGTGGGCGTCTAAGTGGGAGAGCTGTGTGGAGTTGGTTCATTGGTTCATCATAGAGCTACGGCAGTGCGAAAGCAAATGCTCTACCTCCGTCCATCTCACAGCGAATCAGAGCAGTGATTCCATTCTTCTATTTCATGTTCACTGTGAATATGTTGTTATTTTGAAGCAATATTCACTCAGCGGCCTCGACTGATTCACAAATACCACTGTGCTATGAGGCCTTTACACTCTGACCGACTGGAAAAAAAATAACTTCCGACTCTGTTGCTTCTCTTGCTGTGTAGTAATACATTATTTAAATATTCTGCATCAGTAGCCTGCTGAAAAATACAGAAAATCTCCATCTTAAAACATTTAGGTCTTTTTGAATAAACTCAGATTTATCAATCTAGTACTACACAACAACCAAAGGTCTCAGCGGGCCTCACAGAGTCTCAACACTGGTGCTAAGCTGTGCTATGTGACAAGTAAAGCACTGCTCACACACAAACCCTTTAACCCATAAGCGAAAACGTTTTAAAGACGCCTCAAGAGACACAAATGAAAAGACATTCCCCCCCTTTATGGTTGGTCAGCAGCAAAGTGAGAGCAGCAGGGAAAAAAGAACCACAAAAAAGACCACGTTAGTAAGAATTTAGAATAAAAGGAGTCCACAGTCTAAGACTAAGATAGATAAAGAGTGTAAGCTAACAGTATGATCATATGAAGCACTGTGATCAACTCACATCAGCAGTATACGATGAAAACTAACATTTAAAGTGAACCCACTTTAATTCTAATAGTATTTTCCTTTTTCAGTGGTATGTGTAATATCACTCCTAAATTTCTAAGGCTTTGTTCTGAATGCAAATTTTAGCACTTCAAACAAGCCAGGGGGGAAGTGAGAGCTTCCTAACTGTGATTAAACTGCTGACATCAACTACAGCTGCAACAAGTGGAACCTGTGATAATAGTTATTGACACAGAACAGAACAGTATTTTGTCAGCCACCCATTTAAATTATTTCATGCCAAATGTTTACAGGTTCATCCTAAAACTGTTGGGGTAAATTTATACTTCTTGTTAGAGCCTTGTGTGAATCAAATACCAAACGATTTGTCTTTACTAAAAAAAAGATTTGACATAAGAGGAAGACGTTTTGCACCATGCTTCATTTGTCCTTGTGTGTAATCGTACCGCCATTGAAAGTTCATCAATGAACAAACAACAAGACTTCAGGGTTACTAGTATTGTTTACCTGGAACCATTGTGTAGTTTGACATTTGCACCAAATCAACTTGGGTTTTTATTCATAGCATAAAAATGCTGTTGAAAGGATTTATATTCCCAGTGCAGACTGTCTCCTGGCCACTTCACCTCTCAACACTTCACAACTATCTTTTTTTATTTTTGGCTCGGCTTTGTTCGGTTCTTTGTCAGGTCTGTTATTGACTTACCCCACAGCAAAATAACTCTCTGAAACACACCAAAGACTTGTCACAGGCGGTGATGTCTGGGTCACCTGCTGGAACAACAATATTGAAACACAAGAATTACTGAAATCTGTAGCGTTTCTTTATAAATTAAAAAGTGTTTATTATCGATGACAACAAAAGGATAATGAATGGTTGCCAATTTCTCTGAATGTTTGCCAATGGAAAACCGACAACCATTAATGCTCATCACATTCATGTTTCATGACATGTAATACTTTTGTAGTCCTTATATCTCTATAAATACAACCGTCATCTCCTCAGTTGCCATGTTGAAATGTCTTGTGAGGCCCCCTTCCCTGTTCACGAAGCAGCTAACATGGTCTCATTTGAGAGGAAGATGCGTTCAAATCTTTCCCCTCAATCTTTGCTCTGTCATGTATCTTCATCCATACTTTATAGTGAGACTGCACTTAAATTCTGTAACTTTCCAGGTTGAAGATGGATAATTGTGGTTTGCGACACAGCGTCTACCTCAGCCAGCCCCTTCCTGATCCAGAACGCCACTGCAGATAGGGAATCCGTTCCACACAGCACCTGTGATAATTAAAGCTCTTCCTCCCTGGCACAGTTCCCTGAAAGACTTCTACTCACTCCTAAGCATATCGAAGGAGCCAATTATGAGATGCACACCTTCAGACGCCCCTTACAAATCATGCATGCAATTTCATCTGATCCTGTCCAGTGATGTCTGAAATGATATGGATTATATCAGCATATGTATGTACATATCTGAAGACTGACCCCATGTCCTTTTCCATATGTCCGCAATGCACTGGGATATATGGCAGGAAGGGTGAGCACACACGCTTTGAAGCTTCTTTAAAAGATAGTGTGTGAGTGTGTGTGTTCATGCAGCTACCGGATGCTTGTGAGTATGTGTGCATATTTGTGCATGACATACTCTGATGTGACAGTGTCATAGGAGCACAGTGGTTCCCCAAGCAGCCAGTGTCACTGACTGAGGGCCTCTTTGTCAAGGAGAACACTGGGAAGAATTTATCCATCTCCATGAGTAGAGAGGGAGTGGGAGGGAGGGAGGGAGGGAGAGAGGCGGGGGACTGTAACAGAGAAAGTGCACTGTTGAGATTGAAGAGACCGGTGAGAGCTAAGATAGGGAGAGAGAGGTCAGTCAAGAAACAGGGGTATAGAGTGTTCCTGAGGAAGAGGGACAGAATAGATAGAGGCTGAGTGAGAGGGGGACAAGACAAGAGGAGGGGAGGCAGAAAATGAACAAAGCAAAGTTTTACTGCCTTCACAGCTGAGAGAAGTCAACTCATAGGAAGTGGCTGGGAGACAGAGGGGGAGAGACAGAGAGAGAAAGAGAGCCATTTTGACCCACTGCAATCCAAAATATGACGGCATTGGATAAAATCTTATGGCACTTATTCAGTTTGCAATTAATGTTTATTCTACATACAGGAAAGAGCACAGTTATGCAAAATAAAAAATCACAATTTTTTTTTTTTTAAAAAGGTTGTTGTAAAGAATGTGAATGCGATTCACATTCACCAGCTCAGATTTAATTTTGCTTTGGAGTTAATGTGCAAACATAACTGTGCTTGTTTTGTGAGACGGTCCTAAACCAAAGAAAATGAATTCACATAATTTAAACTGAATCTTCACATGCTAGAAAATTAAGTTCCTTGATATGCATATTCCTTCAAATTGCTGGTTGACTAATTGCTTCGCTGCTGCTTAAAAAGCAGTGAAGTGGCTTATTTTAGAGAAATCGCAATACTGTCATCCTGTAGTATTGTGTGATGCATAATTTATGTACTTTTGATGTCAATCATATGACAGGAATACAGGAAGTGAGGTATACTTTTATGTAGCAAAGCAGAATACTATGGTGATGAGGTGAATACAATATTCAGTGTTTGCTTATAAACTGAAATTGTTTTTGTGATTAACCACAACCGCCAATAGACCAATGATTCTTATGTCAGTAATTTTAATCCTAAGAAAATGTTCACTAGATTTAGAATTAATTTCTGTGTGGCAACAACTTTGGTTTGAGAGCTGTTGATTTAACTAATTTAACACATTTTTCTGAGGCAACAGAAAAAGCCAATTTGTTTCCTCTTCCTAGGATGAGTCAGATGAGAAAGGAACGAGAAAGTAGCCTTTCTTCATAAGATTGTGTTTATTTCATTGTTGTCATATTTAAGTGCATTTACTATGACTGCTCACAGTCTGGTTTCACCGTTGATGTGGGCAATTGAGTGCAACCTTTTATGTGATATTCTGCAGTCATGTTAACATTTTCAAAAATCTATTTTAAGATGCAATAAGAAGCATATTTGCTCAAAATGTTCACCCTCAAAATCTGACATGCCCTAAATCCAAATTCTCATAAGTCAACATAAGGTGAGGCTAAACTCATTTTCACCAAGGGCCACATCAGCATAATGGCTGTAATCGAAGGGCCAGATGTAACTTATATATGTAATTAAATATAAGTCAGTGTAATGTAAAATAAATGTAACTAATCCATAACGTTAAATAATTCTGAAATTATTACCTAATTCAAGTTACAAACATTACAGTTACAGAGAAAACTGCGTTTTTTAATTTTAATTTTTCACGTTAACTCCATCAATCAGGGATCAAACTATCCAAGAGAATAAAGAAAAATAACATCAAACACAAGTTAGGACATTAACTTCGTTGGAAATGTTTTTTGTCAGCGTTAAAATGGGATTAATTACTGCATTGTGGGAAATGTAGTTTTTGGTCAAAGCACACTTTTAACTTATTTTTTTTTAGACACGCTGACCTTTTATGCTCTCACGGGCCAAATAAAATGATGTGGTGGGCCACAATGGCCCTCCAGGCCTTGGGTTAGACACATGTGATCTACAGGATAAAAAGCATGCAACAAGAGATGAGAGGGAAAAGTCTGAATGGGAATAAAGGGAATAAAAAGAATAAAGGGTGACTTCCTAGCTTCTCCCAATATACCGTCTGTGGGTTCACATCTCTGGATCTACTCATTCGGGAATGGCATCCCAGCCGTCTGCAGCGACTCGTCTGCAGACAACAATGACTATTAATTGTGAGAAGAATGAAAAAAATAACACTTATGTACTACAATGGCTGATGCTGCAGTTTTTCTAAACCCACTGAAGACATGGAGGCTGTTCCACTTGCAAATTTAATTACGAGAATGATTCATCCTTCCATTATGATAACTGTCAGATTTTCTTGTGTCACACAATAAGGCAGAAGGGGAAAAACAAATGATTTGCCAGCCCCTCCACCATCGACACCCTTCTCCTCTCTTTCTCCTCTCTCCCTGCCGCAAGCTGCCTTTCTTCCATCTGAGTCCTTTTTGTCTTTCTCTGCATCCCTCTCTTCCTACACTCTTCCTCTTGCTATCGCTCATCCTGTTTCCTCTGGCCTAGACTTGGTTCATCCTCCCCTCATTCGCCTAGGGGTTTGAGGAAAGATAGCGCTCCCCCGGTCCTCCCTCCACCCTTCTTCCTCAGGCTCTCTCTTGAGATAATTAAGAGCTCTGATTTTATGGTTTTTCTTTTTCATAAAAGACACTGCAGACATTATAAGTATGCCGCCAAGTCTCAAGCACACACGTACACACAAACAAACAGCTAACACACAATATGCATATGCCTTCACACAGTCACGAAGATGAATGTATGCAGCAAACAGCTAAATCTCCTAATGGGATGAATATATTCCCTCTCTTTCCCTTCTTTGCATACACACAGAGTGAGTCAGGGCGTGTGTGTATTTTTGCTTTTGTGTGTTTCACAGTGGTGCCAGCATGCAGAGTGACTTACAGCAGGGTGCAGAATGAAAGCGATCTAGGGGGGCTGGAAGCAGTTTTTTTGTGCCCAGCTTAGACAAGACTAGCTCTGCTCAGCCTCCTCGCTGCTTCAGCTCCCTGCAGACTAACACCCGGTTGCTACAAGGACTCAGCCGTGTACTACTACAAGAGTCGAGCACACACAGCAGCCAGACACACAGTTCTCACAGATTAAGCACGGAAATAACTTGACACTGTTTGCTCTCCTTTTCAGCCTGACCGTGTCTATTTCCCTGACTGCTTCTGTCTTTTACTACTAGGTCATATCTGAGTCCTTTCTTTCTGTCTTTCTCTCCCCTGCACACGTAGAAGACGTAAAAATCATCACTCAGCTACAAAGGTCTTACATCAAATTATTATACACTTTATGCATGTAATATCACAAGTAAAAGCATTAATTACTCAAAAGGAGACCCTTCAAGAGAATTAAATTTCATTTCAAAAGCATAACCTCTCCAGTTGGGTACAAAAAAAACATGCCTGATCAATTATTAAAATAATCAGTAAAAAATGAAAGTCATTAAAATGTTGAATAATAGGCTTTAAACTCGCAAAGAGCAACAAGAAAGTAAATCTTAAGGGAAGTTTGAAGTTCAGTTCATTGAAATGGTGAATATTTCATATATACTGCGCATGTTGGATATTGGCTTAAGTACTTGAATCATCAGTGGCAGAGAAAGAATAGATGTGAGGCACTTGAAATAAAAGCCTTAGAGATAAGTACAAATGTTGTCATTGGTGATAGGGTGTAACATTCTGTGATAAAGAGAGATTAACTGCTAAAATAATCATGGGGCAGCCAGACAGCACAGAATGTACCCAATATATTTTATTACCTCCGCCAAGGAGATAATGTTTTCGCTGGCATTGGTTTGTCTGTCTCTCTGGATTACTCAAAAAGTTAGGGAAGGATTTTGATTACGTTTTTGGGAGAGGACATTAGATTTTTGTGGTGACCCACAACATCAGGAAGGATTTATAAGAGGATTTGTGACAGAAGAGTTTTGCTTCTAACTTTGTGGATAATGCCTACAACACAAAAATTAAACAAGGTGCTCAAAAGATCTGGTGATGTTCTGGATTTCGTGATGTTTGATGAATGTTTAATCCTATAGAAATTAGCTGCCATAAGGCACGGTGGCGCAGTGGGTGTTGCCTCACAGCAAGAAGGGTCCGGGTTTGATTCCTCTCTGTGTGGAGTTTGTGTGTTCTCTCCGTGTCTGCGTGGGGTCTCTCAGGGTTCTCCAGCTTTCCACCTCCAAAAGCATGCAATTAAGTTGAATTGTTCACACCAAATTGTCTGTAGGTGTGAGCATGAACATGTATAGCTCTTTTTCTTTCATGTGGCCCTGTGGTGAGCTGGCATCTCATCTGGGGTGTACCCCACCTTTCATCTGTATCTAGCTGAGATAGGCTGCAGCAGACCTGTGACCTACAATGCAGTGAAACGGTTGTAGTCAAGACAACTGAGATCATCTTGTCTTCAAGAAGACGGATGGATATTTTTTTAATACTACTCAACCTATGAAGACAATTGATTCCAAGAGGCTTTGTAAGGTGAATTGTTTATAAGTCATTATTTATTAAATTTCAATCTATATTCGCCATTTTGGGGTCATTTAATTTCCATTACGACTCTAAATAGGAAAGTTCTATTCCCTAAGACTTACCAGAAATAATAACAGGATATAAAAACAACACATAAACAAAATAAAACTGCAGTACCGTCATGTAATGAATTTTATCTTCAAGGGTGTAGGGGTTAATCCAAGCTTTAAGCCACTGAGATATTCCACCACACCAATTTAAATGATGTACTGATACACTTGTAATCAAAAGTTCAACATGCCACTTTATGTTTGATTTCCAGTTAACTCAACCACTAGTGAACATCAAATAGCAAAAGATTCAGAGTTCTGCGCTCAGCGGTTAATGCTTCAGAAACCTAACCTGGCCAACATTGGTTCATTCCTCATTTGGCTCCTACAGGAGAACAACCCCATCAATACATAAAAAAATAAAAAAATAACAGGCAGGTTGTGACAGAGTTTTCTTACAGGTAGTTTGTAATCTGCATTGCTGGCTCTAACTTTCAACCTGACCTGAATCGTTGGCACTCTCGATGTTCATGAGCGTCCCCATGCCCATAAATGCATTGTGGGTTGGTTCCCTTCTCAAAAGTTTGCAGAAATGCGGATTATGGAAGGACGAATTGTTGCAGATGGCGTGTTGACAGGAAAGCCGAAAAGGCCGCATGAAGTCCAACATCAGTGCAAACTGTTCACTTAGTCTGAGACTTTCTGAGTTACTTTGACAAAATATGAAATCTTAATCTATGGGGTGTTAATGTTACGCTGCTACACTTGCGGTAGAAAAGGGAAGTACAGCAGTCGGACATGGTGGCGAGTGGTTGTTTGTATCTATGAATGTTCGTAAGTCGGATGTTCGTATCTTGAGGACTAGCTGTATCTTCAAGTGCTACTGAGCTAGATTCAGAGGAATACCAGCGATGAAATGTCATTTTAACCAAATCTATAACAATGTGAGTACAAATTCTGGTTAAGGACGTCATAATAAGGAGTCATATTATGAAACTATGTTCTTTAGGTGTGTAATGGGGAAACTTGAGTTTTACTTATTTGTTTATTTACCAATCAATTTATTTATTTTAGAATTGATGAACAATTCAACAGCATTGCATTCTGCTTAATGCATTTTTCAGATTTGTATTGCATAGTGGTGCTTCCAGAACATGTGCTGATCATTCTGTATAACATGAAGTTCACGTTTTGTTTTGTTTTTTTGTCTGCAACGTAACTAGTTGTCAAAGAAACGTAGTGGATAAAAACTGCAATATCATACAGGAGGACAGTGTTTGTCTTCTAAATGCACTGCCTTGCTGTCCTTTTCACTCTATCCTGTCCTGCATCTCCACTTCTGCAGAAACACTTTCCAATCTCTTCTCTCTGTATTCAATTTTGTACTTTTACTATCCCATCATGCCCAGCCTATTCCCTCTGCCTATTTTTTTCTTTCAATTTCATTCAACTTCTACTCCCCCCCTTCTTATCCCTCCGCCCCCTCTTTGGACTATAGATACTACAATCTTCCCTTTCTAATGCTGTCAATAGCTTTCAATAACAATGAAATAGCACTGGGTCCATCCCATCATTGATTAAGGCACAGCCTCAGTTAGGATCTTTTTCATCATTACAACAATCTGCTTCTTGGTAATAGCCAATCAGACGGCTCCTGTGAACTGCAGCGCTGCCATGATAGGTTCCCTATTGTTTTGATTGACCGCACCTGAGGGCTCGCCACTTTGGCTCAGCTTGATCAATACGCCATTACTCTCACGCAAGGTAAGCACACACACCCATTTATGTCCTGGAATAAACACACAGGTTAGAATGCCTCACATACGCTTAGGTGAAGATTTAATTAACAAAGCTTATGCTGGTGTGGTGGAACAACAGCAGCAGACAGAAAAATGGAGTAGTCTGCAGCATGAAACACAGCAGTGTGACAGCAGTGGGCCTTTGTGATATCATTCTGATGTTAAGAATAATCAGCTGCTGCATCGCGGGTTTCTGTTGTACATGTAGGCCATTATACACACACACACGCACACACACAGAGCAACAACATAGAAAACATTATTCTATCTTGTGTGAACACATACAACTCTGCCTCTGCTCCAAGAGGAGCTCCAGTAACAATAATGAGAGCAAAACAGCCAACTTCACAGTATAGCACATGCTGTTAATGTTAGAAAATGTCACATGCCTGTGCACACATTTCCCCCCTGATGACACAACAATCAATGGATTGTGAGATAGGTTGAACATGACAGAAAGAAAATGGGCATCAGCAAACAGACAGAAGGTATAGAAACTGGAAAAAAAAACAACTATTATTTACGAGATGAGGTGAGGGATTTAAAGGTTTTAGATTTTATGAGCCTCAAACATCAAAGTTCTCAAAAGGAAATGACTGTATGACTGTAAAACAAAAGAAATCCAGATGTAAGTCAAAGGAATGTTTATTCAACCCAAGCCGCCCATGCACTTGTCAAGGTCAAAGGTCAGCTTCCTCCAGCTCCTCCAGCTTTCACTTGTTTCAGCCACAAGGGTCAATTGAGGGCTGTGAACCGATCCTCTCATCTGTCTTTCATGCCTGTGTCAGACTCACAGCAGCTCACATGATGATGTCAACAGCTCCCACCACCATCACCAACACCAACCCTCCCCCAACATCAGCGCCTGTTCATCAAGCAACACATCTCCTCACCTCTGTTTCCACCCATCCCTTCATCCCTCTATCTTTTCACATCCTCCCTTGGCAGGCTGTCAGTTAGAAGTCGGCTTTGTCATCCTTGAGAATGCTGCAAAGCCCAGCTGAGTTAGCTTTGTGTGCTTTTTTTGTTCGCGTGTGCCTTTTAGAGGTGAGGGTGAGGGTTATGTTATGGAAAACTTCAAAAAGTGTGTGCAGGCGTGGGAGCTTGTTTTGCTGAATGGTTGCCGTTGCAGACATCGTGGTTGTCTTTATACTTGTGTTTCGCTCTGTTTATATGTATTTAACCTTTGTAGAATGTAGGGTGTCTTTTGTTTATACATATGCGCGTGTGTTTGTGTATCGTAGATGTGTACATATGGCGATGTGTGAGCCTACTGCTGTAATGCTGCCTTTGAACTGCTAGAGATACGAGCTACAGTATGTTCAAGGATGAATCCCATAGATGTTCTGCAGTAGGCTTTAATAGGGATGTGTATTTGTATTTTATCAGACAGGCTGTATGCACGGAACCGCACTTACCTCTGCGTTACCACAGTGAACATCTACATAGGAAAGTGTGAAAGTCTATTGAATGTCATGTCAAATCACAGATGCTTTTGCTCCATAGAAATGCAGCAAAGCAAAATGGAAGATAAGCTGTGTGTCCCCGTCTCCTACAGGTGGTGGTACAGGCAGCCAGCAGACCATTCTCCATGAGGAGCAGTAGAAGATGCCGGCTCTGCCAGCACTGCTGCTGTCAATACACTTCCTCTCCTTCCTGCTAGTCACCATGCCGCCACGCTCCCTCAGTCAAGCCCCCTTGCTCTCATCTGTCCGTATGGGTATGTAGTCGACCGCCCTACTGTCATATACTACCACTTTGTCCACAAGTTTTTCTAAAAATCCTACATGTTTTGGGGCTCTTTGGTGCCTCTGAGAATTAAATGTTAAAAAATAAACATCCTGAGAGGGATTAGCAGATGCAATCTGAAAAGAGTTATGTAGATCTTTATAATTTACTGCATGCTCTGTAAACACTAATAAAACAGAATGTGATCATTTTCAATCCTATTGATGTTAAATTCAATGCCAAACAGTAAAAAGATAATACTTCAAATTACGTAACTCGTTTTTTTTTTTTTTTTTTTTTTATTTGTATGTACTGTAATTGTAAATATATGCATATTCTAGATTTATGTCAGCAGCACTTCTCAAAAAGTGTTTTTATGGGGTGTAGTAGTTCCCAAATCTCAGGTAATTTAAAAGTTTGTGAAGACACCATGAATACTCACAAGCCTGCCATCCAGAGGATGTTCTGCTAACGGATGTCCCTGCTTAATGCAGGAAGCAGGGACATCCACATTCCCTGTTAAAAAAGAACAATCTGAAAAAGTGAAAATGTGATCCAGAATCTGCATCCACACACAGGTTCATTTTAAAATTTAATCAGTGTTTTCATTGCATAGATATTTTAAAAATGTCATTTAATTCAGTTGGCAGCGTTTTAAGCTTCTCAAAGGCAAACAAATATAAAATTAAATTAAAAAAAAAAAAACAGCAACTATCAGGGCTATTACAAAACCTTCTCCAACTCCCGTTGGCAAAGGTAGTAATTACAGACAAACCACTGATTAAGATGAGTTATATTAAATCCTCATATCCCAAATGCCACACAATTCATTTCATTTGTGTTAATGAACAAGGTCGAACCTATTCATTCCTTCAACAATTGGTGATTACGCGCCCATTGTCAGTTCCCACCTCACTGCCTTCCATTTTCTCCTCTGCCACTCCAGCGGCAATCCTGGATGATCAGTCGGTGTGTGGGCGTGGGGAGCGGCTGGCGTTGGCCCTGGCCAGGGAGAACATCAACAGCATCATGGAGGGGCCGGCCCGGGCCCGAGTGGAGGTGGACATATACGAGCTGCAGAAAGACTCCCAGTACGACACTACAGACACCAGTGAGTGCACACCCAAAAAGCTGAGTGGAATAGACTCCACCACCCATCAGAGGGTGATAAAGTACAGCTAAATCCATTAAAGTCCCACTGACTAATCAGCACTGGCAAAAAGTAGCCACTAAAAATACCAGTCGATGCAATTAATAATATGGAGTATTTAATATTTATAGTGGCCGGTGCATTGTCTACCCCTGGTTTTATTGAAGTAAAGGACATCATTCAGAGATTGCAAGTCTCTTCCAAGGATGATCATTATATGTATCAGCTGTATTGAGATTCCTCTGCTATTAACATATGTAGACTTTGGGCAATCCCTAAAGTCGAGCATAGGGAAGCAGCTGTTCCACTGATTTTCATTCCAAAATATGGTCACCTGTCCCCTTCCTTGATGTCTATTACTAATAGAAGTTTCATGAAAATTTGTCCATAACTTTTGAATTAAATGGCTGCCCTTAGGGGTTTCACGACGTTAAAGAAAGTGAGAAAAAATGAGTGTCCAAGGACACAGATGCCCCAGCTACTGGAAAAACTCAATTTGTGCTAATGCAGATAGACTACAACCTCTATCATAGCAAAATGATAGCAGATTGACATGAAAATGACCTCAGATAAATTGTGTCTGAAAATGTAAAATTAAGCAAATTGAAGAAACCGGTTATTTGACGCACATCCACAAAACGTGTGTGTAATTTCTCTGAATTCCATCCAGAAGAATGACAGTAAAAGCTGATATACCCAAATCCTGGCACATTGGTACATATGGATGGATTAAAAAAAAGAGTAGCTCACAGCCCTTCAACCAAATTTCATCAAAATCTGTCTGGTAGTTTATACGTAATAAATGTAAATGATGAAAAATGCCCTGTGGTAATTCTGTTTCTCCATCCAGATCCACAAAGTCAACGATTTCTTCCTCATGTCCAGCCCTCTGACCCAGTTGCATGAAAACCCAGCTAACGGTCAAACAACCAAATAACGAATGAACCAAAAAAAACAGGAAAAAGATAATCCCCAAATTCTTTACTTTAATTCTATGGGCATGTAATAAAAACTGCCTTTTGGTAACCACCAATTTCATGTAATTAGGAACCAGTAAAGCCTTCTGCTGATTAGTTTACATGTCATTGGAGTCTGGTAATGGGCCAGTAAGTCTGTCTCATTAAAATTAGTGGACCAGTGCCCTCCAGTAACAGCTTGCACTGTCTTCTTTGTAGGGCAAAAACAAATAATCAAATACTAATAGAGACCAAGAGTGCAGGTCAACAGAAAGCAGCATTAGGCCACAGAGCTGCTGTGTGGATTTGTATCGATAACCAGTGTTTAAACTACATATTTGGAGCCCATAAAGCAAAAAAAAAAAAAAAAAGAAAATCTGGGAGTCAGTGAGGAGACGGAGACTCCCTGCTCCTATTCTAATAGGTCACTGACTTTGCCACAAGCTACAGGCAAAACATCTATGTGTGCTTGAGAAGGGTTTGTACATGCATGCTTGAGTTGCATGCATGTGTGTTTGTGTGCATGCGTGTGTGTGTCCTTGACCAATGGGCAGGAGACTCTGTCAGTCTTGTTTGCTCACAGCAATTTTAGGACTCTAGATCAGAAAGCTCATCATCTTACAACTACGGCTGTCTGAGCCACAATCGCATGCATCCATTCATATATGCATGCACAAACCAGGGCACGCATCCATTACTGCAGACACAGATATACAGAAGTCACAGTGTGAGCAGATGCCTATACACGCACGGACAAACTCAGTGTAGCTGTAACTGTAGGGGAGAACTAATTGGGATGGATTAAAATACCAACCAAATACACCGGCATGAGCATCTTTATGACTACCATAACAACACACTTTAGTCATCAGACTCTTTCCTGATGTATGTGTGACAGCATTAATCAGGTAGGTAGAGAGAAAATGTCACAATGCAACAGTATGTAATTATTCCTGTATTTAAAAGGATGAGGCACCTGAATATATAATACAGTATTATTTCTCTTTGTCATTCACAAGTGTCTCAGCTTCAAGGCTGGTCAGTCAGTCATTAGATCCAACATCCACAGCAGGTAAGGGAGAGAGAGAGAGAGAGAGAGAGAAAGAGAGAGAAAGAGAGAGAAAGAGAGAGAGAGAGAGAGAGAGAGAGAAGGCAGTACAACACAAAACTCTTTTTGCAGTGAACTCTCTCTCCTTGACTGTTCCCTGAATGGCTCTAGCGCTCTCTCCCTCCTGCCACTGCGCTCAAACCAAGCCACACTGCCACATTGGTTTATTCATAACGGTTGAAAAACAAAAAAAGACATTTTGACCTTTGCTGATCTTTGTAAGGTTTCAAATAAGGAAACAATACTTGAGTATGACCTTTTTATGCATTCATAAAAGATGGTGAATAAAAACAGGGAAGTCAAAAATCAAAACAAATCAAAAATAGAATAAAGGTAAACAAAAAGCGCTGTAAGTCTTTTAAATGGATTTTTTTTTTCTCAGTGTTGACATAAATTTATCAGGAGTAATGTCCCTGGTACTTTTTATAGTAGATGTGTGTGCATTAATGTTCCTCTGTTAAAAGGGTAATTAACCTGGGATATCTTAAAAGTCCAAAATTGTCTAAACATCCAAAACAACGTATAGTTTAGTTTTTTCATCATTATAAATTTTCTCACATTCCGCTAACTGTAGTTCCTACAGTATGTCAACTCTGTGATGCCATCAAAGTAGAAGGAATTTGTGTGTCTATAGGCGGTGTTTATTTTTTCCTTTTATCCCCT
This sequence comes from Antennarius maculatus, assembly GCA_013358685.1. Taxonomy (NCBI): domain Eukaryota; kingdom Metazoa; phylum Chordata; class Actinopteri; order Lophiiformes; family Antennariidae; genus Antennarius; species Antennarius maculatus. The sequence goes on from CM023615.1 coordinate 17,609,026, forward strand.
CAGTGTGTCAGATTCTACCCAAAGGCGTCGTCTCTGTGATAGGACCCGCCTCCAGCCCCGCCTCTGGCTCAACTGTCAGTCACATATGTGGCGAGAAAGAGGTGAGTGATGGAGAGAAAAACAAATGAAATATGGATAGATAGAGAGGTAGATGGGTAAAAAGAAAAGTGACAAATAGAGCAGAAAATAAATGTGATATAATGAAGAATCAAAATTCCATCCTGCATAAACGTGTTCTCCTTCTGTCAGATCCCTCATGTAAAGATCGGGCCAGAAGAAACTCCCCGTTTGCCGTACTTGCGCTTCGCCTCTGTCACTCTGTACCCTAGCAACGAGGACCTGAGCCTGGCCATAGGAGCCATCTTACGCTCATTCAGTTATCCCTCAGCGAGCCTGGTGTGTGCCAAGGCTGAGTGTGAGTACACATACAGCCTGTTGTACCGATGTATAGCACATCATATGTGACTACGTGTCTGTTTGTGTTTAGGCGGGTGTGAATGCATCAAGTTTTGTCCTGACAGGTGTAACCACTGACTGTGTGTGTGTGTGTGTGTGTGTGTGTGTGTGTGTGTGTGTGTGTGTGTGTGTGTGTGTGTGTGTGTGTGTGTGTGTGTGTGTGTGTGCAAATGTCCTCTGTAGGAGTGTTGGAACATTCACACTATTTGCATGGATATGACTGTTTTGCACCTTTGGACATTTATTTTTACAGTCTGGTCGTAAAGTTCTGTCTGTTGTCAGAGTTCAGACCATGGCTCATGCTGCAGCCTTCCTGTTTATTACTCATGCTCCAGCACACTCTCTCAGATCCATCTCAGAGGGTTCTTAAGCCAAAACATTTTTTTTTATAAATGTTTGTCTCTGAAATGCTTTCCAAAACAAGAAGAAGCAAAGGATGATTTAATTTTTAAGACACTTGGAGAGCATCACAAAGGATTTGGGGCTTAGTCATGAGCCCTTTTTATTTTTATTTTGAAAGAGTGCATTATTGATTTTTTTTATGCACCATCCTATCAAGAGCCGCAGGATTTAAAAGCAATGGTTAGATGTTGCTATGTACCTGCAAACAGTTTTGCGGGTACATGATGGGACACAATATGCGCTGCGAGCGTCAGCAAGTTCACATATTTCCTGTCTTTTGTTTCATTCCTGAAGGAAACTGTGTTGTTGGGCAGATGTTGACATCTCACGAAAGCTACATGAAATGATTTGAAAGGCGGTTTACATGTGAAGCCTGTAAATTCTTATCAAAAAAGGGTAAAAAATGTTTTGACAAACAAAAAAAAAGTTTATGAAAATTTGATAAGGTCAATGAGATGCTCTGATTGTCTTCCCAGCAGTTGAGCGGACTTCCTGCTGTTTCTCAACAGTATACTGAATTCCTCATGGGCTTGTCATCATTGAAAAGAGCTTTGAAATGACATCAGACATATTCTTTCCAGCACTGATGACCAGCTGGTAGCAGAGAGTCTGACAGACCTGATGCATCCCGATCAGGCCAAAAGATCAAGCTTTTAGCAGCAGGCGGGTTGAGGGATGTGTGTGTAATATATTTAACTTGCAGGTGACCCACACTGGGTTTATCACTCTCACTGACACTGACCCACTTGGCTGTACTATCTATTGCCATGGAGCTGGTTGCCATGACTGCAGAATAGGTGCAAACTGCCACTCAGCGTGCAACTTGTTCTGCGCTTGCTGAATGATCATGCAAGTGTGTGTGTGTGTGTGTGTGTGTGTGTGTGTGTTCTGTGAGCTCATGCTTTTGTCAGTCCATTTCCATGTTATGTATGCATGCTTGTGTGTCTGTACATGTGTGAGTGGCTTTTAAAGTGTTTCCTCATGTGGTGTTTTAGAGCTACATTATGCAGTGTGTAGTATCAGCATGCACACTTGATTTTTTTTGCACCCCGTTGTGGAGTGTTGTGCTCAAGTTAAGTAGATATTCTCTCTTTTTGTGGCAGCGATGCGAGTAATGCGTAAAGACACACATTCCATTGACACTCAACTTTGATTAAGCAACAAAATTAGAAGGTGGCCATTTTATTTTAAAAAACATCGACAGTACAAATGAATCTAATTCCTCCCTCCTCACTCCTCAAGTGGCAGGTCACGGATATCCTGTTCAAACAGAGTAAGAGATTTTTGGGTCATTTCAGTCGTATCTCTCTCAGTATGCTAGGGTCACTATGTGTTATCCAAGCCTAATTCCATTATGCAGTTTCCATGAGATGGATGGGGTTATGGACAGGGAGAGAGAGAGACATACGCATGAGGAAGAGTGGGGGGGGGTGCTGGGAAGGCTGGTGGTGGAAAAGGAACACGATGGATAACGACAGAGAGAGGTAACTGGAGCACGGTGCTGAGGCGAATAGCGTGGAAGGGGAAGAGCTTGTGTTGGAGAGACGGGATGGGAGAAAGCAGGAGGGTGAGAGAGAAGAGAGGAAGCTGTAAAGTGCATTGATTTTTTCCTCTTCCTCCTCAAACTAATTAAAGCTGTAGCCTGGTTCAGTGATTACCCCACTGCTTACGGAGGCTTTCTCTCGCTGAGGGGCTCTGTGTACTTCCCTCTCCTTCCCTCTCTCTCCCTATCCCTTCTGTCCCCTGATGCCTACCCCGCCACTTATTTACATAGCTAGGAGTGCTTTGCTATGGAATTACAATCAGGAAAGCAGCGGGGTACACATTCTAGTCAGGCTCATTCCGTGAACAATGTCAAGTGAGTCTTGACTACCATTGGTATACTTGTTTTCAAGTGGGATGCACTTGGAGCGGGTGGATCGCCCTAAGTGTTGTACCGCGTTTGTGGATTTCTGTTTCTGTTTGAAGAATTGTTGCTTCCCCAGTTTTTTTTTCTCACATATAAAATACATCCATTTTTCTGTGACAAATAAGTCTGGATGTTCCATTCAGTGCCGTTAATATTCATAGGTGCGTTTTGGGGACTGCATCAATGTGATACACTTGCAGCTGGCACATTAATATTCAAACAGCGGCGCTCACCTTTGCTGAGTGACAGATGTCGGCGGACTGTCACTCTTCTATCCAATGGCAGGATAGAAGAGTCCAGTTAACTCAGTTTAACTGTAGATGCCCCAATACACCAATATTTATCTGGGGAGGAGAGCAAGACATGAATTCCCTTTGTAACAGGCCTGGAGATAAAAATTCTCTCTCTGATTAACAGCATGTGTGATACAGGTGGGAGACATATGCCCCGAGAGCAGGAACAACAAGTACATTTCTGCCATTTGTCTCATTTATGCGCACTAGTTTAATTTGAAATGATTTAACTCTCTTGACACACACATGATCTGTTAATTAATGTTCTGTTCCGCTGCACATCCAGAAGGTCGCGCGTACACGTTCCGTCTACTGGAATCGAATGAGGTTAAATCCTGAGGTGTAGTGAAATCCTGGTGAACGGATGGAGATTTGCATGATGTTAGAGCCAACCCGTATGTCAGGAGCACAAACGCATTATAAATCAGCCTATGTGGACACATCTTACATCTGATTGGCTCTTTAAATAGCAGGAAAAAGATATCGACTTCAGACCAAATTCTGCAGGTCAATGGTGCAATCACTTTCCACTGACTCAAGAGAACAATGTGCCTGAGCGCATCTCATTTTAAGACCAAGAAGCCCATGGGCACACAGACGGGTACATTTGCTACTTACACAATGTGAGCGCTCGGAATGAAAATGACATCCGCGTCTGTGACAGCTAGCGATGACACTTAGGCTGTACTTTGCGCTGTTTGATGTCGGTTGTAAGACGGAGCCGATGATTTTTGAGTCTTATCGCGCCACTGACTTTGTCACATGTGATTGTACAATTTTAAATAAGCTAAAATGGTTGAGTCTGAAAGATTCATATCGAGTTAAGCAATCCATCTGCCTCACTATTCAAGGTGTTGTATAAAAGGCCATATTGTAGAATTATTCACTTCACAATTCAGTTTCCCTTTACAGTGACGCCTGTGTTCCTCTACTCGACAAAGTTTGTCGGCTTTACGTTGAGATATTCTTTCAGGAGCAATATAATGTGGTGCTGAATGTAAAACCTCCCTGATAGAGGTCATAATAGATAGACATAGATCCTCCTGGGAGAAACAGTGAATTCATAATGTAACCTCCATCATAACTTATCTTTCATTTCTGTGGAGACACGGAAAAACCGTCAATTATGTGTGTGTATGTTTATATATACTGTATATGTGTATATATATATATATATATTATATGTAATATATATATATATAATATATATATATAATATAACCAGATCCTGCAGATCTTACATTTTGGAAGTATTGACTGAGCCCACTGAAAAAGACATTGATATGCAGCTTGCCTCTGCTTTGACTGCGCCTCAGGCCTGCTCAGATTGGAGGAACTTGTCCGCCGCTTTCTCATCTCTCGGGAGACGCTGTCAATCAGGATGCTAGATGACAACCTGGACCCTACGCCGCTGCTGAAGGAGATCCGTGACGACAAAGTTGCCACCATCATCATTGACGCCAATGCCTCTGTCTCCTATCTCATTCTCAAGAAGGTCAGCTCTCAAACATCAATACTTCCCTGGGAGTGACCGGCAAATGAAGGATGTAGCATCAGTCCATACACACGGCATCACACTGAGATCAGCGCTTTTATTCTGACAGACAAGATAGACATGCAATGCTTGGCATGCTTAATGTATCCGTAAAATAAAATTCTTTAATGCTCCACATTGCACACATTTGTTGTGTAACCAAATGAATTTTTACCATCAGTGACCTTCAGATATATATTTTTATTCATGTCTGCCAACAGCAATCACTTACATTTGTGAAGTATGACAAAAGAACACTTTGCAGGGATGTGGTGCAGATGTAACCCAGGCTTATTCTTATAATGCTGATAGCCAGCACAGTGAGTCATCGCTTGAACGCATATGGTTTATCCTCACTGAGTACATCAGAGAGGCGGTTCGCCCTCAGCACAATGTCCTAGTGTTAGCCTGATGATGTAAAACTGTGATTAACGTATGCTCCCTCTCCCTCCTCCTCTCCTCCCCCATATTTCCCCCCAACTTTGTCCCCCAACTGTCCCCTTTGCTCCATCTCAATAACTCTCCTTCTTTGCTCCGTCGCTCTCTCCCTCAATCTGTCCACATCTTCCCCGACGCTCTGTCTCCACATTCTGCCTCTGACCTCTTCTTTATTCTTCCTTCTTGCCCTATCTTTGTCTTACAGGCGTCAGAGCTGGGGATGACATCACCGTTTTACAAGTATATCCTCACCACCATGGTAGGAGCTTACCATTTTTTTTTCTTCCGCCTGACACCTTCTCTACTCTTCTGAGTGTTATTTATTTATTTTTGCTCATACGCTTTAGATGTCTGGTGTGTACACTCCTGTGAAAACCCACTTGAGTCATTTCCATCAAGCTCTCACCGTTTCCCCCCTTTCCTTAGTTGTCTGAATCTTTTTTACCCCTCACATCAGAGATTAGATGTTGTCAACTCTCCGTAGCCTCTTCTTCCCCTGCGTTCCACAGTCTGTTTAAGATTCAACACATTGTCAACACCGTCACTCTCCTGACTCTCTCTACTCCTCTACCTCCTTTCTAGGACTTCCCACTGCTGAGACTGGATGACATAGTGGATGAACAGTCCAATATTGTGGGTTTCTCCATGTTTAACACCACACATCCCTTCTATTTGGAGTTCATCAGGAGCCTCAACCTCTCTTGGAGGGAGGGCTGTGACCTAACATACCCCGGGCCTGCGGTCAGTCCGATGGATGAACATGTCCATGAATGCTTTTCTCAGCTTTGTTTATATGAAGCTACTTTATGCCTGACTCTGATTCATGGAGCAGTTAAAGAGACTCAGTTCTTTGGTTTTATTTAATAGATATTGACGTATCCATCTGTTTCCTCCCCACTGGTTTGCTTCTTTCCTCACATCTCCTCTCTTTCCTCTTATTTGCTCTTTTTTTTTTTTTTTGCTCTATCCCTATTGACCATTCAATCATGTGTGCTTGTACCTCTCTCCTCCCTTGACTCATTGTCTTTCCTCACTTTTTCTTTCCCTTCCCCTCCCTACCGCTCTCCCCTCCCACCATATTTCTGTTGTTTGCTCTCCCCTTTCCACAGCTCTCATCAGCGCTGATGTTTGATGCAGTGCATGTGGTGGTGGGGGCAGTGAGGGAACTGAACCGCAGTCAAGAAATCGGTGTGAAGCCGCTCAGCTGCACCTCGCCTCAGATCTGGCAACACGGGACCAGTCTGATGAACTACCTGCGCATGGTAAACGATTCATCCGAAGCTATAGAGCATGTATTGCAAAGTCTCTTTCTTGAATGCACACTTCCACTTGTTCATGAATATGTGATGAAATAATGGCTTTAAGTCTAAAGATAATTAAAATTTGATATTCCTAGGTGTGCATTTATATCCTCATCAGCTCCGTCTGTTATCATTATATGAAAGGTTTCTTTTACTCCCCTGCAGCTAGCAATTATTTCACTATTGACTTAAGTGTAAATAGTTAAGGTCAATAAAATGGCTATTAAATGTCACAAATATAACTGCTAGAAAGTTATTATGAAAACTACACTTTCCAAAAGTCATTGATTATATAATCAGACAATCATTAAAACATAGCTGGATCTTTAATGCAAAGATGACAATCATTTCCAAATTCCAGTTGTTGTTGTTTTTTTGCTGCTTTTTTTTTTTGGCATGATGGGAAACTAAATCAGTTTCTAAACTGATCATTCTCACCTGGACTCAGAGAAATAGTAATATTTCTCAGTGTTTTTCCTCCAACAAACCAATAATAATTGGGCAGATTCATCAAAAATGACGGTTTTTGCAGTCTCCTTTTCGATGACCTGTCATTCCAGGAGTCCTGATGGTTTTACTTTCTAATGATATAAATCAGAAAAAAAACGGAAAGCTTCACTTGAGGATGAATAATGAGCACCAGTTTTCCATTTTTGTTTGAAAGATGATTTAAACAACACCAATTAGAATTATCGATCACTGACTGCAGGGCAGCCACATTCTTTAAGAGACTCATCTCATGTTACGTGTAATGTCTGTCTCTTGTCATCCGTATGTCATCTCTCATCTCCGGTCATCTTTGTCTCTTTCATCGACGACCTGTTGACAAGGGATCCCAAGAACCATCCTTCATTTCTTCCACCCCAACTGCCTGACATCTGCCTTTGTTAGTCAGCATCATGTTGTGCTCCATCTTCAGCGCTGTGCCATTCGTCATGTGTCTCGCTCACTGGAGACGCACAGGGGGTTTTGGGTGAGGCAGAGCCGAGTTGTGCAGTTCTGATTAGGAGTTGGTGACTCTGATCCTGATCACGTCTGCCTCGTCCAGTCTCGGACAATTCCTCTGTCTTTTTTCATCCTGATCACTAAAGGTTATTCCTATTAATCATGATAGATAATACTACAAAAATATAGAAATATTGGTTATGATAGACCTGCTTCCCTTTATTTCTCATTAATTGCATCTATCTAATCATAGATTCTTATCAGCTTCCGCTCTCCTCACCCTACTTTGTCTCTGCCTGCCAGGTGGAGTATGATGGTCTGACAGGGCGTGTGGAGTTCAACAGCAAAGGTCAGAGGACCAACTACACCCTACGGATCCTGGAGAAACACAGAGGAGGCCACAAAGAGGTCAGGGGTCACCTTTTATCTCAGGGCGGCTCATATTGCCCGCAGTGTTGGATACAGGTCAATCTTCTGATTTCACGCATTTCACAGACTCCCTCGAGAGTTGTTAAATATCTTATTGTTGTGAAGTCTGATGTGTTTCACCTGACGGCGCTGTAGCGTAACCTGCCATCAGATGCAGGTCATCCAGTGGCTGAAAATATCTGTTGATGGTTATTTTACCTGAAGGCTACTGGAATACATCAGCTGCTCCAGCACAGTTCCATTCATTTTGGGGTTTTTTTTTCTATTAAACTGTAAAGTGCTAACATAGGCCTGCAGTACAGTCTAGTTTTTTTCGTCGTCTCATGAATGATCTTTGTTTCTTGGACAAATGATCTTTGTTTTTTATTGTCTGCCACAGTTTGACTTGTTTTCTGACCTAAAAGCTTCCAAACATTAGTTGATTTATCTCCTTCCTTCGGCTACAAACATACAGCGATGACATAAGTTGGTTGGAAATAGTGGAAGCAATTGGCCTCAAGCTCAGTACATGATGTACATTCTGTGCAGGCGGCTCTGTAGCTCTGCTCATCTTATAGAAATACAGTGTATAAATTCAAATGAGGCCATAATGGAGTTTATTTTTAGGCAATAAGTGAAGAAAATAGGCAATAATTCTGAGCAATCTCATTCAATTATGTTACCTTGGTATCAGCATTTAGCCAACTTTGCTCAAATAATCTACTGGTCACAGCAAATCACTTTGAGCTGCAGCTGAGTCTGAAGAAAGCAAGAGAGCGTTTCGCTTTGAAGTTCTTGCTCTAAACATAAATTGCCTTCTATACATTGTGTCCATGACTTTGGATCCTGTTGTTTTGTGCTAGTGCAAGCTGTTAAGGGTAGCTGCACAATGTTGGAAATAAAGATAAAATGCTTTAAGTGTTGTGAACCATTTTGGTGATTTTTTTTTTTCATCATTCAGACACAGTGAACGTTAGCACATAGGTGATGGAAGATGTTCAGTGCATTTTCAAAGCCAGGTTTAAATGAAGCGTATAGTAAGTACACACATCACTGCAGATCCAGACTGAGGGAATTACGTTGCGGTTCACTGACTGGAGGAAATACCTTTTCATCCACCCTTAAAGTGTCTTGCTGTCTTTGCTATACTCTCTTTTATGCCACTTGCCTTCCGTGTTAACACTAAATGCCACCTGATAACCTATTTAAATGTGGTTGTTAACTCAGGGGGAGAGCTGGTTTGCGATAATTATCACTTTAACATTAACTGACTCTTGCATGGCAGCATTGGCGCCGTTTGAGGACCGATGCATTTCACGGAGAAAAGATGACTTAAATGTCAATGGAGGGATGAGATATGGTGTAGAAAAACTATGATTCTTTCTGAAGAAGCATTACCTCCCTTTGACCTATTGAAAGATGTACTGTAATATCTCAAAAAAGAAGTGGCTCTGTGAGCTGTGGTTCCACCCCAGCACGTCGGTTGGGTCATAATCACACACTTAAGCACTTAAGCGACTTTGCTGTCTCCATAAAATGGAAATACGACATGTGAGCTGTTACTTTCTGCAATTTAAAAACAGTATTAGTAAAGGAAATTAGCCTGGCAATGAAACGCCTGATCGTGAATGCTTTCACTTACCTCACCATCTCATCCAAGCTCACTGGTCTGCCTGTAAATAGAACTTTTTCGATACAGGTTACAACTCCGATGAAAGCAATTATACTCTTATACATTATGTAATAGAATGGATACCAACGCAAAGCATTAAAATAATTAGCATGCAAAGATACACACAAAATAGGACCAATAGTGATAATGGACCCACTGAAATAGGACACCAGATGCCACTGGAGTCAGAGCTCAACAGCAAATTATTCACCCAACAAAAATAATTGATTTTCTTTCCCTTTTCACTTCTTTGCTAGATCGGTATTTGGTATTCCAACAACACCCTGGCAATGAACTCCACCAGTCTGGATATTAATGTCTCAGAGACCCTGGCAAACAAGACGCTCATTGTCACCACCATACTGGTAAGGTCACCGTTACCTTCTGGACAGCCATGCTGATGAGGTCAGTCTTGTTTTTGTGTCACTGTGCAGGCCATGTCGCAGCTCATGCTGTGTTGTGGTCTGTCTCTGCTAATTTCGCTGTCACTGCGGCTGTCATAGCAACTGACGGAGCACTTAGTGAGATGAGTTGCTAAATTCAGTTTGCTAAAATCCTGGTCAACAAGCTAGAAGTCATTTTCACTGGATTCCTATATGTAATGTTGTATCAGGAAAGCAATAAATCCCTCGTATTATAATGCACCATCACTGTCACATTTATCTGATGTATGAAAACACCTGGTTTAATGTATTTGTCTGATTCTACTTGTTTCATTGGCCAAAACGTGTTCACTGAATGTGTCAGTGTTTTGGCTCCCTCTTCCAACATCTGCTGTCTCTCCATACAAGCCATTTTTTGTAATGTAAAGGAGTGCCCCTGTATGTAAACTGTGGACTCCCAACATTATAATAGGAACACAAAAATTACAAAAAAAGAAAACAAAACAAAAACTGAACCATCAGATCTTCAAGAGTGATTATACAGGAGCCAAGATCTTTCAGTCTTAGTCTTTCAGTCCAGTGTTTTGGTAAAGATCCAAAAAAATAAGAATTCTCCAATTCCAATGAAACAACAAGTTTAATCTATTTATTAGAGTAGATTAGAATGTCCTTACAAGCTCTCTGGTTGTAATTGTATTGTTCTCCAAAATAACTCATTTTGATCTGCAACATTGCTCAAGCTCCCTTTTTATATAGTCATTTCATGTACAGAGGTACATTTGGAAAAGGGATGCTTGCTTCTACAAAATTAGCAATGACAGACTAATGGCATCCCTATGACCAATTCCACTGCCCATTGTCCTTTCATTTTAATGTTTTATTATAATTTATTGCTGTTTTTTATGTTGGCTGTAAAGGGACCTTGAGTACCCATAAATAAATGTATTATTGTATATGCGCGTATATTTTATCTTATAAACTCTTGCAAACTATTAAATGATTAAAGTTTGAGATCTGTGAAGCCAGCAGACATTTAGCTTATTTTAGCACTAAGACAGGACTGCATGTCTTAAATAATAAACTATGAAGAGTTAATTAGAGAAAGAAGAAAGACAGCCTTCACATCTCTGTTTTTGTCTTGATCTTCAATCGGTGTCTCAGCAAATAATATTGATCTGTTACAGCTATTATATAAGTGGCCTATTTGGGTGCACGAAAAACATTTGGGTAGGGGGCCCCAAACATTTGCTGCTCTTGACAATTCCTTCCTGTATTACGTGGAGCAAATCTATCTTTTTTAACCCTCTTTCTTAACTTTGTGTAAGCTATACTTATCTCGTCCTAGATGTAATAGCAGTGAGAGCGGTGTCGTTTTCCCTGTCACTTTTCCAGAAAAGCCCCCCCAAAAACTGCAAACTAATCCTTTAAAATATAATAAGCAGAACTGTGTTTTTCCAACACTTCAACTCACCTGACAAGAAAACATCCTGTACAGATAGGGGTCTCTAAAGTTTCTACTGAAACCTTTTGTATTTCCCTCATGTTCAGGAGAACCCATATGTGATGCGCAAGGACAACTATCAGGACTTTCAGGGCAACGACCAATACGAGGGTTTCTGCGTCGACATGCTGAGAGAGCTGGCAGACATCTTGAAATTCTCCTTCAAGATCAAGCTGGTGGATGACGGGTTGTACGGGGCCCCGGAGCCCAACGGCTCCTGGACCGGCATGGTTGGGGAGCTAATCAACAGGGTGAGCACCCGCCGCTATCTCTCTGTGTCATATCACTGAAGAAACACTATTAATGTTTCAACTAGTGTCTCAAACAGAAACTAAAACACACACACACACACACACACACACACACACACACACACACACACACACACACTGAATAGCCCCAAACCACAAGTCTGTTGTAACTTCCCATGACTCAAATTGCCCTCAGAGGGGAGTTATGCTCTTATCTAGGACAAAAGCCGACTTGATAATTCCCCAAAAGAGAGTGGTGGCATCGCCTAAAATTGTCTGTACCATCTTTACTCCCAGTAACCCTTTTCCTTCCCAGTCTGCCCCCCCGCCCCCCTTTTTTTTTCTTTCTCTTCCTGTCTTAACTGACACTCTGGTTGAAGCAGGCTAATGAGACCTCCCTCTTCGCTTAATTACCATACGGTACACTTCAGTTAGACTGTGGGCCCTGCGTGGGCCCCGCCATACCGTTGTCCCCCCCCTGCTCTCTGCACATCCCCCCCCCCCCTCTTTGCCCTCTCTACTGCTTGATCACTCAGCTCTAATTTGCAGCCCATGTTCATCAATTAGCTTTTAATAGAAGAGATGGAGGGGAAGCGAAGCGACCAGAGACCAGCCAGGGCTTATACAGGTGGCAAGACCAGCCACCCAGTGCTTACTCGCAATTAGTCTCATTAAGATGGTGGATAATGTGTAAGCATGTCTGCCAGAGAGGAAGGAACAGGGTGCGTGTGCGTTTGGTTTCCCATACGGTCAAACAGGAAGTCAAACTTTCTATACAAACAGAACTCCCATCTACCCAGAGCAGCTTCAAACGTCTTCTTTGCCCAGCGATGTCACCGCTTATTGTTTTCCCTTCTCTCTTTGTCCTCCTCCACCGCCTTCATCTTTCTCTCAAACCCGTGACGATCTGTCTGCTCATCTATCTCTGTCAATCCTACAGAAAGCAGATCTTGCCGTGGCAGGTTTCACCATCACATCAGAGCGAGAGAAGGTTATCGACTTCTCTAAGCCTTTCATGACCCTGGGGATCAGCATCTTGTACAGAGTTCAACTGGTGAGGGTGTTATCTGAGGCTGGGCGATACTCAAAGGATCTTGTGTTGGATTTAATTTGTTTTGTTTGCACTGCTTTTGAAGTGCAGGGTCACACAGAAGACAGGCTATCCTTATTAGATACATCTCAAAGAATCAGACTGAATACTGCGTAACAGCTGATCTAATCCTTGAAGCTGAGGATTGTTATTATTTAGTATGCTCCATGCTGCGTGGGCTGTGTCCACAGTGAAATTTATAGGTGTAATTTAAATTGCCTGCTGCGTGACTGAGTAACAGTGGCAGCTTTACATTGATAATGAGGCTCTGAGCTGAAGCCAGACGTGCTTCAGCGTTTGCCATTGTGAAACAGAGCGTTTATGGATTGTAGCATTAGCGTATCAACGCACTGCAGCTTTACAATACCATTGCAGTGAAGGACACTGCCCTCCTGTGGTGCAAAGAGGACATCCCTTGACTGGCATCTTGTTTTTTCAAACATTTTGTCATCCTGTTTTTGTTCTATTTCACGACTTGGCTTCCTCATCCTCTTCTTTTCTTATTCCCAGGGTCGCAAGCCGGGTTACTTCTCCTTCCTCGATCCCTTCTCTCCGGCTGTCTGGCTCTTCATGCTGCTGGCGTACCTGGCCGTCAGCTGTGTGCTGTTTCTGGCTGCAAGGTCCGTACGTTACATCACACCATATTGATAGACTGCAGGTGACATCAATGACATTTCCCCATTCAGTCAGCTGTCACATAAGAAATCCTTTTTTCTTATACAACCTACCACAGACAGCTTGACAGGGATCGAATGATTAGTGATGACTTGAATGATGTGACAGAAAATGCATCAAAATATGGTAATCTGACATCAAGGTCATGTCGCTGTACCTGCATTTACCCACCAGGCTGAGCCCCTATGAGTGGTACAACCCTCACCCGTGTCTGCGAGAACGCAGGGACATGTTGGAGAACCAGTACACCCTGGGAAACAGCCTGTGGTTCCCTGTCGGAGGCTTCATGCAGCAGGGATCAGAGATAATGCCCAGAGCCCTGTCTACCAGATGTGTTAGTGGGGTGTGGTGAGTGACACCATGACTGAGGTTGTGTCACATGCTGGACATTTCTTGAGCTTGAATTTTTTATTTTTTTTTAGAATTTTTTTTTACATTTTTAATTATAAAAAATAATGCAATTAAACATTATTCAAATGAGTATTGGCATTTTTAAATGTAGGTTTTGTGTTATTAAACACTTATTGAGATCGATGTACATGCCGTAAAAATTTTTGCAATACTACTTCTACATGTTGCAGCACAGTAGTAATAAGACTACAACTACTAACCATGATAATAATGATAATATAATAATAATAATAATAATAATAATAAAACTACATTAAATTAATAATAAATCCAATGGAGCAGGAGGGCTGTCCTTGCATTATGTTCAGCAGATACGGAAGAGCATTTAAATCAAATTTAAATAAGTTCGAGCAGCTGCTTGGACAGCCTGTGGCATGCCAGTCCAGACTCGATTAGCAAAAATCCCCCTACCTTTTAAAGCAGTGGCTAAATCATTTCTTCATAAAGACGAGCAATTTTTTTTTTTCATGAGGTTGCTGTTTTCTAGCATATCTGCTATGGGAGATAATGACATTCACATTTTGAATTTTAAGCACAAAGCCAACATCATTTATAGCCCCTTAGCTCCAACCTTTCAAGCAAACAATACAAAAATATTCACTTCACAGAAATGCCGTGGCAGCTTGATAATTTTCCTGTGGCAACAGAGCGATTGTGAATAAGACGTGCGTAGAAAAAAAATAATTATCACTCAAAGCAAAGGAGATAAAGAGCAGGGGGAGACAGAATGAGCAATTTACACTAGGTTTAGCAAGATATGGCCAAGGGATTATTATTGAGTGCAGTTCCTCTTCAAGAAAGTTTCTCAACGTGAAGGAAAGGTCAGAAGAGAGCCCCATCTATGAGGTTGTGGGTGTAGATTATTATTAATGGTTAAAAATGAGAAATTTCAGGACAATTTTCCCACACAATCTAGACTGAGCTATTTCTGCCTAACATTTCCTGATACATTTGGGCTTTACAGATCAAGAAACAACAGGACTGATTTATTATTCCCTGATAGGTGGGCCTTCACCCTCATCATCATCTCCTCCTACACGGCCAACCTTGCAGCTTTTCTGACTGTGCAGAGGATGGAGGTTCCCATCGAGTCTCCGGACGACTTGGCTGACCAGACCAACATTGAGTACGGCACCATCCACGGCGGGAGCACCATGACGTTCTTCATGGTACGGAGGGTTTGTGTGTGTAATATTTGAACGGTATTTATGGGCATCTGCATTAATTTGAACACACTGAATTGATTGTTGATTTGCTTAAGAATCAGGAAATTTTCTGTGTTGCATTCTTTGCACCAAAATTTCCCACCTGTGTGTGTGCATGTGTGATTTAACGCAGCGTTTTTGTTACTGCTGTGCCTGGAGTGAGCAATGGTTCTCATGTTTGCGACTATATCTCTGAGTTGCTTTGCTGTTTTCTTTATGGCTGTTTGTGTTTGTGTTAAGTGGCTGACTGCCTGTGTTTACTTATGAGATCGCTTCTGGCATCTGTGTCGGCATCTGTGTTTGTCATAGAAAGATAGAGAGAGAGAGAGAGAGTGTATGTGAGTGTGTGTCTGCTTGTAGGTGTGTTTGCATGTACGAGTGTGTGTAGGTGAGTGCGTAAAAATCCATTAATTTGTTTTCACTTGTTTGCATGCATGAGCACTGGATACAAGCCAAAATTGTGACTGTTAGTGTTTGTCCATATTGAGGATAAAAGGCAAAGCGGTTTATGTCTGCGTGTTTAAGCCAGTTTGAATGCTACAGTATATTAATCCACTCAATGCCCAATCCACACACAGTACACAAATACACACATACAATAACGCACACACAGACTTTCTTCTCACAGACAATACGCAGTGATTCCACATGTAATTGTAATTGGACACCTTCAACACTTAATCCCGTTTTGGCGCTTGCCATATTTTGTAAAGTGCAGAACCACCTCCTGTGTGCCAATTTACCTCCATCTGTGTGAGACGATGCATCAAATGCAGCATGAGTACAAAATCTGTAGCCTTGATTTGCATCGCTTTTCGTCTCTCTATTCTTTCCTCTCTATTTTCACCGTGTATGCCATCGATGCATGACTGTGCTTGTATTTTTTCACATGGTTTTCTTTAATATGTTTATAGTCGAAAGTAAAAAAGGGTTTTTCTTTCTCTGCTAAATATTCTCCCCATTGTTTGCAATAACCAAATCCCACTAGAGCAGCTTAAGTAGCTCTCTGCAAGTAATGGTCCCCGACCTTCTTTCTGTTAGCGCCTGAATTTACATCAGGGCTCCATGCCCAAACTCCCACGTGTATGCCGCTGCTGACCCACAAGCGCAAGAAAAGTTAGGTCCAGTAGCTAAAACCCATCCAGAAAACCCGCAGGAGGGCAGGGAATGCTGTTCTGATGAAACAAGGCTGAATCATTGTGGGTTTATGGATCATCAATATATCTGGGGGAGGAAGGATGAAGCATATCCTGAAGATAACACCGTGCCTACAGGAAAGCAAGATGGTGGTTTGATGTTACTCCGGGACTGCTTTTCTTCACTGGGCACTCCCTTCTGTGAGGAAGATGAAATTTGGGCATTGTTCGACGTTGAATACAATAAAGGCTGGTTTCAGAGGAGGTCCTGCAAGATTCTGTTGTGCCTGTCACAGTTTATAGACTTGGATATTATAGAATATCTCTGCTGGGATTTGAATATTGAAGTTGCATCATGTAAACCCACAAATATCAAAGAATTGGAAGGTTTTATGCATGAAGCTGGTGTCTGGCTATGAATCATATTTACAACAAGTAATAGGAGCTGAAGGGTCTCTAAAAGATAAGTTCCCATTCTAAAATTCCCTTTCTTGATTCCTTTTTTCCTGCAGAATTCCCGTTACCAGACCTATCAGCGGATGTGGAACTACATGAACTCCAAGCAGCCCAGTGTATTTGTGAAAAGCACAGAGGAGGGAATCGCCCGCGTGGTCAATTCGAAGTACGCCTTCCTGATGGAGAGCACCATGAATGAGTACCACCGCGGCCTCAACTGTAATCTCACACAGATAGGTGGCCTGCTGGACACCAAGGGCTATGGCATTGGCATGCCACTGGGTAATAGCACCACTACTAATGATGTTTTAAGCAAAGAAAAAATTATAACTACCGTGTAATAACATGAAATAATCTTTATCTTGGAAATTGTTCTTTATGAGGCTGAAGTTGAAGAGAAATCCTTACAAATAAGAAATATCTTTATCATGAAAGGGAAAATGAGGACAGCTACAATGTAGGATCTTCTGAACATAGAATCTGATCAGCAGACGTGTAGTACTGATTTATGTGAGATTACAACCGTCTTCTACTTGAACACAATGATTAATAAATATTCAAGTGGAACCAGTGAGGATGGTGAATTGCTTTCCTGTCTACTGAAGATCTTTTATTTAGCTCAAAGAGGCATCTGCTCATTGTGATGATCTGATCAAATGAAGAAGAGGGCAGGAGGGAGGGTAAGGACAGGGATGTGTGCGATATATCAGACCAAAGGTGCAGAAAGAGCTGAAGCCAAGTTGATGTAATTTAGTGTGGAGAATAAACAGATCCGAAGAGACAACCCAGAGAAGAGGTCACGAGGCGAACCTGAAAGGAGAAATGTCAAGATGTTTAAAACCACTTTCAAACAAATGAAACATGAACATTTCCTCATTAACCTCAGGCAGCAGTTAAATTTAATGGAAGTACTAGAAATATTACGATGGACACCTCTGAAGCCCGTAAGCTAAATACGCTGCTGTAGCCTGGAGACATCGTCTCCTGTAGGCGTAGCTTCATATTTCATGGACATAAATGTGAGCAGTAACATCCAACTGGCAGCAACAAATAAACACGTTTCGCTTAAATTCTGAATCGCTCCTTTATTTCAGTTTGGCAACCATGTGGATATACTTATGGTCACCAGTATTCAGTTGACACTGCAGAAATGGCAAACCTGTCTTATTCAGCAGATGGTTGATAGGCTTCAGGAGTCAGGAGCTTAAAATAGAAAATTATTTCCTATTTCTGGTTTAAATCTTTCTATTCTTTTCCATTTCCATCATGGCATGTGTTCAATGCTGTCTGACTAGCAGCTGTGCCATTGGCTCTGTGTGGCTGTAATCTCACTCTTTATCTCTCACTAATCCTCGCTTTATTCTCACAGTAAGGTCACTTGTAGCCATTTTGAATCTTCTCCTTTATTCCTTTTCTGATGCTTTTCTTCCTTCATGTTGTCCTCTATTTTTGTTCTGAAATAGTAGCCTCTCTTGTTCGGGGCTTCTTTGCTGCCAACCCTCTCCAATTGCTCTTATCCTACTTTACTCTCATTTGCCAGGGTCTCCGTTCAGAGATGAGATCACGCTGGCCATCCTCCAGCTGCAGGAGAATAACAGGCTGGAGATACTGAAGAGGAGGTGGTGGGAGGGAGGCCAATGTCCTAAGGAGGAGGACCACCGTGCCAAGGGTCAGTCGACCACAGCTGTTTGTCTCCTTGGCCCCCTCCTCTTCAATTTGCCCAATAATTGTCTGCTACTCTCCAGCAGTCCAGCTGCTGCTTAACGTCCTACCTAACGTCCTTCTGAAGGGCTCTCAGCACAACATACCATCCAAATTTTTGTCGCAGTTAATGGAAATTTTATTAGAAGGGGTGCACCTGTTCATGCATGTGTGTTAAAATGTGTCTCTGCTTCCAAGACAATTCAAAAGGCGGTGGTATTTATTCCCTGGATGGAAAAAACTATTTATAACATTTTTTGTTCAATAATATTTAAAAAATATTTCATTCCTCTTTTTCAGCGTCTTTGAGCTTCATCTCTTCAAAATGTTTTGATCATTTTCAAGTTAAATAATTCAGATATTCACTCAACCCCTTCATCATGGGCCTTTTTTTTTAGTCAATAGAGGTAACATTGCAGTGATTTAATGTAGTACATGTTTTAGTACATGAGAGAGACTGCTATTTGAAAAGGATTTGCAAAGAATGATAAATACCATTTTTTAAAACACAGATGAACCTTTAGAATGGAGGTACATGTCTAGAGATTTTATCCTAAGGTTATTAAAGGTGATGTTAATCAATCACATAACATGTCCTTCCTATTCCTATTCCTATGTTGGTCCAATCTCACACTTAATCTGAGAATTTATTGTTTTTTTTTCCTGTTTTGTTTTGATAATATTCTTCTTATTATTGTTCTTGGTGTTCTATAGTTTTTATTCCATTATTTGTATTTAATTAATAATCCTGCATAGGGTCGTCTAGAGCCATGGATGATTTGTGCCGCTGCTTTAACAGGTTTCCACTTGATCAATAGATTTAAAAATGACGTGAAAATGAAACGTAAAACTCTAGCGCTCACCTTCCTGTGGTCGTCTTTCAGGTCTGGGCATGGAGAACATTGGGGGCATCTTTGTGGTGCTGATCTGTGGCCTCATTATTGCCGTGTTTGTGGCCATCATGGAGTTTGTATGGTCAACACGCCGCTCCACTGAGTCGGATGAGGTATGCCCCCATACCTGCCCTCGCCGACCCCACAGACACACCCCAGTAGGTTCCCACGAAATTCCGCCAACCCTTCTGATGTTGTTTTGTGTAAATGTGTGTGTGTGTGTGTGTGTGTGTGTGTGTGTGTGTGACAACGAGTAAATTTCTCAGCTTTCGCTTGCTTATTGTGCTCTAACATTTGAGGTTGAACGTGTTATCATGCATGTGAGATGAGAGGAATGTTACGTATGTGGTCCTGAACTGCTGTGGATGTCCCAAAATGTATACAGCTAACAGAGAATTTGCTTTCACTTTGCATGTCCTGGTGTTTTGAAATCACTGGCCACTTTAAATGTTTGGTGTTTACCCAGAATGGCCTTTTGTTTGTGAGCTAAATTTGATGGTATGAATAAGCAATATTGAGAAATGGCAATATTTGCTTGCATAAAGAAGTAGTGTGATCTTTTTTCCCCAGCATTAAATGTCATGATGTGTCTTCTTTTACATGCCTCACATGTATGCTGGTATTCTTCGTTTCCATTTCTTGAATAACTCATATCATGTGTGTGTCTCACTCTCTATTTGTCTGTCAAAAACACACACACATACACACACACACACACACATCCTCTCATCAGTATCCGTTCTCCGACAACGACTACTGTTTCTGTTTATGTGAGCACATGACTTTTATTATAATTTCACCGAGAATGTGTGTTTTCTTTTTTTTTTCTGCCGATGCATTTTGTTTGTCATGTGTATAAATGATGAAATAGTCATTATACCGCAATGAAATGCGTGACCTTGTTTGTGTGGGGGTGTGTGTGCGCACCTGAGTTTGCGGGCCTGCCTGTCTGTTCATAGTGCATAGTGTCATGATGAAGTACCCATGATCTAAACAACATTTTGGTGTTTTTTGTGTATGGGTTGTAATAACTCTCTCTGCTTCTTGGATATTCTCCCATCTCTATCCATCTCCACTTCCTCCCCCATCCCCTCATGATTTCTGCTTTCAAACCGTCCCTCTATTTGTGGATCTGTGTCCTCACTTCTCCTGTCATTTGTTAACTTTATGCATTTTTTCTTTCTTGTTCCCAACTTGTTTTTCTTCCCGTTTTGCCGTTTCTTTTTCAACGTTCTTGCTTTACTCTCTGCTCTCCAATTTATGTAATGCCTTACTTGTTCTGCTGCCTGCCTACTTCGTGTCTGTGCCCCACTCCCCTCCTATCTTTTCCTTTTTCCCTTCCGTCTTTTCCTCTCCCCCCCCCCCCCCCCTCCTCGTTCCCTTTTTTCCTTCAGGTGTCTGTCTGTCAGGAGATGATCACAGAGTTCCGAAACGCCGTCTCTTGTAAGAAGAGCTCCCGTATGCGGCGCCGTCGGCCCCTCAGCAGTGCAGCGGCCCTTCGCCACCCCACGCGCATCGCACTGGGGGCCCCTCGCCCGCTGCGCCTGGTCAGGGAGATGCGCCTAAGCAACGGCAAGCTCTACAGCGGAAGTGGTCCGCTTACAGGGGGGGCTGGGGTTGGAGGAGGTGGAGCGGGGTCTGCTGATCTGGGACCTGGGCCACAGCGACTCCTAGATGATCAGCTAGGGGCCAACACCACCCCACCTCCACCAGCCCCCACCCCGATCATACTCCCCAGCCGCAGCTGCTCTCACGTGCGAATCTGCCAGGAGTGTCGGAGGATCCAGAGCCTGAGATCGGGCAGCAGCTTGGCGTCGACCACCACGAGAATACCACCTTCATCAGCACCCCTACCCAGGCTACCTCCACCCCCGCCACCGTCCTCATCCAATACAGACAGTGAGGGTGGAGGGGGGCCCAGCCCAGGGCGTCTGCAGCAGAGCCCTCCACCTCATGCCTCGCGAGCCGTTCCACCTCCTCAGAGCAGCAACACCACAGACCTACTGGATGAGCAGGCCTGAGTCCAGGAGTGGGTGAGAGGACTGCCAGAGTGGTGGTGGTTTTAGGGGTGGGGGGTGGGGGGCATTCGTGGTGTCACTGAGGAACATTTGTGCTGCTGAAAGAGAGAACACTTCGTTTCCAAAGGTGAAATTTATCGACGTACGAACGAGGGACGAGGAGGAGAAACAAAAAGTCCACAAAGTCAGCTGATGGAGAACGAGACGACTTTAACAAGGTGAATAAACAGGAGAAAAGTTTCCTCCAGTTGAGCTTGAGGCCTACAGATAAAGAACTGGCAACAAAGCAAACTGAAATGATGGATAAACCTGAATTCCACATGATGTGATGATGTCCACTGGACAGATTCTTCTTTACTTCCCTCTCGCCTCACCCATACATCCGTGTGCCGCTGGTTTTCTTCCACAGACACTTTCCTGGAAGCCAATCCATGTCCCACTCTAGTACAGTATCGCCTTGTTGGAGGACAAACTCTATCCGTATGTGATTTAAAACTAAAAGCGACTAAAAGACTTCAGCAAATGATTTCCTGTTGTTTTTAATTTTGTCTTGTTTTGTTACAATTGTTAAAAGTGGGAATTAAACAGAAACTATATATGACAGTATGGTGGATTGTAAAATTCAAAGAAAACTGATTAAAGCTAATTGTGTTTTGTGTCCCTCCCGGCACCCCCAGCAGCTGAAAGCATTTAATAACATGGATATTATTGGGAAGGAGGATGAAACAACTTCCAGACAATGTAAACGGTAGCATCTGGCCTGCCTTTCCTTACGCTGCGTGCCTTTGTGTGTGTGTGTGTGTGTGTGTGTGTGTGTGTGTGTCTGTGCATCTGAAACAAATTGTACTTCCTGTAAGTGTGTGTCTTGACTACTCAAAAGCGAGGAGAAACACGTAACCCGCAACAGCAGCTTTCTCCGAATGTGGAATAATCGGACAGCCATGAAAAGAAAGAGAGAGAGAGAGAAGAAAACTCTTTGAAATGTGAAATTGATGTCAGTCGTTATCCTGGATAACGCCCTCCAAGCTTTACTTTTTTTTTTTCTTTTTTTTTTAATCTCTTTTCACACGGCATGAAATAGATAGAAAGACCAAGAGAGAGTCCAGATAGACGAGAACCAAAGCTGCTCTCATCTGTTAATTCTGGGCATCTTTTAATGGGCTTGTGAACGTGCCAACTTTAGCTGCAACTTCTTTCTGTCTAACAGACAGACTTGGCTGTTAGCGACAGAGGCTCCTGCCAGAGTGAAAGCCTCAACACATCCCTGTCAATACCGTCTCGAGCTCTAATTACTCCTTTTGCAGTTGGGGACTCGATCACAGGGGAAGGGGTTGAAAACAGACAGACGTGCTAATAAATATATTTAGAATACACGCTTGTCACTCTGCTAGGAAAATAATCTGGTGTCTCTTAATTGTGATGTTAATGTGTGGCACAACTACTGATACCACTGCAAGTTTTTTTTTTTTTTAAAAATCCACAGCCTTTAATCATAATTTGTATTTGCATTCTTTTATTATATTAATACTAGTGGTTATTCAAAGCATGCCATAGAGATTTCCATCAATGTGGGATTAAAGCTGAAATGCACAAACTGGTTTTATTGATCACATCACAAGGCAGTGACCATGGAAGTAGAGCGGACCATCTGAGAAGGTCAGTCTCTCGACCCTCCGCTCTGACTGCGTGTCTCGCCTGAAAGTGATCACTAATCGCTCCTGATCGATGGCTTCTTGTTTGCCAGCATTTGTGATCACTGAACCAATTAGTAAATGAAGGTTGATGTAAATTAAATGTTTAAGCTGGTCACGTTCTGTATCTTACCGTCAATAAATTCACTGAAACAAACTACAAGCAGGAGCCAAAGTGTCATGTACCATAAATCTAATTTTTTTCGCCCAAAACAACAGCAATTTGCTACAAAAAAAGTTTCAAAATAAAAGCATAAGAATTACATGTTGAGCCCAATTTGCTACAGGCAGAAAAGGAAAGTAAGAAAATAACAATGCTAGCTTGGATCTGTCGACAAAAAAAAAAAAGGAAGCAATATCACCGTGCTCGTTAAGTCTCCTTCATTTTATGCACCATTACCCCAATCATTGCTTGTTTGTGGGGAGATGAATCATCTTATCAGTCCAAACTGAATTAAGTGGTTGCTTCCAGTGATGTCCACGCTCACAAGAGAGACAGATCAGATTTATGTGCCGATTTCAGCTACAATCCACTTATTAATATGAGTGTGTAAGGTTTCGTTACGTGATATCTTTATAGTTTAATCAAACCTACTCAGAATTCTGTGTTCGCTTCTTTATTAAATGGCCCCTTTCAGAAGTCAACACAACGATTTCATTATTTGGTCATTCTCAGTTTGTATTTTTTTTTTTTGGATGACATTTTCACAAGATGAATTTGCATATTCTGCACTCTAGGTCATCAACTCATCAGTGCTCATTGAAGCGGTTGCTGTGGCTCCTCCAGAGTGAGTCACTACTGACTAAACTGCGGGGCATTTTGACACAAGCCTAGTTGTAGTTAGAATTCTTGATTATACAAAAGTCTTTTCAAAAATCTAGTCTGTGCATGGAAATCCCACCTTCTTGCTCAGTATTTGCTTGTATGTCTTTTTTATTTAATTCCATGAATGTAATGCTTTTCAGAAGCTGATTAATATTTCATGATCGTGTTTCCTGCCTCTTCAACGCTTTAGTGTTATTTTTCCCTTTTTACTCTGGGTTTATTCGTTAACTCCCCAATTCGACCCACAGTTCTTGTCTCTTGACGGCCCCATCTCCTCCAACACATAAAGTCACCGGGTACTTTTTATCTTTATCGAAACCGCAGCAGCAAGAGCAGTAACGAAGGCGTCGCCGCTCGCTGGCTTCCAACACATCCACATCCACAGTATAAAATTCAATGTGCAATATGGAAAATCATCAGTTCAGGCCTTTATATTTCTGCTGGGGACAAAATCCGACTATTGTTGTTGAGGTAAACACTGCAGTATTGTGAAAAATTATGCATCTCTCAGTGAGATAGGTGTGTCGACAACTTTGTGCTCCAGATAATGAATGATAACATTGTGTGTTCTCTTATTCTGAATGACTATCGTTAGCAGAAGCAGACCTGGATCTGGATGTGTCTCTTCGTTTTAGTTTCCATCTGTTTGGGATGCTTATAAAGCAACAAATGCAGTCAAGACACACACACACACTAATATGATAAAATAGAGACTGCCACAGTATTTTCATTTCTGATGTCCTTGTTGTCTAAAGGCTGTCTATTTTTTGATGTCCTCTTTGGCTCTGTGTGTGAAACATTGTTTTTGACGGCACCATGGCCACAGACAGCTTTAAACCACCGCCGAAAGCATGCATTAGCTGTAAAGTGTCACTGCTGGGATGGAAGAGGAAGGTACATCCCATAAAAAGCCAAAAATAGTGTCAGTATAACAACAAAAGGAACGGGAGGGTCACAAAACAAATCAAGTGGGGTGTCAGAATGGTCACTCCACAAAACAATCCTTTTGTTTACTTTTATGTTGTTTCTTTGGTATTTTTTCATATTTCTATACTAGTGCTCTATGGATTATGAAAATGGACGATGAATATTATGATTAAATTGTTATTCCTATTGAAGAGCAAGAGATTCTACAATGTGATTGTTGGTGAAGGGGTGTGGGATGGAAGGTGTGGAGGTGACGGTGCAATGTTGTTTAGAAAGATTGCCCTGTTGTTCAAACCTATAGACACACAAATGTCTTTTGGAATAAACATGTTCAACCTGTCCCACAGTTACATGTGTTCAGTTTTTTTTTTTTGCTTGTTTTAGTGTACAATGTTTGAACAGGCCTTTTTTAATCTACCCACCCCTATTAAAAAAAACACACATGACAGGTGGAGAAAAAAATTCCAGCTGCTAGGAAACCACGGCCGGTGACTCCAGGTTTCTGGAACAACCTGTGAATCAGGAAATACAACTCAAAACAAGATGTTGTGCCAATCCATCAGGAGGAGGATTACTGCTAATCAATGATAAAGGTGGCCAAACAAATTACTGATAGTTGTTTTCATCTGCCAGTTGTGTCTGAGAAATTGTTGTGGTTCTGTTTTTATTTGTTGTGAAGGAGGTCAGTAATTAGGTTGTGGGTTCAAATCCATATAAAGACAGAGAACTTTGCTTTCTTTTCCCTCCTGCTTTCCCGGCTTCCGCAGACCGCCGAAAATACGCAATGCTGGTGATTCAAAAAAGACAAGAGGCAGGAATGTGAGGATTAATGGTTGTTTTTGGGATGAAAGAAGCATCAGATCTGATTTATCTCACAACCATTATACAGATTGCACACAAACCTTCAGCCCATAATGTCTTGATGAGTGATGTATGCATGCATATGTTCATAAATTAAACCTCACTGCATGCATAGACTGCTAACTCCACATAAAGGATTCTAAAACTGAGCTCTTTTCTGCCCACAAGACTTGAATGAAACAATAAAGTGAAAGAAAGACCACAAGACCATACTGTGTCCTCATCATGACACGCAGACAGATTTAGGGGAAGTTCTTCCAGAACTGCCCCCCCACACACACACACACAAATTTAGATTGCATTTGTTTCCTCTTTTAGTGAAGCTTTCTGAAAATTTGTATCTGTATTATGCACATTTCTGATAGACAATGCTTTAATGCATTATTTTCATACTTTGCATATAATATGTGACTGTTAGCATCACCATCTCTGGCTACTGAACAACTCTGATTTTGTGTTCTTTCTTTCCTGTTTGGCTAATGAGCTGAGTGAGACAATTTTACCTCAATAACTTGATTTGTCCTCTGTTCTGTTGATTACATCCAAAGTGATTGTTAATTAAAACGTGTTGACCTGAAGGAAGAAATTCTGCAAGACAGTCATGATTGCCCTGTTAAAACTGAAGTGTTTTACATTTACATTTACATTTACATTCTCTTATTGTTAATGAATCCCATATAAATAAGAGCCAGCATCACTCCACACACTATTAGAACAATTGTAATTGTCAGTGAGCTGCTTTGCTTTGATTATAGAGAATGTAGTTTTAAATCAACTCGGAGCTCATCGCTGTATATATATAGTATCTAAAAGACGGACCAGTATTTTTAATGGAACTGAAAGAAACACAGATATATGAAAATAGTGCCTGGCTCTTTAGAAATAGTGAAGAAGTTTTACAAGAGGAACTTGCAAACAGGACATCTGACAGGAGAAATTTCTTCTTGTAAAAGAAATTTCTACTTGGACAGATTTAGAAAAATTACTGTGTATAGGGCTCACATGCTTCGCTGTGAGAGAGAACCCCACTTTTTAGTCCATATTACAATTATTACAAATGATCTGGTGAGAATTCATCAAGGAATTCTCTCCAGATCATTTTTAGAACTTAACTGTGTAGATTAATATTAGAAATTGTTTAATGGCTTTTGTAAATTTGCTCAAATGTTTTTGATTTAGCCCCACAATTGCCTGCAGGGATGTCGTTAACTGGCAAGCTGTAGCCAGCACGCAGCTTTCTCTCGCCCCACATTGCAATCAACACAGCAGACGACTTGAGCAACAGTTCTATCTACTGTGTTTTGTTCTCTTAAGCTCTGTTAGGTAAACTTTACACAGCACCAAAGGGAAAATCACCCTCCTCCAGACTCTCCTCTCTTACAGTCACTGCTTCTCAGTAGTTAATAACATTGCCCCAGCCATCCCTGATCTTAATTAATTATGCTTTAAATCAAACCACAAACAGTGGCCTAAATCATTCCTTATTTTGCTTGGGAGACATGACATTAATAGAACAGCTAATGTTGATTTAGACTTGCAGTCAATAATCTTAATTACATGGTGGCTGATGCATTTATGTATTAAAAAGTTTCGTAACGTTGTGATCAATACCGTTGTGTGATGCAGACAAGATATATCGTTTGAATATACTTTATTTTGAACAGCATGCTAACAAATGGAATACTTAATCATTCATAACAGGCAGTGTGCAGCACAGAGTGACTGACAATGTAGTTGGCAGACCTTTGTATGTCGTCAGGAACACAAGCTACAGTTCTGACAAAGTTTGACATGTTGGCCATCATTGACTTTTTTTTTTTTTTCGAGGCAAAAATGACCCCTGAATTTGGGCTTTGCCTCCAACATAAAAGGATCAGACTGAGATCCTGAAGAGACTTTGTTGTGATTTATCAATTACAAGGTTAACCTCAGACATTAGCATATCCCGTTTTAGTGTGTCTTCACTTACATAACATGACCACACTTCACAATATATGGAGAAGACAGCTTGAAACTTGAGCTTGAAGCCAAAAATTTGTTAGGCAACCGTTCGCTGTGGTAATTAATCAATGAAAAGTCAAATATATTTAATTAGTTAGATATCATTTGGTTCCCCGAGTTTGGTTCCTCGGGGAACCAAACTCCTCATATGCAAAACCCAATAAAAATAGTGTACAACTTTATTTTACTGTGGACATAGTGCACAACCTGAGTAAATGTTTTCCACCTATCTTTGACTGACGAATATTGAGGTTCTAAGAGAGTTAAAAGAAAGCAGAACCCTGAACTCCCTGTTGGTTAATGATGCTGGCATTTGTCAACCCATAAATTGTTCTGTTTTAGTGATATATGTTTATATTCATTGAAAAGAGAGGAAAAAAAACAACTTGTGCTTTTCTATTACAGCAAGAGGTCAAGGAATAAAAAAGTGAAAGTTCAGACAGGAAGACTGTATCTCTGCATGCTCTTTATATCACAAGCACTTTACTGCTGCTAGGCTGAAGTAGGTTCTCCTGATAGCCAACACCTTGGAGACTGTCAAAGTTTAAATATGCACTCAGTCTGATGTCATCCAGCTGTCGTCACCGTATGGAAAGAGCTGCAGCACGCCTACACCTCAACTCGGGCAGGCCTGGAGATCACAAGTCCTCACATGAAGTCATCCTAACATTCATCTCCTCACCTCCACTCTCCACTAATGGAGAGTGGAGGTGATGGGGCCTCCACTGGATACTAATAGAGCCTGGATACCATTAGTATCCAGGCTCCACGGAGGTGAAGTCTACCTCATACCAAAACCATAATTCATCAGCTGGCTTCCCTTTGTGGTGTACTTCCTACCAGAGTCTATGTGACAAAGAGTATACTCTGGTTCACAATGAATCTTTTGTATGGTAAAGTATTTCTTTTTTCTTATAACAAATTGTCAAAGCAATTACACTAAAAATTTTAATTTGGGAATGCAATAACTTGTTTTAGTCCTGCAGTTATAATTCTGACTGGAGCACATACCCATCTGCAGAAGAGACCAATGGCAGCCTGGTTCACAGCTTCTAATCTAACTTTTATTAGGATGCAGGAGCTGCACAAACAGTAAAAATAGACATACATTGTTTTATATCGTGAAATAGGATTTCAATAAATGATGACATATGCAACTTACACACAACAGCTTCAAAAATTTTCATTTTCCTTTGAAAGCATGCAAAAGAGAACCAAAACATTACTCTATTATACATTTCATGTCTTTTGTGGACTTAAAATTGCCACCTTGCTGTATGTGACGTCATCAAGGCGTGCAGTGTCTGTGTGTTTGCCTGTGGATGATACAGCATCTCTGGATGGTTTGGGCTTGACGTCAGAGTAGACCACATCCTGTGTTAGTGTGAGAATGTGTTAAATCAGAGGCTAAGTTGCTTGATTGTACCACTGTGTTACGCTGATGATCTCTTATCAGATTAAAATCTTATTTAATATGAGTGACATGTATTTAAGTTCAATTCAGTGACATTGTTTCAAACCAGCTCTGTGCTCACCTCTCTTGTATCAACAGGTGGCCTGTTCACATTCATATCTGGACTTCTTGTATCTAAAATGCAGGTGTAAACTTTAGTCAAAGGAACTGAAACAACAACAAGGTATTAATGAATCCTTTGCATTTCAAAATAGAATGTTAGGGGCACTTTGGTCTCATTCTTACCTACGCAGACATGGTGCCTGACCGAAACTCTAAATAAAGGAATGAAAAATGTGATGTTATTACTTGAGTGTCCTGAAGTCAGTTTTTGGATTATTTTTTATTTTAAACCAAGGAAAGTGTGTAATATCACAACTTAATACTGTTTAAGAGAAAGTACACATAATATTTAAGTACATATTGTGCTCTTCCTCTTACCTGTCATCCTATTTATCAGTCTAGACAGCTTAGGGTTAGTTCATGAATTTTGGAGATAACAGCTGTGGAGGAGTTTATCTTCTCTGAGGATAATCTGCAGACCTTGTTTCATATAGGAATGTATTTTCTTTCTGCTGAACAATGGTGTATCGCAGCAGAGAAGGAAATTTGTATCTACTCACAGACAAAAGACTGGAGCATTTGTGACAGAGCAGAATGTGAATATTAATGGCTCCTTGGCTGAGCTTTAACATTATCTAGTTAGCGTACCTCTTGGTTTCCTACTGCACAGTAACACAACCAAAATAGTTCTCATATAAAACTGCTCAAAACGGGAACAGATTATCTTGAGTCACTTGGTCATGATTTCTGTAAAGAGACGTTGCTCCTGAATTTTTCAAATGTAGTTATTTTTTTTAGCTTTTGCCATCTGGTTCCATTTTGTTCAAAAGGAAGCAAATATCTCTCTAGTGAATCTCTCAAATAAAACTCACACCAACACAATCTAGATGGAAGGATGGTACTAAAAAGCAAATATACTCTCTATACATTTTAGTGTTAACAGTGTCTTTAACTGAATTTATTACTAATGAACAAATGTATTTAGAAAACTGTACAGCACAGATGCTATGTGAAAGATTTGTTTGAATATCAAAGGTTGGGACAAAAAAATATCTTAAAAATGACAAAAACAACAACAAAGACTGATGTGTAGACTGATGTCAATTTTTGAGAATTTTAGCCCCCCCAAAAAAGCTTCCTTTATCATCAGTCTGGTTGTGTTAGAGTGTTGGCCATAGAAGCAGCGTCTGTACACACATAAACATCAGAGACACACTCACCTTCTGATAAAGATGAGGTAATAAGTAATGGCCGCCATCACTAACAGCAATAACACAGAAATCACTATAGCAGAAACAATCCCTGGTGACAACGGTTTCTCATCTGGGAGAAGAAACAGAACTGTGATGACTGGGTGTCTAAGATGAAGTTATTTAAACTTGAGATATGTGGAATGATGCATTTACTTACCATAAACAACGAGATTGGTGCTTCCTGCATGTGAACCACTAGGAAAGGCAGCAATGTTGCAGGTGTACAACCCTGCATCTTTCTTTTCAACATCTGTAATTGTCAAAGATTGGTTGTCTAACTTCAATCTCTGTTTAAGAAATGTTTCTGGAATATTTACTCCATTTTCAGAGCTGAAAACAATAATTCGGATTTCTTCTCCCTTCAGTGACTTGAACATCCACTGAAACTGAACAATCTTGTCTCCTAGTGGTCCTGGGATGAGTTGGCATGGCAGGGTAACATCATGCCCGAGGTATCCATCCACTTCAGGCCACATGTGGACTCCTTGAGGCTCGAGAGCTGCCAAAAAATTTAAGTGATGATGTCAAAGTAAGAAATGACATATAACAGAGAAGTTGCGCTACAAGTTGCAAATGTTGGAGCGCTAAAGGGGATGTTTCACACCTGAGTCATAAATTGTTACTGCCTATAATGCCTATATTTTGAAGTGCAAATAGGTACATGTGAATCTGGATTACTTTGCTACATTCTTCAAATGTGAGATTCAAATGTTGTTGTTGTTGTTGTTTTTTTGTTTTTTTTTAAAAAAAACGTAAATATCAGTATTACTGATGATGTAGCTTGTGGTGAACTACTGCTGGATAAGGGAGATTAAGATTATATATATATATTTTAAGCCAGGCAATAAAATTATTTATTCTTACCTGGGAGTAATGCCATGAATATCACCTGCAGTAGCATGACGTATGATTTGGAGAAAACATTCAAAAATAGAAAATAGAAATCAATTGAAAGGCAGCGGAGAGAACATACAAACTAATGAGCCATGGGGAGTTTTTGTTAAGTTAATGTTATTTTACGCGTCAACTTTGGAAACTCCAAAACGTTGTAAGGAACGTAATCAGCTTTGAATAAATCGTTATAGAAAAAGTTTCCCAGAGGATGATCGATGCGACGACATGTGCAAAAGCATTATTTGCAAAGAGGAACCTAATCTGAAATAGGTGGCTGCAAAAGAACGTTCAGATAAATATAGAAATAAAAATGGTTTGCTCATTTAAGGTGTATACAACATATTGTCCTTGCACATTTTTAAAGCTTTAAATGAAATGGGATCTAAATTCTAAATTCTTTCACATTTTATGGTTGTGTCATTTTGCTAATGAGAAAACTTACCAAATATATTACGAGAATCGCTGGTGTGCAAAACATGTCCTCACCTCTCATCAACGGGTTTAAAACTGTTGCGTTTATTTCCGCCACACAGAAGTCAGGAAGATTTCCAACTTCTGCAACTGAGACCATTGAGTTCCCCACCACCACCACCACCACTATCTCTATTTAGGTGATTCTATGTGCGATATCAGCATAGCAGCAGACTTATTTCTGTGTTGTATAGATTTCCCGGACATGGACGTAGAAGTGCAGGATGTGAGTCAAACTGACATAATTTTGAAATATATTCAATAACTGTGGCACGTCAAATTAAACTTTGATTTTGTTTGTCTTTGTGAAGTGGCAATGTCTTTGTTAGAGAGAACAAAAAGAGGTGAAAGAGAAATGAAATAACACACAAAAAAATGACGACAATACATCAGTACTTCAAAAGGTCACTGAAGTTAGAAAAAGATTTTAATTTTGCAATGTGTCTTTGAAGATGAATTATAAAAAAGGTACGGCTTGCCCAACAGTTTCTTTAAAGATGCTGGAAGATAATAGTGTGACAAAACAAGGCAGAACATTTGTCTCAAGGCTGCGCACCAATGGCCTTCTGTCAAGCTACCTGGAGGAAGATACACATAAAAAAAAAAGGACGACTGTTTCCATCAATCAATTTCACCGTTGAATTTATCCCCAGGTGCTCATCAATACAATAATGTCAGTGATGCAAGACTCTGTCTGTTTTAGTTGGTCAAACTCATCTTAGTGCCTGCATGTAATTCCTCACCCACAGGGACGGACATGAACAGCAACAGACATAGCTCTGCATCCTGAGTTCAATTCCTCCAAGACAAAGGATGCAATGTCTATCATAATATTGAAAAGGATGGTCTACATTCACATAAAAAGATGGAATCTGTTATAATGTTGAAGTTCTTCTTACAGTGTGTATCAAATAGAAAGATCTGATTTGCACGCTGTCTTAACGCTAGATGTCTTACACTTACAGTATATTGGCCCCTTTGCTGATCAAGATTTTACATTCTAAGTGTAGAATCACCATGCATGTTTCATACTTATTCATTGGTAGTAATAATAAGTGGAAATACTGGCTTTTTAATTTTTTTTTTACTGTATATGTCAAAAGTACGTATTAGAGGCACTACCGCAATACTCTTATCCAATGATACAGTATTCTGGGATCATAGTGAAATGTTGTTAGATTATGGTATAAAAAACATCTTTTTCCCTCACTTTTAGTCAATTTAATATTTGAAGTATATATTTCTTCAGAGATCATTATGTTTTCGAGCAATTACTGTATTTATAAGCAATAAATATACTTCAACATACTTTGCTATACAGAAAACCAATAAATTACATGAAGCAGCTATACATGTTATTACATAATATTGTATTAAGTTATTTGTCTTCATCACTTGTATTCTAATCCTAGCAATTCATTTAAACATGTCTGCAAAGTCAAAGACAGATTTATAATTGAGTAAAAAATAAAAATTCAGTCCATTTCAGCCAAAAGTGCTTTTAATTTGTCAAATATTATTGTTGAATCGAGGTCCTCAGAAGAAAAACCCATCTGGGGAGTCTGAGAATAAATCATAAAACATATTAGTGTGATTAGTATGATGATAAACAATAGAGATCATTAACGTTAGGTTAATTAATCACAATAATGAAGATAAAAAATATTTTCACTTTCTCACCTGTCAAAACTTTTTACACGATTCCACTCCGCGTCAGTTCACTTATCAGCAATACTAAAAGTGACCAGCAGGGGGCAGTGCAGGACGCTTCACGTAATTACAAAGAAGTTAATCACTCTTCAAACCTTACATCAAATTACCACAAATACATAAAGGCATCAAGTGAAATAAATCTCACCTCTTAGATTCAGAAATGTAGAGTTTTCCATCCTGGTCACCATATTTCTGGCTGTGCATGTGTAATTCCCAATATTTACTTCCTCTAATCTCTCGATGACATACATGGAGTTATTAACGTGTGTTTCATTTCCATTGAATGTCCAGCTGAAGTTTGCTGGTGGTACAGAGTCTGCTATGCACTCCAGTGTCACTCTTTTGCCTGGAGTTGCTGCTGATGGTCCTCTAATCGATATGTTATGTGGTCCAACTGCATATAGAAAATACCCGATATTAAGGATGTAGAGTTTAGAATGAATGTAATCTAAAGATTTCAACAAATACTTTTATTTTGAAATGATTGTCCACAGTCTTGAGGCCAGAAGTGAAGATACTCACAGTTCACAGTGAGACTGTAGTCCACTGTCATGGTGCTGACTGGATTGCTGACCCTACACTGATAGGTACCGTGGTCTGAGTTGTGAACGGGTTGTATGGACACCGTCCTGTTGTCGATAGAGAGACTGACTCTGTCGCTCGGACGGAGAAGCCGGCCATCCTTGATCCACAGCCTGTTGCTGACGGTGCCAGAGGCCTCACAGCTGAGGCTGGTGGAGCTCTCGTCCTCTATCAGGGTGGCTTCTGGGCTGCGGATGGTGGCTCCAGTTACCTGCTCTGTATGAACGATAAGAGCATGAATTTAATGAAATGAGTGACAAAAGAAATTGTTATATTGACATAATAAAAAAAAAAAGATGTAAATGTAATTTGGTGCAAATCAGAGTTGATTTTGGGTAAAATAATACAAAGTCATCTCAGGCATTTATTTGACAGGTTGTTTTTTTTTCATTTACTTTATCTTATTCTTGTTTTTATTCACAGTCTTGTTGTTATTCTTATTTTTATTCCCATTCTTATTCTTGTCCTTGTTCTTATCCTTATTCTTACAACCTACCATAGACATTTAGTGAAATCTTCCCCTGTTTCAGCACTTCATCACTGGTGATAATGGCGATGGTGTACTCTCCGGTGTCCTCCACCACCAGGCTGCTGAGCTCCAGGGAGCCAGTGGCTAGATGTAAGAAGATCCTGTTTTCATATCCGAGCTCAGTGACGTTGACGTTGATGGAGGTTAAGATGGTCACCCCCTTGAAGCTCCATATTACTGACAGGAATGGCTTTTCTGGAGGTCTCAGGGTGGTGGTGAAATTCACTGCACCTCCCACAGCTCCACTCAGGGGCCCCAAGGGTAAGATGCCCTCACCGACACACATACCTGGTTAATCAGAAAAAAAACATTCATAATTCTAGGAATTCAGTTTGGCTTTAATCCTGTCAATCGATACAACAAAACACATTGATGTAAAGTATTTCTGTGATTTACTGTACCTGATAAAACAAGAACTAAACAAGCAGCAGTCCTCAGCATGTTGTCCACGGGTTCAAATGACGTCTGTGACATTGTCTGAAAGTCCTCTCCAAAATGTAAAATAAGAAGGGTCATGGGTGCTCCTGGCCTTTTATCATCTCACACCCGCTGCACAACTCCAGCCCCCCCACTCAGTAATAAAAAGGTCAAACACTCTTTACAATGCCACTGTGTCCATACACCAGAATGCCTGTAGGCAAGTCAGGACTCACCTAAACTCAGGTTCATATCTTCTGTAGGACTCATTTTGGTTTTGTCAAAATGTGCTCAAATCAGACTGTATTTAAAGGACAACAACATCATTTACAAATTTTTCCTAAAGGGAGGAATTAACAATTTTCCAACAGGTCAACATATCTCAAATCCATAAGCTAGTCTTCTTCATTTCATCTTAATGTCATTTCAAGAAAGATTTAAGTACAAAATACAAAATGAAAGAATTTAACAGAAAAAGAAAATACAGATACAGTTCATGACAACATCATGTCCCGTCTACCCTTAAATTACATTCATATGGATATAACTCAAAGAACCATGCATTGTTTAAACTTTTGGATCTGTGACACAAAATTGCTTTTTGACTAAATTTTTTTTTTAATAGCTGCATCAGAATGTTTACAATTATCAGCTAAATTTATTTGTCACTATCTTGTTGACAAGATAGTGACAAATAAACCAAGCAGAACTCAGTAAAGGAGTGGTTTCCAGACAATGTTTAAACTAGAAACTTTGGCAGCAACCAAGAATATTTTTGGAGCCACTGAATAACTTTTTTTCACAAAGTTGCAATGTTTACATTTGCCATTTACGATCCATTATTAAAATTACCTGCAGGCTATGTCTAATTTGAGCTAACTGCAGCTAAATAGAAGACCTAATAGATGCATCTCATGTTACCATTTACATATGATGCGGCCAGACATTCTTATTGAGCTAACCGTTGCATAATATCCAGAAACTGGTGTTTAAAATTAGAACTAATCATTTTTCATGAATTTATTGATGAGGAAAATAGATATTCTTCCTGGATAAGAGCCGAAGCGCAAATGTTAAAGATCCTTAAACTGGCTGATTGTCAACATTGAGCCACTAGTAAAGAAACTCAATTGAATAAGTCATGGATATAAATGAACTGGACTATATGGATTGGGAGGCTGAGTCACGGTGGGGGAGGCATGAGGTGCTTCAGTTTTACGAGTTATTCAGTGAGTGGTTTTGGGTTTGTTATAGGATTGTGTTTAGGAAGTAGCAGTGAGCCGTAGCATTCCTTCAAGAGGAGGATCAAAGACTTCCAGGAGACACAGAACCTCCATCAGATGTCTTCAGTGTCTCCACATAAAATCATTTTTAATTGTTTTTTTTTTTTAATTGTGTCTCTCATTATGATTTTTGTTTAATTCTTCCTATTTTCACAAACATCTGCCCAGTCTGTCCGAACACCAAATACAACGCCCATGTCATCTGAAACAGTGAGGCATTCACACTGTGACCCTTGATATTTACAAAACTGGAGGTTAATTGTCGGTGCTGTGGTAAGTGGCTCTAACTATGTAAATATGTGGTAAGTTCCTTCTGGAATAACACTGTACGACACAAGAGCTGGACCCATTGATGAGAGATCCCATCCTTTGGCTGATTTTCAGTGAACTAGGGATGTAACAGATGATTTATTATTATAAAAGTGAAGTGATTTTTAATTTACTACTACAGTGTAATAAGTCATTCAAAGCTGTTTGAAATCAATCCACTGGACTTCAAGAAAGTTTCTTGAAGATGTTTCACCTCCCACCCAAGAGGCTTTTCGTATTTTTGTCATCATTTGAACAATTTCAACACCCAAGAAGTTAATTTTTATTCTATTAAACTCTTTAAAAATCAAAATAATACTGTTGCTTTATTAAAACCTTCATAAATTTACACAGTAACACCAAGTCCAGTGTATTTGTCCCGCATACAGAGCGTGATTTCACAACCAAAGTTCAATACAGAAACCAAAAACTTCATGCGATAGGAAATGCATTCCTAACATATGGTGTCATGCTACATCCCTGTAAGGTTTATGAGCTCTGAATGGATTCTTTGGCTACTTTCCAAGTTGGTAAATATGACACAGTATGTAGTCAGAGTTCTGTTCAACCGACAGTTGACATTTAGACCAGACCCCCTATTTCAATACAGTAACTTAGTCAATAGTGTTGGTGTTGCTCAATTAAAAACAGAGAAGTACTGTTTAAGTAAGACGTTCCCTGTTAGTTCTCTGTTTCTCAATATATATAGCACTATACTGTATTGTTTTTATTTTATTTTAAAAGCACATCATATTATTTCTGTTGTCTTCTTAATGTCATCTCAAAGCAAGAAGGTTCCTGGTTTGATTCTTTTCTTTTCGGGTGTGTATGCTGTCCCCAGGTTCTCCGGCTTAAACCCACCTCCAGCAGTAAAATGGATGGATGGATGATGCGGTGTATTGTATTCATGGAACAGCGGATTGAGAAGCTAATGTTGCTAGAAGCTAACAGTATAAAATTTACATTTTCCACCACATTAGCTGTTATATTCATTAATCTTGTACAATTTTTTAGGCTCAAAGAAAGTTTGTTTTCCACTAGTCTTTACTCCTACTCCACCTGTGATATTCTTTATGTGATCTATGCTGACATGTGACCTCAACAGTGTAGCTACCACCTAGTCTTATCTGTCAGTGTTCAGATGGGTTAATATTTTACCGCTATATAAAGCCACTGTTTTGCATCTCATAAAAACTTCAAGATTTATTCAATTTACTCAACTGAATTTCCCAATATGAAAACATCATGATGGCAAAACCTGATATTCCACAGATCCGATTACAAAGTCATTTTTGTTTCGAACTTTTATGTCCATTTGTATTCTTTAAAATATCCAAAGTGTGTGTGTGTGTGTGTGTGTGTGTGTGTGTGTGTGTGTGTGTGTGTGTGTGTGTGTGTGTGTGTGTGTGTGTCTTTGTTTGTTTGCGTGTGTGTGTGTGTGTTCCATTTGGTTGGTGAGATTATCATCAAGGTTGTTTTCATCCTTGATGATAATCCCTTTCATATCTTATCATCTGGTGTGAAGGTAGAATATGGGAGGCAGATGTTTCACTGTAATGTACGTCATTCTCCTGTTGTTACCATACATACGAGGGCTGATTGTGGTCAGTATACAGGTTCCACATTAATCTAATGCAATAATCTGGTAAATTCCATGTTTGACAGCCTCCCTTCATCTTCTAATTTGAGTACCTCTAAATATTGAGAGCTCTAAGGGGATAAAATCGAACAAATAATAAAATCAACTCATGGCTGAAAATGACCGGTGCAGTGATTTATTTTGTTTTTTTCTTCTTTTAAAAAAGAAAAGTCGTGCAGCATCAGCAACACTGTGCTTTTGCTTGGATGGTTAAATTGCAGTATGTATGTATGTACTTGTGTATGTGATGCACGTGCTTTTTGTTTCAGTGATGTATTATCATTAAATATTTAAACCCAATCTTTCGGCAGTATCATAGTCACCAAATCAAACACATTTTATAGACCTCTCATAAATTTATAGAGCTTTTCTTCAGCTTTGAACCGAGCCTCTTTTATCTAGAGTTTTATGTATACAGTATACCATATGTGTTATTGTCATGGTCCCACTTCCAGTTTCCCCTCCTGTCCTCTGTTTCCTGGGTTTGCCCCCACTCAATCCATTCATTCCAGACACCTGTGTCACTAATCAGGCTCCACTTACTTCAGCTCGGCTCTGATCTCAGTTTTCTGTCAGATTGTTTGTCACCAACCGTTCCTACTTTTTAGGTTTCTTGGATTTTTTTGAGATTCTGTGAAGTTTGGCTTGAATTGAATGTTGATTATTCCAAGTGTTTTCTTTGTCCAGGTGTTTCTCAGTAAATAATGACTTTAAGGACGTTCAGTTCGATCAGCAGTAAACCCGTCCTTGGCCTGACCTGATGACCATTATGGATGAATGATTACTTGCGCAGTCGTGGTTTAATAAGAGTCCAGATAAGATCTCACCTCACAATGGGTTAGACTACCCTCTAAAGATGCTTCAATCACTTCTCAGGTAACAAAGTCCTTTTATTTTCTACACATGAGGGTCATTAAATATTTATCACAGGTATAAATTAAGAGTGTTGGAACACGGCTTTATAGAGTCAGGCAATAATTATTAACAAGACTGACGGTGTGATGACTTGTCTTCTGAATCGGCATTTTGTACAAGAAATTACTTTTGTGAAGCTCAAAGAGAAAAAAAATGGAAGAAAGGGGAAGTAGCTTGAGTCGTTAATAAATTCTATAATGAAGATATTTATAGTATTTTTAGTCTTCAACAACTATTTAAATATAGAAGAAACATCTGTGGATATTAGTCATGTTCTTAGATCAACTCGGAGCTGCATCGAGGGGCATTTGGCTTAAAAGCACCGGCAGTTTGAGACATCATCCAGAAATGTTAACAATAACTGTAGAAATGCTGAAAGCTAGTGAACACTTTATTTTATTTCTCCTTTTTGACCCAGTTTATGTGAGAAAGATGGCAACGTACAATGCTATCTACATAAAATATTTATTGAATAAACAAACATTATACTTTCTTTCGGTCATAAAATACAATTATTTGATTTGTGGCGAAGAATTTAAATAAGCAATCTCTGATTTAATATTTACAGATTTTATTGTATATTACAGATATCAGATCCATTCTTGGACAACAATCACAATCTTACACAACATAATGGTTCCAGTACAGCTGTGCATCTGATATTAAACTCCTCTGGAACAGTAATCCGAAGGAGCCAGAATGTGGTTGACTTGAATAAATAAATGACAAAAACAAACCTTGTTTTCTTTCAGACTGCTGAAATTGCTTAATGCTTCTAATGCTTCTTCTTTTTATTTATGCTGCAGGAGGAAAAATTGACAAGTGATTAAGGGAGGATTCAATGCTTTGATCAACAGCATTCCTGCAAAATGAAATAAACTTCTCATCTGTAAACTAATCTAACTATAAAAGAGAAATTAAAAAATGCTATTAAAAATACAGTATGGTGAAAAGTGTAGTTTTCTTTCTTACACATGAATTATTGTTTTGATCTGTACA
Source organism: Antennarius maculatus (assembly GCA_013358685.1). NCBI lineage: Eukaryota > Metazoa > Chordata > Actinopteri > Lophiiformes > Antennariidae > Antennarius > Antennarius maculatus. The sequence continues at coordinate 17,648,930 of CM023615.1, forward strand.
ATTACTGTAGAGAATTTGAGCCTACAAAACACAAATGTTTGTATTCTGAGGTTAACTTTTTGGAGGTGTATCTGTGAGCTTGATTTGTGACATCACATTGTCACATGATGTAATGCTATTTCTGCTTGATGTCCAGCACAGACAGGCCTCCTGTACGTGTTTCACCATAAATGTAGGAGACTTCTACTTTTCAACAGTTTAATTTGTGAATTAAAAAAATAATTGCCTGTTTATGAATTCTGGAATTTTTATAGGACACAAATAAACGGGAACAATTGAAGACATTTTAGTCTTTAAGTTAGCCATGTACCGTATATTATACAATATACGGTACATGGCTAATTTGATTAACGCGTCAGACACGTTAATCACGTGAATGTAATTGTACTGCATATAATCCATAATTAAAACTCACCATCAAAGGAAGACGAGTCGCTGTGTGCTGTTTGTGACATCTTATAAGTATCTGAGCGTCTCTCCTTCACACTTAGTTTTTCTAAGGTATTAATAGAGGGGTTGTTCATTTTTATGATCCAAAACGTTACTGTTATGTTTAGGAAAAATGTGAACATATATTGATAAGAGCTGGGATCAGAGTCATACTGACCTTTTCGATGTGCTGGATAAATGCTGTTTAACCTGAAAAATAAAAAGGCATTGCTAATACAGTATTATATGAGCTGTCTAATGTGTCCACCATTTAAATATAAAAAAAGAAAGAAAAAATGAATCTTTTGTGTAAGTGGGCATGCAGCTCACAGTGCATACACACAAAAGGAAATTGTGTGTAGGGTTTTGCATTTGTGCAAACAGAGAAACAGATTTTGCAGTCAGATTTTGTAAGTGAGTCATATGGAAATTTGCAGACAAACCATAAAACTTTTACTAATGTCAGTTAATATCATTCGGACTCTCATGCATGTGCTGATTTGTCAGTAAATTATACACCCTTGTGCAATGTGTAGTCTAATCTAAAAAGTGATGATGTGATGTTTCATTGTTTCCATCACGGTGTCAAAATGCTCTACTTGAATTTGTCACTTCTTTCCGAGGCTGTAATTTGTGGCGTTGTTAGATTAGATTGTGTTGTGCTGAGAGATGCCGCAGAAATTCTGCTCTATTTGTACATTTTTCAAAAAATATTCTTTCTCTAAAATACAACAGCAAGACCATAAGAGAATACAAGCCTACAAGCCTATTGGCTTCTATCCGTCTGCCCTTGTTTTTTCGGATGTTGTTGCTGATGTTGTAAATGTGATGAAGGTGTGAAGTCTGCTATATTAACATGTCTGAAAAAAATAAACTAAAATATAAATAAGAGAATATGGTCTAATCTTCTAGTTCGCACACAACTTCCTAAGGTTTTAATGAAACAAAGTCATGTTTCATTTTTTAGCTAATATATTGACTGATGTGATATTGGGTAAATCAGTGATATCACCACTTAAAAATAGAAGTAAAATACTGTATTTACATTATTCTACAGCCATTTATGCCATTTTTGCACACCCACAATATATGTACAAGACAACGCAATTACTGCACAGAAGTCACACATTTCATTCTCACCTTTTCCTCCTTATCACACAATAAACAAGCACTGCACAGACTGCTGCAATAATCAGACAACATCCAGCTGTTACAATTGTAGCTCTTGCAGCAGCCATTGAACAGTCTGAGAATTCTGAAAAGACACCCAAATGCAGTTTGTCTTTGAAATCATATGTGTCACTAAAAATTTGTATTTCTGTGTTGGTTTTTCTTTTGTTGTCACATACCTGTAACAGTTAAATCATGACTCGCTGTTTGATTCCGGCCTGTTACAGCATTCACAGCTGTGCAGCTGTACGTTCCGCCGTGAGAGAGTTCGATGGATGGTATGATGTACTCAGCATCATAACAACTTCTTTGGGTGCCATTAAGAAACCATGTGAGCGTTGCCGGTGGCACAGACGGAGCGGAGCAGTATAGCATAGTGAAATCTCCGACGTGTATGAGTGTAGGTCCTGAGATGGTGACGGTGTCTGGTCCATCTGCAACACAACAAAGGTATTATTTATATTATTAATAGAAAGTTCCTGTGTTTCCCTTTTGTATTCATGGTGACTGTGGATTTATTCTTATCTCCACAAATGGAACTAGAAGGATGAGAAAATAGAATCCATAACAGAGTCCCATTTTAAAAACTCAAGTAATGATTGTAATTTATTTAATTTTATTTAGATTGCAAGAACAAATGCATGTGCTTTTCATATGGGATGAACGTTTCATTTTGCCTATAAAATATGAGCCTCACTCTCTGATAGTGTGACATGCTGTTCCTCATAAAACGTTTGAGCTCTTGTGTTATTCTGATTAAAGACTGTCTAAAGTCTGTGAGCAGGATTTGACACTGAGCATGAGCTCTGCATGCAGAGCTGTAGCCTGGATGTGCCAATCCTGTGAGTAATTGCCTTTTCAAATTTTGTAACATCCATAAACTCACATTGGATGAAGAGATTCACCGGTTGGCTGATTACACTGCTGACACCATTTGACACGTTGCACCTAAACGGTCCCTGGTCATAGCGGGTCACATTAGTGATGATGACCTTGGAGCCTCCATCAGTGAGGTGAACTCGATCACCTGGCGTAACCTCGGAGCTGCCGTTCAGCCAGAGGAAAGAGAGGGAAGGTCCTGAAGAGGAGCAGGACAGACTGACGGAGCTGAACTCAAACATCTGTGTGTTGTTTATCGTCACATCCGCAGTGGAAACTGGTGCTGTGGGCGAGCAAGCCAAAGGCGATTAGCACCAAATATTCACGTTGATCTTTCAGCCATTTATCTAAAAATACTCAACCGTGCCTCGTATGGAGATAGCGACGGGTGGAACTGTTGCATTCCTGCCAGTTTTGGTGTTGTAGGCCTGACAGCTGTAGTTTCCACTATGACTGATCTGAACGTTCATCAGCCTGAGCTCTGGTCCAGTGTGAGCTAGTTCGTCTCCATTCAGGAACCAGTAATACTGGGCAGAAGGTCTAGAGTCAGCTGAGCAGATCAGTCTGATGTTTGATCCTTCTTCATAATGTTCTTGTGATGGAAACAGCTTCAAATGAATATTTTCTGGCCCAACTGGGTGAGAAAACATAAAACAGTAAGGTCACTAATTACTAAATTGTGTTAGCTCGAGACGCAGCATGTAGCATTCAGCTCGGCTTGGAGTGCAATGGGTCATTAATGTTTACTAAGTTAGTCTCATAATGTATGGTATCATTAAATGTAACTATGACTCACTAAATACCGGCTGAACACAATAAAACAGGAAGGAACTCAACACAAATCAAATGAAATACAACCATTCCTGACATGACAGCAGTAATAATCATTATATCAAGCTGTGAATTCATGGGTCTATCCAGTATTCAGTTAATTTATATGGCGCCACATGAAGCATTTGCATGCAGAGCATGTAAGCACAATAACTCACAGCTTATGTGGAGTTTCACTGGATCGCTGGTGTCATTACTGAAATTATTGAACACGTGACACCTGAACGGTCCCTGATCGTAGCGTGTCACATTAATGACTGAAAGGATGGAGCCTCCGTTAGTGATGTGGACCCTTTCACTTGCTGTAACATTGGAGCTGCCGTTCAGCCAGAGGAAAGAAGGGAAGGACCCAGAAGCAGAGCATGAAAGCTCAACGGAGCTTTCGAGCTCTGACAGATCGGTGGAATTGATGGTTATTACAACATTGGAGATTTGAGCTGTGGGTGATTTAGAAATAAAATGTTAGGCGTCATGCAAAAATTGAAACATCAAAAGTGATGTAGTGCTTGAATCAACAAAATGCTCATCTCTAGCCAATGCTAGATATATATAGTTACTGTACAGAGGACTGAAACTGAATGAAAGAGAACTTCAATATTCAAATAATTTATCCATGTTAAGAAATTAAAAAGCAAATTTGTGTCTAACTTTACCTTTGACTCCATGTACGCCTAATGTTGTTTATGCGCCAGTGAGCAACCTATATTTATAAAAACACTACCTCAAAGTGGTCCAAATGTGACTCCTTTAAGTGTTGTTACCTCTGCTGAGATGTTTACATGACCTATTTGGTTTGTTTTTCTATTTATTAGCAAGATAATGCAAATACACAGATTTGCAGGAACGTTTCACCAAATATGGACTCAAGCGCATCCTGAAATTTTTAATGATCAGAATCAGAATTATTTTTTTTTTAGAATGCCTTGTTGAGGTTTTGTTTTTCCTACGCAACTTACATTTTTGAACAGAGACAGCCACAGAATGAGATGTTTGATTTCTTAAAGTTCTGTTGTTAAACGCCTGACAGCTGTAGTTTCCACTTTGACTCATCTGAATGTTTATCAGTCTGAGTTCTGAACCAGAATCAGGCAGCTTGTCTCCATTCAGAAACCAGTTTATTAAAGCAGGAGGTCTGGAGTCAGCTGAGCAGATCAGGCTGATGTCTGCACCTTCATCATAGTATTCTTGTGATGGAGATAGAATCACGTGAATATTTTCTGGACCATCTATGATAAAAAAAAACATAAAAATATATAGTCACTAATAAAACATTGATGGGAGAGGACAACTTAAAGAACGTCACAGATTACGTTATTAACCTTGGGTTAAAGCTTAACTTTGTTTCTCAAACGCTGTAGTTTTACATTCAGCATTAGCTTTTCTAATTTTTAAATGAACAGAATGGATGAACACAACAGTCACTCACAGCTGATGTTGAGTTCTATTGGATCACTGCTGCCATTACTGACAGGATTGAACACCCAACACCCGAATGGTCCCTGGTCGTAGCGGCTCACATTGACTATAGTGAGAGTAGAACCTCCATCAGTGAGCTGAACTCTGTCACTGGCTGTGACCTCAGAGCTGCTGTTCATCCAGAGGAAAGAGAGGAAGGATCCAGAGCAGGAGCAGGACAGACGGACGGACCCGGTGGACTCCAACATGTCCGTGGAGTTTGCATTCACCATCACATTTGATACTTTCTCTGTCGGATGAACAGATATCGATTATGACAATGCCCATTTAAGTAATGACATTTCTGTGAAAGTAGGTGGTGCAATCTCTCACATTTCTAAATAGGGTCCCGGAGTCACCAAAATATTTGGTTAGGATTTTTGTTCCTAAAACAAAAAGTGTCTGCATGTGTTTGGTGTAAAATACAAATGAATTGACATTAGCCACACCCCTTCCTGGAAGTGGGTGTGGCTTAGGCTTGCTGGTGCTTTGCTCCAGTGTGAATGTAGGAAGGGCAAACTCTGAGCACCTGTTTCCACCCGGGAGGAGGTGCAAAACCTGCTATGACATCATAGTAGGCTTCAAATCTGAACGGTCCTTCACAGGAAATATTTCCTGATAGGTGGAGCAAGCAAAAAAGAGTTGTTGTTGTTTTTTTTTTTATGTGCATCTCTAGAGGACACGAAAGGGTACTTTTGTAGGTAAATCCTGAAAGATTGCACTTTGCACAATATAAGACCTTTAATTTTCAAAATAGGTTATTAATATTCATTGAAAGAAAAATGTAATTTATGACACTGAATTCAAATTCTTTTGAACACACACAAAATCCAATGCTACAAATGAATAATATCTTATTTAAAATGTCACTGCCTTGAAAATATATTCTTTCGACTTACCCAGTATTTTTATAACCAAAGGCTTCGATGATTCATGTCTCATAGTTTTGTTGTTAAACGCCTGACAGCTGTAGTTTCCACTTTGACTCATCTGAATGTTTGTCAGTCTGAGTTCTGAACCAGAATCAGGCAGCTTGTCTCCATTCAGAAACCAGTTTATTAAAGCAGGAGGTCTGGAGTCAGCTGAGCAGATCAGGCTGACGTCTGTACCTTCACCATAGTATTCTTGTGATGGAGTTAGAATCACATGAATATTTTCTGGGCCATCTGTGGCAAAAAACATAAAAATATGTAGTCACTAATAAAATATTGATAGGAGAGGACAACTTAAAGAACGTCACAGATTACTTCGTTAACCTGAAGTAAAAACCTGTTTGTTTGTGTCACATACTTTGTAGTTTTACATGAATCTTTGGTTTTTCTAATTTTTAAATGAACAGAATGGATGAACACAACAGTCACTCACAGCTGATGTTGAGTTCTATTGGATCACTGCTGCCATTACTGACAGGATTGAACACCCAACACCAGAATGGTCCCTGGTCGTAGCGGCTCACATTGACTATAGTGAGAGTAGAACCTCCATCAGTGAGCTGAACTCTGTCACTGGCTGTGACCTCAGAGCTGCTGTTCATCCAGAGGAACGAGAGGAAGGATCCAGAGCAGGAGCAGGACAGACGGACGGACCCGGTGGACTCCAACATGTCTGTGGAGTTTGCATTCATCGTCACATTCGATACTTTCTCTGTGGGATGAAAAGATATCAATTATGATAAGGCACATTTAAGTAATGAAAGTAGGTGAGTGAAACTTCCAAGTATAATTAACTATATCGTCATTACAACAAATATCTATGGCCTGTACAAAAAACAATTATAGCACTGGGTTTTCTGCAGCTGCCAATATTTCTTTGATTACATGAATGTCAGCTTAGAAACTTTTTAATTATAATATCCCTAATGGGATCTAATTTAAGAAAACAAATTTAAATTTACATAAATATCTACAGAAAGAGTACAGAAAGAACTGAATGTAATTTCATCTATAACAATTTACGTTAAATCTGAAGACTGAAAAAGACAAACAAGGTCTGGTTTGGTTCTGAAACCTATATAACAATAGGACTGGTGGTACAAACTTTCTATAATTGGCTTTTACAAAGTTGAATTAAAAAAACAACACCTGTTGTCACAGTCTGACGCGTCAACAGTTTTTTGAAAACCTGTAACTTTTTTAATGGTCCAAATAATTTTGGACTTACTCCCGTGAACAATTTTAGATATAGTACTGATTTGGTTTACAGTACTGTGTCTAAAATACCCGCTCAGTGTCTGCGAAGGTTTTGCATAAAATACCAAAGAGTTGACACTAGCCACACCCCTTTCAGGAAGTGGGTGTGGCTTAGACTATGTAATTCACAGCACTGAATTCAGACTCTTGAACTCATACCAAACCCAACAAAACAAATGGATAAATATAAATATATATAAATGATATGATAAATAATGTCTTATTTAAAATGTCACTACCTCAAAAGCATATTTTTTTACTTACCCAGTACATTCATAACCAAAGGCTGCGATGATACGTATCTCATAGTTTTGTTGTTAAAGGCCTGACAGCTGTAGTTTCCACTTTGACTCATCTGAATGTTTATCAGTTTGAGTTCTGGTCCAGTGTCAGGAAACTTGTCTCCATTCAAGAACCAATAAAACTGGGCAAGAGGTCTGGAGTCAGCCGAACAGGACAAGGTAACGTTTGAGCCTTTCACATTGTATTCTTGTGATGAAGATGTCAGATTTAGGTTTTCTGGGCCAACTGAAGAGAAAAATTCACTCAAATGTTAGAAGCTTGACAATTTTTAGGACAGTTTTGCTAAAATGTTTATTTCTGGTATGTGGAGGAACTTGCAATAAGTGAATATATAAAGTGGTAACTCACAGCTGATGTTGAGTTCTATTGGATCACTGGTGCCATTACTGACAGGATTGAACACCCAACACCCGAACGGTCCCTGGTCGTAGCGGCTCACATTGACTATAGTGAGAGTAGAACCTCCATCAGTGAGCTGAACTCTGTCACTGGCTGTGACCTCAGAGCTGCTGTTCATCCAGAGGAAAGAGGGGGAGGATCCAGAACAGGAGCAGGACAGACGCACGGTACTGTTGAATTCCACCAAGTCTGTATTGCTGGCTCTAACCACCACATTAGAGACCGGTTCTAAAAGTTGAAATAAGCAGCGAAATGGTCAGACTCAAACACGGACAAATCAATTTCTATTTGATTGTCTTCTACCGTTCTGTAGCAGAACATCATTAAAAACTGCTTTCATGCACAATCCGACACCTTTATGCAGTAATTCTCTCCTAAAATGTGGTTATTCTTCTGTGTTAACAAAACACACATGAATAACTGTGACTCAACATACAGTGAAAAGCATTTAATGTAATTATTAGAAATTTATCAAATCCATTTTTCTTTGACTTTTTTTAAGATCCTTAGATAATAATTGTATTAGAAAATTAAATCTCTACATGAGGGAGTAATGAAAAACAATTTGATTGGCTAGAGGTTGTACCATTGATTGTTTTGGTCTCTCTTAAAGGGAAGGTGATACACGAGTCTTTGCATCATGTGGAGTTTAATTTACCTGAACGTTGAATTGAATTTCACCTGAACAGGAGATGTGACCATGTGACCAATTGTGACCACGCCCTTTAGGTGGAAGGTGATGATCTTATTGTAGTGATATATACTAGGGCCAATTTTCTACTATAATAGTCTATAATAAGAGTGAATAAGCAATGATTTCTACTGTGAGTTTTAATCTATTTCACGTTGGCATTATATTTAATTCATTGATTCTAGTGTGGTTAAAAGGAAAAACATCTTGAACAGCCTTTCTGTCAATAAATCATCATGGATCATCTTACCATGTATGAGCAGGTTGCATATTCCTCTTTCTATTCCCACAGGTGCTTTTATAATAGTGACAGAGTATTCACCAATATCTTTAAGAGTCAGATTCCTGAGCTCCAGAGAGCCAGTTGAACTGAAAAGGGTGATCCGGTTGCTGTATGCTGGGTTTGTTACGTTTACACCAGTTGAGGTTATTATATTTAAATCAAAAAAATTCCAAGTTATTGCCACAAATGGGTTTTCTGTTGGAAGCAGCGTCGTCTTGAACACCACTGTGTCTCCAACCATTCCAGTAAGAGTGTCTGGTAGCACATTGTTCCCATGGCCCAAACCTTGAAAGAACATTTAAATTATTGGTTGGATACGACAGCAACTGAGAAACAGAATTGGTTGTCATGATGATTTAAGGTTATGTGTAATCTAAAAACTAACTCAAACTATTAGATTAACATGAAAATATTATATAACAGTACTACCTAATTAGAACAATCAAGAGCCATTTAAAAAACAGATTATATATGTGCCATTGTCATCATTATCATGAAAAAAACTATGGTAGCTATGACAAACCATTTCTGTTTATTCCAATAATGTTGCGTTTAAAGAGTTTGCTCACCTGGGATGGCTCCTAGGACGATCAGAAGCATCACCGACATTTCCATACCTCCTGCTGTCTGTGGGTATGTAGAGAGTGTTTTCAGACCGGAGGTGTTGATACTACAGTGTGTGGCCTGGAGGGGAGGGACGATGGACCTCATCTGCAACCCTCAATAAACACCATGGTGCTCATTAAAGACGATAGAGTAAGAACTGTGTCAGTCAAGATAAAATAAACAGCGGTTGTAAACCCCCTGAAAAGATATTGAGAATTTACCATGAACTGCATATGACACAATAATTATTAGATAAGCTAATGTTTCTGACAACCTACGCAGACCAGAGGCAATGCAACATGAACACATTGCAAATGTACACAATAAATTAAATGTCTATTATTGAAAGCCTAGTTTAGTTATTTTAGATCAGCTCTAAGCTGCATTTTTTTTTTAAAGAGAATGTGGTACCTGTATATCTATGAATGATGGGAGTGAGAACTGTTAAAGTATTAATTGTGTCATTTATTTATGAAAAGTTCATGTTCCTTTAAATCTATCAAGGTTAATATGACTGAATATTTTATGTTGGCAGCATGAATCCTGTTCCTGCAAATTTTCTCATGCACTTGTTTGATGTGTGTTCAGACCCAGAAAGAATATTACGCTGATGTGATGACTTTACAACAGTGTGCTGATAATAGCAATAAATCTGATATGCATTTTATAGTTATGTTTGTATGTTTTAGATGTTTAAGTGGTTCATGTATTGGCCATAGTGATAAATGAACCACGTCAGAAACCAGAGAGGAAACTTTTTTCTGTCCATTTGGGATGGAGCTTACTGAAAAATAAACGCTCCTGTTCTTTAAAGTGTTGAGGATCTGGTTTGATTTTAAGCCATTATATGCATTAAACTCATAATCTACAACTAAAAGTATGTTACACAATGGGAATCGTCCATGTGAGGACAGATTTCATTTTACCCTGTTGGTTCCCTCAGAGGAACTGTATATCAACCTTGACTGTGAAATAAAATAGCTCACATGTTCCACAACAAATCAGCTGATCCAGTTTTAATAACACTTTGTTCTCGTTATGTTTTATAAGAACCTAAATAGTCACATCAAATTATGCCATAAATGTGTCATAGGCCGAAAAGAACGATGGATGGATGGATGGATGAATCAAAACTGCTTATGGCAAGAGATGAACGGACAATGAATACTAAATAATCATATTGACTGATGACAGTGCATGGCTTTGCTCTGGTGGAACAAAAAAAAAAAAGTAACAATTGGAAAGTTCATTAATACACAACACAACAGAACCCGATGAAGAATTTCAATAGAAGTTTATTATAGTGACAATTTGATAAGCTGTTATCAGGCTTCAGTCACTTTACCAGGTCGGTTATGTAACACATGAAAAGTCAAAATATCCTAAATATTACAAAGGTGAATTTATCAAGAAAGCAAAGCTTCCTTCTCTTAATACAAAGTGACATTACCACAGTCAATGATATTATACAATTAAATAAAACAAAAAGAAAAACATTTCAGTTTGTGGTTAATCATATTTAAATACCCATGAAAAATATTATAAATCAATTGTATTGACAAAAACCAAATATGAAAATACTGATTGTAATTTTTTATTGTCATTCACAGATTTATTTCTAAGCAATGTAGAATCTACAGCGACACCCAGAAAACATATACTGTATATCCACAGAGAAAATGCATTGTTTAGACCAGCAAGAATACCACCGAGGTCAGGACAGTGCAAACCAATATGGACATAGAACCACTGATGCGAGTGGAGGAGTCTAGACCAGAAGAAAAAACAACATTACTCTGTCTTTTCAGTCATTCACAATCACACAGCAGTACAACCAAACAGAGTGATATACAGTATATAAGAGCTCAAATACCAGTCAGCATGTGAAACGCAGAGGCTTCCTGCCCAGTGACTGCATTTTTAGCAGTACAGGTGTATCTCCCCAAGTGAAACATTCTCATCTCATGGATGTAGTGCACGAACCCGGACATCTGCATGTGTTTGAACGTCCAGAAGAAAGTCGCTTTTGGTAGGGAGTTTGCAGAACAGCTGAGAAGAACGCTGTCTTCAAGCTCTGCTCCGATTGGTGTTTGAGTGATTATTGGTTTGTCGGGTCCATCTTAACAGATGAGGAAGGAAGAAATGGATTGAACGTCAATCATCCTGATCGGACTGAAAATTATTCTATCTGACTGATGTCAAAGTCATACTTAAAATATATTGATGTTTAAAGACATGACATTGTAACGTAAAATACAGTACAATACTTACAAAAAACTTTAAGCTGGCATCTGGCAACTTCAAAACTCAAAGAATTGCTGACATTACAGGAAATCTCTCCAGTGTCGTTCCTGTGCACGGGGCTGATAGATAACACTCTGTTGCCTTCGTAGAAAGTGAATCTCCCTCCAGGAACCAGAGGCTGGCCGTTTTTCATCCAGACTCTGGTGGATATGGCACCATCAGCGTTGCAGATTAGCTTCACAGAGGTCTTGCCTTCTATTAGGTTTTCTGTGGGGCAGGTTAGGGTGGGTTTTGGTACCGTTGCTGTGAAGAAATGATAAATAAAGTCAAATTAAGAACCACTCCTGTGATGGGTGTAAATAGCAGTAGTAGGGTAGTAGTAGTAATACTAATTACTTACATATTTGTTCTTCCCAAACTTTAAATACAGTATCAAATCGATCAATCTCACTTACCAAAAACCTCCAGTTTAGTAGTTCCTTGAATCTGCGAGCCTCCGTTTGGGATGATTATTAATTCATACTCGCCACTATCGTTTTCAGTCAAGTTGCTCAGCACCAGAGATCCAGTCGTTTTATCTAGAGTGACCCTGTTTTCGTAGCCGTTTCCAACCAGATCTGAACTGGTTGAGGTGATTACATTGATGGTACCATTGAAGCTCCAAGTCAGCACCAGAAATGGTTCGGTGATTGGTGTTACAGATGTTTTGAAGATGACACTGCCTCCCACTGTTCCACGGAGTGAGTCAGGGAGTATACCGGCCCCATGGCAAAGACCTGCTGATGAAAATGAGAATTCACCAACATTTCACATTGCATTTAATGCTGATGATATTTTTCAATCTAACCTTAACAGATTTCTTACCTGAGGTGAGGAACACAAGTATGGTAGACCTGAGAAATGAATAGTTCATGGTGTATCAGTCAGTCTGGTCCTGCTCTAACGATGCCTGACCTTCTACAGTCTGTGCTTGGGCAGAAAATGATTAAGTGTCCCTATAATTATATGCAATAAATGAAACGTATCATCAAGACATCTACATGCTTTGTTTAATCATTACCTCAAATAACCTCTGATTGTGGCTTGCCAAACTTAAATGAAGCATTAATAAAACACAAAACTGGATGTTCTGAACACCAGATAAAATCAATGATTCATCGGAATCGGGGACCATGATTCATTGTGATTTTCCACTTTAAATAAAATTGGTTGATTGATTGGTTGATTATTTATGTGAACATTTATTGTGCTGTGGACACTTTTGTATAATAAAAAGAGTTATGTTTTCCTCATTATTAAAGAGCTTTATTGATAATGATTATGACAATAATTATCATTCATTCATTTTCTTGAAGATCATAACCATCTTGTCTTTAGCCACTTATTCAAAGTGCCAGTTGTGGGCATTGTTGGAGCATATCTCAGCTGACTATGGGCAAGAAAAGGGGTATATCCCGAATGAGACGCCGGCCTCTTCACTTTTTGACAAACACTGATTTAATAGTTTGTATGTTCTCCCTGGGTTCTCTCTGGGTTCTCTGCCCACCACCAAAAACATGTAACTGTAGGTGAACTGATTGTTCAAATTGTCAGTCTATGTGTGGTCCTGCGATGCCCTGGCGTCATGTCCAGGGTGTACCCCTCCTTGTGATTGTAGTCAGCTAGGACAGGCTCCAGCATAACCAATGACCCGTAACTTTGGACTCAAGAAATGGATGATAATCATCATCATAATCATTATTAATAAACCTCTTGAATAATGAGGTAAATAGAACTCCTGTTATTTTGCTCAAAAAAGAACAACAAGCTGAAAACATAACCAAACAAGGACGGCGCTGACTGGAGTGCATCCTCTGCTTTCATCGTTGTACTGCCCCTTGCAGTTAAAGCAAACACATTAAAAAAATTGTTTTTGTGACAAACCAACAAAAATGGAAATGAACATGGGCGGAAACTTAATTTCAAATGATATGTTTATTTTTTCATTTATCATACAAAAGGTTAGAATGACAAAACAGATTCATCACCATTGCTTAATAGCAGCACAAGGAACAGCTTTATTTAATTAAAAAAGAGTCACTGAACTCATCGGCATGTTATCTTATTTAACCTCTTTGTTATAGTTTTTACATACGTTCATCCTGTTTCATGTAAATAAAACAGAAATTTGAAAAAATAAACCTAAAGCAGAAAACAGAAAAAAAAGATAATAGAAAACATTTTAACATGTGGCCTGAAATGATATTATTGTTCTGTACTGGATGGATAAATAGGAGTCTGTCTACTCATGATCAAGACTTCGGCGATAATGTTGAGTATTCTGCCTCCAAGTGGCCAAAAGGTCTGTGATTACAACTCGTATCTCAAGGTTCTCCTGTATGTTGTGTTACATTCCAGCATCAGTCTAATTGTTTTCTGTCTCACCCCCTCCATGCTTCTTCAGGAGGTGAATGAGGGAAATACGGTTCACCTGTGTGGCTCAGCTGAAAGCTATTTACAACAAGCACCATCCAGGAGCGGCCTTTTAAGCTGCACGCAGCAGGATCTGGGTCTCTCTTCACTATACCCTGTGAGCCACAGACGATGGTGTGATTTTCGAGCATTCATGACTGTGTACTTGGTAAGAGGTGGGGCAGTAGGTAAGTTTGGGGGCGCCCTATGCATTTTCTGTCACTTAGATTTGCTTTTGTTACGCGCACTAACAAGCAAGTAGTCAGTGCCAGCCTATGTATGTCTGTCTGATCCCCTCCTCATCCACATTTTGTTAATTTGACACTATAATGCATCAAAAATATTCTATACTTTTAGAATATTAAAGGGAATAAACAATTTTTCTGCCACATTAAATGACAAGAGCTCACCTGAGCTCCCAGGATGACAATTTAAGTGTAACACTGTTATTCTAATTTCATGTGTAAATTAAAGTGATTGTCATTCACTCCACTTTTGCAAGTTTCAATGCTGTAATTAAAATGCTGATTGCAGTGCATGAAGACATAAAATATAAACCAACCTCTCATCCTCATTTTTGTCTAATAAGGAACAATGTTCATGTTGGTGTCAAGCGTTTCTCTGTTGATCATCAATGATGTTGTCAAGCCGACCAAAAAAAGACTAAAGGTCTTGTTTAACTTTTTAAAAATATTTAGCAAGGGTCACCAGAGTTGCAGAAATCGTAATACATTTCATGACTTAATTAACAATTTACAGGTGATCTTAATGTGACCTCCTCTCAATGTTTGACAGCCCATGTCCAAATGTTCAATGTTTTAGTACTTTTTGCACCAGTTCCTGGATCTTAATAGTAAAATTTACAACAGGCATTCGATCCATGAAACAACCAATACATTTCCTGAATTAATCAATGGTCTATATACAGTATACAGTATATTACATGAGAACTAACAGTGGGGATCTAAAAGTTTGACCACAAGAGGGCGACGTCTTGAATTCCGGGTTTGAGTGCGCGCTAGTTTTCTGTTAACACCATTAACTTATTATAGAGACGCTTTGGATATCAACCCGTCTGTGCGGTGACTGACGCGTAATTTACGCGGCCCCAGGTTCTCCACGGCAGCCGAGTTTCCACACGGAATATTACCAACTGTGTCGAAGACATGGCGCTCATAACTTTACTTTGTGCGCTCCTTGTGTCTTTTACAGGTAAGACAAATTTCTACCGGGATCATGGTGTCCGAAAGTGAAGCCCGAACAATCAATAGAATGAATTAAATAATCTAAAGGTAGATTGTTGTTGGATTCCATTTAAGAAGTTGCCTTTCGTGCGCCGCTAAACATTCTGTTAAAGTGTGACTTGAGGAAAAATCGTATTGGCTCTCCTGATAGATTAACTGTCTTCATTTGAGGTTATTTGTTCCGTTAGATATGGGTCACATTAATGGAATGGAGTTGCGCCTCAACACCCTCGGTTTCAGTTATTATTATAATTATTATATAAATGAATGTTAAAATTATTCTCATCATGATTGAATACATTTTGAGAATTATGGTTCCATTGTGTCAAAAGGCACATTTTGCAATGCATTCGCTTTGAAACGCGATTACACCCTTCTTTGTGAAATCTGGTACTGCAGATTCCTCTTGTGCTTCCTGCGTTGTAAAAAAAAAACAAAAACAAAACGGCATTTTTGTTGTCATTCAACAAAAACACAAAAAATGGAGAACTGCAGAACAAAAATTCACAGGTGAATGCATGAAACCTTTCAGACTTCTCTGCTTCACTGTTACTATGACTACAAACACGTAAGAAGCACAAGAAGTATGTGTAACCTGAAGTAAAAAATACCTCTGTCACCTTCTGTTTCTAGGGAATTTCCTCTTTGTTCAGATATAAACGTTAACATGTTATTATTCACCAAGACTGGATTATCAAGCAATGTCAAAATACGTGGAAGTGTCAGACACTGCCAGTGCTGACCATATAGATCACATGTGTCAAACTTAAGGCCCAGGGGCCAAATGTGGCCCGCCACATCGATTTATGAGGCCTGCGAGGGCATAAAAGGTCAGAGCGTCCAAAATTAAATGCTTTGACCACATTTCCCACAATGCAGTGATTAAGCCAATTTTTAACTTTGACAAAAAACAAAGTTAATGTCTACATTGTTTTTTATTCAGTTGGATAGTTTGATCCTTGATTGATGGAGTTCTGTGGGTTTCATAACCTGACAAATTAAAAGAATGTACTGTATGTTATAACATAGCAACAAGCAAACATTTTTTCTGTGCAGCTGTAATGTTTGTAACTCAAATAAGTAATAAAGTCAGAGTTATTAACATAAAGGAGTAGTTATATTTATTTTACATTAAGTTATGTTTAGTTACATCTATGAGTTACATCTGGCCCTTTTCAGGACAGCCATTATGCTGATGTGGCCCCTGGTGAAAATGAGTTTGACACCCCTAATATAGATTAATAAAACTACTCCATGAAAATTCTCCCATGGCAAAAGTTATAAGTTATATCCTCAACCACTCCTCATAGGTTTGCTTGAGTCCATTTCAGTGCGTCAGAGAACATATCTAAAACAAGAACCGTGACATCTCCGCTGGTTACCAGTTTCAAGTTAACATTACTCAGTGTATGACTGTGATTGTGACTATAAGAGTATCATCCCAGTTGCCATTTTCCCCAAACTTTTGCAGTTGACTCAGAGATATTGTCAAACCTACAACTGTGTCTTCCAGGTTTGACCGAAGGAGCGGAGTTGCTTCCAGAAACACAACTGAATGGAGTTGTGGGGGGCACGATGATGTTCACGACAACACTGACTCCAGGAACACCATATTTTGCACTGTCTTGGAAATTTGGTGCTGAAGCTATTTTCGATTTTAATGATAAGAACACAACTGGAGCAGAATATGAAGGCAGGATCACAGTTTTCATGTCTACTGGGTCACTGGAGCTCCGGAATCTAACTCTTAATGACAGTGGAGAATACCAACTTATCATTGTACCACAGGCATCACCAATAATCCAAGGAAATACCAGACTGATCGTTTATGGTGAGCAAACACTTCACATGCTGTACTATTCTGTATTTATTTCTTCTTCTTTTCCTTTCGGCTTTTCCCTTCAGGGGTCATCACAGCGAATCGGTTCCCTCCATCTAACCCTGTCTTCTGCATCCTCTTCTCTCACACCAACTACCTTCATGTCCTCTTTCACTACATCCATAAACCTCCTCTTTGGTCTTCCTCTAGGCCTCCTGCCTGGCAGTTCAAAAATTAAAACTGTTCTGTATGTATGTATCTTTTATTTATCTATCTGTTCTATCTATATATTACTACTTTTTTAGGCATTGCATAAGGGATCTTGTGACAAAAACATCTCTTTGGTTGTGTTCACGGCAACAAATCCATGATTGGTTTCTTGACAGATTGATTGACTGAATAGAGATTATGTTAAGAAATTAAGCAAAAACTAAAAAAAAATATTTTTTTTAGATGAATAAGAAAAGATGTGAAACACAATCTAAAATAAATTTATAGTATTAGATAATGGCATGATTAAAGTTACAGGTAGAAGAAGTTGAAACTTTATTAACTCTAATGAACAATACTCAACAATTATTTCCAACTCAACATAATTAACTATTTAATATAAATAAATGAATATACGTGGAAAAACAACGATCAAAATGATAGAATTAGTGATTTTTACTCACTTCAGTGACTGAAGTCAAACACACCATTAACAAAACCTGAAGCTGCACTTTGAAGTCTACATGTTTTGTAAATGGTCTAAATCAGTGGTCCCCAACCTTTTTGTGCCGTTTTTACGTCAGACAATATTTTCACTGACTGAAGTGTGGCGGATAAACACAACAACAATAAACAACCAGCATAAGAGCTGGAATTTGCAGCTTTCTTTGCGAGTATTTTGACAAACATCAATAATGATATATGAAGGAGAGAATCTGGTAATTTTCCAAAACAATACATTGTTTGTAATCGGATAATAAATAAAACGGAAAAGTATGACCAGTACCAGTCCGCAGGCCGGGAGTTGGGAACCATTGGTCTAGAATTTAACCCTAACCCTAATGCTACACAGACACAAAGTGTTATTTAGACTCTAAATAACACTTTGTGTCTGTGTAGCATTGCTGTCTCCTGATGAACATGGGATCTATCACCAGCTAATGTAGTGTTTTCCCTCTACAGTTCAATTTGTTCAATCTTTACTCCATTCCATTGGAGTCCTGACCATTTTGCTGCTTATTTGAACTTTCAGAACCAGTCTCTAATGTGGTGGTCAGTGCTAGTGATACAGACTTGGTGGAGTTCAACAGTACCGTCCGTCTGTCCTGCTCCTTCTCTGGATCCTCCCCGTCTTTCCTCTGGATGAACGGCAGCTCTGAGGTCACAGCCAGTGATAGAGTTCAGCTCACCGATGGAGGTTCTACTCTCACTATAGTCAATGTGAGCCGCTACGACCAGGGACCATTCAGGTGTCAGGTGTCCAATCCTGTCAGTAATGGCACCAGTGATCCAGTGAACCTCTCAGTCAGCTGTGAGTTACACCTGCCAAATAACATTCTATGTGCAAATAACATTGTAGTTTGTGATTTATTCACTGTTCTTTTTCTCCAATGCTTTCAGTTGGACCAGAAAATATTATTTTGACATCTTCCAACCAAGAATACAATAAGAAAGGCTCAAACGTTACTCTGTCCTGCTCAGCTGTCTCCAAACCTTCTGCCCAGCTTTCCTGGTATCTGAATGGAGATAAGCTTCCTAATGCTGGACCAGAGCTCAGACTGGTGAATGTACAATTAAATCAGAGTGGAAACTACACCTGTCATGCCTTTAACCAGAAAACTGGCAGGTATGAAGACTCCCTGCCTTCACCGTTGACTGTTTTGGGTAAGTTCGAATTAAAGGACACCTAAAACCCAACTTTATAGATAAAGTTGGGATTTAGGTATTCACCTGTCATCATATAAAATATTAATAAATAAAAATATAAATATGTCTTTAATTTAAATAAGTTCTGCAAAGTTTTCACAGACGTCACAATCTGTGATATGGAAGGCAAGTATAACAAATACAAAAGCAGAGGACAATCAAATACCACATGTTCAGAGGCATTGTTGGCTTTCTATCTGTAAAGCGCTTTGAAATGTCTTCAGATGTGATTAAGCGCTATATAAATAAAAGTTGATTGATTGAGTGATAATGTCGATCAAAGTTTAATTCCAGTTCCTCCATCCCATCAGCTTGTATTGTTATTATCTTATTACTGCCTGTGGATTCATCATATGATGCTTCAAGATAATAAATTCACCTGCATCTTTAGAGTTAAACACAACCTGTACACAGAAGACTGCAAATACACAGCAGTGTTTCCCCCTGCTAAC
Source organism: Antennarius maculatus (assembly GCA_013358685.1). Lineage (NCBI taxonomy): Eukaryota > Metazoa > Chordata > Actinopteri > Lophiiformes > Antennariidae > Antennarius > Antennarius maculatus. The sequence goes on from CM023615.1 coordinate 17,668,292, forward strand.
CGCAATGTTGTAGAAATGACAGTTGCACTCTTCAGTACCTTTTGGTTACTCAATCAACTCAAAGCACCTCGGTTACTTTTGTTCCCCTTTTCAAACAGAGATGATATCGGATGCCTCTATTATATCATCAACAAATGTGTCCATTGAGGGGAACTTGGTCAACTTTACCTGCGAGGCCACTGGTTCTATATTTAACAGAAGGTGGACGAAGGACGGCTCAGAACTGGTTCTGACTGATGACACAGTGTTTCACGATGGGAACAGAGTGCTGTCATTCAACAGAATTAATCGAGGAGACAGTGGAGAATATTTCTGTAACATCAGCAACCCTGTTGGCAGCGACTGGGCAAATTACATCATGGTTGTTAACTGTAGGTGACAAACTATAGAATGTGTGTGAATAATGCTTTTAAAAGCTGTGTATATACATCATTTTATTTCTGTTTGACTGCCTTTCAGATGGACCAGACAATGTTAAAATCGCAGGTCCAAGTGAGATACATTTTGGGGAGACCTTAGTGTTAACATGCTCTGCTGAGTCCACACCACCTGCAAGTTTCACCTGGAAACAGAATGGGACAGTGATACACAATTCTGCTGTGTTCACCAAAAATATCAGTGATATTTCAGACGATGACATCTACACCTGCCAAGCCATGAATAATATAACTGGGAGAATAATAACAGTGGAGCACAAATTGATTGTAACAGGTATGTTAATTAAAGCCAATAAGATAATAACAGCTGATAATGTAATAAATTTGCTCCTTTTGAAATGTATAAGGCCAATAATAAATGAGCCAATATGTAATAACTGTCAAATAATGTAATAAGTCATGAAGATAATGCAAAGTTTTAAAATAAATTTTGACTTATGTAATAATTTATTAATTTATTATGTAATAAATTATTACTTATGTCATTGGCTAGATATTATGCTATAGGCCTGGTAAAAAAAACCCAACTAACTTAAACCCTAACCTTAACACTAACCCCGAGCCAAAAAGTACTACATTATAGATTCAGGACTTATTTACTATGTTATTATGCTATTATATTTCAAAAAGGTCAAATTAATTGTTGTTGACTGCTATTACATTATTGGCTTCCGGAAGATAATAATATGGTGCTGATTAAAATTTTAGTTCAGCATTTTTGATAATCCATTATAAACCTTTAAATGCCTAAATTACCACAAGGCAACTCAACCATCCACCATGTCAGGCATCACTCTCGTATAAAATAAATAGCTATGTGTCTGATGTGATTTCAGACAAAACAGAGATATTCTTTTCTGCTTCATAACTACTGGTACGATGGGGCTCTTCTTAATATTGAATGCTGGAAAAACTAATATTTTTTGGTCTTTTTTGTTCTTGTCATCCCAGGCAGATCATCGGGATGTTCGAGTGGGTGCATCGCTGGAATCTGTATCGCATGTATTGTCGTCATCTGTTCAGTTGCTGCAGGGTTACTCATTTGTCAAAGAAAGTAAGTGGCTTTATGAAGATGTCTTCATGAATAGTCTTTGTAGTCATTACAAATGTAAAAGTAACAGGTCAGTATTAACAGATTTAGACTGAGAAGTTAGAGTTTTATAATACAGGAAGTCTTGACCAGCTTTTTAAGGGCATCCAACAACAAAAGCCAGATTCAACTGTTGATGTTGAAGAACCACTGCATGGTACTGTAGCATGTAGTATGTGACTTATCTTTAGAGCAAAGGAAGGGTTGGGGGGGAGGTATTGTTGGTGAGAGGCAGAGCTTTCATCGGAAAGATTGTCACCACTACCACTATTATCACCAGCGTTCCTTAGTATCCATGACAAACAGTAAAGTTACACATAGCAGCATCCTAGGAGCAGCTTGTGGGGTTCTGTACCTTGCTCAAGGGCACCTGAGCAGTGCTCAGGAGGTGAACTGACACCTCTCCAGCGCATGACAACACAACTGTCATTGATTGCTTTCTTGACTAATTGATTGAAATCCTCTGTAATAATGGGTGAAATATTGGATATGCTTCATGAGACTGCAGATATGATTGTTAAAATTATGTAATCAGATTAATTGTGTGCAGTTTTTAAGGTCAGATTGTTCCTTTATTACAATTACTCTGTTCCAGAATGTCGGCTAATAACAAAAATTTCAATTGCATACTAATGACTCATTTCCTCTCAAAGCAGAAAAAAGCAAAAACAATCCAGGACACTTTTCAAGACAGAAGGTGAGTATATATTCAAACGTGTGTTGTTGTTTTTTTGCTTACATGTACAGCATAATTCACCTGCTTTTGAGTCTTCCTAACCATTGATATTTCTTATGTGTTGATGGTGGAGGTAAAGGTGAGGACAACACAGCATATTCAAGTCAGGTAAATATTCCCATTGTGTTGACGTGTGCTCAATGCATGTTACACAGGCTATTAGAGACCTCAGTCTTAATTCACCTACCCACCAGGCTTATATTAACTATGAAAAGATGGATGGATGGACATGATTTTAATCAATGTCAGACTTTGAACCAGGAAGAGCTTCTGTGTACATAAACTCTGGAAGTGTGTACTGTACGAGTCTCAACCTCCACAGAAATTTTTTTTTCTTTTTTTTTTTTTTTGCAGCTTCTTATGTTTGATTGTCTTTGTTTTGGAATTATTAAAATGAATGGCTTATTGCATTATATCAAATAGGGATTATTTCTTCACCTAAATTTTAAGTAAAGCAGTTAACCAATATTTATCTTCTTTCTTTCTAAAAAAGGAGCCAAACTATGTAGATATCGATTTTGGACAGAACAAAAATAGACGGCCAAACCAGCTGGATCCACAGAACAACTCGTCAGAATATGCTGAGATCAGAGTGATGAACAATCCTCCTCCAGCAGCCTCACCTCCGACTTATGATGTTTACCTGCAGCGAACAAAGGGTAAAGCTCCCCAGCCTGACGCCAATGGAACTGAACTGAATGCTCGGGCTCTGAAGGACTGACCACATTAGATATGATGGATCATGTGGCCACCATAGCCTGGACAGCAAAGCAGCTGAATATAGTATGTGGTGAAAACCTGCGGTCCCATCTGAGTGCCATTTTAAAGGACTAAGTCAGACGGGAGTTTACTTAGAGCACTTTAGCAGTGGTTAATATTCAACCAGTCTGTGAGAGTTATAGCCTGGACTTAGGTCAGAAGTTGCCTAATGTTGCCCGATGAGTTTGCATACATAAGTTATCCTTTCCTTTTTTTGCATGTACAGTCAATGAAAAGTGTTCCTAATGCAAATTATTACCTCTATTAAGGAGGTTATGTTTTTGAACTGGGTTGTTTGCTTTTGCGTTTGCAGGGTTATGGAAATACAATAGGCCCAATAGGCATTAACGTGGTACAGCAAGAGTCAAGGGAGAAACCGCTAAAGTTTGAAGTGGATCCAAATTGCAGAATGATATAACTTGATAACGTTTGTAAGATTTAGTTGTACGTTTATCCAGCAGGGGTTCAAGCAAGGAAGACAGCAAATGAAGAGAGTGAGTGGATATGGACAATGAATAAAAAGCTAATCAGATCATTTTTTAATCTGTTTCACAATGTTTGCATTTGAAAGCACAAATAAACACAACCTCACCTCATAGAAAAGGCAAAAAAAAAATGTTTGTATGGCCTTACAGTTTGGTACTGTTCTTACCAGGATGCTTGGGCTTGCTTTCCAGAGGCTGATACACAGCCAAAATAAGACGTTATAGGATGCTATAATTATGTTAAGAAGAAAATACTGGTGAATTTATTGTAACTGTAGATAACTGCTGCATATTCAGAAGAGATTATTGTGAATTAATGCAATGATTCATTCAAGTCCGACCTTTTTTAATGTCAATATATCCCCCTCTGAGTGTCCGTCTGTTTCTCTGTGCTCCATTCAGTCTTTTTCCATTTGGGGGAAAACGGGTAGATTTCACTGGATACTAGAATAACACCTACAGGTAAAAATCGTTCAAGTTAAAAACAGGTGAGCAGAAAATTATCTGCTAACAAACCTCTCATGCTTATTCTAGTGATGAGTGATAATTCAGGACAAGTTTAGTGTAAATGTCAAAAAACGTATAAACAGGCATGAAGAGGTGTTTCCTCTATGCCTAATATGAGATTATGTTTGAAATAATGTTACTTGAAGATTTCTATAGTTCATTTTAACAGCTGATTTTTTTTTTTTATTCAAAAAGTTTCTTTTAGTATTAAAATGGAAGATGGCACTTTGAGAGAAATATCACCACATATTTCTAACAATGACACAAAAACAGTCACATCCTGGCATATTTTGCAGCTTCTTTAAGGACAAAGATGTAAAACTGATATATCATGTAATAAGTAATAATTGTCAATGAAATAACAAGTATGGCAACAAATTTTTTGTCTCATTTGAAAAGATTGATTTAAAGAGTGAAGGCCTTTTCTTCAGTTGGGCACAACATTACTGTATTCACCTTTGTTGGATTGTTGATAATTTGTTAACACTAACTGCAGGAATCGTGTAGTGCAGCACTTTTTGATGATAGAATTTCTTTTGTTGTTGTTCAGCAAAAACTACAAGAATGAAGTGTCCCGACACAAGCTAATGAGTGTCTGGCCAGATTCCCTCTCCTGGTTAATTATTGCTAAAGATAAAACTGAGTTAGTCACACAGTTGATTTCATTTGCACTGAGAGAGAAAGATTACACAAGCCGTGTTTCCCACACAAAACTAAATCCTTTTGTTGTTCTTTAAAATGTATAAATGCTAACAATGACATGAAGACATGCTAAATGTCAGTCGAAGATGAAAACTTATAAATTGATTTAAAGATGACCATGGAATGTTTTGAAGAACGATTATTATTTCAAACATTAAAATTCACTAAGTTTTCATGCTGTATGCTCAGGAGATAACCTTTAAATCTCCCTTTCTAGTAGTGCACACAATTTAGTAAAAGATCTTGACATATTAACAAGGGAAAGGGTGAATTGTTTTAAATTCTTGCGATTCTAACCATTAAATATATTTATAGCGTTTAAAATCCATTAATACATCAATCTTTACTGCATTACAGTTCATTCATTTGGCTAATCTTTAACCGTAAGGGATAAGTATCTTAAAAAGCTTTTGAGTGTTTTTTAATTCAAGAGACACTTCATCTTTTTCTTTGTGAACACTGTTAACATTGAATATGTGATCTCTTGTTTTCTTTTTCACATGAATGTAGCTTTTCTTTAACCATCACATTGGCTCCAAAGTGAATGTTTGATTAAGATTTGAACTGTTTAACCAAAGAAAGAATGAGGTGAATGTTTTATAATATTACCTTCAGATGAATAAACCATTTTTACATCGAATCTGCACACATTTAAGTGTATCTGATTGTCTTGTTCACATATAGTAGTGCTTGTTTCTGTGTTTACACATTTATAACACCTTTGGTACATTTCATGTGTTGAAGTAAAATGAGATACCAGCTTAACAAGGTTCTAGGTTACTTATATCTAATAGGGAACCGGAGATTCAGTCTAGTACAGATATGAATGTGACTTTGACTTTCAGTCCAAGTTAGTGCAAGGTAGCTCACATTTTCTTACAATTTTAAAAAATGTTTGGTGTTGATAGTTGTGATAATCAATGACGTACGTGTTCTTCAGTGGCACAAAAAAGATAGGCGCTGCAGGCAAAACAAGATGCAAATATAAATCCATTTCCATGTATGATACTGTATTATATTTACTGTATACCAGTATGTTCAAAGTTCGGTGTGACTAATACATAGCAATATATCTACTCAAAACAGGACACTAAGATAAAGGGAGTGTGAATGAAAATCATAAAGTAAGGTATTGATTGAGTGATACAGTCATGAGAGAATAACCCCATCCTTGTTTTTTTTAAACAGGGAACATGAGGCCTAAAAGGAAAAGTGCCATCTAGTGTTCAATGACTGAACAAATTACCCGAGAGAACACACTGTAGAGGAAGAAAAAATACCATAACTGTGTTTTACATTTGGTACCGAAAATATAATTTGATTAATTTACTGACTGCTGGTGTTAATGCAGAATAATGCTGCAGTGATGGATTTATAAACCTTATCTTTTGGAATATTTGGAATACAGTACATTCATACAGTTTTGTGAAAAAGTATAATTACAATTTCAGTTGTAACTGTAGGTCAGAAATTCTGTAAGTATTTAGGCCAGAAAGGAAGGCCTAGTAGGCCCTAGCTACCATTTATTCATTTCTCCTACTTTATTTCGGGTTAAAAGTAGTCATAAGTCATAAATCAATATTTTTATGTAAATATCCATTTACAAATTACCCATTTACAAATATTTGTACAGCAGAATTTGTATACATTTTTTGGATGTTCCCCACTGGCTGTCTTACTGATCTCTCTATTTCTATCTCCATCTCTAAAATTTTGGATTTCCTTTTTCACACCAGCCAGTCAAAGCAGAGGACCGCCCACCAGAGAGTCAGCATCTACCTGGGGAGTTTTTGTTTGCGTCATGTTTGTTCTAAGGGGTTCAGTTGGTTTCCTCTTTCATTCTGACTTTTAAAGCTCTATGAGGCACCTCTGGTGGGATTCAGCGCAGTGTAAATAACCCTGACGTGACTTGATTATCAAGCATGCTTTCATCATGTAATCACATTTTTTACCTTACACTACTGACACTGTGATCTGGTATGCAGTTGGACAAGAAGTGAACCTGTGTGGAAAAATGCAGCTATTGAAAACACAGCATTGAGCTAGCTTTGATTCCTTGTCGCCCTCTGATGGGGGATCCTGATATCCATCACAGCTTTCAGACAGGGCTTCTCAGCTGTAATCATTCAAGAAGATAAGAATAGTTTAATAACGGAAGTCAGGTTAAAGGATTCAGATGTTGGAGTGAAAGCTTTTATCTTTTATGTAGTTTTTCCATGGAAAGTCATCATCAGCATGCAGACTTGACCTTGTTTCGGAGAAATTTGACAAAATGTACCTTAAATTTGTTCTTCACTTCATTTATCCTCAATAATTGTGCCGTCGATACATTAGAATATGAATTATAAAGGGTTTTGTTTTTTGCATTGAAGTCACAGTGTGGGTGAGTTTCTTATGTTTTGACATAACAGCATTGCTGGGAGAAGCCATTTGGGAAACTCACAGTCGTGAAATTCATTGTGGGGTAAGTTTTTGGTTTGGAAACATATGCTTGAGATTATGTTCAAGTTTATTGCTGTTAATATTTCAAGACTGTACATTATGGGGATTATGTAGATTACTGCAGATCACGGTAAATGCTAATGCTAGCATATACATCAATGTTAGTATAGACATTAGCGGAAAGCTAATTCATTTTTTATATTATGGTATATTCTGCTTATGAATATACTATAATATAACTGTTTAATTTTACAGTTAAGATATTTACTGAATTGTGTTATCATTTTATACACATTATAACTATGTTTTAAAGGTTGATTCACTGTTAATCTAGTATGTTGGAGTAAGAACATGTAAAATGATGTCTTTGCATGTGTGTAACTCTGAGTGTCCTGTTCCTCATATACTACAGGTGTGGGTAAAATGTAAGTTTGCACAATCAGAGTTTTCAAACTAAATAGCTGAAACCATTTATTTGGTAACTGAAACACATCAAGATCTCTCTGTATCATCTGAAACAAGGATAAATTCCATGAGAGTCCCGTCCAGGACTGTATATTCAATAAATGTTAGTGTCGGCTGACCTAAGTGTTCTTCGATAATTGGATTCCTCTTTGTAAGATCTGATGCCAGTGAATGAATCCTCTGCAGAGTATATCGTTCATTAATTCTGTCTGTTCATTAAACCTTGTGATTTGCTAAATTGCTGTTTCAGGTATAAACTAAAACACTCCCTTGGTATCTGAGGACTGGAGAATTCTGTCTCCTCAACCCTGACGCAGTGTTTTCTGAGTAAAGACTCTAAATGAATCTTCTGAATCAGAGCTTTCCTTGGGGTCTGTTGTCTACCTTCCCAGCTGTGGTACCAGGGGCAGAATAACACTAAAAACATCCTGCAATTATCAACATGAAGGAAAGTAAGATAAAACTCCATATTTAAATCAATGTGTCACGTGTCTTCTCATAATAATGCCTATTTTTGGTGTTTCCTCCTCCGTCACATCAATAGCAATGACATCGCGAGTCATTGTTTGACCAAGACAACCTCTGACTTAGTTGTGTTACTGATTCACTTGCACCCTCAAAAGAGGCTTTTGTGAAGCCAACCTCCATCTACAAAATAACTTACTCATAATACTTATGTGCTGTTTCTCTTACTCTTCAGCAACTGAGCAAATATGATAACAGAGTCGCACATAGCAAACAGATGGGGGAGACAGAGGCCTAAGGGTGTGTTATTCATATAATATTTGCTGCCTTTTGATCTTTTTTTTCCAGTACATCACTTCTTCATAATTTATTTGTCAGTTACATTTTGTGTTATTGAACTAAATCTGTGGACCTATGACAGAGTTTTCTGTTCTCTGTAAATGATGATGCTTGAACATTTCAAAGACATTTTTGAAGGCTTTTCAAAGACGAAAAAAGAGCAAAAAACAAAACTACCTTTCCTTGTCTTGTTCAGTTGTATTTATAGTGAGTAGTTTTTTTATCCTGTGGGGGTCAGTACGGTATGTTCTTAAGCTTTCTTTTAGAGCAGACTCTGTGCTTTAGAATGTAGAATATCCCTCAGAAGTCTAATGTAATTACTACCTACAATGATGACACAATGCTGCCGTAAACACTTTCCATTGTGTTTCAATGTGTAAATAGTGGCAATGTTCTTGAATGCGACTGCAAACAACTGTTGATCCTCTAGTATTGCAACCCAAGCGGCCATACCTGCATCTGTGAATTTAGTTACATATCTAAACAATGACAAGGCATTGCCAGGAAAGGCTCGTGCCCAGACAAACAGGTTTATACATTTTATCCAAGCACATCAGAATGACTCTGCTCTTTTGCAAAGAAATATGGTTCCTGTAGACCCTGATTAAAAGGACCAGGACATGAGGGGATCCAGGGGATACGTATCTGTGCTCTTTCTCTTTCTGTGTTGTATTGCTTGTTGTCATCTCTGGTGTGCCATTGATTCATAAATTCTTGCAAAATGTATTTGCATGAAAATTTGCAACAGAATTTTGCAAATGACCTGTACTGTATTCAAAATAGGCTATGGGTCAAACAGTATGGCAGAATTTTATTACTGTACACCATAGAAGGGGATGGAGGCAAGAGGTTATCACGTAATGCAAGTCACCTAATATTACCTTCTAGAGTATATATGTATTCCACAAATTAAAATATTTACCTGCTTTATTACTTTTTCTGTGCAGTTTTTTTTCTTTTTTACTTTTTTCTCTGGAAAATATACATTTTTACATTGTAGTTTTTAACCCCCTAACTAATCTCTAGATTTATGTATTTATGTATCAGCTATAGTTATTAGTCACTTTTTGAATTAAGGTGATTCTAAATGATGTTTATATGTGATATGCTCATTGTTAATCTGGCTCCCACCTTCTGAAGCTGCTTCACATTGTCATCTGGAGGCTTGACTAATATTGCAGCCATGCTAACCAGTTCCTCTTGTGACTCCGGTACAAAACACAGGTGCAGTCAGATACTGAACTTTGGACTGGTCGCAGGCCAAATAATGCCACATGTTTACTAAGTGCTATTGTGAAAGATGAAAGCTGGATTGTCTGCTCATCATCTAGCAATGACAGCTTCTCTTTCTTCTGTTTTAAACAGATGTGAGGTGCACTAAATTATCAGAGTTAATATTCTGGTTTGTCATTAAATGCTGCATATTTTGTTATATCCAAATAAGAGGTTCTGTAGACTGAGTACACAGAACGGAACAGATAAACATTTACAACAGAAAGCTGCTGCAGGTGCAGGTGTATTCATTTGGAGTGTAAACTTCATGGAAAATGAACAGACTTGATACGCACACAGACACACACACAAAATACGTAAGTACACATGAAACTTTCAGAAGTAGATAAAACTAGAAAAATATCCCAAAGAGTCAATAAATCTCCCACAATATTTGTATTACTTATTAAACATTAATCAATAACCCCACATGCAACACCTCCGGAACATACCTTCTGTCATAATTTATCATTTTGCCCATGGACCACTGACAGAGCTTAACCCACCACGGTAAACGAACAATGTCATACACCTTTGGTAAGTTTGAGGAGAGAGAGAACACCAGATAACCAGAAGCACCTGGAGATAAGAATTGGGGTTTGCTTCTGTAAGTATTTAGGGGTAAGGGGTTGGACATATGTGAAAATATAGAGAAGAAACACAGAGGACCACCTCAGACTATTCATACACAATGAAGAAGATAAGTGAAGGAACTTCTGCTATTTTACTGCTTGCTGTCATACGAGGTAAGCTCTGATGCTGCTAATATATGAAATTACTTAACTGTAAAAGACTGTCAAATTACACTAAATACATTTTGCTGTCTTCCTCAGGGGCTCTGGCTTCTGGTGCTGTGGAGGTCAAGCCCTCCGTCAACCCTGCTGTGGTTGGGGACACAGTGATGCTGTCTCTGTCTCCTTCTGGGACTGTGAGTAGTGGGAGCTGGTCAGTGGGAAACTCCCTCATCATCACCTGGGCGAGGGGAGAGCAGCTAGTTTTCCCCAGTCACGATGGCAGGGCATCGGTCAATGTCCTGACTGGAGCTCTCAATCTGAGCTCCCTCACAGTGGCTGATTCAGGAGTCTACATAGTGCAGAGCAGCAACCCCCAGATTAAAGCCAATGCTTCCATCAGTGTTCTGGGTAAGCCTGAATAAATAATTGGGAAGAAGTAGTTGCAATAGCACCGCAACTACAAACTGTGTGGACTCTTCTGAAAACTGAAACCATAGTGACTTGAGTTCACCTTGTCCCCTTCGTTCAAATGTGACTGCACCTATTCACACCTTGAAGACAGTGTTGCCATTCCAAAAAAATAAATGCAAGCTGTGAATTAAATTGGGATTGTAAGGAAGTATTAAGTTTCAAAATAATCATGGTTTGCAGAAAGAATTGTTTTTTTCTGATCATTGGATTCCATGTTTCAGATGCTAAATATAAAAAGAGCTAAACCTTGACTTACCCTTTATTTCCAGCATTATATCCAGCTTAATTACTTACTTTCAGTTATGTTTTGAAGGATGGTAAACAAATTTATGACCAAGTATTGTCAACAAGGAACCCACATTAAACGGCACAAAGAAATACAGTAGATAGATAGATACATACATCACATAGATGTAGATAGAAACTAAATGACAAGAGAATTTAAAAACAGCAAAAAATAACATTCAATTCCTTCAAAGCTGTGAACATTGCCTGTGGGAGTCTTCTGTAACTGGTTGTCATGGAGAAAAAAATGTTCTGATGAATTGTTTATGTTACCTTTTTACTGGAACTGGTTCCTGTTGCAGGGAAAAATGAGGAGTCCTAAACAGTGAGAGGCCTTTAAAGTATTTTGACTGACAACCACCGAGAGTATGTCATCAATACTTGAAGTAATGGCCAATGTTTGTGTTGGTTTCGCTGCCCTTTTGACAGCGGAGTCAGGGATATTTCCACAAGCAAAATCAATTTCAGGATACCTGTATCAGCCTGTTGTATTTTTATATCGGTGTTTAACAGCACAGCTTGTTCCTGTGGAGTGTTGTAGATTCAGTTCAACACTTTAAGAACTAAAAGGTGATCCTTCCATTTTCTAACAGAACAGTCTTTACATAAGTTGTGGCATAATATTTATGGTTTATAAATTCTAACTAAATTAAAATTGACAACTAAAATGCCTGTGTTTGAGATTGAGATTGAGGCCTAGAAATCACTATCAAGTATCCTGTTGTATCTTCAGGGTTATATACAGTATATCAATAAAAATAACTCATTGTTGTTTTAAAATCAGACATTGGAATTATATTGGAATTGTATTGGAAAGAATTAGATTGCAGTTGTACAGGTATATAAATATGCCTATAAAATTTTAAGACCAGAACTTAATTTTTTAAAATTGTCAATCATGTTGCTTGTCTTCTATAAATAGCGAACAGTATTTATTGTTAGTTACATCTAAATCCATGTTTCTTTGTCCTGGTTTTCACAGAACCCATTAGAAATGTCACAGCGAGTGTGAATCAAACCAATTTGATGGAGATTAGCAGTTCAGCAGTTGTCACATGCTCCGTCTCCTCTGGATCTTCTATGTCTTTCCTCTGGATGAACAGCAGCTCTGAGGTCACAGCCAGTGACAGAGTTCAGCTCACTGATGCAGGTTCTACTCTCACTATAGTCAATGTGAGTCGCCATGACCAGGGTCCATTCAGGTGCCATGTGTTCAATTCTGTCAGTAATGGCACCAGTCAACCACTAAATTTAAGCATCAGCTGTGAGTAAAGTTTCACTTAAATTATTATTTACTCCCCCAGGTAAACAGTTCTAAAAATGCATCATTCCTCTTTTCCTCTGCCATTTTTTATGCCTCTTCATCAGATGGTCCAGATGGCATGACCATAACAGTGAATGGACAGAATACAACTTTCTTCTCAAGTGGATCCAATCTCTCAATGTTCTGTTCAGCGCAGTCCAATCCCCGGGCTCACCTTCAGTGGGCTGCCAGAGGAGGGCTTATGAACACAACTGGTCCGCTGTTGGAGTTGTTCAGTGTCAGCGAGGACCAAAGTGGCACATATTCCTGTCTGGCCTTCAATAGTCACACCAACGTGACACGTAATGTCACAGCAAATATCACGATAGCAGGTGAGTACGTTTGCATTGTGATGTCAGCCTCCATATTTCTTCATCTGTTCCCTGTTTGATAATTGCTTTATTTTTCAATACAGATGTGTCAGGATCAGAGCAACAGGCGGTCAACATGTGGCTCCTGCCTTTGCTATTATTGGTTGGATTCTTCTTGTAGACATCAGGCAAGTTTAGGATAAAAATACATCCGTTTTAATCTTTTTTACACTCCAAAACCTAAATTTTTTTATTTTTAGTCCTGAACATAATAGGCTAAATTATAGATTACAATATAGGTAAGATGTGCTTCCTGGTGAGACATTATAGAGCTAAACAAAAAAAACAGATTGCCACTACTAGTTATTTTAACTATTGACACTGTAAAGACAATATAGAATTTGACCTAAAAAATTATTGTTGTTACTGGAATTTTATAAAGCATAATTTCTATTAACAAACAAGTCCAAAAACCAAGCATTTGCAGTTATTAAAAAAATATAGTAACCGCTTCTCTTTCACAGATACCGGGGAGTCTGATGCAGTGAAAGAAACAGGATACAGAGAACCTTTCCCTCATGTCCAAAAAAAGCACCCACAACTATTTTCACATGTATTGAAATGTTTTTTAATTGGCAATTGAATTAAACAATATATTATTATGAGCTAATTTGATTAACATTATCGACTGTCAAATATTTTGTTCCCCTTGCTTTTGTTTCTTGCAATTTGTTCAATAATAAAACATAGAATTTGGCTGATAAGAAGAACTTAAAGTGAGCAGGAACTGCCCAGCCGCACCTACATCAAACACAAAATATAAAAAAACAGTAACTTGTCAAAAACTGTACCAGCTCTCACGTGTTATACAGGTATTCTTTGTTGGACCCTTGTACACTGTGCAGGACTCAGGATCTGGTTCAATGGCTGTCACTGTTTAAGTAAGATTAAGTGTTTGAAACGAAACTTAGGAACTGGGAGTAAGGAGAGGGAAAGATATTTCTGATAAAGGAAAACTGTTGTCTGTTATGAAAGCCTGTTCATGTTTTAAAGTAGAAAAGCAGCTCGTTTTCAAATAATTCTAAAAGCAAAAGTGTTTGATGAAAAGATGTGAATGTGATGAATGATAAAGCATTTAAAAACAAGGTTGTTGTTTTTTTCCAGAAAATAGTTTTAGTCACATTTTCCATCACATCAAATTGTGTATTCTGTAACCTTTTCTTTGTTTTTAGTCATTTCTCTACTTTCAAATGTTTAATCATCCTGCAATGTGAGAGAAGGCGCTATATATAAGTATTTTGCAGCATTTATCTAGATTACTTAAACCCACTTGCAAACTTTTCACAGTCATATCAACAAACTATTCCAAAGCATCCCCAATATCACCCGATACTGACTGAAGTTGACAGTAAACGAAAAGTCCTTGATGTGTACCGGTGTGTACTGTGTAAAATCACACAAAACAAGGTGTGGCCATGGCAGGGAGGCAGGATGGTGATGGTCGAGTACTGGTAGGCATTTACATAATGATATCAGAAAGCTAGACTGATTCAGAGCAAATATTTGCTGAACTGAAAGCGCCTGGGTCCGTATAACATCACCAGGTTTTGAATTTATCAAGTATATTTAGCTGACAGTGGCCAACCAGAAAGGAGTTGAAGAGAAGAATGGAGTCTCCAGTGGTGTTTGTCCTAATCCTGGCCACAATCACTTTTCAAGCAGGTAAGGCTAAATTGTTTTTTTTGTATTTGAATTAATTTACTGATCACTCACGTGCAAGTAGTTTTAAGTTCAGATAATAATATTTAAATATGCCACTTACTTATATTTTATTCTTAGTACAGTTCCTGTCAAACATTTGGTCATTGTGTTCAAACAGATGCTGAATGTACTGATGATTATTTCAACCATATTCAAGGGTGATGACTGCTGCCTGTTTCTCTTCTATCTGTTTCTCCAGCTCCTGCATGTACCCAGACTTTAAAAGCCTCTAAGAACCCCTTGCCAGTGGGCAGCAATGTCACACTTTACACAGAAGCCAATGTCACTACGGGCGTATGGATATTCCAAAACGGAGTGATTGTGTTCATATTCCCAGGACAAGAAGTCATAATCCAAAGTTACCAGAACAGGGTGACATTAAATAATACCAATAATTTTACATCATTGACCATAAAGTCACTGACAGTGAACGACTCCGGGCCGTACACCTTACAGGGAGTGAATTCTTTTCAAGCCAGTTTAATGCTGTCAGTTCAAGGTAAGAACTTTTCATATTTCTCCATTAAAGCTCATATCATACATATAAATACATATAAATGAAGATTTCTAAAACTTAAAATGGCGTTCTGTCTGTTTACATTAACTAGTATCTACTGTTCTTTTTTTTCATGTTTATGTGTTCTCAAGGACTTTACAGCCATTAGCCACCTTGACGATGTAGGAGAGCGAGTCCTAATTCAGTCTCAATCATGCAGAATTAAATAAAAAGGACATTTAGGCCCATTATTTTATACTCATTCTGTAAATATTTATGTCTCCAAACATAGAAGAATTAATATAATGCTCATATACAGTCATACACTCATCTACCGTAGTACCTTGAGAGACAAGTTTAATTCATTCCGAGTTTGTGAGTCAATCTGCTTGTATCTCAAATGAATTTTCTCCAATTAAAATAACTACAATCAATTTAATCTGTTCCAACCTTTTTATGAAAAAAAGAAAGATGTTTTTTGTTAAAGAATAGATGTGCACACTTTACCTGTGCATAATTAATTATATATAAGTTATGTAAATAATGATGAGGCATAAACAGAAAAGCAAAAGCTACAAGCACACACAAGCTGTGTCTTTACTCCGCGGACAACATATGGGAAAGAATGAGATGTGATCTGAGCTTTGCTGCACCCTTCTTTTAATTAGCGGTGGTGTCTCGAAGTACGGCACGTAACTCAGATTTTTTCTCGTATCTCGACAAACTTTTGTGTCGATTAACTTGTCTGTCAAGGTACTACTGTATTACTATTTTTCTATTTGTCTTTTTTTTTTCACTTCACTGAAGCAGAACAGACAGACAGATTTCATTTTCATTCACTTCAGTGTGGCTTCTGGCTTCAAATTTAAGATCAGACATCAGTTAAAGCATGTTGGACTTTTACCTGCATTTATTACGAAACACTACATTGCTTTTCCTCTGCAGTCCTACTAAAACCTATTATTTCACTTTTTTTTTAGAGCCAATTTCAAATGTGGCTCTGATGGCAAAAGCAACCAACCTGGTGGAAAGCAATGACACAGCAGTTCTCACGTGTTCCGTGTCAAAAGGGACATCATTATCTTATGTTTGGATAAACAACAGTCAAGTGATCACACCCCGCGAGGGAGTAGAGTTCAGCGATGAAGGCGCCATTCTAACTCTTGTCAAGGTGACTCGCTACGATGAGGGGCCATTCTGGTGCAATGTGTCTAATGCTGTCAGCGCTGGCATCAGTCAACCAGTAAATCTGAACATCAGCTGTGAGTTTTTGCAACACACATTAGTGGCCTGCTGTATGTGTAAAATTCTAACTAGATGACATCAACCCTAAAAACTACTAATCTCTTTCTGCTTTATCAGATGGTCCCAGCAACACAGCATTAATGATCATGCCCATGAAACCCGCATATAAAACTGGATCAAACATCAACATCAGTTGCTCCACTAAGTCCAAGCCTTCAGCGATGATTAAATGGATGTTTGACGGAATGGATCTGAATCATTCTGGCTCAATGCTTTACCTAAAGAATGTTACAGAGAACAAAACAGGAAATTACAAATGCGTATTTCACAATGTAATCACGCTCAGGTTCAGCAGTGCAAATGCAATGATCGAGATTGTAGGTAAGGCTGGATTTATGATATTGTTACAGAACTGATTGCTCCTTTCATTTTCTGCCTGTCAGCAACGTGAATCATCCTTTGTATTTTGGAGAGGGTGTAAACTGATTTCATAAGAGTGAGATAAGATCAATATTACTCTCATATTTGCTATTCAATATGAACCCCACAGGATCCAGTCAGTCCTCTTATCTTGACATTAAGACAGGAGCTTACTTTTTTTAGGGTTAGCCATGCTAACTGTGTAAACAGCCACCAACATACATAAGTGAATTTAAATAAGTCACTTTTTTTGTCGTCCTGTAGAGCCGATAACAGCAATTATGGTGACTGTCAAAGGTGAACCAGCAATACTTCACAAGTCGCTCAGCCTGTATTGTGATGTGACTGGACCTGCTGACAAAATCACCTGGTGGAAAAACGGCCAGCCCGTTTTGCCTGACAATACAACAGAATTTGAAATGGGTAACAAGACGCTAACCCTCAACCCAGTCAAACTTTCAGATAAAGGAGATTACTACTGTCAGGCTTATAATAAAGTGAGCAACAAGACCAGCAGCCCCTATATGTTGAAAGTATACTGTAAGTATCTAGATCTCTCTTTAGCTCTCTCTCTTTTCTCTGTGTCTTGATATATTCTACCTAAAAAATACTCTTGCAGAACAATTGAAACAAATGTCACTTACTGAAGTGAAGTAAACATCACTTTGTTGGTATCAATTATCCAAATGTGTACCATTGCCTTTATGCAGAGTACTTTTTTACATTAATGCATTTACAGCTATGTGGAACCTCTGTCAGTGAAAGTGTTTTAAGTTAATATCCATGTGTTTAGATGGACCTGAGAAACCAGTTATCATGGGTCCAAAATATGTTAAAATGGGAGCCAACGTCACACTGAGCTGCAATGCATCATCAAACCCTCCCAGCAGCTATAAGTGGTACTTCAATGGTTCTGTGGTGGCCTATATGTCTGAATACGTCACACCTCCTTTAACCGGCAACATGAGTATGAAGTATACCTGTGTGGCCTTCAACAACATCACGGGCAAAAACAGCACTGCCTACAAGATGGTTTCTGTTATTGGTGAGATTTGAAATTTTTTATTTAGAGTTAAAATACTTTGCCCACACACACACACACACACACACACACACACACACACACACACACACACACACACACACACACGCTAGATCAGGAAAGAATTAATGAAACGTTATGTTTTTCTTTATTTTTCTCAGCTCCATTAAAGGATGTAAAAGTAAAAGCGGCAATGAAAGATGCCATAGAAGGTTATTTTTACTATCTTACATGTAATGTGACTGGGCCTGCTGAGTATGTTCACTGGATGAAAGATGGTGAGCTGCTGAAGGGAGACAACAGAACAATGATACACATGGATAACAACACACTCACCTTCAATCCACTTGAATACAATGATACTGGATATTATAAGTGTGTTGCAGCCAATGAACTCTGGAACAAGACCAGCCCTGCTTACAAACTCCTTGTGTACTGTGAGTAAATGTAAAATTTAAGTACAGTATTTTCTGCGCTATAAGGCGCATTGGACAACAAGGCACACCTTCAATGAATGACCCATTTCAAAACCTTTTCCATATATAAGGCACACTGGATTATAAGGCGCACTGTCTTTTTTTGAGAAAACTAAAGGCTTTTAGGTGCGCCTTATAGTGTGGAATATACAGTTTTTTAAGTATTGTAGTACATCATCTTACGGTATTTAACAAAATACAGAACCATAAATACCTGCTGTCTTCTTTGTTGCAGTTGGCCCCAAAATGACTGTCATTAAAGGGTCAGCTTATGGAGAGGAAGGAAAATCTGTAGTTTTCAACTGTTCGGCAAAGTCGTGGCCTCCCAGTTACTTCAGCTGGTGGTACAATGGCTCCAATGTGGGCAATTCTTCATTGCTTGAAATTGGCCCATTGACTTTCAATAGTAGTGGAAAATACATCTGCCTGGCTTACAATAATGTAACTGGAAAGAACGACACAAAATCCAAGATGCTCACAGTCATTGGTAAGGAAACCTGAGTTAGGTTTGACTTATGCACTTGAGTATTAGAGAGATTCTGTGCTGACATCTGCTGTTTTCACAGAGGCTGTAGAGTCAGTGATGATCCGAAAAAGCACAGTTCCAATAGAATTTAAAAACTTCACTCTCATCTGTGAAGTCATCGGGCCATATGATGAACTCTACTGGACCAAGGATGGCATGCCCTTCAACTACACATACTACTACAACTCCACGCATCACAACTCCACGCATCACAACTACACGTATCATAACTACACGTATCATAACTACACATATCATAACTACACGCATCACTACAATACAACTTATGGAAATATGTATTACTACTTTGAAAACAACACGCTGACATTCACTCCAGTGACGACGCGCAATGATGGGGTCTATCTGTGCATCATCAAAAATCGGGCAGGTTTAACCACCAGCCCCCCATACAAGCTGCTGGTGAACTGTGAGTGTTGTGGGAAATGAGAGAGGGTGTTGTTTCCTTACTAATTCAAAGCATTTTGACTATTTCTAGTAATATCAGTATCGATATGATTTACTATTTTATTCTAAAGTTTGAATGTATACTCAAGTGTATATGCCACAATCTTTACAGTTAATCATAATCATACACTGAGAGAATGCATATGAATACACAGTGAGATTAACAGAAGGTGACCTTAATCATGAGTCCTATAAAATTGTTTGAGATTGTGAATTACATTGGACAGTTCTTTGAATGTGGCTTCAAGTGTATTTTGATTTGGATTAGTATGGCTAAAATGCAATGTGTTGTCCCATATTAGTCACTACAAAATATCTTATTGATCACAATTCTGAGAAAACTCTGTGTGTTTGCAGATGGGCCTCTGTCAGTGACTATCAAGAGAACAACTACAATTTTTGGCATCCTCGTTACCCTGGAATGCTTGGCTGATTCTCGTCCAGAATGTGAATTCACCTGGTATTTGAACAATCACACAATACCTTTTGACAATGGCTCCACTATTTCTTTCCCTTCAGTAGCAAACAGTGAGGGGAACTATACATGCCAAGCGACAAATCCTGTGACTGGCATCACAATGAACCAAACCAAAGCCTATACTGTTGGTAAGTAAGTCTTTTACGCTCTCTTTATTACCTCTGCTAAAAGCAGTGGCAGGAGTTTATATATTCAGGATTTCCTATTTGTTGATCTACAAGAGAGCTCTAAAGGTTGACGGAACGATTTAGATGACATTTTTTGTTGGATCAAGGGCCAAGGGACAGTCTTTTAGATCTGTGTACAGATTCATATTCTGGATCTCTTTAACTCTTTCTAATACATTAGAAAGAAGTGCTAATACTAATACTAATAAGCAGATTCAAAATGCTAGGAGTAGGTTTCCAAAGACAATGCTGATATTGTAATAGCATGTTCTGGGTGCGCTGTCAGATTAAACACTGTAGGACTGCAAATTTCTTGCCCTAACTGTAACTTCCTTTACACTTCAGATACATTCCTCCTTATCATTGATCATTATTTATGCTTCTCTCCTTCTTAGATCATGCCTCGGCCCTCTACATCCCATCTCGTGGCAGTGTGATGTTGATGGGTGTGTTTGCTTTATCTTACACTGCATTGTTCAACTGAGTCATCTAGGAAAGAAAAGTAGTGAGACTGGAAAGCCTCTTGCTCCCTCTACAGTTGACAAACACTGACTTGTCATCATGTTTTGTGGGTGTTGCTGAATAGAAAAATATGGATGTTGACATATGATGCACTTTCATTGCTTGGTGTTTTTGTGTGTATGCATGTGTGTGCACATGTGTGATTGATGCTTTCATTATTAGCACAGAGATGTAGATGTATTGTGGTGGTTGATTATGGCCTTAACATACAATATTACTGTTTATTTTAAAATAGGGAAACATAAAGTTACTCATCTGAAATGTCCCTCTACTTTTTTGGTGTGAGTTTCAAATCTTGAAGATGAGCAACTACAAGTCTGTCTTTTATGTGTGACAATAAAATTGTAAAGGAAAGGAATTGTTATTACACTTTATTTTGCTGTGTTTATTTATTCATTAAAATAATTAGTAGAATTTGCTGGGATTTAGTGAGCAGGTTACAATGCAGATTTTGTGCAGAGTCTGAATGGTAATCAGGTTTTTCTTCACATTCTCATTACTTTCCATGATACTTTTTCCTCTGTTGTATAGATTTATTTCAGAGTCTCACTAGAGCAGGAGTGGGCAAACATTTTGACTGGTGAGCAACACAGCATTCTAAAATTTGACAGTAGGACAGCTGAGAGTGTTCATCTGTACTAATGCAAATGACATGTAAAAACCATAGCTCCTTCTTGGTTGACATTGCACAAAAAACGAATGAAACAATTTCAGTTTTTTGTAAATTATAACTCCAAATGTGCTCAGGTGTTTGTGTAAATCAAACTTGATCTCATTTTAAGAGGTGATATATAATCTACCATACAAAATTTGAATCCTAAACTTTTTCCTGTTTAAACAGGGATTAATTTTGCCTGTACTACACACTGTAGGAAGTTGAAACATTAAAGGCATGTTTATGCTCACCAAGCCTTCTACTTGTGTTTCGTGTACAATACAAATTGTGACGCTTTCCTAACAGTAGAATCTCATACTATACTACTATACTATATCAACCATAACTAGGAATGCTTATCTCTATATCATGATAAATCTGATTAATAATTCAGGACACTAAGACCATTTTGTTTCATATTTAATGCATTCTTTCATTTCTTACATAATCAGCAATTCTGAAGTATAGTTCAAGTTCTGTAGCACAATCGTTATCCAACAGGATCAGATGCGTCTAAGTGTAAAGCCTTTAAGATGGTCATTTGTTTCGAAGATGGGATAAAATTTTAAGCACCAGCAACATATAGTGTGTATACAACTTGTACAAGTGACTCAAGTACATTGATATTTGCAAAAAAGCACGACCTCGCACATAGAAAATCTGTTTGCTGTTACAATAGATGGTGAAAATGATGTGACACTCCAAGAAAAAGCAAATAGACATCAATACATTGAGAACTTTTGGTCACTCAAATTAACCTTTAAGTGCATCAGACATTACAACAGAGTCAACGATTAAGCCATTGCCAAATAAACACAACTAAAGAACTTAATGAACTGATAAGCCAGAAATACAAATCATAGCAATGTCTGGAGAGGGCAGTTCTTGCATTTTCAACAAGGCATTTTTTGTCACCCAAGAGTTTATCTGGGCAGCTGCTATTCCAGTAACCTCAGCCAGACAATATTTTGTCGAAGAACAAAAATGTTCATATTCTAAGGTAAATTAGGATTTATAGTTTCAAGACAGCTGTAGTTGAAGGGATGACATCTGGAGCACAGTAAAACATAAAAGTGTAGCAACTATCACATTGACCTGCAGCACATCTTAGATTAAAATGTTGCTGTACTTTGAAAACTGTCTTCATAAACACTGGATTTATTATCGTACATCTGTGGCTTCCAGAGTCACCTTTCCAGATGTTTTGACCTTTGAGTCCTGCTGAACGGGCACTTTTCTGTTTCAGATTCATCACTGGTATTATGTGGTAGAGACATGAAGTATCTAACCAACAGTTTAAGGACCACAACTTAGTTAATCAAGTGCATACTGGGAATGGAAACAAGACTTTGTCTTGCTATTGAACAGTGTGTTTATTTTCTGACTGTATCATATACATAAAAGACTTGTAAGGTCCCATTAACTATAAAAGTGGTCCTGGCCAAATAGTGAGTGAAGCCCTTAATAACTGATTCTTACCATCATTCAAAAGTTTGCGGAGTTTGAGGACCACTGTGGTACTGCATGTTTATGCCCAGGCTGCTCAGTCCTCAGCAGGATTGTCGAGCATGAACTTGAGATGAGCATGCAGGGGTTCGCACACACTCTGATAGCCCTGAGGAGTCAGGTGAAGGTAATCATACATGTCCTGATGGCAGATGCTACCATTGCAGTGGACAAAGCCTGGGTCCACATCGAGGAAAGATGCGTGGGGAAGGGAAGATACAGCCTCTTGAACCAGCTTGTTCACCTTTTCATTTCGCCCTCGCAATGGGTTTGGCATTTTACCCCTGGGCAGTAAACTCTGGAAAAGATATGTTGAATATTATTTTCAAAAAATGAAATGCTCCTAGCCTGTTTGGACTATTTTTTAAAATAAAGACTGACAATTGTCGGTCAGAGTTTGACAATTGGCTCTCAAGAATGTTGTTCAAGTCGCTACATTTATGTGCTACCCTTTTACAGGAAGATACTGAGGTTGATTCACTCACATTAAAAATTGTGGCACTGGTTAACCTGAACATTTCTGAAGTGGATGATGAGATGGTGACATTACAAATCGACATTCAGCTGAAGTCTAGAGCTCATATACAGTTCTGGAACTTAGTCACAGAAGAAAAGTACTCCAACATGAGGAAATGTGATACCTCCTTGACTGCATAATTCAGCTCCACTTTTAATGTTTCAAGTGTGCTTGAGGCTGGCTGTCAGCAGCTACTGTCTGGACTACGCATCCCTGGCTGATTCCATTTAGTGCTAATCATCCCAGTAAACTCAGGTCTTAACAAAAACATGTCCATAGTTAATTGCGTTGTGCAATATGGGCTCATGTGGTTATGCAAGATACATCAACATAAACTGTACATATCAAGAATTCACAATATATTTATAAATAAAGTATGTTTTGTTTTTTGTAGTACGTAGATCATTTTGACTTGGGCATTTTATAAGCAACTCACAGACAGAAAAAGTGTAAACACCTGTGCTCCAAACAATTCACATACCAATTAAATCCATTTCCTACACACTACTGCAACATCTCACAAAGCTGAAATGGAGAGAAATGAGAATTTCCTTTAAGAAATGCATCAGAGACTAACCCTAACCATACCATTACAAGTGTCCGAGCATTGGGGAGCTTGTTCTTGATGACTTGGACAATAGCCATGATGCCTCCACAGATCTGTTCTGGAGTATGACCATGATTATTAGTGCCTACCCATAGCACCACAACCTAAAACAACCAAAACGAGAGAAAAGAATAAATAAGTGAACACATGGTCCTTGATGGTGCTGTAACTCCAGATTTTATCACAGAGTTAAGGCCAATCAGACTACTTTGTGAATACACAAGCATGGCCATATTCTCTATTCTTAGGATTAATAAGGACCTTTGGGCTGATGTTATCCAGTTCACCGTTGCTTAGTCTCCATAGTATATGTTGTGTTGCATCCCCACCAATCCCAAAATTGAGGGCATGGAGAGGAGAGAACAGCTGTCGCCATATCTGCACAGAAATGGTAACCAAAAAGTCACTCAAAATTAAAAGCCTATAAAGACCTGATGAGAATTTTTTTTCTAACAAACGCTACATACAGAATCAAAGACATAGTGTGCAATTTATGTCTTACCCCGAACTGATGCATGAGCTGAACAACAGAGTCTCCAACAAACAGGACATCTGGTTCTTTGTCTTTGCTATCAGACACAAAACGGTTGTGCTATTAAGAGAAAAAGTGAAGAGCAAACTTTGATTATTTCTAGATGCAGCATTATTGATAGATTTTGTTTTTTGTATATGTAAATATGAATATGATGAAAGAGACAAAAACCAGTGGACAAAATATGTGCATATATCCTAGCCAATCTGATGTAAAAATAATTTTAGAAAAGAGCTAATTTATAGACGGATATATCAGAATCAAGAAGATTTGTAAACAGTGATGTCATTATACCCATCACTGTGCACAATAACATTTTAAATTGGAAAAACTATACATTAGCCTGAATGCAGACCAAAAAAAAAGCACAAAAAATGACTGTCGTTCATCTGTTGCTATGTTAACCTCAGGAAACAAGTAATAAATAATAGTGAGGTTATTTCACAAACCAGAGACATCCATCGTCCATCTCCTTGGACATCCTCACATGGAGTGGGTGTGGCGGCAGGGTTTGGCTCTTCTGCACTCATAGCTTGTTTGTGTTGTTAAAGCAGCGACGCAGGCTCTTTGGAACTTTGTATATAGCATAAACAAATTGTAACCTAACGGTCTGTAGCTATAGCTGCTAGCTAAACCTAAGAGGGTTGATAAATTAGCAGCATTAGCTAGCTTACGTGCAGAAACAAGACGTGGTTTAACAGAGAGATATCGGTTCTATGGTTCATCCACAAGTGTTAATGTTTAAGCCTACAGCATCCAAATAGTGAAAGCAGAGCTTCATATAACTGATAAATTTAGAGACATTACTAAACTCACGATACCATAAAATCAAAATATCGTCATCTCTCAATCAGTTTCAGGAAGTAAATTTTCATTGTAGCCGCACGTACCATTATTTTCATTTGCAATTTATTATATTGTTTCTTTGTTATTTAAATCAATCGAGTGTTTCATATCATACTTGGGGGGAATTTTTAAGAGCACAGAACAAGAGAAAGTGACAAAAAAATATTGTTCGGATGACAAAGAATTTTTTTTAATCTCAATTTTACATCCTCGTTTGAATTAGTAGACTCGTCCAGTTTGTCGGTGTTCATGGGAGTTAGTGCTGCGCGCACGAACACATCTACTGTTGGTTGCCATGCGACAGTTTCACGTGGAGGAAAAAAAAAAAAGATTTTGCATGATTTTGGTAAGCTAATACTTTATTAAATATTAATCAATTTTTAATGAGTTCGTTGTTTGTCTTGAACGTGCCTGAGGTTAAGCTTGTGTCCCACAGTAGTTAACGCCGAGTACTTGAACTTCTAACAGGTGTGCTTCAGTGTACCAGGTGATAAACGGTATCATAAATCCCGTTACCGTTCAGCTAATGAGCTAGCTTGATTTTGGCTATGTTATAGTAATGAATGCAAATGTTGATTCTTTAGAAACGTGTTGTTCGAGTGTTTATGACAGTAGGCGAAATGGTGTCCCTGTTTTGATGATCTGTATTTTCGTTTCAAGGTACAGTGGTGTCACATTTTTGAGGTGTATTTGAAATCGAGTTGTATACTGCACAAAATACAAGGAAATAATTACTTAAAAATTACTTGAACATACTGAAATGGAAGCATATTCTTATTCTTCTGTTGTTTTCCATAAGTGAAAGAGCCGCTGTAAGTTTGTCAGGTGGAAGTAATTTTATCATTATACCATTGGAATGTTTTTAGCTTTGGGAGAAAGTATGTGGGCAATTGTTTGTTTGTTTTTTATTTTATTTTAGTTGATGGTGACACTTAGAAGATTTCTCAGATTTTATTTGATTTAATTTGGAATCAATTCTTGATTGAATGATGAACGCTGTTTACCAAATCATTCACTGTTGTTTCTACTTCAAAAATGCACTCATGGTGCATGACAATCACAACCCATATTTTGTTCTTTGCACACTTTGAATTATTTGAATTTATCTTAGTTAGTAATTTATGCTGAAATATAACCGTTGTAAATATATCTCAGGTGACATAAGAAATCACGTTCCCCTTGAACAATGAATCCATCAAATTTTTTTAAAAATAAATTCTATCCTATTGCTTGTGCTGCACTGCCCTCACAAATTAAATAAATTCTATCCTATTGCTTGTGCTATACTGCCCTCACAAATGAGTCCCCCCCCCCCTTCCATTCCAGCAGCTTCACATTAAGTAACCTTTATCCCCAAAATTAAGGTAGATTTTTCTGCTATTGGTTTGTTTGCTTGTTTGTCTGTTAGCAGTTACTATAACTCAAAACGTTTAGAATTTTTTTTTCCGAGATAGAGATTGGTTTTGGGTTTTTTGTTTGTTTGTTTGATTGATTGTTTTTTTTTCCGGGGGGGGGGGGGGTTGTTAGTGATGGGGATATTGAGCCAGGATTTTTATTTATTTTATCTTCTTTTCTGCACTATATGTTAAACCAAATTTGAAATGAGAAGTTTATGTTCTAGTGAACATTAAAGTTGTGTTTTGTCTCTATTAACAGAAGAGACTCAAACATCTTGCATAAATTCCAGCAAAAAAATCTGGGATGCATTTTAGATGCAACATGTCATAAATGTGACATGATGCATGATCCAAGTTTTCATGGTCCAGATGGTTGACATTTGGATGCAGTCACTTTAATTAAAACATTAGTATTTACTTCATAAAGTACGGAGTAAAGTTGATCTCAGTAATGTGCATCATCTTGCTGGATAGGTTATTAAGCTTTATTTCTCCTTTTTTTCCTATGTACAGAAAATGATCAGAAATAATCAACCATGACCCATGAAAGCTCAAAACATCCCTCAAGGTGCTTAGAATTCAAGGTGAGACAATCAAGACCATTTTTTTATGAGGGAGGCCAACACCCTCCTGTCATTCATCACGTGTGTACTTCAGAAACGTGACATGCTCTGCAGTATTTATTACCACTGCCAAAAAGGTTTCATCAGATTTTTTTATTCATTTGTCAGCAGGAAGCTACCTGATGATTTCTTAAAGTTGGTGGAAAGGCCAAGAACAAACCATCATGAATTGCATGTGTGGAAGGACTTCATCAGACAAAGAAAAGATTTTAAATAATCAGTTAAGATCATCAAAAAAAGGATTTTTCTCCATGAATAAATCCACTGCGCTCTGCAGCTCTTTAAAACACAACTGTAAGATTGATGGGCAGTGCAGGAGGAAGCAACTGAAGAGCAGAAAAGAGAGAAGTCACATGAGAGACGGTTGGAAAAAGGCTTCAAAGTCCAAATCGCATCCGTGCCACTGCCATCACCAAACTAGTCAAGACATAAGGGATGTCCATAACTGCTGTCACAGTAAATGTAACTTTCATTCAGGTACAGATACGCCATGTCCAAATGTTGCTCTTGCTACACAAGAGCCGAGTATCATCACAGACAATCGGCTGATTGGACACCAAGGACTGTTCAATCATGAGGTGAAATCTATTGACATTGAGCGCTTGTTAAGTGAGCAGAAGAAACAAGAGAAAAGTTGTCTGCAAATACCAGAAAAGACCCACTCTGCTTCACATCCATCATTAACATCTAACATCCCTTTTTCTTCCACAATCAATTTGTTTGCTGATGATATTGATGAGGTTGTGCAAGTGGAACAAAAAGTTGACCCCTTGACCCACAACGAGTACCATGATGACTTTTGCAAAAAAGAGAAAAGTCAGGGATCAGATCTCACGCCAGGCCAGAGACCACTGCAACAACCTGACCTTCCATCTGGAAATTCTAGAAGCATTGCATCACCTAAACACAACTACATCAGTGAAATGGAAATCAACTCTGTCATGTTTGAAAAGGGCAGAGAGTCAGAGCTGACTCCCATTGATGACAGTGAAAACGTGACGATTGTGAAGAAGGTTAAGGGACACATTCCTAAGAATCAGGAGTTGCCTTTACCCCAAACGGAAGCTCATCTTTTAAGCCCAAGCACACCTCAGCTAGTCAGTTCTCAAGCTGTTGGCAGTTTTGACAAACAGGATAGAAGACAAGAGCCTGACCACACATCTCAGTCTGTCAGTGCATTGGCAGCACGTTTATGTTGTATGAAGTTGCGACTTTTAAAAAGGAAAAGTTTAGTGTCTGAGAGCAGGGAAGTGCTGCTGAAAGCTCTGCAGGAAAGGCACGGACCCTGGCTTCAGGAGAATCTCCTGAAGGTGCAGCAACGCTTCAGCTGTGGTATTGATGCCACACAGGAAATCCAGGATCCGGATCCATCCATGACAGGTGAAGATGAGCCTTATGCTTTTAAATGCTAGACATCCCTGGGATTTGTGTAATAAAATTTCAATATGATAATCTGTTTTCAGCTGTGTTGAGGAGATTTTATGGATGTGTTCACAATTTTTCAAGCCTTATTATACTTAATATACTATCTATACTACGGGGCGGCAGTGGCTCAGCAGTAGAGCGGATGTCTCATAACAGACATCGCCCAGACATCGGAGGTTCGATTCCCGCTCCTACCAGACATCCGACATCCTCAATTTGTGAGCTGACTGTGTTAGGTGTCAGCTCACCTCCCAGCCACTGCCGAGGCATCCTTGAGCAAGATCCCATCCCCTTAGAAGCTGCTCAATTGGGGCGCCACCTGAAGTCGATGCCCGTCACTCTGCCCTCATGTTCTGTTGTGTTTACTAACTGCATGCTCGCAGGCCTCTTGTGTGTTTCGGGGGCCTGCACAAAATTCTGTAGCTAACACAAAAAAAGACATGTATAGAGTGTAAAAAGTAATTTCCCCATTACGGGATTAATAAAGTGGATCTTTCTTCTTCCATCCACATGAATTATGAGACAGGTTTTCCTTCCTGTAATTCCCTGGTTTGTACTGCTCATCAATAGGCCATTTCATGCTTTAAGAGGCATATACTGTAATTGAAATATCGGAAATTGTAGTTTCGGACACAAAAGCCTCAATGTCAGGTAGACCTTGGAGCTCACTTTTGCTTAAAAAAGAATTGTAGATTTTGTTTGTCATTTACAGTACAGTGAAAACACATTAGGAATTGATCAAGAAATTATTTGAATAAACACAAAGAATTATGACAGAAACAAAAACCTGCAAGTGTAAATATAGGCTCTTCATAAAAATTACATTATACATCAGAGTTTGTGTGAAAATTTTCAGTTGTGTGTCCTTGATTATAGATCTATTCTCAAGAGTCAACACTGACTATAAATCTGTAAAAGATACAAGAGGCAGGCGTTGTAAACGGCTATCCAGTCCACACCAAAATAACTGGAAACAGGTAGTAAGTAATGTTTACTCCAATGTATAACTTATTCTCACTTTAATAGTCCTTGGACAGTCTAGAATTTAGTTTTTCTACAATAAATATTTTGTTTTTCATTTTATAGATGCCTGAATGGTCAGTAGGGCCTGTGAATACGTCTGTCAGCTTTTTAGATGAAATCTTCCAACCTACTCATTCTCCTCAGTTCCCCATGGACTTGGGAATTACAGCCAGTAATTCCATGTTCTGTCCTTCTGCCGACTCATGGTTGGGAGGAAAAACCCTGGAATCTCATCACTGGGAAGACCGATGCAACACGCCTAAGGGCAAAAAGGGGATAACGTTTGGTTCCTTTGGAAACAGCTTCATTAACCACACCAGTGCCGTTACAGAGGGGAGCAGAGGGTTTCCATACAATGACAGTAGCATCCGGTCTTTCTTCCCCAACCAAGCACAGCTGCCAGATGGACGGTCATCAGGGGAAATCCTCCTTTCTCAGCAGAACTCATTCAGACCTGACAGATACTCTTTGGATCCCTCATTCTCTGCCCAAATTCACCATCCTCAGCAGCTCAACCACTTTGAGCCTTTGAGCCAATTCTGTCATTTTTCAAATAGCCCTCCCCTAAGTTCTCAACACATTAACATGATGCATTTCCCACCATCTCATAAGCTTGATGGAGACCCAGCACATCCTCTGTCTTCTTTCCCAAGCCCTGACCACTGGTCTTTCCCCCCTATGAAACTGTACTAATGTTTATTGAAAATCTGTATGAGAGACTTGCATGTAAACATTTCTTTGTTTAATTTAAAAAAAACATTAAATTCATACCATTATCCTTTGTTTACAGTTAGTATGTGTGTTTTGTGGCCACATTTGATTAAACATTGAATGCAACAGTCCTCATCTTAGGTGTTTTCTTTCTCCCATTTTTGCTGATGTAAAGAAATGATGATACACTTTGCTTCCTTGAAGCTTATTTATAAAGTGCAGAATTGTACATTTACACACTCTCACAAAGACAGGTACTGTAAGATAGGTGTTTTGTAACCAGGATGTAATTTTGTAAAAACTTCATAATTTGTTGTGTATTTGGGTTACATTTCAAATCTGTAATAAATGCAATAGAAACATGCAATATCAAACATTGCTATATATGCAAATAACTGAGAATAAGATAACTTTTCTGCTTCATACTTAAAACATAACTGTATGCAGCTGTATTTAATGACTCAAGGGTTTTTTTCTGAATAGAATTCTAAAAAAATCATGGTATCAAGTAATGGTTTTCGTCTGTGTGAATCTCAGAATGTTCAGTTTCCTGGGTTTCAGTTACATCTGAGGGATTTTCATCTTTTGTGGGTCTGCTTCCTGTTCTTAATGCTCTACGCAGCTGGTTCCAGAAAAGGTTTTGGGCTACTGATGGATTAGTGCAGTCTGAGCTAGGCCACTGCAGATAAGTCCTCTTTAACATCACTTTCCTCATGCGGTGGTAGGAAGACAGCTGCCTCTCAGATATTGGCTCCAGGAATACAAGCAGGAGAACATCACAGCGCTCATGGAACAGTCTGTAGCTGGCCATTTGGATCTCTAGAGAGCACCATTCACTTCTTAAAAAATTCCTGCTGACCACACAAATAGTTTTACGGCTGCTGTACACAGCAGAGACAATGTTGTCAATAATATAGCGGCCTGGCTCAAAGTCCCTATGATGGAGACAAAGTTTAAAAGATGATCCATCTCCCTCTAGCGCTGGCATCAACTGGGTCATGACCCATTGTTCATCAGAGGAATTATAGGAAATGAATGCATCATATTTACAATTTTCCTCCTCTTCTCCGAATTTTCGCCACTGCTCATTGAACCAGGAGGACAACACATAGTAGCTGTACTTAATTTTCCAGTAAAGTTTGACATGAAGTAAGGGAATAATTGTAAAAAAAAAGATGGCAAGCGATGTGCTTAGGAAAAGGTACTCGCCTTGATCAATGTAACAAACTTTCGTATCAAACTTATAAAATTTGAGTTTTGCATCATGCGGACACTTAAAATGATAGAGATAGACCACCTGGACATTTACATTATACAATGTCCAGTTTCTCAGTAAGCTGTTCATGCAGGTGCAGCTTAAAGGAGTATTACGTATGTCAATATAGTGGAGTTCAGGTAAACTTTCCAGTGCATCAACATCAATGGTCTGTATCACATTGTGGTTGAGCTGAATGGAATGTAACTTAGTAAGATTCCCAAAAACGCCCTTTGAAAAGTTCTGAATGCCCATATTTTCTATAACCAGTTTGGTTAAATTTCTCAGATTTTTAAAGACTCCTGGTTGTAGTTGAGTGACCCCAACACAGCAGTTATCCAGTGTGAGGAAATTTAAGCTTGTCAGATCATCAAACACATCTGGGTCCAGAGAACAGATCTTGTTGTTGGTGAGATACAAAGATTTCAGTGAGTAGAGGCCACGGAATAATTTACGAGGTAAAACAGTGAGACCATGAGGCTGCTGTCCATTCAATTTTAGATCTTTGAGTTTTCTAAGATTTTTAAATGGTGTGCACACAATATCTTTGAAGAAGCGGATCTGATTACTGCTTAAATCAAGCACTGTTAGTGTATCTTGAAACACACTGTAGAGGGAGCTGTCAATCTCTTTCAGATTGTTACCATCTAGATAGAGTTTGGACAGACGTTTTAGTCCTGCAAAGCCAGATGGCTGAAACTGAGTAATTTTATTGTTTCCAAGGTCCAAGGTAGTCAAATTCTCGAGACTAAGAAAGGTCCCATTGAAAATAACAGAAATACGATTGTTGCGTAGGTTAAGGATTTGCAGATTGAAAAGATCTTGAAAGGTGGTTTTGAACAAATCTGTTAAGAGATTATTGTCCAAACGGAGAGTCTCTAGATTATTTAGCCCTTTCAGAGCTTGACGATGAAGAAAAGCAATTGTGTTGATGTTAAGTTTAAGTGTTTTAAGATTTGGCGCATAATGAAAGGCATGAGAGTTGACTGTTAGAATTCTATTGTAACGATAGCTCAGTAATTCCAGGTAATAGAATTTAAACCGTTTCCCTTTACAAGATTTCAGGGAGGTGAAATGGTTATGCTCTGCAGTAACACTTTTTACTTTTTTGTGTTCCTTGAGAAAGCCAAGACAATGTGTTTCTTTCAGTTGGTTGCGGGATAGATCCAAGGTCCCTAATATTTCAGGACAGTAATACAGTGTGTGGTTTGTTAGAGTCTCAATACCATTATTGTTCAAAACTAAATTTCTCATCTGTTTCAAGTCTTTCTTTAACAATCTGCAGAGTTCTATGAGGAGAGTGTCATTTTTTAAACCAGTGTCAGAGAAATCAACATGACCAGCATTGACATTGGTGATGTTTAAAAACTCCACTATGTTGACACTTGTTGATCGCAAGCGCAGATAGTTTACATGTCTTAAATCAACTCCTTGAAAAGCCACCGTGGGGAGGCTAGGATTGTATGAAAGGTCAAGCACCTCGATAAATTTGAGAAATGAATATTTACAACCTAGTGTAGACAGATCATTTCTACATACAAATAACGTAGTGAGAGATTCAGGTAGTGACGTATTTGAATGGTTAAGGGAGGTCAAATTGTTAAAGCAGAGATCTAGATTGGTCAGGTTTTTCAGATGTGACACAGACTCAACAATCCCTGAGAAATTTGTCAGAAAATTTTGACTTATGATTAAACTGTGTAGTTTGAGGACAGTGGAGAAAATTCCTTCTGGGAGCTGCTTCAGTTTGTTCTTGGTCAGCGAGAGAAAGTTGAGGTTGTGCAGGTCGTTGAACAGAGAAGGATGGAGCTCCGATATGTAATTAAAGGACAGATTTAAAGACTTAAGATGGTACAAGCTTTGGAAAGCAAGGTGATCGATAGTATTCAAGTAATTATGATGAATTCTGAGGTCTTGAAGGTTTGGTAGATGAACAAAGCTTCCATTGGGAATATGCCACACAGGATTAGCAGTGATGGTGAGATTAATGGCTGACTGCGGCAAATCATTTACAATAACTGATAGGTTCTTCTCCCCTCGATGAATGCACTTGAAGCTTTCTCCCTTTGATAACGGGTCCTCAATGCAGTTGTTAAAGCTGTAACCACTGATGACCTGAACAGTGCTGAGAACAACTGTAACAGAGAACAACTGATAAGTCAGGCCTGCCATTTGTGCGTCAGCTGATTGTGGCACAGGAATCTGTGGATAAAAAGGAAGGCTTGAAAACCATCATTTATTTGAAGTCAAACTTTCAAATTCTGTCAATAACACAATAGATCACATGTTAGTTACTGTAATTCATATTATTTGCCAAGTACAAAAAAAACCCTTTTTGGCATGGTATGAAAAAAAGTTAGTTTTTAGTATTAGTACATACTGTACTAATACTAAATACAGTATTAGTACAGTAATTAGTAGCATACTAAATCAAATGTTCCTCATTTGGTGTTTTTTGTTGCTGTTTTCAAAGAAATTTGAACTTTGCAAAGCTTTAACTGGGTTCCTTGTCTGATATTTTCATATCCCTTTTCATTCTGTCCTAACGTTACAGTTCAGTTTTCCCAATTATGATACTGTTAAAACACAAAAATTTGATATTGTTTTTTTTAAAAAAAGTGATTGCTATGTTTTCTGTGCTGCATTCACCAACATTTTGTCACAAACCTCGAGTAAGAATTGAAATTTACAGGATAAAATGACTAAAAATAACTGAAGTCATGTGACAAGTCATTCTCATGTAAGCATTACGCAACCTTATCTAATCAGAAAAAAAACTTCTAGAAAACTACTAAATAGGTTAAAATGTTTTAACAGTTTAAGTTACACAACATTCCTTCAGTACTGCAGTCCTACCTGTTTGAAAGACTGACATTCATTCACCTCAGCTCTTCTCTTCAGAGTACGTCTCGCACCACGGATATCTTAAATACACACTAATCAGGAAGGAGAACCTGGCTACAATGTATTCTTTCCCTTCCCTTTTTGTTTTTGTTTTTTTTTATTGAGATTCTGTTTATATGAATGTTCATCAATAAGAATGGTCATAATAAATCATATTAAATGAAATGATTACAAAATGTTCAATAGTGACCATGTAGATATCTCTCCATGTTGTAGATGCTTTGAAAAAGACAGTATGTAATTTAATTTGAAAGTGAAATTCTTCACAGAGACTGTGAACCAACAAAGGAATGCAAAGATCCACATTATTTTCTGCAATTTTAATATTTGATTCGATGACACCCCTGCATGCACACACACAAACACGCACACACACACACTTCTTATCCTCTAATCCTCTGTTCCCGTGCCATCTGACATAGTCCACACAGAGGCAGGCAGGCCATGACCACCCAGTCATCACACACTGAGCCCTGGGAAGAAGCATAGACATAGTACGTTGGGTGAGAACATCATTATTTCACATAAAGAATAAAATGCATGCATGGCCGTAAGGTTTTCAGAACAAATTCAGATGTATCATTTATATCTGATGTTTTTTTTTTAAATTATACTTACACCAATATGATATCTGTTGCGCATGCTGGTTCTAAGGGCAATCATGGCACCAGGAAGGCAGGGCAAACAGCAGGATTCTCCACTGTCCTGAGCCACTTTACAGGCCAGGATGCAAGGTACGAATGATGCACAAAGACCTGCAGGTGACAGACATGTTGTCATCTCCATTTCACAGAGTTTGATACATTCTCCTTGTCTCCCTAAAAGGAATGTCTACACTTACAGATGCCACAGTCTTCACAGCAATCACACACATTTGAACTCCAGTCTGACCTTCCAGTTGTGACAGTATACTGTGTGACAGAGACCTGAGGTTGTGAGTTGATCACATTTGACTGGAATGCCATTGCTGTAAGTAGAAGAAAAGAACTATCTAAAGATGAATGATCTTCAGTGGAAGCAGATTGCATTGGTAAACATTCTAAATATTAAAATACACATAAATATTAAGGACATTTTTATATCTCACCTGCTTTCACCTCCTGTGGTTAGTTAACTGGTCCTACAAAGGTTTTCTGTGATTGTCGACTCTCACAGGAAAATCCACAAACAGAATGGGACAGACATGGGTGCAGTTCTTATATCCAGCATGACATCATTCACATGCTCAATCCCAGTTTCAATTGCTCATGTGGGCTGGTGCAAAATCTTGTAAAGACAAAAACCCAGATGTTTAGTTTTGAGGCGTATCACAGCTTTTAAAACAGTGCACATTACCTAACAACCCATTTATCAGCACAGAACAACCTAGTCATACAGACCATATTTGTATATCAGCCGGCTTAAGAGTCAGGTGGGGTATGTGTACATACTGTGGGCCCAATTGGATGAATGGGAAAAAGGGAGTGATATATGAGTTGCTGCCCTGAGTTGATACTGGAAAGGACCATGACTTGAAGTTGATACTGGAAAGCATGCATGTAAGGTGAGAAAGAATCGTATTCTGAGAAAAAGTACTAATAAGCACAACTGTCACAACTCAAACTATTAATAGAATTAAACATTATTTGAAAACACTAAGAGGCAGCATCTACTTCCTTTCTCTGTTCAAATTGATTTGTCAACGAAATTGTCTTTCCCTATGACAACCAATGGCTTGCATCAAAAGTATGTGTCGTGTCAGAACTCAACCTGACATTCTAGTACACTGAAACCTGACCCCCTCTGATGGATGTATCCTCTATAGGACATACCAATAGAAATGTACAACAAAAAGATTAAAGAGTTTATAAATGAACAGTGGGTCCTGTGTCAAATCATCTGCTTGCCATCCATTGAAATCTAAAAAATGTCTCTGTTTTGACTGTTTTTGTTCCTGAACTATTAAAATACTGTAATTAAAATTCATATATAATAACCTGACATAAACCTGTTTGTCCTCAAACTGTGACGAACAATGTGAGCTGTATGTATGTGTGTGTGTGTACGTATATGTGTGTTTGTCTGTCCAAGACTGTTTGTGAAAAACAAATAGGATATACATTTGCTCATGCATATCTCATATACTGTAACATGATTGGCATGAACTATTCTTTATTCACTGCAAAGACGCTGTTTCAGAGTCACTGCTACATTTGATCACTTCACTGTATAGTTTGAGCAACTTTTTCAATCACTGTGGTTTAAGTAGAAAGGACAAGATATATTTGTGGAAAAAAAAACTTTTTTTTCACATAAAGATATGAAGTCCACTCCAAACAAGAAGTAAAGTCAAATATAAAATGTGAATTCCTCTGTAACATTGCTTGTAAATAAGATAAGAATGACAATAACCTTTACTGAAACCCTGTGGGAGGGAAGAGGAAGCAGCATGAAGTACGAAGAGTACAATAAAATAAAACTACCAAGACCTACACCCAAGTTACAGTACATGGTCTTTTTTTTTTTACTATATGTAATATATCAACTATTTATCATTTCAAAATAAGGTAACTGTTGAGACTGTGGTAAAATACTGGCAAAATAAACACCATTTGTAGTGCAACTGCTTGGAAAAGACTGTAATGGTCATTCAATGCATGTAGAATTTCACATATTGTCTTAAGGGACAGCTTAAACTTGATTTCTCAATTGTATGCATGTCTCACATTGGTTATCGGTATCAGACATAAAAATAAATATGAAATAAAAAAAAGATACAGCACCTTTTCTGACAGAACTGAATAAAAGGAAGAGGTACAGTAAGCTCTCTGGAAGCGAAAAATAAAATACAGTATTCTGTCAATTTAGTGATTATATGACAACTGATCAGAAGATAAATGTCCGGAAAATTTAATGTAATTTATATATAAGAGCTTCTTTGGGTCAGGGCTGATAAATGGGTGAGGTTTATCTTGACCCATCTTCATATAATGCAGATATATTGACAAAGTACACTGTATATGTTGTCTGAAGAGTAGCGTGGAATGGATGTACAGAGATTTGAGGTCAGTCTCATCCTTCTTTGTCTAACACTGATCAAATGATTCCAACTCTCTGATATCAATCTTTGTCACAATCGTTAATTTTAAATGTTGAAATGGTAAGGATTCAAATCAAGGTAGGTTCATTCATTTGATTTTAATTTTCATTATTAATCTTATGTTATCTTATCTTGTGCAGTTTTAATCTTACGTAGTTCCTTTGCTGTGTAGTAAATACATTTTGTAGAAGAAAGGTTGAAGGAAGGAAAACATTTGTTGTGTTGCACAACATAATTTTCCAGAAGACTCTTGGTTAAAACAGACATAACCACAAGAGTATTTAGTTCCTCATACATTCATAATTGTTCTTGAGACCAAATGGAGCTATAAACTTGTCTTTCATGTGGCGCTGCAATGAACTGGCATCTTGTCCAGGGTCTACCCTGCGTTTGCCTTAGCCAGCTGGGGTAGGCTGCAGCAGACCCGTGAGCCACAAGGCAGGAAAGCAGCATTGCAATCAAGAAGAAGATGGATGAATGGATGAACTAAATTGTTTGATTCATTCAGCATTAGCTACTCATGCATTAAGTCTTTGCATCAGATAGATAGATAGATAGATAGATAGATAGATAGATAGATAGATAGATAGATAGATAGATAGATAGATAGATAGATAGATAGATAGATAGATAGATAGATAGATAGATAGATAGATAGATAGATAGATAGATAGATAGATAGATAGATAGATAGATAGATAGATAGATAGATAGATAGATAGATACTTTAATGATATTCAAAAGTGCTGGAGTTAAAAGTTACCGAGTTCAAAATTAGGAACTAGTTTTTGGATTTTGTCGCAATATATTTTCCTACTTGTAGCACTTTTACATTCTGATATTTTGAGAGTTATAGACTTTTTGACAGTCAGAGGGGCTCCTTTCGGTGTTCACCAGGTTACAACAATACAGTGTGATTGACTCAATAGACGAACATAAAGAACTAAACAGTTGGAGACCATAAATTTGCTGTGAGCTAAGCACTTTCACTTCTCCTTTGTTTTTGGGGAGTAGTATTATAAAGCCTGTTTCTGCTTCTTTATAATTTTATTCCCAGAAATTTGATTCCCTTTTGAAATAAATATTTGTGGATAATTTAATACATTGAGAAAATGTTTTGCAGAAGATCCGGGTGCACAATCCAGACCATCAAAAATAGCATATTTTCCATCCAGTCCCAGTCATAGTCTGTCTGATCCAGCTTTACAAGGGCAGCAATGTTTTAAAAATACATGTCACAATTTCCCATAAACGACAGTCATCCATTCCATCTGTTTGCATCTGTCTGATATCAGTAAGGGTTCAGTTCCTAAATTCTAACTTCTTCTTTCTGAAGACGTTAAAAAAGACAGCTTGTGAAAGGACATTTATCTATCCATTTGTGTTATGCACTGCTGGAAGGCTTCACTTGCTCTGCTGCCTTATTGTTTGCAACAAATATGGACCAAGCGACACCAACCACAGATGATTACTATGTGAGTCCATATTTCTACGACACTTTAGTCTTTTTGTGGGTCATTGTTTTAATATAGATAAGCAACCTTGACTCATTAAAAAGAATATTTCTTCAACAAACTGCATATTTAGACTTATCCTACCACACCTTGATTAGCCAATCGAAGTGTGGTAGGATAAGTCCTAAAAAAATTATAATTACAAAAACACATTAGAAGCTTAAAAAGTCATAACAAACATTATCTTCTGTGAACCTCAACTAAATTATTAGATTGATCATGTTTAGTTTTCACATTATAAAGTTTGTGAAATAGTTTTTTTTTGTTTTGTTTCTGTAATACACAATTCTTCAAGGACCGGTCTGCTTGAACAATTTATCTGAACTCTTCTCTCCTTCTGTCTTTTGCCAATAGATCGACTATGATAATTACTCCTGTGAAATGGACATCAGTTTTGCAGAACCATGCATGCAGGAGGACATCTACGGTTTTGCACAGAAGTACTCCCCTGTTGTGTACAGTCTGGTGTTCGTCCTAGCTGTTGTGGGAAACATCCTGGTGCTGTGTGTGATCCACCGCTACCGAAACTCTCAAAGAGGAGGAGTCTGTGCCTTTTCTCTGACGGATACCTTCCTCCTTCACCTGGCCATTTCTGACCTACTTCTGGCCTTCACTCTGCCTCTGTTTGCAGTGCAGTGGGCTCACCAGTGGGTGTTCGGCCAGGCTGTTTGTAAGATATCCGGCGCTCTTTTCTCCTTGAACCGCTATAGTGGAATCCTTTTCCTTGCCTGCATCAGCTTTGATCGATATCTCGCCATAGTTCATGCTGTCAGCTCCGGATGGAAGCGTAACACATGTCATGCACAGATTGTGTGTGTCTTCATCTGGGTGGGATGCCTGGGCCTGAGTGGAGTGGACTTTGCCTTTAAACAGGTGGTGGAGGGGAGCATTATAGGCCAGCATAAAGCCCTGTGTCAGGTGTGGTTCACAGAGAACTCCACACAGTGGCAGGTGGGGCTACAGCTGGTCAGTGTGATTCTGGGTTTTGGGTTCCCTTTGCTCATCATGCTCTACTGCTACATCCGCATCTTCAGGTCTCTCTGCAATGCCAGTCGCCGCCAAAAGCGCAAGTCTCTCCACCTCATCGTCTCCTTAGTGTCTGTGTTTGTGATTTGCTGGGCACCGTACAGCTGCTTCCAGCTGGCAGATAGTCTGTACAGGATGGAAATGGTGACCGGAAGTTGCCAGTTTGGTCGTGTGGTGGATATTGGGACTTTGATCACAGAAAGTGTTGGGCTGATGCACTGCGCCATCAATCCTCTTCTGTATGGATTTGTTGGAGTGAAGTTCCGGAGGGAGCTGACCAAAGTGTGTGATGGGCTGCTGGGAAAGAGAGGCTTCCTGGGAATGAAGGGATGGAGACACAGGATGCCAAAAAGAAAAAATGGATTTATTAGTTCAACAGAAAGTGAATACACCTCCTACTCTTTGACAGCGTGACACTGTTTAGAGAGGCAAGAATGAAGAGAGATACCTGCATGTTGGTGTGACCAAAGAACACACCGCTATAAGGGTTTAATGAAAACATAAATTTTAAAAAGTTCTCATCATGAAGCTTTTAGGTAAAGATGCATTCTTCTGGTGCTTTTCCATCTTGTTAGCATGGATCACCCCGCTCAGTGTTTCTTTCTTTTAAAGGAAAATCTGATAATAATAATATTATTAATGTCAGGTTACAGCATAGTTTTTGATTTTTGGATTCATAGGTCAAATCTTGTGAAACATAGTTTCATCATATTCGTAAGAAAATTTACTGAATTCAAAAATGTAACACTCCTATCTCACTTATTTTGGATATTATTGACATCAGTTTCCACTCTAATTTTATCTTATAAGGCAATGAAAATGATTTTATTTGAATAGTTATGAATGTTAAATCACACATGTTTGATGTTGCTTTCCTTTTACTCATTGGCAGCTGTGTGCTTAAAATTTGAACATTGTACTACAGAATAGTAAATGTATATGGTGTGATTCATTGTGTTTATTTTTTTAAATAAAAACTCTTTTAATGTACACAGATTTTTTATAATAAATGTTTTATGTTTAAAAACTGGCTGTATTTTTATATTCATCTCAGGTTCTCATGTGATTTAATCCAGCAAAACATGTAAAGGACACTGACCTCAATGTCCACGTCTTTGCACATTCAAGAAATAGTTCAATGACAGTTTGACCTTGATATGACCCCATGACAATAAAACCCTGCCCATATTTATAATTTGGAATCATATCTGTGTAATCACTAGTTTAAGAATTATATATTGGTGAAAATATATTTCACCAATGGTGGTTTTCCTCTGGATCGAGCTCAGCAGCTTTTGACGATGTCTCAAATTTGACACCAAAATGAATGAGCACTGTTTCAGACGCATTTTGAATTTAATTGCAAATTTGTATCATTATTATCTGTTATTTCACATTAG
Source organism: Antennarius maculatus (assembly GCA_013358685.1). Classification (NCBI taxonomy): domain Eukaryota; kingdom Metazoa; phylum Chordata; class Actinopteri; order Lophiiformes; family Antennariidae; genus Antennarius; species Antennarius maculatus. The sequence goes on from CM023615.1 coordinate 17,709,713, forward strand.
TCCAAACATTTCAATGATTCACAATACATTAATTAAAGAAAACCGTCTGTATTTCGATTATGACAGATGATGACCACCTTAACCTGAGGGATTTTCTCTACACTATGTCTCTAAATGTTTCATCCATTGACAAACAGGCAATGGTAGATGTAACTTCCAGACTATAAGGTAAAGAAAACTAGTAATAGAGTTGTTTATTTAAAAAAGGAACTTTATGACATAATAGATATAATTGCAAAAATTTAAATTAAAGTGTAATATTTCTTGAAATATTTAAATGCATTCGAGGAAAGTTTTTGGAATTATGTAAATAACCTTTTGGCATTCGTGTTCAATCTGCCGCATTCCATAAGCGTCCGATTACTGTATAGCGACGTTCACTTTGGAAAAACTATTTCAATAGCGCCACCTCGTGGAGCGCGGCTCAATGTGCGGCGCTTTGTTTGACTTCTTTGTGTCCCGCTGCACCCCCTGTGGACTGTCAGCGTCAAGTCTGGCGTGGAATCAGGGTAAACGGAAGTCCAGCAATTTGGCCTTCAAAATAAAATAACTATTTTGTGCAACTCCATAAAAACAAGTGATTTTGACAGTACATAATGACGGTGTTGTTTTTCATTTGACTGCGTACTTCTCGCGATAACCAAAGAGCGCTGTCTTTTTGTATTGTTTAACCTCTTTGTGTTTGCTGACATTCGTAGACGCCGCGTTGAATTTCTCACCTGATTTTACTTTGAAAAAAAAAAAAGATAGATAACGCATGTTTTTTGACGGAATTGTCTGCGTGTTTGTCTCATTTGGCAGAGTTGATAATAGATGACAGTTGCGTGATTCGACGTCCGTAAATTGTCCAGTCGGTAATGAAATTACGTTCATTCTTTATACGTCGTGGAACAGAAAGTGGACGTCTGGTGCGTGAAGTGTGATCGTGTTGAAACGTCCAGCTGGTGAAGCGCAGCTCTTCTTGTGAACTGCTTCTATTCTTAGTCTTGTCAAAGATGCGTGGACGCTTAAATTATAGGTTTGGTGAGACTTAAATTTGGAGTCCGAACTCTAGCAAAGTTTTTTCCTGTTTTAATTTCACCGACGAGATTTGATGGGCGCTCGACAGCTGCGGGAGATCCTCCACAAACAGCGACGGTTCAAGTCCTTCCGAAGCTGTTGATCCCGGCGTGGACGAGACAACATCAGGTCGATTTCCCACAGAGATCTTATTTATTTCCCACCCGTCATCTGCAACCCTTTCTGGTAAGTCAGACAATAAATTTGCGTCTTCCCAACGTGACATTATTTATGATTATAATATCTTTATAACCGGCTATATGTGTCCCAGTAAAATGTCATTAAACATCTACGCTTGGAGTTATGGATGGATATATTTACATCGGTAATAAAAAAAAGAATTTTCTTAATCTACATTTAATTTAATATTAGTTTTTGTACTTAATTTTAAATCTCAAGCCATGAAATTATTGTTTGCTTGTTCTTCGGGATTTATTTTATTAAATGTTATTGTGAAATTCAGAACAAGAAAATGTGATATATTTCAACTAAAATTAATTTGCGGATTCATGCCACAGCCACATTATTCTCTTTAATTCCCCTTAATCCCGTAAATCTATAAATTGACTTCACAATATAATGAGATGTGATCCATATGGCCAGTTGTCACCCTAGATCCATTCTTCTGCAAAGTTCCATGGACTCAGACTGAAACTGAAAATGACTGTACAGCAGCAGTGAAATGCAGACACAATGACCCCAGCACCATGCATAAGGTCAAACAAAATCGGGATAGAGTAGGGATGGAAACAATAACTTAAAATAGAATGTTAATATAAATATAAACATTCTTATGCACATAAGTATAAACACCTATAAGTATTTGGAGTTCAGGGTTTGTGTGGCCTGTAGGAAGAAACTCCTCCGTAGCCTCTCAGACCTCACCTTGATTGGCTGTAGGCGTTTACCTGAGGGCAGCTACTTGAAGAGCCCATGATTGGGGTGGGTTGTGTCTCTTAGGATCTGGTTCGCTCTAGTCCAACAAGTTCTGGTGTAGACGCCCTGGAGACCGGGCAGGGTTGTGTGGATGATACGCTCTGCACGCCAGACGACTTCCTGTCCTGAGAACTATAGCTGCCGTACCAGGTGGTGATGTTCCCCGAAAGCATTCTACTGTGACATGGTAAAAGGTTAACAGTGAGACGAATGGCTTTAATTTGCCAAGCCCCCTCAGGTGGTATAGTCGCTGTCTGGCGTTATTTACCAGAGCTGTGGTGAGCGTGGATCAAGTGAGGTCCTCAGAGATGTGAATCTTGTAGCTTGTAGCTGTCCACTCTCACCTCTCTCTCCTGAAGTCGACCAGGCCAGGGGCAGATTAAACATTGTTGTGAACGCCGGGGCTAGCTGGTCAGCTCAGGATTTTAGCAGGAGCCTGGGATTATATTTGGGTCGGCTGCTTTCCTGATGTTTATTTATTTCAGGTCCCTCCTTATGTTGTGCTTTGAGAACGAGAGAGGGCAGTTCTGATCTGTAGTTTTTACATAATCCTGTTGACAGACCGACCATCAAAATAACAGACTAGTGAAAACAGCACCTCCCTACAGTGGATAATGACCATATTCTGCTTTTGTTATTAGTCATATGTGCAGGGTCGGACTTGTACACCATAGAATAAGATTTACGATGTTAAATATCACTTCAGTTTTAGTCCAGGTCGTTTCATTTTCAGCAGCAGCACCACGGTCAAACTCATTATAGAGATCATTGTCTGTGTGTGTGTGTGTGTGTGTGTGTGTGTGTGTGTGTGTGTGTGTGTGTGTGTGTGTGTGTGTGTGTGTGTGCGCGCGCGCGCGCGCAAGAGGAACTACACTTCCGAGTCACTGTTGCCTCATCCAATGAGATTGCACCATGTGAGTTGAGGGGGTGTTTCTGGTTTTTCATAAGGCTTCAGCTGGACTTCCCAGGATGAGATTTTTCAAGACTCTCACATGTGTGACTGAACGCAGGACAGCTTTAGTTGATGACATCGGTTCTCTGAAGGGCTGTAGCGTTTCTCATTTCTCACAGCATTTAACAATTTTGTCTCCACAGTCGAACATGGATGTGGTGCTTGATGGATTATTCCGCCAGAATGTCACCTATGACTACGAATCTGACTACGAATACAAAGATGAGCTTGAGTCTAAGAACAGTAAGATATGGATCCCATTTTTGTACTCATTGGTACTGGTTATTGGTCTGTTGGGGAATGGACTGGTCCTGGCTGCGTTGGTTCAGAAGAGGCGGTTCTGGACGATATCCGACATCTTTGTCCTCCACCTGAGTGTCGCAGATGTTCTGCTGCTGGTGATGCTGCCCCTCTTGGCTGTGCAGGCATCTCACGATTGCGGGTGGTGCTTCAAGGGTTTTATCTGCAAGATCACCGGAGCCGCCTTTAATGTGAGTTAAAACTCGTACTTAGAACAGGTATAGATAGACCTGAAATGGAAAAGAATGAAGATTTGCAAAATTTGTTTAGATGTATTTACAAACTTGTTTAAGCGTGTTTCTTGGCAGTCCAGGTTCATTCCACTACATACTGTTACTTGTGAAATGTTCTCCCCCGACATTCTCAGAGCTTGAGGCATCTAGGAAAAGGAAAGTGCAAAGAGGAAGTGAAAGTTAATTCATAAAGATGTGAGTGGAGCTACTGTGCTTTACACGCCATCATATCCACTTTTCATTTTCCTTCCAGATCAACTTCTACTGTGGGATCCTTCTGCTTCTTTGCATCAGTCTGGATCGGTGCCTGTCTATCGCCCATGCCAGGAGGCTATACTCCCAAAAGAGACCCACTTCAGCTCATATCAGCTGCCTGTTAGTCTGGCTCTGCTCCTTGATCCTCTCCATTCCAGACTGGATTTTCATGGTGGCAAGGAAAGATCCATCACAAGAGAAGCTACTGTGTGTTCATAAATACTCTCAGTCACAAACTGACTGGAAGCTGACATCACGCCTGCTCCACCACATGCTGGGCTTCCTTCTGCCTGCAGCCATCCTCATCATCTGCTGGTCCTGCGTCCTGTTACGGCTGCAGCACAGCTTGAAAAGCCTCCAAAAACTGAGATCCATCAACGTGAACCTGTCCCTGGTAGCGATCTTCTTCCTCTGCTGGATCCCGTATAACATCACGCTCCTTGTGGACACCGTCAGAAGTCACCCCGAGGAGGCAAATGATTCCTCTGGAATTCCTGAAGGATCCATGAAAACGGCTCTCATGGTCACGTCGGCTCTGGGTTGCGTTCACGCCTGCCTCAGGCCTCTGCTCTATCTCGGCCGGTGTGCAAACTTCAGGAAACGGATTCTGGGCTTTCTGAGATGTGCTGCAGCTGATTCAGAGAGCTCGCTGTGGGAGCTAGGTGTAGGCGAGGATGTCCCGCCTGACCGGTGTCATGAGGGGGAAGAGCTGAAGCAGATGACAGGCGTCAATCATCAGATTCCATCAGCACAGTGCTGATGAATGTCACAAAAGTCCCCCTGTGACTCAGATGTGGCCTTACTAACACTCCAGCTCTGAGGGAAATTTGGTGTGAAGTCACAATATAGGTCAAGAGGGCACAGAGCAATTCTCTGTGTAATGATGACAAGTGGATATTTATAAAGGCGGACTCCCCCTCATTGCACATTAATGGGAAGGTTTCATACTTATTTTAATCACTCTAGTTTGTTACTCAATATCAAGCATCTTTTTACTCAACTGTATATATTATTCTTATTACTATTACTGTGTAAAGCAAACCTTTTTCTTCTTTTTATATGTGGTGGATGGATCATTGTGTCATTAAACAATTTTCAGCCGTTAGAGAATCATCATAAAGCTCATGCCGTAACATTTGAATTGCAAGTAATATAAGCTGCTATCCTTATCAGTGTTTAGATTTGTTTTTTCTATGAAACAGTCGAGAAGAGTTTATGACTTAGTGGCTGACAATAAAAGTCTTTCACTTTTCATTTTATCCTCAAGCTGTAAAGAGTCTGTGAATTCCAGGATTGCGCTGGGAGTAGAGGAATTTCCCACTGGGTACATTACACTGCCTTTTGTCAAACTCCACTGCTCCACAGTGGGAGGGTCGACTCCAGGCCGCCTAATGACAAACAGAAGGTGATGTCATCAGTCAGGTGACGGAGCGCGACGGAGGAGGTGGAGGAGGAAGCGTGAAGTAAACTGTCTCTGCTGTGACCTTTTCATAGCTCTCTGTTTACTCATCAGATCAATGCTGTTTGTGCACAAGCAAGAGGAAAAGACTTGGTGGGAAAATAGAGGATGAAGAGAAAAAAACAATCTCATATGGAAGAGTGTGTGATGAGCGTCAAATTTGTGGTTTCACCCTCTGTGCAGGTTATGACCCGCCTGGAATGCCTGAGTTAACGAAAGTAAAATCATGTTAATGCAGCCTGAAATAAAGTGTTTTTTCGATGCATTTGAAATCTTCCGTAAAATGATTTCACACCAGAAAATAAGCCATTTCCCTCCTGGCAGGCCATATTGCTGCTTTCACTTTCTGCTTTAACTATGAGGCTATTTATGTTGAGCCTGACTCAAATGATAAAAAGTGTGTTCTCAGCTCAGAAATGCTGTTTGTCCGTGGAGGCAGCAGGAACATGTCAATTTTATTGCATTACGAGTTATCTAAGTGTATATAAATCACACTGAAACAGTGTTTCCTGTTGGAAATAGAGACAAACTGCTCATCGACTCTTCTAAATCTGCTGTCAGTATGAACTCAAATTTTGTTACATGGAAGGGTATGTGACTCATAAACGATGTTCGAAGCTTTATGTAAAGGTATGACTTCATAATGTTAAGCAAAACCAACACACAATGTTTGATGTGTTTGAATGGGACTGAAGCCAAGTTCTTAAGGGACTGTGGGGAGTTTGTGTGTTTTGCTCTAAGCAACAATAGCCAGACCAGTCGAGTTTCTGCTTCTGGAGGAACCTGTTTATATCATAGATATGCTGGTTGTTGGTGGAATCCAACATGTGTTATTTTAACGGGGGGGTTACAGCAGAGCAATGGAAGTCATGTTAGTTCCAGGTTTTAGCAATCAATTGTGTGTTTTGAGCAATTTGTTAAAGTTTGTCGCAAGTGTAGGTATATCTCCATGTTCTTTGCTCATATGTTGACACTGGGCTGCTCAAACCGCATATGTGAGGATGTGTGGCTGCTTTCTGTCATTGTTTCAATTTCCTTTTCAAAGAAATGGAGGGTAATTCCTCTGAAACCACTACTTGTGGTTTGCAGTTTCATCTATAATCATTAAACATTTCAGAGAATGCTCCAGTAATGATTAAAAAAAATACATGCAATTATGAAAGAAAGGGATGTTGCACAACATCATGCAGTGCATTCCTTTAAGTGTTGCAATATGTCAAATCAAAGTTTGCAGAAATATCTGCTGTCGGCTTTAACCCTTCTGCATTCCTGCACTTCAGTGAAGATCACACTAGGTGGAGCATCAGCCAACCAACAATCAGTGTGTAACTCAGCTTTAAAATTAAAAAAAAGAAAGATCTGTTGACTGGTCTGTAAAGACTGCAACAACAAAAATAATATAGTCAAAGTTATCGAGAAAAACACATTGAAATAAAGCATGCATGTTTGAAATAAAACCCCATAAAACATATTGGATGCAGAAAATGAACCAGCCATGATTTCTTGATTGAAGACTGCTCTATTTATGCATCCTGTGCACATTCTGGGATACGTCATAACTGAGGCATTTGCTTCTTTTGGGTCATCATCCACCAATCTCACCAAGGTGACCCAATCACAACTGATCAATCTGTTGCAGTCATCCCAGCAGCGGGAGACCACAGGACTTCTTAGTTCAGCAAGGCCACCTGGCTGCTTTTTCTGTAGTATCAGCGATCTGATGAACTTCCTCATGGCTGACCTCACTAACAGGAGTTTGGTCATTATTTAAACAGTTGACTTCTATTGGATTGTGATAACCTTCTCCACCTGGCTTCCTCCATTGCTCCACATTCTCCTTGTGTTTGGTGTGTTTACAATCACACATTCCAAACACTTTTCCCAGGATACAGTGATGTAAAACACTATCACTGGCTTGTTAGAGTTGGAAAAGAAAGGCGTGTCTGGACGGACTACTGTTGATGCAGTCCAATAACACGTTCATTTATAATGTGGAGTTTGTGGATAAAATGAACACCTTTATAAACAGGAAGGGCATATTTCAATACACTTCAATTTAGATTGTTTGACTTATACAAGAACAGTTTTATTTAGGGTATCTGCAAAGCAAGTTGAGAAGGTTCATCTGTATTTTTTGGGAGAGAAAGAATTACTGTACTAAACAATATGTTCTTAATGTGTAAATTTACAAGCATCTCAAGACACTGCAGAAATATCAGTGATGGCCTTCAAATGGTCCTTTTGGCCCTGTTGCTGTGCTGTAACATTGATACATTGGTCCAAAAACAATATTTCATATTTTAACAGTCAACGTACATAATGTAATAGCAGATTAATATACAACAGAATTACATACAATAAACATTTGTATGTGAAATATAGTAAACACACACACTGCAGTAATGCATGTCTTCCTGGTTCATCATACAAAGTTGCCTTGTGGCCAGAAAAGGGAAATAATATATGTTCTGCACACTCAGGTAAAGGCAGGAGCCGACCTGTAAACTGATCACCACCTTTTGGTGACTTGGATCAGGTGAAAGGGCAAGTTGACCTGGGAGACCCAAGCGGATAGTGAGGGTCAGCTGGGAACGTCTGGCTGAGGACCCAGTCTAGCTGGTCTCCAACTTCCAACTTCGGGCGAAACCTTGAAAATATTCTGGGAGTGGCGGAGGACATGGAATCTGAGTGGTCCATGTTCCATGTTGTCAATGCCTCGCAGCTGCATGGATCTGTGGTGGTGGTAATTCTCGAACTGGCTGGTAGACACCAGAACTTGGGTATGCTGTCAGGCTGAAGGATTCCTACAGGGTATGGTTGGCCTTTAGTAGTCTAGAGGCAGCTGAAGAGTACTGGCAGGCAAAGTGATGCATGGCTTCAGCTGATCCGGTCATGAGAAAGATTTGGTGGAACCATGGAAGACAGTCGTCTCCAAAAAGATTCTGGCAAACCGTTTAACATCTCAGGAGGGAGAAGCAACTCTTTGCCCACACCGTTGATAGGACAGATGAGGGCCTGTCGACCTCAACTGGGAAAGTAGTCAGATGGTGAGAGGAATACTTTGTGGATCCCCTCAATCCCTTTGAAATGCATTTCAGTAAGAAAACAGAGGCAGAGGATTTGGCGGTGGTCCACTCAAAACGGACTGAAGCTACTGCAGCTGTTAAAAATCTCCATAGTGGCATGGTCCCAGATGTGGATGAGATCCGCCCTGAGTTTCTCAAGTGTTTGCAACATTGTGTGGACAATTGGTACAGTACATCTGGAATGGTAAACTGTGCTGATGGTTCCCCTTTTTTTAAGAAGGAGGACCACAGGGTGTGGGCTCAGCCTTAGCCTCAAGGTAGAGCTACTGGTCTTCCGTTTTGAGCGGAGTTAGCTAAGGTGGTTCAGGCATCTGGTCAGGAGGTCCTCCAGACACCTTCTTAAGTTGTTCCAGGCATACCCATCTGGGAGTCCCGTGTTTGTCTATAGACAAACACAGGACTCGCTGGAGAGATTGTATCTCTTGATTAGCCTGGGAATGTCTTGGGCTTACCCTTGTGGAGTTGGTGGAAGTAGCTGGGCAGAGGAAAGTCTAGTCTTCCCTGCTAAAACTGCTGCACCCACAACCCAGGTATGGATAAGCTGTTGAAAATGAACAAAGAAAGGTATATCTGCTCCCAATAAGTAAAGCTGTTAGATCTCAAGTTCCAGTATGACACCTCTTTTGTCCTTTAGGTCACATACACATATCTTTTATATAACACAGGATGTCAAGAGAAACATGATGTACAAATATACGACCAAATCTTACAAAAGTCCGTTTTGTAAGACTTGTCAGGTTGGTATCTTCCTTAGATAGCAATGGAGTTGGAAGTTTCAGCAGACTCAGTCCACATGGAGCTTCTCCTGCTACTGACAGTTGAGTGGACACTGGTCTTCACTTTGCAACCCATCAACCTCAGGATATCTAAGAGCTGACGCCGGAACTTCACGCCCACAAAGGCATAGAGGATGGGATTGAGGCTGCAGTGGAGGTAACCCAGGGTGGATGTTATAGCCTTGGCTTTCTGCAGAGATGATCTCACTCCGCAAGTTTCACTGTCATTATTTGAATGAAGAGTATCCACTATGAGTGTGATGTTGTATGGTGTCCAGCAGACAAAGAAGACCACCACCACAGCCATAATGACCCTGAAAGCTTTTTGCTTTTGGATGCCCTGGGTGCTGCAGCGCAGCCTCTGCAGGATGCAGGAGTAACAGAAGATCAAGACAGATGAAGGCAGCAAGAAGCCCACAATGTGGTATAGCAGCCGTGATGCCAGTCGCCAGTCAACTACAGACTGAAAGACATTCTTAATATCTTGTTCTAAATAAGAGTGCTTCTCTTCTGACAGAGAGACAAACTTTAAGTAGTTTGGAATGCACTCTGTTGTGTCTCTTCTGTCATCCTTCATAGCTTCCAGAAAGATCCAGTCGGGTAAGGAGAGGAGCAAGGAAAAGAGCCACACAGCCAAGCAGCTCAGCTGAACAACCAAGGGCCTCCTGCGTGAGTACATCTGAGTAGCATGGACGATGGACATGTAGCGTTCCAGACTGATGCAGGCCAGGAGAAAGATCCCACAGTAGAAGTTGATCTGAGCGTATAAATACATCAGACAAAGAAATGTGAAAAATGTGTGAGCACTAGATATTTACTACAGCAGACTCATAGTGCATCTTTCTCCCTAGACATTTCTTACCGTAAAAACAGCTCCAGCGATCTTGCAGAGCGGAGTGCCAAAGGTCCACCCTTGCTTTTGAGCAGCCTGTGCTGCCCAAAAGGGCAGAGTCAGTAGCAGTAGCACATCTGCCACGCCCAGGTGAAGGATAAATTTGTCAGTTACACTCCAGTTCTTCCAGCACTGAACTAGAACCCCCAGCAGCAGTCCGTTTCCCAGGACGCCAAGGATGAACATCACTGAGTACAGAAGTGGGATGAACACTGCCTCAAAATTCATATTCGGGCTTGGGTCGCATATGTTACCCTTATCAGGGTCATATGTGCTGTTGTAATCAGAGTAGTTGTCAAATATATCAAAAACATCCCTGAGGTCTTCACCGGTCAGTGAAATGACTGCCATCGGTAAAGTCTGCACAAGAAGAAAAAATATATAAATTAATGATCAATCAGTCGATCAAAAAGTCAATCAATCAATCAATTGCTGTCAGTCGGTCTGTTTATCTATCTATCTATCTATCTATCTATCTATCTATCTATCTATCTATCTATCTATCTATCTATCTATCTATCTATCTATCTATCTATGTCTGTCTGTCTGTCTGTCTGTCTGTCTGTCTGTCTGTCTATCTATCTATCTATCTATCTATCTATCTAGTGTTCTGTGATCATTGTTTTTTTCAAGTGTCTGTGGTGTGCTGGTGTCCACTGGGACGGCATCTTTGTCCCTCAAACACATCAGGGGTTCTGCCACAGAACATTTAAGACAGACATATCTCAGTATACGGAGACACATGAATTATATCACTCCTCCAGTCACCATGGTCTCAGTTCCTCGTTTAGCTGAGGCAGAACTTCCCCTTGATTGCTTCAATCATAGATGCAGTATGTACTAACTTGCTTTGTGCTTGTGACAAGAATTTCTATTCTTCTCACAAGGGAACAAAAGTTAAGAAGCAAATTTTAAGTATGAATAAATATTATCACGCTTCTGTAACCTGTTGCATCAATTATAATTTGGTCATTGTGAAATTCGCAAAAGCTTAATTCGTTATCTTCCACATAACGTTGATACCTCCAGGATTTTATATTTATTTTTTCTTCATCTTTATAAAACTCTACAACTATTTTTCATAATTGGCACTGAAATGTTGCGGCGTACTGTCAATTTACAAACCACATCACAATCTATCACACGTGGTCTCTTAAAGTGAGTTGAAGGTGTCAAAATGCACAAACCAAAACCAAACCAAATATTAAAAAAATGACATCTAAAGTGATGGTTTATAAAGTAAAGATTAAGATAGGTGTACAGTTGTTGTTTAGTGAAAATAAAAATTAGATAATAATATGTACATGTGAATTAAAATGTTCGTTTGAATATAATATATGCTAAAATAGTAATATATATAAAAACCTACCAAATGGCAATCCCCTTATATGGAATTCTCTGTACTGAGCAGGTTCATAAGGACACAGCAGTGAGCGCTATACTGAGCTGGTTTCGTAAAACAGCTGCATCTATACAACCACACAGAGGAAGCAGAGTCGTGTCCAAAAATATGATGAGGACCACACTACCATACTGTGCTGCGAGACAGACATTTAAGAAAGTAGTTTTTGTTCATTGCAATTGAAATTCCTGCATTCACATTTTTATTTTTATTTTCTCAGAAAAATATTTAAAACTTTGACAATGGAGTTTTAAGGTGACAGCAATGATTTCATTTGGTAAAATCACCAGGCAGTACAGATCTGAAACCATACTGGTGAATTGGAAAAAATATTCCTCAGCTTGATTTAAATTTTCTTTGCCATTTTGTAAGCTGAACTTCTACATGTTGCCCTCTTATGTGAAGACGTTAATGTTAGGATATGATTAAGGTGAAAGCACACACCTTTGCTTGAGTATGATGCTACATTTTCCAAACCTACAGATGAATAATATTTCTCTGAATTAAAAATGAATCTGAAAACTGAACACACAGAGTGCCATTCTTTAAGAATATGTTAATGAAAGCAAATACATCCTGATTGCTGACGCTATGATGAATATTATATGACAATAAAGTGTGTTCAGTGCCATCTGAATTATGTTGGTGACCTCAAGCATGCAAGATAAAATGTAACAGGAGCTGCAGAAAGTATTAAATGACTAGATGATGATTGTTCTCTTTCAAAACTGAGTGATTTCAGATTGTGGGGTAAGATTTTGATCAAGACTGTTTTTTCAGTATTGTTTAAACACTCATCCACCGTCATGCAAATGCAACACCTGCAGTAGCATGGGCTTTGAAGCGCCTGTCTGTTTCCCCTGTCTCCAGTAAAATACACCGACAGTGTGTTTCTGTTTTCTTCACACCTTTTCTTTCCACTTCTGTTTTTTATACTTTGTTGCAGCAAAGGGTGCTGATGAGAAGGAGAGCAAACACCTGGCCGTCAAAGTCAAACCCATGACCTTTAATAGTGTGTTGCTCGGAGATGATTTAACTGTGATTTAGACAAATGATTTTATGTAAAATGGAGCATATATGTTAAAGAATGATTGAGGTTTGAAATTGTGTGGACCTAAAAAGAATAAACTACAAACCCAAAAAAATACTTTGTGCCAATCAGTTAGGCTATTAGCCACTATTAATTTTTGTGAATGAAGTGTTTCACTTCATTTCCATGTCCACAAAACTTCTATCTAAATGATTTATTTGAATATTTCTAAAACAAAAACATCAGCTGTGTGATTACTGAATGTTTGGTTTTCAAGTTTAAAGATTAACGCTGTCCCTGACCTTCCTTGGGCTCAATAAGCACAAACATAAAAATTTCCATTTTTAATATCTACCTGTTGAAGTGTCTGAGTTTTTGAAAATATTTGCCCTTCGTGTATAAAAGCTTTCCATTTAAAGTGTGCAAGTGTGTCCCATGTTTGGACATTGTTTTACACTGAAACCATGGAAAATTGAGAAGGTGAAAAAACACATATGCAAAAATAAACCCACTGTGTTAGTTTTGATTCTTGTAATATTGAGCAATCATACCATTGCCTTCTAAATTTGAATGAAGTGTACATCTTTCTTTTAGGATAAAGAATCAGTAGGCAGGTTGATTAGCTTTTTGGAAATGGCTGACCGTAATGAATTAATGCATCGAAAAACATTCACTAGATTTCCGTTTTATTGCTGCTTCAACTCCTGCAGAAAGGTTTCAGTGTGTTATCTGACACCTAGCATTTGCATTACCACATTGTAGGTCAATGTGCCACAACTGTCAAAACCCAAACACATTGGAGGCTTCATTCATGGGTAATGGTAATGTACAAATTTTTTCTGACATAGAATTTGGATTATTTAAAGTTTCTTGAGAGCAAGGAATTCGGGCAAAGCATCAGCTTCCAAAAAAACCTGAAGTGATGGGGGAAAAAGTGCAGCTTCATTTCCTTCATGTAGCTGACAAATTTAACTACATCGGAGCTTTTTGCAAGCTCCCATTTCAGGATGAACCCTCTTCTCCCCATGCGAAGCCCCCAGAGAGGGCCACACTCTCACGGAAATAAAGTATTTGTGCAACTTAACTTACAGACACAGAGAACCTTCAGCACCTGCGTGGATTTCCTGTGTAACATTTGCTTCTGTGGTTGCCATGAACCACATTATCACCATTTATACTTCAGAAGAGAACATCAGCTTACCAACTGTCTGCCAATGGCTTGTGAGAAGAAATTTTTACAGGCCAATTCTGCAAGAAATTATATGTGACACAGTGCATCAGCATGGTTAACAGAAAGTTTGTTCTTTTAAGTCAAAAACACTAATGAAAAGACAGAAATGTCTTTCTTAAAGAAATCTTTTAAGAAAAGTGGGGGATGCTTTCTTTCTAAAGAAATCTAATGCATCAATAGAAAATTATTTATTAGATTATTCTGGTACACAATTAAAAATTTATAATCCCAGCTGACGTCACCCTGTGATTTTTTTATGATGTCCCCTTACAGATTCCACACACAGGAAGATAGAAAGTTTTCTTATCTCTCTCATCATACAGCAGAATGACGCAGCAACTGTTGAGTTATCTGAGACCAACAGCAGCATAAGTTAGTGCAGCCTTTCCGATGCAGGCACTACTTAACTTTTAAGGTGTTTATGTTCATGTTGTATTTATTTTTTCTTTCTTTCCAGAACAGAATGAAGGATTATTTCTCTGCATGTAGCAGATGAAAAAATGACAAGGATAAAATAGAGAAATAAAAATGCACATGAAGTGTAACATATGATGTCAGAAAGTTAGTTTAACGAAAAATCTGAGCTTGTACAAATTAAATGTACAGTACAAACAAATCTGTGATATGAATATGCCGAATAACTGATAAATGCTACGCAAAGTATAAATACAAATAAAATTTATATCAGTTTATATGTAATGAAACATTCTCCACCCCTGCGAGCTTTCCCTGCAAACCAGTAGACGGAGCTATAACATTTTTATCCACTAGAGGGCAGTGTTGTATGAAGCCCGACGAGTGTCTGCCGAGTGTAATAGAGTGTAATACTATTCCTACTATGGTGATGCCAAGAAACCTCATAATTTCTGATTGGTTTAAAAAGACAATGACGTCTCAACGTAACCTCTCATTGAAAAGAGTTTAACTACGTGTGACGTCATCATCTTTTCAGACCAATTAGAAGCATAGGAGGGTGGGCATATGCGTCACCATAGTATTGTATCTGTAAATTCGCATCACGACGTGAAAGGTAAGTGCTGAGTTTGAGATCAAAGTTTACAATTTGAGTGGTTTTTATTTTCAAATCTATCCAGAACCGATTTTTTTTTACCTTATTATACTGTGTAAGTGAGTAATTTGGTGAAACATTAGCATATTAGTAACTGAGTGGGGTTTTTTTTTTATGTTTATCCGTCACGAAGTGAACGCAAAAGTTTCCCGGAAGTCATGGCTGACGGTATGAGTGAAGAGATGCGGGAAGATCCCGTTCCACTCCAGCAGGACCTGACCTGTCCTGTGTGTCGGGCTATCTTCCGTGATCCAGTGCTGCTGCCCTGTACCCACACCTTCTGTCGGGAGTGTTTACAGAACAGTTTGCGGTTTAGCCGCAGGTGTCCTTTGTGCAGGGAGGAGTTTGAGGAAGGCCATGACATCTCCAACCGAGCGCTCAGCAGCGCCTGCGAGACCTTCCTCAAGCATTCGAATAGGGTGCCGAGCAAGAGACCCGAGGACAGCTGTGAGCTGCACTGTAAGCCGCTAGAGCTCTACTGTGAGAAGGACGAGACGCCCGTCTGTGTGGACTGCGTCACCCAACACAACACTCACAAACTGTGGTCTTTAAAAGAGGGGGCACCCATGTGTAAGGTAAGAATGACATGTCCGCCCCCCCGGAGGTTCCGCCATAATATCCTCAGTAATCCAGATCATTTAGAAGTCTGTGTTGAATAAAATCAGCTGGATTTGTAGGAAGAGCTTTAAAGAAGTTTAGGCTCTAACTTCAAAAAGCTTCATTTGTTCAGGTCAATTCAGAACTGAAGCAGCGGATGAGAGGAAAGACAAGTCCAGTCGACTTAATTCAACAAACATTTATGTTTAACATTTATAGCTGTCACTATAAGTTTAAATAAACTGGATTTGTAAATCATAAATATTACTTGTATATAAAAAAAAAAAGTATGTTTAAAATTCTGGATCCAGAATCATGATCCTAGTGACCACTAAAATGTAATGGATTTTTTCTTGGGCCATAGCCAATCTGTCCAAACCTTTTAAAAAAAGCATTTGGAGGTTTCTCCTTTTTTTTTTTTTCTTTTACAGATGAACAAACAATATTTCAAAAAAACTTTGCCCAGCAAACCCCTGCTTTAATTTAAGTTTATTGATTACATATATTTACACAACAACAGTCATTAGCGTAACATGTTTTGTTGATGACGTCACATCTTTTTTCATCCTTCAGAATGAACTTTCCTTCAAAGTGAAAATTTTTGAGAAGAAGGTGGAGTCATACAAGAAAATGACACATAAACTCAACGACGCGATGGAATATGTCAAGGTAAATTTAATGTCAGCTCTCACTGTCTGCTGAGCAACAGGAACCTCCCATACACACACAAACAATGAGAAGACTTTATAGGCTGCACATATCTCATTATATCCTTGTGTATCATATGAAAACTCTTACTGTATATTTGTGCAGTATCAAGCTGGAGAAGCAGAGAAGCGGATCAAGGCAGAGTTTGAGAGGTTGTACCAGGTCCTCATCACAGAGGAAGCTCAGCGGCTAAAAGCCCTGGCTAATGAGGAAGAGCAAAAGGTTGCTGACATACAGAAACTGATTGAAAACACTAACAAGGACATTGAGGCTCTCAACAAGCTCGTTGACACTCTGAAGAAAGAGATTGGCAATGAGGATTTGCCCTTCTTACGGGTGGGAGAATTCAACTCTTCTCTGAAACTGTACCTTGTTTAGTCTCTGAATTGATTTCAAGTTTTTAATCTGTTAATCTCTTAATTAAATTAATCTTAATTACTCTTGTTTATGTTTTAGAATTTCCAACATTTAAAAAGAAAGTAAGTAGCAATCACATATTGTATGTGATGAAATTTTTAAAGCCATAAGGATGACTTTCCACTGTATTTTAGAGTGATAATTACATTTCATTATACATTTGTATGACTTTGGGGCTGTGTTGACACATTTTTATGCAGCACAGAAATTTTTTATTCAGTTTCCTGCTGATTTTTTTGCTGGTCTTACATGTTGCCGTCTTTCCTCCAGAGCCCAGTGGACTGATGAAGAACCTCGCCTTTCTGATGACTCTCTTTTGGACGTGGGAAAACATGTTGGTGCTTTGAGCTTCCAGATCTGGAAGAACATGCAGTCGCATGTTGAATATTGTGAGTAAATATTAGGGTTGTGTATCGCAGTGAATTTTACTGCTTCGGGGCGACAGTAGCGCAGTCCACCAAGTCCTGGGCGGGGGACCACAGGGTGGCCGATTCAAGGCCCATATGGATCAAAAAAGTTAGGAGTGTGAACTGGCAGTGGAGAGGTGCGCCCCCTCCACCTTCTTGTATTTATTTGATGTTGATTTTGACACCAAAAGTGGTATGAAAGATGAGAATATTGGCACAAAAGACATAATTCTTCTGCTCTAAACCTCATGTGTGACTTGGAATTCTGTCTGTATATTCAACAGTTGTTGGAGATATAATGTAGGTGCATTTTCTCTCTCTCGCTTTGTGCAGATCCTGTGGTGTTGAATCCAAACTCAGCCTCTCCCTGGCTGTACTTGAATGGTGACCTGACTAGTGTGAAGGAAAACCCAGAGCGACTGACCACCCCTGACAACCCAGAGCGTTTCGATCCTTGCGTCTTTGTCTTGGGTGCTGAAGGTTACACCTCTGGGAGACACAGATGGGATGTCATTGTTGGTGACATTCCCAAATGGATTGTGGGAGTATGCAAAGAGTCAGTGGCTCGTAAAAAGAAGTTCACGCTGTCAACAAACCGTGGTGTGTGGTGCATGGGACTCAGCAAAGGAGTGTATTCTGCCTTAACACCTGAGCGCACAGAGCTGCAGGTGCAGCAGCGTCCAGAAAGGATCCGCATCAAACTGAATATTGACAAAGGAGAGGTGTCGTTTTATGATGGGGGAACAGGACAGCACCTTGTCACTTTAACCCACCAGTTTAAGGAGAAGTTGTTTCCCATTTTTGGACCTGGGCTCCACATTAACCCAATGATTCTTGCTCCAGGGAAAATTTCTATACACACCTCTTGATTTTCCTGTATAGTGATGGATGTTATTTAAGAGTAAGAAGGAAGACTTTTTTCAATTAAAATATTTTAGATGGTTGATTCAATATATTGAAAATATTGTTAGTTCTCTTTAATGGACTTTGTGTATTTCTGTACGGTGTTCTTGAGTGCCAAGTAAGGCCCCTTCAAATAAAGAAATAAAAATTTATTGACTTACTCAGAGCTGACAAGGGTAAAGATGGTGTTAGAGTTGACAGGTATAGAGAATTTTGGAAATGAGTGGTAGGTTGGAAATGTGGCAGAAGTTTTCCAAGTTTTTTAACTATGGTTGTGGTGGCAGTGAGTTCAAAGGCGGAGGTGACGACCGGAGGCAAGTGATGAGTTCATGATGTTCAGGACAAATGATTTACAGACAGGGGAGACATGATTTTACAAGTGAGGATGGAATAGGGTCCAAGGAGCAGTTTGATTGAATGACTCTCGGGAAAGCATAAAAAGACATCAAATTAATTGTCAACATGGCTGATGCTGGTGGCCAGTGCTGATAAAAATGAAGAGGTAAATTAAGTTGTCTGTCTTGATTTATGACTGTGCTGTAAGGAACAAGAGATCAACAACTCAAAAAACATTTAAAAGTCAATAAAATAGTTTAAGGTGCTTATTGTGCTTGCTTTTGGGCCATGTGTGTAAGGGATTCATTGCTTTGTATAAAAGTTATTTTAATTCAGTCAGGGCAACAACATTTTGTTAATGTTTGGAAGTGCATTACTTAACCAACCATATTTAGAGAATTTTGTTGATTCACAAATATTGTTGGCTAAAATGTTTATTGCATTGATTTTCTGGTTTTAATTATTTTTCTTAGACAGGTGCTTGTTCAATTACATGATCTGTGTAAAAGATGTGCCTTGTACGCCATGGCTTTATCATCACTTTATGAAAAATATACTGCTACCACTGCTCTGTATCTGTGCATGCACATTCTGAATAATACCATCTCCATATGAGCATTTGTTTATTTAAGTTTTAAAATTCACATTTTTGTGTTTAATCAATGAATTAAGATAGGATGCATATTTATTTACCATGACCAAAGTGAGGAGGTCAGTAAAGAAACGGGTTCTGTGCAGTCATCCATCTCACACTTTTTTCCTGGAGCATACCACAAATGTTATTCAGTATTTTCTAATAAATTGGAGCATTTGGATATATGATGATTTTTGTGGTTTTGTTTTTGTTTTTCCATTTCAGTTGAATTTAAGGTCATTCTGTTGTAAGATTTCTCTCTAATATCTCAAGAACCTGTTCTCAGATAAGTACATAAATAGTCTGGCTTGACATGAAATTATTTTATTACTTAAAGGTCTCTGCATGGTGAAATGCACCTATTGTGGGTATTTCATGCAATATTTAAATAGAAGTATTTAAAAACCTCCAAAGTATTTCAGGTAATGTCACTTTGGTTTATTTCAAGATGTAACTTGAAATAAAATAAATAAACTTCTGTATCAATGATGAATTCAGTACATTAGTGTTTATGTAGTGAACCCCATTAAGTAAACATGTTGATGGATTTCCAGATGTTTACACGTTTCCCATCACTAGGGGGCAGTAGTGGAACAGGCTAATCTTTTGTGTTTGCAACCACTGTACTCTGCTAGCCAGCCATAAACAACAAAACAAGGGGCATCTGTCCAGATATTAGAACCGCAGACATCGCGTCCAAGCTTTTAGAAATAAATGTTAACATAGTTTTTTTGTTGTTGTTTTTTTTGTGTTATTGTTGTGTTTCATCCATGAGAAAATGTGGGATCATTAATTACTCAAAAGTAGATTGGTAGATCTTGGTAGATTAGTGTAGCTACTTACGATTGCGCATCTGGATGTGGCTAAGCCTTTACCGCTAGGTAGCGAAGAAGCTAGCAGACCAGGGTTGTCCACTGCGGTGATTGGAGACCGTATAGCCACTGGCCATTCAGTTAGCTGACAGTCCTGAGCGCTTGCTAACGATAAGTTAGCCCATGCGATAGCCGGCTTTCAAAGGCAAACCCGAAAATGTAAATAACCATGAAGCCGAAGAGACGGGAACTGGTAAGTATCATTTTCCAAACGCATAAACTGGACAGAGGGTGTCTGCTGCTTCACGGTATTCAGGGAAACTAGCTTAGCTTAAACTAGCTTTGTTGTGATAGCCTGCGGATAGACCCTTGGTGCTAATTCTGTATGGTTTATCCTTTTTGCTGCTTCGATGTACGTAATGCAATCAATAGCCGTTTTGTCTAGGTGTAACAATGTTTTAGTGCTACGCTACAAATCTTAAATATTAAGGTAACATTGCTATGAGAATGGTGTTAATGGTTCTGCTCACTGGGCTAACAGTTAGCTGTATTAGAAATACTTTCTCACAGATCCTGGCCTAAGTCTCGAAATGCATCGACCGCTTATTAAGTATATGTAATCATGTAACAGTAGTAGCACGAAAAAGCAGCAATCCTGCTATTTATATTGCAATCCCGCAGTTTGATAAGTTAGATGAAGTGCTTTACAAAATTTTAGAGGCAGATGTGTTCTTTTAATATATCAAATGTTGCTCCACATTTTTTGCACTGTACTGCTGCAAAGTTACGGTAATACTGTGTCGTATCAAATGTATCCCTTCCATCTTTTGCGTCCTATCAATCAGGCAGTGCCAGCGATGGCCTCCCCCCTCCCTGTCTCCTTCATCCTGCTGCTACTTTTGGCTGAGTCACCTGTATGCCAGGCAGGGGACTGCAAGGGCCACAGACAGATGTTGAGGGGACCACCAGGTTATGTCACCGATGGGCCAGGAAACTATTCTGTGAATGGGAATTGTGAATGGCTTATCAAAGGTACAAAGAGGTTATATACTGTCTTGGGCACCAGAAAATCAACAATGAGATAAATATTAATGTCACCGATATTTCCCATCCTGTTCATTTCTTCTAGCTCCCAGCAACAATCACCGCATCGTCTTAAATTTCACCTTCATGGACACGGAGTGTACCTATGATTATTTGTTTGTATATGATGGAGACTCCTACCAGAGCCCTCTTCTAGCCAGTCTAAGTGGCAACACTTTGCCTCAAACTATCGAAGCAAAGTCTGGCAAGGTAACCAATTACTAATCAATATCGAAAGAAACAGTCAAGCATTATAACTATGATAAATGTTCACTTTACGTTGTGTTATTGATTTTTTTTTTTCAGATGCTGCTTCATCTCTTCAGTGATGCTAATTACAACCTCCTGGGATTTAATGCAACCTACACCTTCTCTTTGTGTCCTGGAGCATGTGGCGGTCATGGCCGCTGTGATTCCTCAACATTCAAGTGCCACTGCCATCAAGGCTGGGGAGGAACCGCTTGTACAATCCCTCTGTGCTCCCAGACCTGTTCTTTGAATGGCCAATGTAATAAGGTATTTGGGAGGGAGGAGATTAGAGAATGCACCAGATAAAATGTCCTCATCCATTTCTGAATAAGCTCTACTTACACCAGTTTTTTCATGTGATTGTTGGTTTTAAGAGATTCTTCTTCTCCATGTTTTGTTTCAGAAAGGGGAACACTGTCTGTGTAATTCAGGCTTCATGGGTCGCAGCTGCCAGCTTGGTTTACATGATGACAGTGGGGCAGGGCAGTGGTGGCATGTGAGTGAAGGAAACCCCGACATGTCTCCCAGGACAGGTTCTGCTGGAGTTTACCTCTCCTCCACTGGGGCCCTGTACTTGTTTGGTGGTGAGAATGACACTCTTCATTTACAAGGATAGTTTTAATATTTAATGTACAAATCCACCTTCCAGTCTCTGTTTTAAGCATATTATACATTAATTAATGACCCTTCATTGGCAGATCTATTAAATCTAACCTTCCAACACTGATTATCAAATCAAATTAGGCCTGTTTTGTGGGTGAGACTACAACAAATGTCAATGTTGCTGTCTTTGTTCAGTTGCACTCCCTTCCCTTTAATTCTCTTGTACATAGTTCTGTGTTTTTTTTAATTATGCTTGTATGTTTGATTATGATTTCTTTACTCTCAGGGTTTGATCTGAACAGAGCTCTTGGTGAATTGATCAAATATAATTTCACATCCAATCAGTGGGAAAGCAGGTCTTATGGTTACTCTCCTGTAAGTGAACTGTGGATACACACAAATACACTAATATTGAGCTTCTAGTTGTTTTTGCATGTTGTATACCGTGTTTACTTGAATGCAAATTCGCATTATCAGACTTTTCCATTAACCTAATTCTTTACATGTTATGTCAGCCTGATTTCTTTAATTTCTCTGGTAAAACAACCCGAGAAATTTGAAATTTCTATTTTTAGCAGAGAGGTGAAAAGACAGATGATAAGGTGTGTCAAGAAAACTCGAGATAAAATTTACAAAACTTGTACTGTACTTGCAAAATTCATACTATAAAATTCACTATAAACCTGTCCTCTGACTGTGTTGTCGAACTAGATACCTGAGTAAAAACACTCAACAAGGCACAGCATCATATGATAAATGTGTGTAACAAATTAAGTGTGTACCATATTTAAGTTTAAACATCATCTGGTCTTTGCGGCACATGTAAATATGTTGTTCCTCTATTTCTCAGAATCATTCATTTTCTGTGTGCATGTAAAAGTAGTCAATGTTTAAAAATTATTTTATTTTACATACTCTTTTTGTCAGTTTGTTCTTATGATGTTTGGCTCTTCCATTCTATCAGGCGGCTCGTCATTCCCACACAGCAGTAGAGTGGATGGGTAATATGGTTATCTTTGGAGGCGAGCTAGCTAACGGCTCCCTGGCCAGTGATGTCTGGAAGTACCGACCGCTCCAGGATGACTGGCAACAGCTTGGATTTTCACATTCACACGGCGCTCCAAAACTAGCCAATCATGCTGCAGCTGTTGTGGACACTCATCTTTATATATTTGGGGGTGGGTTTCACATTGTATTATGTATCACCTTTAAGTCTGTGTTTACACTGGCTTACATTTGTTTTTTGAGAAATAAATCATACTCATATCTCTTTTTCCTTTTTCTCTCTCTCCTGTATTTCCAGGTCGCACTGAGGAGGACATGTTTTCCTCATCTTTGTTCCGGTTTGGCCTTCATGGCTCTGGACGGTGGGAGACTGTATATCCAACCGGTGGGAAGCCCCCGGCCACCGCTGGCCACTCAATGGTGTTCCACAGCCCTTCCAGGACACTGCTGGTCTATGGAGGCCACAGGCCAACCACTGCCAGGTACACACGCATGAATGGAGTGGACACACTGATCCACACACAGCCAGTAAAAAAGCAGTTAATAAAAGGAACTTTAGGATTTCTATTAATATTTTTACTTAGTCATGTATTTGTGCATGACGATCATGTTGGGGAATAGTTTGACATTTCTCTATTGCAAATACACAACAAATAAGAAACGTACAGTACTCTTATATGCACTTAAGGCATATGATGTTGTCTTTTTTTAGGTTCAGTGTGAGGGTGAACAACACAGACATGTTCCATGTGGACAGGCGCTTTTGGACATCCTTTCGTTCACGTTTCCCAGCAACAGGCCCGAGAGAGAGAGCTTTCCACTCAGCTACTGTCATTGGAAACTACATGGTGGTCTATGGTGAGGTTTGAGAGTATTACATAAGCATGTGTTATGTACATACAATCCATTTTAGTAACTGCAGTCAAGATTCACCTTTTTTTCTTTTTTTTTGTGCCTATCTGTCCCAGGGGGTAATGTACATATCCACTACCAAGAGGAAAAGTGTTATGATGAGGAGATCTTCTTTTATCATCTGGGCTGCCATCAGTGGGTGTCTGCTGGGGAGAGATGGTCGTCCAGTGAGTTCCTGTGGACATTTTCACACAGTCTTGTTTTCATTTGTTTTTTGTGGTTGTTAGTTGTGTGTCTGCACCCATAGTGCTTATGAAACCTTGTTCTCAAAGGTGGGGAGGCCGTGAGGGGGCGTTACTCGCATGTTGCTGCTGTGATGGAAGGACGAGTTCTGCTGGTGGCCGGGGGTTACAGCGGTATTGCCCGTGGAGACTTGGTGGCTTACAAAGTTCCACTGTTTGTCAGTAGTGATCAAGGTGACCGGGTGAGTGAAAGAGTCATATATGTTTGAGGAAGACTGGTAAATGAAGTGATTTAAAGTCCAATGGGAGAAACTAAAATAACTGCATCAAAGAAAAGCGAGTAGTGGTAACTAACTGTTGTAAAATCTGTGTGTGTGTGTGTGTGTGTGTGTGTGTGTGTGTGTGTGTGTGTGTGTGTGTGTGTGTGTGTGTGTGTGTGTGTGTGTTTGTGCATTGCCCTACCAGGATTCCTTTTGTGCCGAGGCGATTGATGAAAGTATGTGTCTTAAGAATCCAGAGTGCAGCTGGTGCGAAGGTCGCTGTCGAGAGTACCAACCCACTAATCCGGTAACACTTCCCTTCACCCAGCTTAGTGTTTATTATATTTATCCCCACATTGTGAGACACCCCAAACATTCCATTTACTTTGTTGTGTCTGTTGTGTCAGATTTGCAGTTAGAATGTAAAACCCCTGCTTTGTCTTCACAGTGCGGAAGTACTGGCTGCCTGGGCCTGGCTCGCTTCCTGTCTGATTGCCAGTCCTGCCTGGTGTTCAGCGGCACTCCGGCCTCTCTGGCCCGTGCCCCTGGGGAATTTGGCTGGTGTGTTCAGAATGAATCCTGCCTACCAGTGTCAGGTGAGACCCAGGGAGGGAGGAAGGAGGGCAGAAGTGAAGGGCTAAGCTTCTGGCTGAAAAAGAATTTTTGGGAGTTGTCGTGGGAGGGACTGGACTCATGTTGGGCATGTTTCAGAGATAGAGCACAGTGACCTGACTACCTTGGGTTGAGATTGGACAGGTTGATCAGACCTTGAGTTGGCTTGCCTTTCCAATTGCAGACCTCCTTTGATTCAGTGCGGTCATGTCCCTTTACTCTTTTTGAACACGTGCCACACAAAAGTCTCCGATCAGACTCATTTGAGTACAGTAGTGCACTCTAGGAAACTGCTGTATTTTGAGATTTTAAGAGGTCAGATGTATTCTCTGTGTGCTGACCTCTCCCTCTCGGTCTCACAGAGCAAAGTGCGTGCCGTGTGGACCAGATCTCAGGGGCGTACGGCTGGTGGGGGGAGCGTACCCTTTTCCTAACCTCCCTCCACTCCTGTCGCACCGAGAACTATGTCCCGGGACTGCACCTGCTCACCTTCCAGCACCCCCGCAACGACTCCCAGCCTGACAAGGTACGGAGTCCAAATTTCAAGTACTAACTGTACTAGTTGTGGATGTAACCTCCCTCTTACACTGATCCCTTCTTCCTTCCTCCAGTATTGCTATTACACTGACTCCACTACAGCTCTCCCACTTGAATATCATATGTTTACTGTTCATTTCGGATTTGTGCTCTTGACTTTTTAACTTCTTGACCTCATTTCTTTTTTTTTTTCTGTTCTCTTTTCTGTCTGTTTTGCAAATGGCTCACAGAAAATATTTCCTTTTTTTAACTAGCTTGTTAAACCTGTGGAGCAGTTTGTAGAGAATAGTGCTTCTTTTGATGTGTTTCCACTTCCATCCATCCTCCATTATCCTCCATCCTCATAAAACTCCTTCGCTAGGTGTCCATCCTTCGCAGCACCACCATCATCCTTAGCCCCACAACAGAAATGGATGTAGCCTTACAGTTCAGGGGCTTCATCCACCCATTGTGGGGGGCCCCTCCACCTGCACCTGCTCACACGGAGACCGTCTCAATGTGGGCTCGTATTCAGAGGCTCCACTTTGAGGCCCGAATGGCATCTGGGCCAAATTCCAGCCAACTGGTGAGAGACTGTGCATGTCAGCATTTAAAATATGTGTGATTTAAATTCAGTAAATAATTTAAAGATCTAGTGAGATTTGGTGAGAACTGTAACACAATATTGAATGAAATTGAATAAGATATTAATAGTTATCCAGTCATGCAGCCCAATATTTTAAATTAAATCTCCAAGGGATGATTTAAATTAGAAGAGCTCATTTATTCGTCATTTACTTAACTCTTCTCCTTATTTTATTTGGAATTTTCTGTGTATATTTCAAACACCGGAGCAGGAAGTGGTTGGTCGTTGGGCAGCCCAGCAGGAGAAGGAGCTGAAGCTCTTGGCACGCACAGATGGGAGTCGGCTGTTTTCAAATCTGACCAGGGGCAACCACTACCTTGTTCAGGCTGAGGGCTACCTCAACAACTCAGGTTCAGGACAGACCAGTGAGATGGCCTTGATATGGAACAGAACATTGCCTGGAGGAAGTGTGAGTAATGGCTTGATCAAACCAGTGCTTCTCAACAAGACTAAAGACATCATGCCACTATAAACAATGAAAGTAAAAAAATCTAATTTGGTGGCCCTTTCGTGTTTTTATGCCTGCCGTATTTCTGCACAATGAATTTCATTCGGTTAAAATAAGATATCTCAGACCTGCCAATCTGACATCAGTTTATGGTGGTATGATTTTTAAACTGCCCTTGGAAGCCAATGATCCTCGTGCTTTAGATCTTTCACATGTGGAATTTAGGTTGAAATGTAAGAGGCAGCAGCGTTTGTCTTGAAACAAAAGATTAGTTTGGTCAATCGTGGTGCGTGGTACGCAAGAGTTTGTATGAAAATCATTATGAAGTCCTGATTTTATGTAGTAATGTAATAAAAAATGAAGCTGCTAAACTTCTAGTTTAGCTAAAAGGGTACATGTCTACATAGCTAACTGCTTGATTATTAAAGTTCTATGATGTTTTTGTGTCTATGAACTGAAGCAGTTATTTAACCGTTGAAAATCCAGAAAGCAACATCTTTACAATGTGTGGATTAATAGACAGACAGACAGATGGATGATATCCTCTTTTCCCCACTCTGTCCTTCTAGGAGATCTCCTTCCTGTTCTTGGAGCCGTACCGCTCAGGTACCTGCTCGGGATACATGTCCTGTCTGGCCTGTCTATCTGACCAGTCGTGCGGCTGGTGCTCATCGGTGTCTCGCTGCCTGTTGCGGGACGGCCCAGACCTGGAGTTGTGCCCTGAGGTAGACACAGGGGAAGGCAAGGGGGAAGGGCAACGGCATCTGCTTTTGGCACCCCAGCACTGCACCTTGTGTGAAGAGTACAGAGACTGCTCCGCCTGCACTCAGGTACGTCACAGATGAGAACTTAAACTGTCATTCTGCTGCAAATATTTTCTAGTTTAGGCAGAGATATGTATTTCTGACTCATGCAAAGCCAACTTTGATCCACAGGATCCTTATTGCGAGTGGCAGATCAATTCCAGCAAGAAAGGGGACTATCAGTGCAGTCGACGGGGAAGGTTAGATGGATCCATACGCGACCCAAGGGGCTGTCCTAAAGTCTGCAACCAGTGAGATGAAAAACTATACATTTTATTTTGGGTAATCATAGAGCATCCTTTTCAACAAGAATCTGAAACTCAGTGTTTCTTATTGTCCTCCTCTCCGGTCTTTCCATTTTGTAAAGGAGGGAGACGTGTGATGAGTGCCTCTCTAACTCCAGCCAATGTGCATGGTGTGAATCAGCCCAGGCCTGCTTCTATTTTGCTGCCTACCTCACAAAATACCCCTATGGAGAGTGCAGGGACTGGTACGACAGGTAAAATGAGAGCTCTTATCATTGTGTTAATTGTAGCTCAGAGTTGACGTTCAATAAGCAGTTGCAGTTGCACCCACAGTTAGTTGCTTTCCTGTTTTGATGATCTCAATATAAAGTATAAAATAACGCCCTTGCATCATGTTACTATATGTGTTGTGAGCCAAATGATTCGTAGATCAATAATCTAACGTTCTTGTTCTTTTTCTCGTATTTGTCAGTGTTCATTCGGTTCCCCAGTGTAAGAAATGTTCAGCTCTAAACACGTGCACTGACTGCCTACGAACATTCCAGTGCGGCTGGTGTGGCGACTACAACAATCCCACCATTGGAAAGTAAGTACAGTGGTACCTCTGCATACAAATGTCTCTACTTACGAAATTTTCTACTTACGAAATTTCTCAGCAGGAAAATATTGCCTCTAGTTACGAAAGAAATTTCGACTTACGTAAGGTAAAAATACAGTATTGGCTGATACTCGCAGCTCCCACAGATTCCTGAACGCAACATTCTCATAGCTGTTCTGCCATTGGCTATTACCTAGTATCTTCCTGACATCCCATTGGCTAAGAGGGACCTCTGTGTGACGCTAGATTGGTGTTTTGCAGGATCCTCGTCATTCGGCTCTCGATCCGTGAAGGTGTTCTGATAGTTTTGCACAAATAGACTGTATTAACTTTTTGAGTATTCGTTATGGACCCCAAGAAAGTGACGGAGAAAAGAGGAAAAGAAAAGACGAAGAAAAGAGTTTTTTTTGTCCATACAAACAAAGCAAAAGATCATAGAAAAGCATGAAAAAGGGATGCGTTTGGTTGATCTCGCCAAAGAATATGGCCGTAATGCATCTACAATCGCCACGTTATTAAACAAAAGGGAGTTTAAGGAGTTTAAGGCATCGCGTGGGTGGTTGGAGAAGTTCAAAAGTTAGGACTGGAATTCATTCTGTTTTTTGGCATGGTGAGTCAGGAGCGCATGAACCAAAGACGACAAAAAACAATGAGGACAGCAGTTAAAAGGGAAATGACCATCATTTTTATTCTTTACTCTATTCTTTGTTTTTTACATTATACACAACTCTCATTTATTGTGTAATAATCTAATTGTTACATGTATTTGTTACATGTTTTGATGCATTTTTATGCTTATAAAACATTTATGTCGGAATTTTGGGGGGTTTGGAACAGATTAGGGCATTTGCATGGAAAACGTGTCTCTACTTACGAAATTTTCTACTTATGTCATTTCTTCCGGAACCAATTAATTTCGTAAGTAGAGGTACCACTTTATAAGAAACATAGTGATGCTTTGACAAGTACACTGTACAGAGAAAAAACACGGTTGTGTCATGTCTTTATTTGTATTCCTTGATTGTAATTTGTGTGTTCTGCTCACTTGTTTAGATGTCTGAGGGGAGACTGGGCAGGAATGGACGACCCTTTGGTGTATAACTGCAGTGTGGCTGTGGACGAAGTACGAGCTGCTAAGTAAGAGAATTCTTTGATGTCATTGTCATGATTTGATGAAGCAAGCAGTTTTTCAACTGGCTCCTCACAAGACAATACTTTCTAATATTGCTATATTGGGAACTTTGAATATTATGTTACTCTTTGCAAATGGGAATGGTTTTGCCCGACTTCTTTGTCATGACACAGTTACTCAAAGAAGAAAACGTATAATAGATTTACCTACAGCCATAAAACAGTTGCATGGATAGATAAATACAGTTCACCTTTCCAACTCTACATCACCTGGCCCTGTTTTCCTCAGTCCTGAGCCTCAGACATCGGCCCCACCTCGACCCATGGAAATGGAGATGGAGCTGGAGAACTTGGATGATGAAGAGCGAGATGCCATCTGGTCCTATCCCACCTGTCCTGATGTAGAGGAATGTAGGCTGGGTCTCCACAACTGTCACCCTTTTGCTACCTGCATCAACACTCCCACGTCGTATGAGTGCCACTGCGAGAGGGGATACACAGGAGATGGCACCCTGCACTGCAACCAGACGTACGAGTTTTTACCTGGAAAATGTGTTCCTGTCAGTTTTTTGAAGGAGTGTTTCTAAGTCTGAACTCCTTCATTCAGGTGTTACAATGAGTGTCGCGAGGGCCAGTGCAGCGGCAGCCCACGGTTTGAGTGTGAATGCTCCCTTGGCTGGACGTCCGACCCTGCCACTCTTGTTCTCAGTGGAGTTGAATGCGATGTGGACTGTGGCTGCAACTTCCATTCCACCTGTATAACAGCACCAGGCATCTGTGATGAATGCCAGGGTAAGGCCTTAATAAGTAGTTTATTTTGCTGGCTTGTTCTCTGTTGTTTTATGTATGTGTTCCACACTGAAGTAAATCAGTTGATGAGGTAAAGACAAACAATTCCTAAAATTAAGCATCCTTTGTTGATTTTTTTTCTGGCTGTGTCTTTCAGATTGGACGACAGGGCCCCACTGTGAGCACTGCCGTCCGGGTGGCTTTGGTTCAGCTCTGGCTGGTGGCAGCGGCTGTGTGCCATGTGAGTGTAATGGCCATGGCGATCCAATCCGAGGTTACTGTCACAACCAGACAGGCCAGTGCTACTGTACCCACAACACTCATGGACCACATTGTGAGTCCTGTCTGCCTGGTTATTACGGAGACCCTAGGTAAGAAAATATTGGATGTAATGCATCCTTTCCATTTATTTTGACTATGTCCTGTTAGAAGAAATATCTACGAGAGTAGATTATATAGATATTAATAAAGCATGAAGTTTTTAAGTATTAGAATTGTCTTATGAAGGATTTTTGTGTTTTCATCATCATCATCATTCTTTCTTTTCTGTTCTAGAAACAACGGCACATGCTACCGCCAGTGCCAGGGTCGTTCAGTGCTGCTCTCTTCCACCTCCTCCTCTGCCATGCCTCTGTCCTCATCCCTGGGGTGGCGAAGTGGCACGGAGGGCAAAGAAGGACTGTCTCATTGCCTTTGGGTCCTGTCAGTGACTGAAAACTTGGGACCCTGTCTTCCCAGACAGCTGTGTCCCCCTGTTGCCCTCACTCTGAACCCAGACTCGCATACATATTGTAAAGTGAGTCCAAACTTGACCTGATTATACAAACCAGCACAAATTCAGATGAAAATGTTAGCTGTGTTGAAGCATTAAAACATTTATTACTGTTTCTATACGTCTTTTGCAGAGCTCTTTCGTCTATGTCTTTGATGGCCTTCCTCGTTTCCTGGGAAATGGAGTTGTACATTCAGATCACAACCTTATTGGAGCATTTTGTGGCACCACAAGGACGCATCCTATCACCGTGGAGGCCACTTCAGGTATCATCCATATCTTCCTACAATAACTTAATATGCTGAATGTTTAAACCCACACTGATATTTTCTTTTCTTTCTGACCACCAGGTGTGATCTCCGTCTATTTTGAGGCCAATGTCTCCTCTAACAAACCTCAAGGCTTCAATGCATCTTTCTGGGTGCGACAATGTCACCAGAGCACTGACGAGGGAGAAGAGGGATCATCTGTGTGTCCGGGTGGAGCCCAGTGCCAAGGTGGGCTCTGTCAGTGTCCTCAGGGATATGGGGGACCCCACTGTGATCGGCCCATTTGCCCACAGGATTGTGGGGTAACAGAAGGAAGAGGAACTTGTAATATGGTAAGAGTTAACAATAGTGGTTTTCTATATGTAGAACTTCCATTTAAGCTCAGGGCTTGTGTATTTTTTCAAGTATTCATATTTGAAAATGAAAACAAATATTATTGCATTAAAGATGTATTGAAAGATTTAAATTTAGACTTGATTTCTTGGGATGTAAACATTTAAAAGAAACAATCTTCTGCTTTTAAAATTATAGTTCAGACATAATGTTCCCTCTCAGTATAACATTCTGCAATTATGAACAAATTTTTCTCTGTTGCAAACCAACATATTTTATATGTGTCAGTCTCTGGGAGTGTGTGCGTGTTCACACAGCTGGGCTGGCTCAGACTGCTCTGTTCCTCGGGACCCCAACAGCCTCATCTGGGAAACACTGCTGGACACTCAGCTGACAGTGGTAGGAACAGAACACACATAGTCTGCACACGTCATGAAGGTTATACCGCCGTTCACACAAACACACCTTCACATGCACTCTTACTCCACAGAACCAGGCTCACAGGTTCCTCCACAGGATGGGTCACACTCTGGTGTCTGGACCACATGGCAACCTCTGGATGTATGGGGGTCTGTCTCTGTCAGAAGGCATTCTGGGAAATGTTTACAGGTAAGTGAGGCTGTTGATAATTGGTATTGATATTAATGTACAATATGTGTGCATAAAGCACGTCTTTTGTCTTAATATGCATAGTAAACCTTGTCTATTGTTGGTTCAGATATTCTATATCGGATCGCCGTTGGACTCAAATGTTGACAAGCTCTGTGGAAGACGGCTCACCTCCTAGTCCTCGTTATCACCATGCCTCTTCACTGCTTCACGAAGCTGGATCTGGAAGCAGTGGATCCAGTCACAGCTTCATGCTGGTCGTGGGTGGCATCACTCAAAACGGTGTAGCCATGGACACATGGAGTCTTAATCTCAGCAGCCTAATCTGGAGAGAACACACGGTTGGGATTTAGTTATCGTGATAATACAAAATATCCAAAAAATGTCTCTCTATATTTTTTTACTTCTACTAAATTAAATGTTCCATCTGCCTTTTACAGGGGTCAATGCTGCCCCCGGTGGCAGGCCACACTTTAACTGTACGCCGGGACTCCTCGGTGCTTTTGATTGGTGGTTACTCTCCAGAAAACGGCTTCAACCATCATCTGCTGGAGTTCAACCCTCATTCTGGAAACTGGACCATTGCCCCTCACACTGGCACACCACCGACAGGTTTTTGAAGCTTTGTGTTTTATGCATGTAACAGAGTTGTTGATGCACCCTTGTACAAATAGCTATTCTCTAAAAATGTATTACGGTATAACATGTTGAAAAATACAGCATATTTCTTTCTTTTTCTTTAAACCTTTTTTGCTTTTTGTAATGTCCAATCAGGTCTATACGGCCACACAGCAGTCTACCATGAGCAGACAGATGCCATCTATGTCTTTGGAGGCTACCGCTTTCATGTAGAGACCGTGGAACCCTCAGGCGAGCTTTACAGTCTTTACTACCCCAACCTCACCTGGTCCCTGTTGGTTCCCTCGCAAGGAAATAAGGTAAAAGTTTTTTTTACCTTATTTCTTGGTTGGTCTATAGACAAACCAAGAACGTATTCTCTACAAATATCATGTTTATACAGTGTTTTATATGTGTCTTCTTTATTTCTTCACTATGCAGCCCCTGTCTCGCTTCTTCCATGCTGCGGCGCTGATTAAAGAAACCATGGTCATTGTTGGGGGAAGGACAGAAACAGAGGACTATAGTAACTCAGTGTCTTTGTACCAAATTAACTGTAACACCTGGATACAACCAGGTAATGTTCATGATATCATTCTGCAGACTAAGTTATGGTCACATCGGAACTTGGCATGTCATAACTGTGTCTCTGTTAATTTCTTTCCCTCAGCCTCAGCTGTAGGAGATCCAGTAAATCGTTCGGTGTCTCTTGCCATGGCAAGCTGGGGTGGCCGTCTCTTCCTGTCAGGAGGTTTCAATGGCGTCACGCTAGGCAGGCTCCTAACTCTGTCTGTGCCCTCTGACCCCTGTGCCCTCCTGCCCTCACCAGAGGCCTGCAACACCACCACCGGTAGCTGTATATGGTGTAGGGGAAGCTGTGCTTCCTCCGATAGTGCTGAGAGGTAACACATTGGCTAAAACCATAGGTGAATAATTTGGTAACGTGCATCTACTGAATAAAATGCATCTGTCCCTATTTTTCAGAATGGGCTGCTTTACTGGTCCGTCTCCCTGCTCCCCAACCCCTCGTCAGCCAGAACAGTGTCGCAGACTGAAAACATGCAGTGAATGCCTCGCCCGGCACCCAAAGACATTCTCCAATCCCTTGCAGGTGACATGCAGCCACTCCGCACTGACAGTGGCTAGGAATAGTTGTTTTCTGTTGACTAAAGTCTGTCCTTTGAATGTTTCAGCCATCTCTACAGTGCAAGTGGTGCACAAACTGTCCAGAAGGTGCATGTATCAGCAGCTCAGTTAGCTGTACATCTGAACACGACTGCCGTATTAACCAGAGAGAGATTTTCCTCTCTAGCAACTGTACTGAGACCAGCTGTGAGGCTTCTGACTGCCCCAAGTGTACTGCTTCTGGAAAGTGCATGTGGACTCGCCAATTCAAGCGCACAGGTATGGGCAGTGCTCTTAAAAAAGAAATGTATTTATATTTTTGTGTACTTTCAGTATCTGATTTAAAACGCTCATCAGAGAAATTGTGACGTATTTTCACCACACCAAGTTTTCTCCCCTAAAATGAATGTGTGAAATCTCCAGGTGAGACAAGGCGCATCCTGAGTGTGAACCCCACCTATGACTGGACGTGTTTTAGTTATGCCCTGCTCAACGTCTCCCCCATGCAAGTGGAGTCTTCTCCACCAATGCCGTGCCCTCCGCCTTGCCACAGTCTCCATAACTGCAGCCTCTGTCTGGGCTCCAGAGGTTCTGATGGGGGTTGGCAGCACTGTGTGTGGAGCATGGCTCTGCAGCAGGTACGACTCGCCATGTGGAAGCTCACCAATTACAGTTTTGTGTGAGTTATTCACGTAACACCTGTTCATTTACAGCTAACCTTTCTCTCCTTCCTCTAGTGCATGAGTCCCTCTTTTGTGCCCTTGCGATGTGAGGCGGGTCAATGTGGTCGCCTGCTCTCTGGTGGAGACTCTTGCTCTCCCCAGTGTTCCCAGCTCACCCAGTGCTCCCAGTGCATCGCCAGGCCTCAGTGTGGTTGGTGTGCAGCTCAGGGTGGCAACGGAGCAGGACTCTGCCTACAAGGAGGACTTGATGGTGAGAATTATATTCAGTTGATGCCTTCAAGAATTTAAGCATTTTAGGTTAATTAGTTCAGTGTTTCTAACTTAATTACTTAAAAGATGCTTTTCCACTTTATTGTTTTTTTTCCCCCAGGTGTTAGCGAAGGCTTTTGCTCCCCTAGAAACAGCAGCTGGTCCTTCCTCCACTGTCCAGAGGAAGATGAGTGTGCCAACGGCCATCACCACTGCAACAGCACTCAGGACTGCCATGACCTACCCCAGGGATACCACTGCACCTGTAAACACGGTTACATACTCAGCAGGTAAGGTCATGAGTCAGCAATTATGTCTTCGCCATGCGGACGGTGAAAAAGGCTGCATTTTTTGTCATACTAACTGGATATGTGTAGTCAAACTTTATCTTCTTGTGCTTCTGCCTTGCAGTGTTTCTGGTCAGTGTGAACCAGTTTGTGCACAAGGCTGTGTGAACGGAACGTGTGTGTCCCCCGGAGTGTGTCAGTGTCACTTTGGCTTTGTGGGGGATAACTGTTCATCTCAATGCAGCTGCAACAAACACAGCAATTGTGCTGGTGTTAACAAACCAGATGTTTGCCTTGAGTGCCACAATAACACCATGGTAAGTGTTTTTAGCAAAATACAAGCAAATAGTTTAATATAGTTAAATCCACAAGTAATGATTTCTACTTTCATCTTTTCCAGGGCGAGCACTGTGAGAAGTGTAAGCCTCTGTTTGTGGGCTCCGCTAAGGGGGGTGGCACTTGTCGTCCGTGTCGGGAATTTTGCAGGGGAAACAGTGGTGTGTGTTTATCACGAGAGGAACACAGAAAGGCCCTGGAGAATCCACGGCCCTTCCCCTTGGACCCCGACAGCGTAAGTGCCTTCCATGTTTGTGGTATTATCCAGATGTACAAAGCAAGTACAGCAACTGTGTGCTGTAACTGTTGTTTCTCAGGCACAGACCTTAAGTTTCAAGGGTGTATCTTTCTATGTCCCTCAACCAGTTCCAAGGGTCTGAGGGTCCTACAGAGGAGAATGCTGTATGTGTCAATTGCCAGAACAACAGTGTTGGAGACAAGTGCGACAGCTGCCTCAGTGGCTACTTCCTTCTGCAGGGGAAATGTGAGAAGTAAGTAATGTTAGCGGTCAGTGTTATTTTTAAGATATTTATGCTTCATGTTGTTACTTAATCGTCATCATTTTGGGTACAGTGACAGGCCTATGAGATATATTATAACATCGGCTCTAATACTAAGTTATGATTATTCTAATTAACATGCTGGGTGCCTCACACCCAAAAACAATGTGAATCACTCTGTTCATGAATTAAATGCATTTTAGTATACAACTGAAAAAAATAAACATCTGGTAAAAGTAAGATTGTCTCAATTTAATCCTTCTTTTAGTATTTGAATCTTCTGATATTTAGTGTCTGATTTTCTCCACTTAATTGCAGGTGTCAGTGTAACGGTCATGCAGATACGTGTAATGAACATGATGGCACAGGTTGCCCCTGCCAGAACAACACCGAAACTTCCTCCTGTCTCAGCACCCCTCAGAATGACAGAAAAGACTGCTACAGGCAACAGGTAGGTAGAAACATGTGAGAAATACTTTAAAATGTGGGAAAATTGTTTCACTTTGGAAACTATAAATGGATTGTCTTTCTTGTAATAAAAGTGATAAAAGTAATATTTTGACCTTACAATAACATTTGTGAACCAGTTCTATTAATTAATGGATTTTGATCAGATTGTTTTTTGCGTACTTTTACTTAGTGTGCCAAATGCAAAGACTCTTTCAATGGTACGCCCGTAAATGGGCGTCAGTGCTACCGTCAGTTCAACGTAGACACCGAGTGCTGCTTCGACCCGACATCCCAGACCAACTGCTTCCACGTTCCAGCCATTCGCAACCTACCAAAAGGTCGCACTGTGTTTTTTGCCGCGCAGCCCAAGTTCACCAATGTTGACATTCGTGTCACCATTGATGTCACCTTTGGTGAGGTGGAAGTGTATGTGTCCAACTCTCATGACACCTTCATTGTGGATGTGGACCGGTACACTGGGATTCACACCATCAAGATCGAGGATGAATCAGTAACTCGCGGAACGACGACCGGCGCGGACAAGGATTCGCCACCATCTCCTGTAAAGGTGTTTGCCAATGCATCGTCTAGTCTCACGGGTCCTGTTCTCTCCCAGAATTCATTGCAACTGCAAGCAAAACCCCCAGGGGCAGAGAGAGAAATCAGAGAGGAAAGGGCTGAAGGGCTCATCTCCTACATCACTGTGTGGAAACCACAGACGGTGTTGATTGTCCGCAGTGTTCGAGATCGTGTGGTTATAACTTTCCCCCATGAAGTGCACTCCCTGAAATCCAGCCGGTTCTACATCGCTCTGAGAGGTGTAGGAATTGACGAGAGGGGAGAGTCACAGGGCCTGCTGTTTCTGCGTCAGGACCAAGCCCACATCGATCTTTTTGTTTTTTTCTCTGTTTTCTTCTCCTGCTTTTTCCTCTTCCTCTCTGTCTGCGTACTACTGTGGAAGGTTAAGCAGTTTTTGGACTTTCGTCGGGAGCAGCGCCGCCATATCCAGGAAATGACCAAAATGGCATCAAGGCCCTTTGCTAAACTCACCATCTACCTTGAGCCGGAGGAGCCTCAGCTCATCTACCTGCCCTCAGCTGGTGGAGGGGTCGGGGGCAGCACCGTTTCTCTTGCTCATGCTCGCACAAGCAAGTTAGGGGGAGTAGTGGTGGGCCAGAGGGGCAGAACAGGGGCTGTGTCCTACAAAAATGACCCAGCTAGCGGACCTATAGCCCACCACCACCACCTCACCCTGGGTGGAGGGGGAAACAGTGGCCAGCATCTGCCGCTGCACTACTTGAACACCCACCACTATGCCAGTTCTACTACTGGCACGCCAGCCTCGCACCACCATCACCCCTCCACGTACAGCGGCTACCAGCACTTTTGTCGCTCTGACCCCTTCCTGTCTCAGCTCATGGGTTTTTCCTATTCAACCTTTAAGGTAGGACCCATCACCTTAGAGCCGACAGATGACGGCATGGCTGGGGTGGCCACTGTCCTCTTCCAACTGCCCGGGGGTGTCTTGGCTCCAAATCGTGCCTGTCTTGGTTCTGCACTGGTTACTTTACGTCAGAACCTGCAAGAATACTGTGGCCATGGCAATGGAGGAGGACACCCAGGGGCAGGAGCTGGGCGCAAGGGGCTGCTAGGTCATCAGCACCTGACCACTATGGCTATGTAGGGAAGCAAAGGTATATAAGTAAATAAATGGGCACACGGATAAAAGAGCTGAATAAATCTGTAAAATGTAAAATAATTTTTTGAAAGATAAAGCCACACGGCAAAGACTAAGTCCAAAAAATAGGAGTCTGTTAACATGAGCGTTTTGAACAGAGTTGTATATACACTGATTGTGGTTTATTAAATATCTTTTATTGTATTATGTATTACTATACTGTATTTCAGTGCTTCACATGACCAATCCAGCTGTCCCCAGAATGCACTACAACTACTCTACGTATCAACAAAACAATGTCGCATCCTGTTTGTGATCACTAGAGAGGCATGAACTCATTCGATGAATTAGTCTCATGGAAACACTGAGGCTGGACTGTAGATGAAATCTACAGTGCAGAAGTATTCCAAAATAAAAGCATCTACGCTCTTCAGAACCAATATGTGCTTTAATAAGTGACAATCAAAACTGCCATTGCAAACAAAAGACTTAAATTGGGTCAGTATAATGTGCAAGATTTTGATTGTCAAGCTCAGTGCAGGAAAAAAAAGTCGAATTGCTCGTGACTTGGTTTTTACATTGTGATTGATATGAGTGGCTTATGATTATCACTATGTATTGCAGGCTTCTATCATGGTTAGGTGAAACAGACGCCTGAATATGTTTTGGCATAGTCATTTACCTGCTCTAGTTACATTACATTGTTTTTCTGCCTTTTCTTCTTGCCTTGTCTGTGAGTCGACTGGCTTGCAGTACACTTAAATACTTGTGGTTGTGATTATGTTTATGGTAACGTACAATGGTTACACATTGAGTTACCTGATGACATGATAACATTAACGTGATATTGTCATGAATTTTGTAAATAATGAAAATGAAGGATAGCTTTTTAAACAGAAGTGTTTATCTCCTGACTCTAAAATGATTTCAAATACAGCAGAACTCGTCCATAAAAATGAAGAAAGTATGTGTCCTTGAAACTTTGATTACATTTTGTTTGCACAAAATGTATGTTTGTGTTTGGTTAGTTTTGTTGGTCAATTTTTTGAGTTGCCTCACTGGCTTAGATGATTGTATTGACCAATCATACCTACAGTTTTATTATAAGATGTGAATACAGTATCAAAAATCATTGCTTTATTGAAATGGAAAAAGTTGTGTTTGAAAGTGGAAATCTAAAAGATTTTGGGAAGCATTTTTATTTCCAATGAGATCGAATTACTTGTTCACTGGTTGGTTTTTGATGTATTTTTATGTTTTCCTTTTTGCACTGCGTGGGGTCAATGAACCCCATTCATGAGAAACACTATGAGTGGATGTCCAGCCTCAGATGGCACACTGTCTTTGGTAAATTCTGAATGATGCTACAGGCTTCTTATTCAATGAAAAAAATCATGGCAGGCATGAGCACATTGTGTCATGGACTGGATAGTCAGTGTATTTAAGCAAGCTAAACTGCAGATGAATACTGTCACTATTTAAAACAGCCCTCCATGAGTAAGCGTTAATACTGTTTTCAGTTTTGTCTTGTGGTTTTTGTGTATGTTTTTTTTTAAAACATACTTTATTTTTGTACATATATGTCTTGTTTTCAAAAGGGAACAGTGTTGAACAGAAGACTGCATCAAGATCTCTGTCCTGAGTTGACTGAAATAAATTCTGTGAAATGGTTACTATTGTGTTTTGTACTAAATATAAAATGAGGTAAGTAGTAATACAGTACTACTATTAGTAATCCAAAGTTGTTTAAATCAATCCACTGAAGTTCCTTGAAAATGTTTCACCTCTCATCCAAGAGGCTTCTTCAGTTCTAGTCGGTCTTGTCTCAGCTTATTAACCCTGTGAAGTGTGGGTTCCAAGGTACCAGTCTGAACATTGGTATCTTTGAACGAGTGCCCCTCTTTCTTGTGATAAGGAAGACCGCTGAATCCTGTCCTGATGATTTGCCACATCTAAACCTCTTGGATGAGAGGTGAAACATCTTCAAGAAACTTTCTTACAGTTCAGTGGATTGATTTAAACAACTTTGGATAACCTTAAACAACATTGGATAACCATGACTTGGATAAATGAGAACCTACGCAGATATACAATCAGTAATACTGTACAGTATATCAGTGGTCACCAAACTGAGGCCCACCGGCCCACCTCCACATCTAGGGCGGTCTCCTGAACAGTACCAGAGAAATCTCCCCCCAACAGCTGATCGATCCAGAATGGAAATGGACCTTGCATTTTTAACAGATGTGACAGAAATGCTGAACAGCCTTAACTTGCAGATACGAGGCCAGGGAAAACTACTCATTTGCGACATGTATTCCCACATAAAAGTATTTGAGGTGAAACTAGCTCTGGTTTTGGACCAAGTGAAAAAGCACGACTTGATCCATCTCCTGCTACCCAAAACCTCTGCAGAGAACCCAGCGGTCCTGTTCCCAGCTTAAAGGTGTGTGGAAGCACTGGAAATGCTGGAGGTGGAGTTTGGTGTGAGATTCCGTGAACTACATGCTAATGCAAAAAAAAAGCTGTTTTCTAGAACCCCTTTGTTGCCAACATCAATGAGTCCAGCCTTCTTATCAGTTTGAGTTGACAGAGTTACAGAACTGTAATGTTTTGAACGACGCATTCAAGCCCGACACTGATTGACTTCTATGCCGGCCTCGCAAAAGGGACCGGAAAGGGTTATTAATATTTGGTTCTGGGAGATAAATGTTTGCATATAGGCACCCCTGCGATCGACACAGTGGGTCCGTTTCACAAAGCCGGTTTAGTGGAAAACCAGGGTAAGTTAACCCCGCCTTTGTGAAATAGGCCCAGTCTCTGTTAGGAAATGACCACGGCCCAGAGAAGGGAAAAGTTAAGTGGCTCTTACAGGAAAAAGTTTGGAGACCCCTGCTGTATATAGTCGTTTAAAAGCAGAAAATATTGCAGTAAGAACGTTTTTTCATCATTCTATTACAAAATGGCTCATGTTTATTTATTTTTATATCAATGACATAACCAAGTCTTCCATCCTTTTCATTACATTGTGGGGTGTAAACTGACTAGCTGAGGGCTGAGCTGATTGGACAGAACAACAGGAAGTGTAAAGCTCTTCCGGTTTTATTGTTTACTCTCACCCACCTACCTACTTTGGAAAAATCGGCGTTCTCGTCACAGCTTTGACTGAGTGTCGTGGCTGTAACGGTATGTGTATTTTTTTTCGACCTATGAAATATGAATAATTTAGGCATATATATATATATATATATATATATAGCTGCGGGAAAACCACTGTGAGTCTCCTTAAGGATCAATAAAGTTATACTCTGAGTGAACGACGGTGCTAGCACTGCTGCTAGGCTAACACTGTTATGGTTGTAGCTTAGCTTGAATGCTAGCAGACAGGTGACAAAAGTCCAGTAAAGCGAGTTTATCATTTTAATGTAGATTTATTTAGGTTGGTGTGACTCGTTTTCGGCTACTGTGTCATAAAGTAAGTTCAGCATTAATATCAGTTAGTATCGCTATCCTATCCAAAGCTGTTTAAGTCAATCCACTGGACGTTAAAAAAAGTTCTTGAAGACGTTACGTCTCTCATCCAAGTGTCCCAGCTTATTAACCCTGTGGGTTGTAGTCAATGCTATTCACATTCCAACGACCGTCGTTGGAGCCCGTCTGGCTCCTCAACGATTGTTGATGGGGGTGTCAAAGGGGGGTATGCTAATGAGGGTCATTTGCATGAGAAACATCACCAGGGTCATTGTGCTGAGACAATCATTTTGGGAGTTTTGAAAGGACATGATTGTAAATGAGGGAAAGGTGATGTCGCATACCACCCCCCCTGTTCAGAGATGGCCTCTTTCACTCCTCTCTCAAACCATTTATCTTCCCTGTCCAAGATCTGAACATCGGTGTCCTGAAATGAGTGTCTCTTTCTTGAGGTGAATGAAGACTGCTGAGTCCTGTCCTGATGTGTTGGCTCTTCTGTGTTGAGCCATGCATCTGTAGTGGTTGTTTGGTTTCCCCTATGTAGATATCTGAGCATTCCTCGTTGCATTTAACTGCATACACCAGATTGCTCTTCTGACTGTGGTGTGGGGTCTTTTGGGTGGACCAGTCTTTTTCGGAGGGTGTTGGCCGGCTTAAAATACACAGGAACCTTGTGTTTGTTGAAAACGTTAGTATTGCAAGTTCAATCCTGAAATTCTCTCCGTAGAATTGCATAGGATACAGTAATTGGAGAACGGGAGAAAGGTAATAAATGGTTTGAGAGAGGAGTGAAAGAGGCAATCCACGTCAAAGTGGAGAAGGCGTCTCTGAACAGGGGGTTTGATCTGCGACATCACCTTTTTCTCCCATTTACAACCATGTCCTTTCAAAACTCCCAATAAGATTCTCAACAGATTGACCCAGGTGATGTGTCTCATGCTAATGACCCTCATTAGCATACAAAGGAGAAACTCACATTTCAACGACCCCCCTTTGACACCCCCATCAACAATCGTTGAGGAGCCAGACGGGCTCCAACGACGGTCGTTGGAATGTGAATAGCATTGACCACACCCCACAGGGTTAATAAGCTGGGACATGACCAGCCACTTTCAGAAGTGAAGAATCTCTTGGGTGAGAGACGAGGAACAGCAAGGAAACTTCTTCAAGAAATTTCTTAATGTCCAGTGGATTGATGTAAGCTAGTGACTTCTGATTCTTTTAGTATTGGTCGACTTGACTTTATCTTCCCCTGAATACCTTGTCCCTCTTGCCCACAGCACACCAACGACACAAATTCCTAACGGAGAGAACATGAAGGTTAAATCAGCTGAAAATCGAGAGGAACAGCAAGGTGAAGCTATGATTAAAACCGAATGTGAATATGAAGACAACTACCATGAGGTTCATATTCACAGAGATGACTTCAACATCCAAATCAAGGAGGAGCCACATTTACAGTTGGTCAGTGAGGGGAATAATGGAGACTCTTCAAGCTGCTCAGATATTAAG
Organism: Antennarius maculatus; assembly: GCA_013358685.1. Taxonomy (NCBI): domain Eukaryota; kingdom Metazoa; phylum Chordata; class Actinopteri; order Lophiiformes; family Antennariidae; genus Antennarius; species Antennarius maculatus. Next base: position 17,752,181 of record CM023615.1, read on the forward strand.
CCTGACACAAGAACATACACACTGGACATTCAGAACCAACAGGCTAACGTAAAGCAGGAGTGTGACTCCAACCATCAACCAGAATGTGAATCAACTGACGTGGCTGTCGGGGAAGAATCAGAGTCTTGGATTAAAGATGAGAGGGATGAAGAGGAAAGAGAGGAGGTCTCCACAGGTAAGGAGCTGTAGTTTATGAAAACCTCACGAAACTTTGGAATTGTCTCTTCCTGCTAAAGTTGATTATGATAAGAGTATAGGTCAGAAGGGTAGAGATGTGTGTGTGGATGGGTTCAGGGGGATGGGCTCACATGATGAGTGGGAGGGGTGTATCACGTGATCAGAAGGGAGGGGGGGTGGGTAATATTGAAGATACAGTGGTACCCCCTCATACGAAAGTTTCAAGTTACGAAATGCCTCAACAGGAAAATATTGCCTCTTGTTATGAAAGAAATCTTAGGATATGAAAGGTAAAAATACAGTGTGGGCTGCTATTCGCAGCTCCCAGAGTTTACTGTGCGCAATATACTATAGCTGCTCTGCCATTGGCTATTACCTAGCATCTTCCTGGCATCCCATTGGCTAAGAGGGACCTCTACTGTATGCGTCGTGCGTAGATAGATAGATATGTGTCGATGCAGCGTCCTCGTCATTCGGCCCTCGACCCATGAAGTGTTCTGATAGTTCTACGTAAATGTATTAAAGGGACAGTAAAATTAATTTTAAGTGACATATATGTTATTCATCATTATGAAAGATAGAAGAAAAAATAAATTTTATGTGTGTAGCATCATCCGTTTGGTCAAAAAAGCTTAAAATCTGCGCCGCAGCAGACCAAACGGATGATGCTACACACATAAAATTTATTTTTTCTTCTATTTTTCATAATGATGAATAACATATGTCACTTAAAATTAACTTTACTGTCCCTTTAACTTTTGCAGTACTCACTATGGACCCCAAGAAAGTGATGGAGAAAAAAGGAAAAGAAAAGAAGAAGAAAAGAGTTTTTTTGTCCATACAAACAAAGCAAGAGATAATAGAAAAGCATGAAAAAGGGATGCGTTTGGTTGATCTCGCCAAACAGTATGGACGTAATGTATCTACAATCGCCACGTTTTTAAGACAAAAGGAAGCCATAAAAGCTATAACTCCTTCCAAAGGTCTCGCTGTAATTTCGAAGAGGAGGTCGGCAGTGAACGATGAGATGGAGAGGTTGTTACTCCTGTGGATAAAGGAGAAAGAGATGGCTGGTGACACAGTGACCGATGCCATAATTTGCGAAAAGGCAACTGTCATTTTTAATGACCTCGTGAAGGAGGATTCAGGCAAGGGAAAGTTGGCGAAAGAACACCAAGAGTTTAAGGCATCACGTGGGTGGTTCGAGAAGTTCAAAAAGAGGACTGAAATTCATTCTGTTGTTCGGCATGGTGAGGCAAGTAGGGCCAACCACAAAGCGGCAGACGAATTTGTACAAAAATTCAAACAATTAGTGACTGATGAAGGCTACATTGCGCAGCAAGTTTTTAATTGCGACGAAACGGGCCTTTTTTGGAAAAGGATGCCTCGCCATACCTACATCACAGCAGAAGAGAGGAAAGTGCCAGGCCACAAGCCCATGAATGACCGCCTTACGCTTGCCCTTTGTGCCAATGCGAGTGGGGATTGCAAAATCAAGCCCCTGCTGGTGTACCATTCTGAAAATCCCAGAGCATTCAAGGCTCACAAAATATTAAAAGAAAGACTTCAGGTGCTATGGAGGGCCAATGCCAAGGCCTGGGTCACCCGTCAATTTTTTGTTGAGTGGGTCAATTTGGTTTTTGGCCCTGCTGTTAAGAGGTATCTAGAAGAGAACAATCTCCCCTTCAAGTGCCTTCTCGTTCTTGATAATGCCCCTGCCCACCCGCCCGGCCTCGAAGATGATATCCTGGAGGAGTTCTCGTTTATTAAGGTGTTGTACCTCCCATCTAACACAACCTCTATCCTCCAGCCCATGGACCAAGAACTCATTTCAAACTTCAAGAAACTCTACACAAAACACCTGTTCAAGAGTTGTTTCGAAATCACTGAAAACACTCAGCTTACCCTTCGTGAGTTTTGGAAGCAGCATTTCAGTATCGTTGATTGTCTCGAGATGATCGATATGGCTTGGCAGGAGGTGACCATGCATAACCTTAATGCAGCTTGGAGAAAACTGTGGCCCGATGCTGTTACCCCACCCAATATGGAGGGGTTCGAGTTGGAGGGTGAAGTTCAGCCTGAAGTTGAGGAAATTATCTCGCTGGGGAAGTGCATGGGTCTTGAGGTGAATGAAGAGGACATCAACGAGTTGATTCGGGAGCAAAACGAAGAGCTTTCAACGACGGAGCTGAAGGAGTTGGAGGCGATGCAATACACGGCAGTGCAGGAGGAGTTCAAAGAGGACGAGGAGGAGAAGGCAGACATGATTCCATTAGCCCGAATCAAAGACATTCTAGAAAAATTCCATGAAGTTTCGGAATTTGTTGAAAAAAATCACCCTGAACAAGTGTTCACCAGTCGGGCAATCGCTCACTATGATAATGTTTGCCTTGGACATTTTCGAAGGATTGTTAAAAGCCGACAAAAGCAAACGTCCTTGGATCAGTCCCGTACAAAACGCCAGGCAAAAACCACTTCTGAGAGAGAACATAAACCAAAGAGGGCAAAAATCGATGAGGACAGCAGTAAAAAGGTAAATGACCATTATTTTTATTCTTTATTCTTTGTTTTTTACATTATGCACAATTCTCATTTATTATGCAATAATCTAATTGTAACATGTATTTATTGCATGTTTTGATGCAGTTTTATGCTTTATAAAACATTTATGTCTGATTTTTGGGGGGTTTAGAATGGATTAGGGCATTTGCATGGAAAATGCGTCTCTACTTATAACATTTTCTAGTTAAGAAATTTCTTCCAGAACCAATTAATTCTGTGAGGAGAGCTACCATTGTAAAAGGAAAAAAAAGGAAAAAATACTAAAAACTTGTTTTCAAGTAATAACATGCTATGTGAAATAAAGGTTAAAGCGTCGTAACCCCGCCCAAGACCACTCTTCTAACACAGACGTTTAAAATGTAAGGGTATATAAAAGTGTTGAAGATAAACTCCAAAGAGTCACCTCTTTGGAACAAAAAAGAGAGTGAGAGAGCTCATAATGTCTGAACAAGCTCCTACCATTTCGGCCGAGGAAGACGCACTTCTGGAGGGAGATGCACATCGGATAGTTAATGATAAAGATAACCAGCTGTTGACTATCAGAATATAATCACAAAGACGCCTAAATCCCAGGATATTGACTAGAAAATTAAAATAAAACTCAGGACACTGATCCCCAGGGTACTGACTAACGGAATATAATCACAAAGACCCCCTCCCCCTCAAAAAGAGAGAGGCAAGATCAGCTAAATCATGACAAAAATAGGTAACTTTTAGCAATTGATTTTTTAAGTTAAAAAAAGTTAATCATTTTTTAAATGCTCGGTTTAATTTATTGTACCGTGAGTAATTTGCTCGCAAAGCCATCAACCTCCTGCGTACGCCGAAAACCTTTCCGACCTGGGAGAAATATGACTTGTAAGTATAAAATGTATTTATTTGTTTAAAAGATGTTTGTATGGTTTTTTTTAATCTACAGGTAACCTCTTTTATCACAACTTCACTTTTCTATTTGTAGCAGGCGAGGTACTCTCGGAGGGCTAGCGCCAGCCGTCCCCCCCTGCCACAGCTCAACACGTTACAACCAAGAGCGAGCATAGAGCAACTGAATGGGGTAAGAAAGTTTGAATTCTGGCACCGCACCTCCTGTGACGTACCGAAGGACGCTGATTGGGTATTTCCAACAGGGTGGGGTTGATGTGAGAAAATTAAAAAGACAACGCAACACACGGGTAGTCATTATATTTTCAATATAATGTGTATACAGTATAACGTATATGATTTTTTTTTCTTTTTGATAATAGACGGTGAAAAACGAGACAGAGATATGAAGAGGACGAGGAAGTTGAAGAGAAGGAGGAGGGAGCTGAAGAGAAAGTGGACTCAATGGTTGGTTTCATTGAGGAAGAAAAGAGGGAGGACGGCTTTCTCAGGAAAAAGAAGCCTGGAGCATCTGCGTCTGACTGTAGCTAAAGATGTGGTAAAAGATCTCATATCCTTCTGTCGGGATATTGTTATTAAAAAGTTATTGTAAATAAAACAAAATGGATGAAGAAATAGATTTTTGATACTCTTTTTAATCTCTGTCAACTCAATGTGATTCCGTACAAATTGGAAGCAGACATTAAAGAATCAAATCAAATTCCAGGGACTATTAGGGTTGAATCTGGTGAAGCACGGGGTGTAAATGAGAATTCTTGGGACGCTTTATCAAAGCTTGAGCAAATGTCAGGAAAACTACTTTCAACCCTTGCAAGATGCTCTTGATTGGTTAAGTTACACTCCGCCAGTCATTCACAACAAAACGAATCTAAGGTATGACCGGCGTGCCGGGAAGACCTCTGGGAGCAGCGAGGAGGAATCCCGCTCCTCCCCTGGCCCCTCCCCAGGAATCTTATCTGTTTCTGGATCCCAGTGCTCCCCAGGAAGCTGAACCATCTCCTGTTTTTTGTTTTCCTTTGGGGGACAAATCTATCTTCTACACATGGCTGCGGCGCAATTTCTAAAAGTTTTTGAAGAACAAACGCCTTGCTGACGAAACACTAATTTCTAATACGGCTTGGAAATTTTTTCACAAACGCCGATGCTTAGTCATTTTTAATCACATCCTCCTCGTACAGAGGCAAAACTCGTTGAAGAGACAACCCGCAGGGTTCCAGGAATTGTAAGATGCTTCGAGGGTAGTAATTAAAATCGGGAGAAAATCCAAAAGAGTCAAAAAAAAGTCCCAGTGCCATCTTCTTCCAGCGTCAAAAGATAACCAGCGTACCCCAGGTTGACGTCCCGGGTGAGTGTTGACAAAGTAGGAGAGAGGTATAAACCCGAGGGTCAGTAAAGGTAACTGATCAGAAGCCCATACGCCGCAAAACACATCTCCATGCAGCCAGTGAATTTCCAGAATAGAGTCCTAGCAGGCGTGCACGATGAATCTCATCTCAAGCCGCGAAGATTGGCTGGAAACGGGTGATAGTGCATCGCTGTCCTCAGTCGAAGTGAGATTGAACACAAACAGTGGGTGGCCCCTTTCAAATTCCTCTCTGTTGATGCTCAAGGGTAAATCTTTGAGGTGCCTCTCCGTGGCAAGGTACATGTTATAAAACTCTGACGGAAACTCCCTGATTAAATTGAGGTTCGAAAGCTTTAGCGAGCACATGTCTGCCATGCTGACACAGGGCTAGATATTCTATGTTGTAGTGGTGAAAATTAAAAGGGTTTGGATCTCTTTTCCTGTGAATTTTGCATGGAAGAGTCCATGACCTTCTTGGCTCAGAATGATGAAGACAACTGATATTTCAGAGCCGGAAGATGACCCAGACGCTTTAGTCCAAGGAAAAAGTAACCAGTGAAGGCATTGCCCCATGTCTCAGTACGCAGGAGGGCTAATGCACATCTACCAAACGTTAAGTATGCGGCACTGCAGAGCAAAAGGCTGCTCAGGGAAAAGTTGAGTGCAGTGTGGTACATGCAAAATGTTTCTCTTCTTACGGGAAAACTGCAACTGTTACAAAGCTTTTCACACATAGGTGTAAACGTTCTCAAAAGGAAAAGAATTTGAAGAAGAAGTGTAAGTGAATTGTTTCATGCCAAAGGACTTTATTGTGTGCTATCAAAATTTAAAACAAATGTCTTCTTATATACACATACATCGGTATTCGGGTGGTCAAATAATTTCCCCTATGGGAGATCAATAAAGTTGATTTCTTTCCTTCTATTCTTTTATGTGTACATCATTTTACTGAGAAATAATATTGTGTAAAAAGATTATTCTTTTTTAAACTCAGGTCCCAATCAGCCCAAATATCAAAGCAAATTAAAAATCAATGCCTTTGAAAAGTTCGGGTCTAAGGAGGTTATTACTTTTTTATTATTATTGCTATTATTGTTAGGATAATTGTTGAAGTATAACAATAACAATATCAGGAAAAACATGCATCTAGGTAATATTAGGTCATGTTGGACCGTAGTGGCGGCATGCCTGGGGTGCAGCGGTTCTGGACCAACACTCCATCTGGCCTTTGAAATTTCATTGTACCGTCTGTGTATGTGTATAATAACAATAAAGAAAGTTTGACTTTGACTCTGCGTCATAGCGGAAACACACGCACATGGCACATGTGTACCATATCAACTGGGGCGTGCAGCAGCTGTTGACAAGGGCATCTAAGATTTGATTGTTTTGCATAGGTTTGGTTTTTTGTCATTAGCGGCCTTAATTTTCATTTTACCTGCTGTATGTGGACAGAGACTTGATTTTTTCAAAACATGAGTATGTTAGCAAAAATTTGCCCAGGGACAGCAGATAAAAATGAGCGTGTATGTCAATCACATTCTGAGTTAAAAAGCTGCACAATGTCCTTCTGAAATAAATTAATTGATGAATAAATACACAAGAAATTTGTATTTGATTTTTCAGGATTTTATTTCCGTAGTATTTTTCTCTGAAGAGCACTGGAGTTACTGGGGTTAATTGATGAAGTCAAATCAGAGGTGCAAGATTTGTCAGATACTGATTATCAGCCCCCTACCACAGGAACAAAGTAGCAATGAAGATGACATTCCACCACCTACTGAACACAGCAGGAGACATAAAAATCTCTGTGATGAAAATGATGGTGAACCCAGGCCGTGCAGACTTCGGTTCATTTTAGGTGGTTAAACCATTAAGGCTACCTGAATGATTGTGAAAAAACATGGACACGGCACCATTCTATGTTTAGCAAGAGGCTAATTTACGTCACCTGTTGTCAGGTTAAGGAATAGGTACAGGTTCAGATTATGACTTTGCCAGATTAAACTCTCAAACATCACCGTCATACCCAGCAGATTGATTGTGATTTTTCCAGACGACCTGAGGAAGACTGAAAAATCTTTGAAGGTGAGCCTTTTCTGGATCATATTTTGTTTTTCACAACCATTCAGGATGCAGAACGACTGATGGCGAAGGAGCTGTATATGACTGGTACACAGAGGTTACCCTCTCACAAAACATTGAAAAGGACCAGAAGAGGTACCTCCACAGAAGTTACCACTGAAGATGGAAGGATATGTGTAGTGAGGTGGTATGGCAACAAACCAGCAATAATGATGTCTGTTATTCATGGAACCTGATGGGTGGAGTTGACAGAATGATTAGTTAATGCATGAGCGTCCGTACGAAGAAGTGGACAGCATAGATGCCACTTCTTCGTACAGACGAAGAGGTGACCTTAGCCAACAGCTGGCTGCTCAACCGCAAAGACCTTACTGTATATGTTACACCTAAAAAGACCATCATGCAGTTCCTTGGGTTTTGTATGGAAGTGACAAAGACCTTGGCCCAGCATCATCGTCATGAAGATGACATACAAAGAAGTCCTCTCAGAACAAGAAAAACAACATCCAGTGATGGCAGTGCCCTACATCTCAATCTGCAGGAGGGCCACTGCACATCTGCCAGAGGAGGTCAGCCTGAAGAACTTGGCACATTTTTCTCAGAGCAGCAAAGCTCCAGTACGTTCAGTGACTTGCAGAGTGGTCTTGTGCTTGCAAGTGGCTCGACTGTTCCACAACTTTTCATGCATAAGTGTGTATGTGTGCTTTTGGACATAGGATGTTTCTTTCAATTTTTTACATAGCCATGTTCAGAAAATGAAATGAGAGATTCTAGATGCAACAGTTACAATGAAATATATTTTGAAGTTGTTACTTTGTTACAGACATGTGATGTCTTCCTGCAGTTTGTAACACTTCAAGTGATACGTACTGTCCAAAAGGAGCAAATATCTTGTGGTTTTTGTTTTTTTTTGCACTGTGATGTTTTATTTTTACTGTGGGTGCTGTTTATTACAGTATTCTATGTATCATATCACTGGATAGTCATTTAAAAATTGTTGAGATTTTATTTTGTTTGCTGTAATTCAACAGGAGGCTTGTAAAATATTATGTAAATGGGTCAAAGAGAGGTGATGTGTTGTCACTTTACCATAATTTCCTTCTCTTCTGCATGTCAAGGTCAGGTGATGTTATTGGAATGGCTTTAATATCACTTTATGGTGCATTTTTATGTATCCAAAGTTACATTTTCATTTGACTTAAATTGAGCATATCTGAGAATTCAGTGCAACTGGAATTTCAGATCCTAATTTATTTATTTGTTTTAATACACTTTGCTTTCTGTGTGTCTTCCTCTCCCTCCCAGAGTCGCTATCAGACTTCTTTCCCTGTCCCTCCTGCGCTGTCTCTTTTGAGAACGTCGACTTCTTGGAGGAGCATGTCAAGTGGGTCCATCAGAAACAGTATCTTGCCAAGCTGAAAAAATGCTTTCCAAGGCGCACATTAAACCTCATTACGAAACACACCTGCACCGTCTGCGGCAGCACGTTTACATCCAAACGACACCTGAGGTTCCACGTACGTGAAGTTCATCCTTCTGCCCCTCCAGAATGTGACAGGAAGCTACACACACCTGAAGGTCTGGAGGATCACATGCACACCCACGAAGGTGACAGTCCATTTGTGTGTAAGAATTGTTGCAGGAGGTTTGTGGAACGCAATCACTGGCGGCAACACATGAGAACACACACAGGGGAGAAGCCACACAAATGTCAAGTGTGTGAGAAGGCCTTTAAGGGGGCTCACCACCTAAAAAGCCACTTAACCACACACAGCGGAGAGAGGCCTTTCCACTGCACAATCTGTGGAAATAGATTCATTCGGCTTTCACATCTGCAAAACCACCAACGCACCCACACTGGTGAGAGACCTTACAAATGCACTGAATGTGACAAGAGTTTCACTCAGTCTGGTGATCTGGTGAAACATAAGAGGATACACTCTGGGGAAAAGCCCTTTGAGTGTCCGGAATGCCACCGTTGTTACACCTCCTCTGGTGATCTGGGTAAGCACAGGAGGAGTCACACAAACCTGCGTCCCTATTCTTGTGAAGAGTGTGGAAAAACTTTTCGTTTATCAGGACATCTGAAATCTCATATGGTAACCCACACGGGGGAAAAGCCGTATTCCTGTTCCAACTGCTTCCGCAGGTTTGCCCGCTCCCATCATCTTTCAGGACATGTGGCTAAATGTCACTGAGTTTTTCTTCAGAGGAATAAAAATGAACTTGTGTGATTGAAAGTGGTAATTACTGTCTTCTGCTACAGTATAGTTGTTAATGAATGTGTTAAATTAAAACTAATCTGTTCAGCACTACTCCCTGGCTATGATTGTTGTAATGACAACTGTAAACTGGTTTTGCAAAACACATGACTTTGGATCATGAATAGATTTTCTTCCCCACAGATGAATTCTGTATCATTTGTAATGATGTAATAAAACTTTTGAAGTTTGTTTAGTTTTGTGTTTGATCTGTGTTTGATCAGTTCATAATGCAAAGAGAGTAAGCATTTGCACATACCTATTATAAATTATTACACAAAGTAAGAACTTTTGGTGTTTTTAAATTGTCACTTAAAACTAATTTTATTTCAAAATTATCAAAAGTAAATAAAGTATCATTTGGTGTAGAAAATTCTTTTAGAACCTTGTTTACTTCAAAATACTGTCATTGTATTACCAAAATAATGTATTAGTAAAAGTCATGGCCAGATTTTTGGTTTATGTTCTCCACCGTAAAAACAAACCAGAAAAGACAACTGTATATTAAATGATGACGTCACGGTGATTACATTGTGTTGTACTAGCCACGTGATTTTCGGGGCCGTCTCTTATGGGACGTGACTTGACCGTCAGTGGTCTGAGCTGATTGGCCACAACACCGGAAGTGCGGAGCTCTTCCTGTGTTGTGACCACAGCCCACCAATGTAACCAGACCAGAAACGTAAGGTTCTGGAAGCAGCTTCGGATGAATCGTCCGTTACGGTGAGTATTTTCTCTGCAGCAGGTTACAGCTGAATGACGTGACATATCCACAGCTCGTGAATATAATGAACGCGAGTGACCGTGCTAGCATTGCTAACAGGCTAATTCCGCAGTGGGCATAATTTAGCTTTGATGCTAGCAAAAAGGTGAGCAAAATGGAGAAGACTGCCGTTTGTGTTTATTTTATATTGTCTGACTTGTCTTAACTTAAATTCCTTCTGGTACACAGCATAATAAATAGACGAAGGCCCACTGATGACGGCATGAAGATGAAATCAGTCGAAAATGGAGAGGACCAACTAGATGCGACCGTAGTTAAGACTGAATTCGAAGAAGACTCTAACGAAGTTCACATGAACGACTATGGATTGAACATTCAAATCAAGGAGGAACCACATCTGCAGCTGATCGGGGATGACCACAGCGGCTGTTCAGACACGAAACCTGACACATTAACATCCACTCCGGACATTCAGAACCAACAGGTTAACGTGAAGGAGGAGTGTGAATCGGACCATCAAACAGAATGCGAATCAACTGAAGTGGCCGTTAAGGAAGAACCAGAGTCTTGGATTAAAGATGAGAGAGATGAAGAAGATGAAGAAGAAAGAGAGGAGGTCTCTACAGGTGGGGAGCAGGAGGTCATGAAAGAGAAAGTCTGCTATTATGATGTTATTTCAGGGGAATCTGGGTACATGCAGTTATGTTCCTCCAGTCATGGCATTCTCACTGATGTCATTTCCTCTGCTATCCATATGTCTCCATATAGAGGTGGGGTAATTTCAAAATTAGACTGGCGATTTGGTATTAGCTGGATAAAGCCATCATGGCAATTTCAAGTTGGGCCTAAACTTTATTGTTGAGTGTTTGATTCATTGAGTATAATTATCCCCTTTGTGACTGATTGTCAGACGATATTGTGGGAATGCTCTGCATTATCACATAATGTGCATTTCTTGTATTTAAAATTGCTGTGTTTTTTTCACTTAAAATTGGTACATCTGAGATTGTCATTATGTTGGGATGTTTAAATCCTAATTTCCTTATCTCCTCCTCTCCTTAGAGTCACCGTCTGATTTCTTTCCCTGTCCCCACTGTGACGTCTCCTTTACGGACGTCGACTTCTTGGAGAAGCATGTCAAGTGGGTCCATCAGAAACAGTATCTTGCCAAGCTGAAAAAATGTCTCTCAAGTCGCACATTAAACCTTGTTACGAAACACACCTGCACCGTCTGTAGCAGCACGTTTAAATCCAAAGTGCACCTGAGGATCCACGTACGTGAAGTTCACCCTTCTGCCCCTCCCCGCAGACTCCACCCCTGTCCGACCTGTGCACGCAGCTTCCAGTACCTAAAGAATCTGAAGAATCATTGTCAGCGATGGCACAACATGTCTGTGGTAACCAGAGGAGGGCATCTCAGCTGCGCAGACTGTGGGAAGAGTTTTAAAGCCACCTGGGGTCAAGGGCCTCATTTGTGTCATGAACCAAATAACACAGAACCTGAGGATAAACCAGTCTGTCTGGATACTGGTGTGCAGTGCAGAGATTGTGGCAAGAAGCTGTGCACGCCTCAAAGCCTGGCGGATCACATGCGCACCCACACAGGTGATCGTCCATTCGTGTGCAAGGATTGTGGCAGGAGGTTTGTGGAGCGCAGCGGTTGGCGACAACACATGAAAATACACTCGGGGGAGAAGCCACACAAATGTGAGGTTTGTGGGAAAGCCTTTATTAGAGCGCATCATCTCAAGAGCCACTTGACCACACACTCTGGCAAGAAAGAATATTCTTGCACCGAATGTGGAAAAGAATTTGGATTCAAATCAAGTCTGGTTCTCCACATGAGGACGCATTCCAGCGAGAGACCCTTTCACTGTGATGTGTGTGGTAAAAACTTTAACACTAATAGAAACCTGAGGGTTCACTCCAAAACCCACATCAGTGAGAAAGCTCACCAGTGTGGGGACTGTGGCCTGAAAATAGGAGATCTTGGGTCGTTGAAAATCCATCTTCGGACGCACACGGGAGAAAGACCGTACCACTGCACGGTCTGTGGAAATAGATTCATTCGGCTTTCGCATCTGCGAAACCACCAGCGCACCCACACTGGTGAGAGACCTTACAAATGCACTGAATGTGACAAGAGTTTCACTCAGTCTGGTGATCTGGTGAAACATAAGAGGATACACTCTGGGGAAAAGCCCTTTGAGTGTCCGGAGTGCCACCGTTGTTACACCTCCTCTGGTGATCTGGGTAAGCACAGGAGGAGTCACACAAACCTGCGTCCATATTCGTGTCAGGAGTGTGGAAAAAGTTTCCGTTTGTCAGGACATCTGAAAACTCACATGTTAACCCACACGGGGGAAAAGCCGTATTCCTGTCCCAACTGCTTCCGCAGGTTTGCCCGCTCCCATCATCTTTCAGGGCATGTGGCTAAATGTCGCTGAGTTGTTGTTTTTTTTTTGTTTTGTTTGTTGAAGACCTATGTACAACCCCTTTTCCAAAAAAGATGAGAAGCTGTCCAAAATGCATAAAGAAAAAGAATGCGATCATTTGCAAACCATTGAAACGCAAGATTTGAATGAAAACAGCACCCCAAGACAACATATCAAATATTTGAATAGAGGAATTCCATTGTTTGGAAAAATGAATTCACATTTTGAGTTTGATGTCAGCAACAGTTTTCAGAAACATGGGGACAAGAGACTGGAAAGGTTGTGAAATTTCAAAAGAACACATCGTAACATGTTTGTCTTGGACTATGATGACATCATCTATAAAATGTCATCAAGCACTGCCCTCCAAAAATTGGACACTTCATCATTCAACCATCTTTTTTGAATATAATGCACCCTCTCACAATCACCAGTGTGATCTCTAAACACTAGTGGGCTGACTCTCCCTCACTACCCACGTTTTTTTTTTTTAATCTATATGACAATCATGGTCACCAACTTATCTGTCACCTCTAAACCCTTCATTGGGCAGGTGACTATTTTTGGTTATTTGATTTTCTGTATGACATTGAAAAATTATGAAAAATGTAACAGCAGAAAGGAGGTTTTGTCCTCCAGTAACACTAAGTTTGAATTTTTGAATTTCAAAGTTTTTCAATGAGTGCCTTACAAAGGGTTAAGCTCATCTCTTACCAGTTTCATGCTTAAAATCCAACAGATCATAGTTAATTGACTGCTGCTCTTGCTGATTATCCCCTAAACTTTTTTACATGGATACGTCGTACACTTTTCTCCATTCATTCGTGTGTGCATACATATTTAGTCATCAACACACATCTTACTCCTGCCATTTATTCTGATGATTTTCATACTTGTTCCTCTTTGACCTCTGCTTTTTTTTTATTTTATTTGTTTTTTTGCACAGTATGTTTGTATGTGAACATATACGTGTGTGTTTTTGTACTTTTTCCTACAGGGGTCTCTTGGTCAAGTCACTCTTGCAAGTGAGAATTGGTTCTCACATTTCACAGGTTTTAAAAATAGTCAGGCTAACAGCGTGTGAGGAAAATTATGAAGAATTGGGAACATTTCTCTACATTCAGACTCTTCATCCGTCTATGAATCACGTGTGTTACAATGAAATGTTTGTTTTCACATTTGTATTGTCTGCTATTTTAAATTACATGGGGGGTTTCAATGATTTACAACTCACTTCATTCTGGTTTTATTTGCGGGTTACATAGATTCCGTATGTTTCTGGAAATGGGGTTGTAAGTAAGTTATTCTTATGTAAAATGGTAATCAACGGAATTGTGTAGTCTTCTATTGTTTGGACAAGTCTCACATCATTGTACAGTTATTTATATGAAGCCTCTTGACTCAGATGATGTCTTCAACTCGGTAGTATAAAATAGTTCAACACATGACTCACACTGCATGGAACCTTTTTAAAGCACTCTGTGGTTTAGGTGATTTCACAAAACTTTATCATAATGAAGCTTAATACTTGGTATGGGTTAGGGTCAGGATTAGGGCATTCAGATCATTTCAGATGTCAGCAAGGCTTTCCAATGATTTCTCCACAGATTAATCATGTATTTGTTTTAATCTAATAAATTATTTGACAAATGCCTGAACGTGTATTTCATATTCCTGTGAGAATCACAAGGACACTCAAAAAATAATTTGCTCACTGGTCAATAATGATTCCTGAATCTGGAAGTAAGTTTATTAAAAGGATCTTGGCATGGGGTAGAATTATTTATAGTTTTTTACATATTTTTTTTTATCCGAAAAAAATATTTGTAGTTCAAGTCTTTTCAACATTGATTAGCGGGAGTTAGAAGCAGATTTGACGGTCAGTATCAGCAATGGAGACGCACGCAATACTACGGAAAACCAAAAGGGACACACGCAGGTAAGGAACGTGTTGCATTTTCCACACACAAACATAATAGATTGAAACATTTTCTCGTGGAAATATTGCCGTTAACATGACATTACTTGTGCGCCGTCGGCTTGACTGTGAGGAATATTTATCGACCTACAAACAAAAGTTAAAATCTTACTAGTCGTCATTGCAGGAAGCTGCTTCATCGAGTTATTTCCCTACAACTCCTTTAAATATGAATATTTTGGCCCAGACCTGCCAAACATTAATATTCTGCGGAGTTAAAAGTACGTTATGTTCTAATGAATACACTAATATATACTAATGAGTTCCTTTATCCTTTGACAAGTAAATAATAAATATTTAATCATTGTATTTACTGCTATAGAAAATAATGATTGTTTGCACATGTACAATTATAATATTTGGGTATTCTCTGTTAGGATTGATGCAGACTGACCTACATGTTCAAACCTTTCTACCAAAGTATTTTGCCCACATCTGACTCAACCAGTAAATGAGTCAGACTAACTGGAATGAGCCTAGTTTATTTGATCAACTTATTTTAAACAACAGGCTCTAGAAGTGATATTTAAAACAGTCATGTTTTTTAGCTGATACATCAAGATTCTGTCATTTGCAGCCACAAGACTTTTCTCAACACTGCACTCCACATCGCTTGGACAATATTAATGGTAAGATTGCAGGTGGTCAAATAAATTCTCTAAAGCAAAATGTTTTTACTGGAGTTCCAAAGAGCACTGCCCATTAACCCAAATTCCAAGCAATGATATTTAAACAGCGCTAAAGCATAAATCTTGAGGCTGTACTGTTCAGTACTGCTTTCCAGATTTGGATGCTGCTAATTGTTCCCGGGTGGCTGAGTGGGTCACACTGTTCCCTCACAGGGTATCTGGAATGTTTCTGTGTGGAGTTCTTCCTTCGTCTGTGTCGGTCCCCCTCCGGGTCGCCCGGCTTCCTCCCGCAAATGTGAGTGTGAATGGTTGTTTGTCTCTTTGCGTTAGCCCTGTGATCAACTGACCACCCTAGCTCCGTTCCAAGTTCACAAAGTGTTCCCTACAATGAAAGATGGTAAAAGAAAATGGAAGGATGGAATTGCTCCTAAATTACAGGTCCATTCCTCTGCTTTGGCCTCCTCTGTATTCGTCACAACTGATCACTTTAACTCCGAGGTAAAGGTGTTCAAATAAGACGTGCTTGATTTATTGAATGCAGTGTTTGATGTTAAAATTAGAATGTTTGTCCTCTGCTATGTTTTGTGTTATTTTTCAAAAATGACTGCCTCTCACAAATTAACTACTGTACATTGAAAATGAGCTCAAGCTGGACAGGGACGGATTCTCCAGCGCGAACAGGCTACCAGCTTACTTGCTACCAAACTGAATACAGGAAGCTCAGATAACCAGCAGCATCAAAAGGGTTGCATTATTCTCCGTTTACAGGTTTATTGTGATGTAAATATCAGAAATCTCACATTTTTACACAATCGTACCCATTTTCAGTCAGGGAAAGGTTTCAGCCTTACAGAATCTCAAAAAAACTATATCTGTATTGTATACAGATACTAATATTACAAGAGGATCCATCAAAAGTTGAACAAAATTGATGAATGCGTGAATGTACGATATGAAGAAATGTCAGTGTTAGCTCTTCGTATGATTATTTTTTTTCATTTTACTCATACTCACTATTTACATGATGCATTATAAATACTAAAAGTCACATTCTAATAGCATACAAAATATGTGAAAGACTCAAACTAGAAGGTTTTAATGCACTGGTATTGTCACACATGCAGATAAAAAAACCTTTAGTTGCTGTTCGAGCGTGTCTGGAAATATGAATAACAATCTACCATGAAAAATGGGAAGGCTCTTGTTTAGTTTTGTTACTGGGTGCTGTTGTTCTTCTCCTTATTATTACTGGTATTGTTATTATAACCTCCAGAGAACAGGAACATCACAAAAACACCTGAAGAAATGAAAAACAATATGCAGACAAAACTGGAGGAAAACACTTGCATGAGAAACAATGATGGAAAGAAGAAAAGTCTTTTTCAGATTATCTAACCGTATTGAATTTTTTTTTTTTTTGTCTCACTTTGTCTGCAGTATTTTATTCCCTGTTTAGATCAAAATACACAACATACCTGCCTGCTGGTGAGGTGGTCATTTTGCACACTTATTTACACCCAGGATATGCATCACTAGGAAAAGGGCTGCAACTAAACCTGTCTCGGTCAATTCAGCGGGAATTGGTCTATTATTTTTATGTCCGCAATTACGAGGACAGACCAGTAACTACGGCTCCGGCACAGATAACAAAGATATATTTAGTAGTAAATAATATTGACTGTACCTTTGTTTAAAGCTAGAATCAATACTTCTTAAAGCGTGTCCATTTTTCATTTAGCCGCGTCATGTCTGTGCAGAGAGATGAATGGGTGGATTCTCTAATTCCCCCTGTTGCAGTTATCATAATTGTTGAACAGCCACGGTTTTTAAAGATCGAGCTTGAGGAGAGGCGGACCGCACAAAGAAAGTTAATAGATTTGGAAAATTGAGATAGATTGCACAGCAGCCATTTTTGGAACGTTCCATCGCCGTGGCAGGCAGATGGACAAATATGATCCAGGGTAGGGGGGGGGGAGGTTTGAGAGCTGCAGCATACAAACACAAGGCAGTAGAGGATGCATCCTTACAAATAAAGGTGTTACTGTGCAGCTTCACCCTGATGTTTGCATGTACATCATCCTCTGACTGGTTGCATCTGACTGGATGCATCACAGTTTGCGGCCTACATCAGCTTGTAAGCAGATGAGTCGGCAGATGAATTCTTTCTGGAAGGCCGGAGTTAAACAGCAGTAGTTCCTCTCCGGAGGCACCAGGGGGAAATGGATAGCTGTGGAAAGGATGCTTCAGGGAATAAGCCAGCTCAGGAAATGTCTCTTGCTCTGAAGTTGGGGCAATTTGTTAGAACTGTGATGTGGAAAAAGCCTGTGGTCAGTGCATACAGAAAATATTTTTTTATGTCTCATTGTAAAGCAACATCATACCTCATCCTTTGTTGCAAACAGCGTTGCTCCCGCTGATAGTTTTCCCTGTCTAACCTCTGACCCTGTCATTTGTCTGGCCGCGATGGCTTTTAGAAGCTCCTAAAGGATATTTCACAGCAGTGATTTATCCGGAGGAGCCGATATATGTTCCATCCGTTTTGATACCGGTCATTGTTTCCACATTTGATGCATTCAGGCTTTTCTTTGCTCCTCAGAAATCTTTCCCGTATCCAATTTTCTCCTTTCCCCACATCCAATTTTCTCTAATATTCAGATCATTACAGCATGATGCTTTACTTTACTCCTTTCAGCATTACACTCTCTTCCTTTCTCTGATCCTGCATTTCCCCCGGCTCTCTTTTACTTTGATTCTGAATGTACAGATACATGATGTGAATGTTTACTGTGACATCACGCAATATTACAACTGAGAATCCACAAATAATCATCTGTAAAAAAAGAAAAAAAAAATCTACGTTTATGGACTCTTCCTTGTCCCAAAACCAAATTGCAAAAAAAAATATATTTTTTCAATCTCCCCCTTTGACAGACAGCTGGTTGGGCTTTCGGCTGTAGAACGGGAATCAAATTACCCCATATTGAATCTTATAAAAGTCCAGTTGAGGGGATTTTCTTTTTGTGATGTAATTTGAGCCATCCAATTTTCCTTGTATTTACTGTCTATATTTTGTCAATTTGGCAGAGGACACATTGAGTGCGTTGGCGCCGGGTGTCACTGGATGTCGTCACGCTACGGTGGTTTTGGCGTTGGCTGGCCTCGGAGGTCAGTGTGTGGGAAGAGATGGTGGCTCTGCGGGGCTTTGCAGCGGCTCTTGGCCTGTCCCTTTGGGCTCTAGCAGGCCTACATCCACTCCTCTTATTCATGAACGGGTCAACACACAGGTCAAAACACACCGTTTGACTCCCCGCAACACACTAGTGTGTGTGGGCGTAGATGAAACTGGGTATTTTGTGGGCCTTTGGTTAGCTTCGGCTGGTAGCGGCTCTTACATTCTCTCCCTCTCAAGTCAAAAATGTGCCTAAAAGCATGGCTCATACAAAGGAAGGAGAGAGAAACACCATTCAAGTGTGTGGTAGTGAATGCTGAGAGTGGGCTGCTGAATAACACACAAAGGGCTGCTAAGACACTGTTTATTCCCTATTAGTATCACCGCATTGACAGGTTGGTCAAGAAGTAAGGAAGATTTCGCTCTCCCTCCACCACCTCTAGTGCGAACATGGAGAAACTGTGCTGGGCAGGACTAATGTGTTCTCCACCAAGCCAGCTGCTATCGTGGCGACTTCTTGAGTGGATCTTTTGACCACGGCCTCCCTCCTCCTTTCATCCCGCTGTAACCTCTTGCTCTCTCTGTCTCTTTAGAGGAGGGATAGAGATGTGGAGGGCGAGAGAGACTGACAGTGTGCGCTCCCCTGCTCAGTAAATATGAACTGCACCCAGCAGACAGACTCATTCATCACAGGGGAAAGAGGAGGGGTGGGGGGGTGGGAGAGGCATGGTAGAGGGATACAGAAACGACTAAGAAAAATGTCCAAAAGACAGAGAGAGGGAGGAAGAAGAGAGGTGGGAGGAAGAGGAAGCGAGATGGAAAGAGGATGAAAGAAAGGAAAATGTTCTGGGTGAAATGAGTGGGAGAAAGAGATCGCACCCCGAGAAGGGGGAGAGCTGTGGATGATTGAAGGATAGATAAAGGATTGCGGATGTGCATCGGGGAGGAGAAACCTCAAGTATAGGAAAGCTGATGGAATATCAGAGGACATTTTATATCTCGCCACCAAGAGATTTTGTGTTTTGATCGCTGCCTTTAAGCAACTTATTAGTGGCGTAACATTAGTTTTGCTGCCCTGCGGTCTCGTGTCTCACCCAGACTTGTTGCTTTTCACACTTTGACCTTGAGTCTGCTCTCTGGAGGACAAACGCTCGGATCATGGTCATGTTCCATTTCACTGAACAGTTTTTCTTTTTTTTTCTTTTTTTTTCATGAATGTTAGAGTTTACTGGTAATTAGGCATGATCCAAGAAAGTATGGTAAATGTCTATACTTAATCATCATTAAATACTGTGTTTTTTGAGCAGCAGTCTGGCAGTGTTACTTTTATTACTGGTCATCACATTACTAAACCATTAAACAATAAAAACAACAAAGAAACAATCTACCAGCCCGTTTCAACAATGACCAGCTTTTCACAGCTCCAAATCAGATTTCAAATGTAACTCAGCAAATAATGCTCAACAAGACTAAGAGTTTACTGGGGTCTAATTTACAGCACCAAACTAGAATATATGGGATTGATTTAATAGTTTTGGACCAAAGAAGAGCTCCATGGTGCAGAGGAAAAAAGAAAATACCGTTAGCTACACTGGCAACATGTTTAAATGCATACTCTTCTTCATTATTATGAAGAGAAGATGTTTCCTCTGCTTTGGAATAAATCGGTACTCCTTTATCTCTGTTTTGAGTCCATTATTGACATTCTTTATTGGAAAAAAAAAAACCACCGTAAGTTTATGGATGGACATGTCAGTTTAAAGCCAGTTTGTGTTTCATTGCTGTCTAAAGTGAAGCTGCAGCCGACAGCGATGCAGATGATGCACTTGATTAGAGAAGAACATATATAAGTTACTACGTATTGATTATAGGCTCATCCCAGTGGAAGCTAAATCATTTCTCTGGTCTTAGCTGAAGGGACCAGTCACATCTTTAAGTTTTTTTTAACTGTTGCATACCTTAGATAGCGTTGAGTTATCTCTGATGTGGAAACATTACTTACATCTGGTTCTCTTTGACAAGTGATTCGTAACATTTACTTTAATTTCACTAAAGGTTTGAGAGGCCCAAATGTACCTCACAACAAATTCAAGGAGACAAAAACAACAAAATATTTCTTAAAAATCCCAGAGTCCTTTGCTCTTTCCAGTCCATGTCTTCAATTTCCAACAACTTCCCCCTCTTCACTCCCACCAAAACCACCTCCTCTCTATCTTTTGCCCCTCCACAGAAAGACAGGAGAGAGGGAAGATGATGTGTGACAGATGCCATATTTCGACTTTCTGTCAGAGAGATTAATATTGACACCGTGTTTCTTACCAGGGGCTTCTTGACTGTGTGTGTTGGGCTTTGATTTCATTATCCACTGCTCAGCCACTTTTTTCTCAAGAATCAGACAATAACAGATGTGGTGACTCAAATAGAGACACTGATATTGGAGGGGCTGAGTGAGCAAGTCATATTGCTGGGTGGGTCGGCAATCAGTCCTGTTTGCCGTGGAAGTGTAAAACCCCCCCCAAGGATACCCAGAGCACAGAGAGCCTTCAATTTTATCAACCCTCTCTGCTCGACAGCGGCATGAACCGTAAACTGCTGCATGTATCTACAGGTATGAGGAAATAGGCTTTACTTAGATGTGTTATTATGGTGAGGTAAGCACTTTAATTCTAGTACAATTTTAGGACTGCTACATGTGAAAATAAAATAATCGAACTAAAAAGTTAGCTTTTAATATCCTCATACTATCGCAGTTACAACAGTGTTGTCGCTGTAGTGGAATTTTTATATACTGTAGTTACAATATTTTCCTAATGGATTTGAGAACCGTCACAGTTTTGAATGCATCTTCAGCAACCAACATTTTGGTCTCATTAATATTGTGATATACTTGAATGGTAATTATTTGATCTTTAATGTTATTCCATGTTCTGAGTGTTTACCATAACTGAAGGAGAATCAATCGATCAAACCATCTCCGTGGTCTTTACATGGTTTATTAAAGCAGCGTCCGCTCATCCCTGGATTTCAGGATTATTTCTCAACCAGTTCGACCAAAATTCCCATTAGATTCCCCTATTCTTACCTGCTTTCATTGTGTTAATGTTATTTCTGTAAAGAAATAGATTTTGCAGAATGTAATAAAATCAAAGAGACTAAATTTTAATTTCTTTGTTGATTTTGAGGAATCTACAAGTGGCTTCATGTCTGCGGGGCAGAGCTCACTGGCCTTCATCTCCACCTTGTAAGCCTCTGAGAACTTTCTTGATGCCTATCGAAACATTTTTGAGCAGGATACAAGAGATGGATCCTACAGCTTCCTGATTTTGTAATTTCAAAGCATTGGGGCTTTCTGTTAGTGGGAGAATAAAATCAATAGGCCTCTCTGGAGAGGAGTGGGTATAGCTTGTAGTCCTATAATATGAGAGAGAGGATCCGAAACAGGAAACACGGCAGATGGAAGAGGAAATGAGGAGAAGCAAAACAGCTTCAGTGCATAAACAAATGGAAAGCAAAGCAGGAAAGATAATGTAAGAAGTAGACAAGAGACCAAACGGGAAACAGTTGTCGCCAGAGACTTTTATTGACTTTTCCCCTCCCACTCTGCCCATGTGACTACCAGAGACATTCACACACAGAGAGGGAGAGAGAGTGTGTGTGTGTGTGTGGGGGGGGGTGTAGTGATGGGAGAGAGAGAGAGAGAAATGAGAAAATAAATTACTCTGGAAAGATATGACGATAGGCTACACACGGCTTTAAATCTGAAAGGGAATTTGCGACACACTCGACCAATTTGTCACCGTGCTTTTTTTTTTTGCCTCTTTTCATTTCTTTTTTGGTACTTTCTCCCCTCTTCCCCCCCCACCATCTATTATTTGTCAGCCCCCCACCCCAATGCCCCTAATTTACCCTACTTTCCTGTCCAATTCCCCTCCACTCTATGTTATCCAAAAAAAATGTGTTTTAGGATGTGAAACTGTTGGATTTTTTCTTTTTTTCTTTTTTATCCACATGTCATAAGAGGTGTTTCCCCTTATCGTTTGGTCTTTTCATGAGTCTTTTTGTAACGTATGACATATCCATAATGCTCCCGTTTCGGTAGGGTTCCCTTCCTCTGTGACTACCATCACATCTGTGCGTCCTCCTCCTCCTCTGTAAACATGGGTCTATCAAAATCTGAGAAAAAGGAGGAAATGAGATGCATCGTAAAAATAAGAATGAGCCGGCCCACGGTAAAGGATGTCTTATAAAAAAAAAAAAAAAAAAAAAAAGGGTGGGAGAATGGATGGAAAACAGAAAAGAAAGAAAACGCAGACTTAAAGTATACCCCCTCTCTTTTATTTAATTTAGACGCCAGGCGAAAATCGATCCTGCCATTCGATACGCAATCCGAATCAAGGCGAATTAAGCGGGCGGAAATTAACTCTGAAAATATTTTTGATGGAGTGGCTTGTAGTCTCTCGGCCAAATGGACTGCAAAGTGGAACAAATGACAGGGGCCTAGTGGTGGAGACAGCGCCGCTCCATCTTCCATTAGGCCGTAATGGGATAGGTCCAGCCCCCTAGCTCGACTCGGCTGCATTAATCAAAACAGCCGCTATATGAAGATTTATGGTTCTCCACTCCAGCGAAGCCGGAGCCAGTTCGCGGTGTGTATGTTTGAAGGAGGGGGTCGAGAGGACCCCCATCGACCCCCCCCACCCACCCACCCCTTCCTTCTGTCCCCACGCTCTCCATCCATCCATCCATCCATCCATCCATCTATAGGCTACCTGTAGGCCTACACAACACACGACGCGCGCTTTTACGCACACGCACCTTTAATCCCGACACGCTGTAATCGCATTTTGTCGTGTTTTTTTGTTTTTTTTGTTTTTTGAAGAGTTCACACGCGCGTAAAGCACTGATTACATTTTTCACACAATGATATACCTGTGGTGACCCGTCTATATGCACATGAGCTTCCCTCATCAGACAGATGGGCCTATGAAGGTACCCTTGATACCATTCAGACATAAAACACACCATAGATCTTTATCCCTTTAAAGATCCACGTTGTGGATAACTATGTTTGATGCATCATATATTTGAAACGTCAATCGGTTTTTCCTCCAGACACAATGATTTGTCACCCCTGTGTGCTGACTCCCCAGCCCTGACTGTGTTTTGATTTGTCGCTTTGCATTTTTCTACTATTTCTTAGGAACTTCTCTCAGAATCTCTCTGAAAACGTGTCTGCCTGTTGTCACCTCTCAGATCAAGCCGTAGAAGATGCTGGGCATCCTCTGGCGCTGAGCAGTGAGGCTTTAGATTACAGACTGGATTGCTGCAACTCCTCTCTCCACGGTTGCCCATTAGAACTGTATAGCCTGGTGAGCAGGCTGCCGCTGTGACGAGCCGAAGGGACAGACAGGGGGAGACAGTGTGACGGAGAAGACTGTGTCTGCTCAGGCAGATTGGATCTGGGATCCATCCAAAAAACTTTGCACAAGTTTTGATGAGATGAGACTGATCGGATCCACTGCTGTGAGACCCTGTCCTTCTCTCCTTCTCTCTCTCTCTCTCTTTGTGTGTGTGTGTGTGTGTGTGTGTGTGTGTGTGTGTGTGTGTGTGTATGTGTGTGTGTATGTGTGTGTGTTTCTTGCACAGGGGAGAATGGATGAAGTCTTCCCAATAGATGGATTACACCTATATCTATTCACACACACAGTTTTCTATTACCTAACTTTCACATCTCTTTCCTCTTCTACCCTCCCTTAACCTCTGCAACTTGTCAGCGTTTTCTCCCATTATTTGTGTCCCATCTCTTTCTCCTCCGTCTGGCGCCCTGTCTTATTCCACCTCGCTCTCTATATTCCCTCATTCCCCATCCCGAACTCTCCCATGCGGATAAACAAACCGGCATGGAGACATCTCTGTATCTACATGTATATCTATTTCTCCTTTCCCTTTGCCCTTCCTCGTTTTCCTCTTTTCCTTTCTTCTCCCTCTATTCCTCGTGAGCAAAGGGGAAGCTCGCTGCCAGTTTCAGTCTGCCAAAGGGTTTATTTAAATTAGAAACGCTTCAATCTCCTCACTCCCCCTCTTTCCTCACTCTCTCTCTCTCTCCCTCTCTCTCCCTTGCCCTCATTCATTTTCTTACCTCTTTCTCGTGGCCGAGGGTGACTCCCACCTTTCCCTGTACTGACAGCCTCCAGGGCCCCGTCAATGCCAGACAACTTTGTTTTGCAGATGGAATTGGTGGAAAGCGGGGTTGGGAAGGAGACAGGAAACGAGGGAGAGGAAAAGTAGAGGTGGGAGAATGGGAGTTGGAGAGGGGTCAGGGGAGACCTGTTAGTCAGTGTACTTTAGTTTCTTCTTCCTCTCATGGCTCATTCCACCCAGATTAGGACCTGTAAATGGTTCTAGGGTATCTCACCTATCTACAGATCACCCCTTCTCGCAGGAATACAGACACAACTATTACTTCTCACTCTCTGGTTATCAAACATTCACATATTTTTTGCATTTAGGGTCTTTTTCCTTCTATTTTAGTTTTGCATCATTTCATTCCATTCTTGCACGCTATTTATGCCCTCATTACGACCACATATCGCCTCCACTGTTTCTGTAACTTGGAAGGGTCAGTCATCACACCTAATCATCTCCTCTGTTAACAGTGACCCATCTCCCCCCCCTCCCCATAATCCTCCTATCCCCCCTCTCCTTGGTCTCTAATCCGCTTCATACCCAACCCTTCGCACCCCTCCTCCTCACCCATTAACGCACAATTATTTTGGGGGCCGACATGGGCGAGGGGGGAGGAAACGAGGTGTGGAGAACACAGAGAGACGGTCTCTCTAATGGCTGAATGACACCAGACGAGCTCATAGATCATGGAGATTATTAATACCATTGTTAAACACCCCATTCAAGCCCCGCCACCCTCCGCACATGAAGACACACACAACCAAAATGTGCACACACAGACACACACACACACACACACACTCCTATCATATCTCATTCCCAGGGAACGTCTTCATATGAGCTGTCATTCATGCTTGGTGAATCAGCATCCATTTCATTTGAGTCATTTAAACAATGCTGGATGTTCATTACAGCTCGCGTTTGAGGGCTAGAATCACATTTACAATTACAGCTCTCATTGGCGGGGTGCACTATTATTCACCAAATTGTTTCCTTTTGATTCTCCTCCTGCTATATTTCTACGTGATGGTAATTCCAGGTTTGATCTGATTATGGAGCAAACACACGGAGGTGAGAGATTCCCTGTGACTTGTCGGTAATGACCGGGGAAATGTGGCCTTTATATGGCAGGGGGGGGCCCACATAGGGACTACGCAGCAGTTTTGTGTGCATGTGTGTGTGTGTGTATCAGTGACCTGTCCGTTTAACCGTTGGGTTTCTGGGGGAGATGGCAGGGGGAGCCAGCAGTCCCCAGAGACCAGGGTCTGGGGAAATCACACTTTCACTTTCACCAAACAACCTGGAGGCTGCATGGCAGCTGGCAGCAGCCAATACACACACTCCCACTCCCTTTATCTTAGTTTATATGCAAAGACACTTCTAAACACACTGGATCTGTGATGTATGTCCTGCATAAAGATTCCAAGAGAATCTAGCTTCTTTTGACTAAAATGCTGCACAATCTTTTAGTCAAATAAATAAAGGCAGGAATATAAAAAGAACAAAACATTTCATCTTTTTTTGATGAAGAATCTACTGTGACTTTTTTTTTAAACTTCTGCTATTTGATCGCATTTGCAGGAACCAGCCAAAAACAGAGGTTTAGTCTAAGCAGGAGTGTAAAAACATACTTTCATGTGCTACGGCTCCATTAGCTGATCCCAGGTCTGCCTGTAAGCTTCACTGGTGCCAGCTCATTGATTCCTTAACTAATCACTGTAATTAAAATGCCTTTTATTCTGTCAATGGTTTACATGGCAGTCTTTACTTGCCTTTAAGGATCATTTGCCATACAAATATGCAGAAATTTCAGTTCACAATATCAGTGGATTAAGATTCACATTATGGATCCTTTGTTATCCTGTTTCAATAAGATCTGCAATACGTGGAGTAGATGTGGCTACAAGGTTGACTGGTCCTTAAAATACTTTGTCACCTGAGGAAATTGGTTTCCTGTTCATGCTGCAATTTTATAAATCGGTCCCTTTGTGAATGGATGATTTGGGCACAAAGAAAACACCCTCATTACTTGGAGAAATTATAATAGTGTAGTCATTAAATAATTAAAAAATTCTACCAAAGAATTATACTTGTCTCAAGCTGTCTGGTGTTGATGGATGTCTGTTTATGACTCGTTCCGCTTAGAAATTCCTACAACATTTTTTTCCTCATAATATATCAATTTATCAGCAGAGATTTTTATGTTAATTTCCTCCCCTCCTCCCCCTTAAAATAAAGTATCTCACTCCCAAACGATCTCGAACTAATTAAGCAGGCATTAATTAAAAATTAGAGAGGAGGATAAACGTGGTAGAATTGTTATGGAAACGTTGAAGTTAATCAAGCTTTCAAATTATTGATAACATCCTTAGAACAGTGATCGATCGGGAAGACATTAAGTGGCAAAATAAAGCCGTGCGTTCAGATTTGATGGGTGCCTGTGTGTGTGTTCATAAAGCAATGTGCAAAAACAATTAGGTCCATAATACATAATATTAGTCCGCATGACAAATAGGATATCTTGTGCGTCAACCTGAAGTTGCCTGCGCGCTACGTGGGAGGGAATGTAAGGGGTGGGTGGGTGGGAAGGCTCTTTATCGTATAAACGTCATTAATCAAATGTGTGCATTCAAATTACATTGTGAACTCCAAGAGACCGAGATATTGACGTCTGTTGATATTAATGTTTCCCCTCTTTGCGCGGATTTTACGCGTATAGATGGGAAAGGCGGCGCGCTTCCCGGTAGTGTTTACATGCTTCTTCCCGGCTTGCATGTCTGTTTGCGCCGGTGTCAGAGCCTGTGTGGCATGTACTTACAAGGCGCTTCATCATCCCACCAGCGATAGGAGCAATTCACCCATAAAGTGGGTCTTTCGCCCATAAATAATATTCAAGTCGCTCTATTGTTAAGTGAAAAGTTGACTGGTGTTTGATTTTTTTTTCTCTTTTTTTTTTTCTTCTTCTTCTTTTCCGCGGCGACCTCGGGTTAGGACTCATACATCACGGGATGACAGCTATAGAAAGGCCCTAAATTAGCAACTAAATCGAATATTGATCAGCTATGTGCGGCCCTGCGAGTCGCGCCTCCTTGCCGTTTTTTTTTTTTTTTTTTTTTTTTTTTTTCCAGAGAGAAAGGGAGAGAAGGGGGTGTTTGGAGAGGGGAGGTGGAGAGGATGGGGGTGTTTAGAGGGGGTGAGGGTGGGTGAAAACGAGAGATAGAGAGGGAAGGAGGAGAAGGGAGGGTGAAAGGTGCTTCTCGCTCCCCTTCTTTCTCTCTCTGTTCGAGTTTAAGTGTTTGTGTGTGTATTTTATTGCTTTGGACTCAGAGTAAAAGTACCTGTCTTCAAATCGAATGGTTATATGCAGTTTTTTTTGTTTTTTGGGTTTTGTTTTTTTTGCATTAAGGAGACAACGTGATATTAATCTCTGGTTTTCACAGAACGAGCGGGATAAGATCTGTTTATTTCATGCGTAATCTCTCCATCCATCAAGGTTGAAACGACGGTCATTTCTGCGTCGGTTCCCGGTCATATCGCTCCTCGCTGTTTACATAAAGTTCAAATGAAGTCCCTCATTACCCACTCGCCTATTGGCTCTTGTTTATGGATCACTGACTGTGCTGCCGCTGTTGCATCGACTTCCCTCTTATCCCCGCTGCTGGGACGAGGAGGCGGTCGGCGGCGCGCACATGCTCACTCAGCAGGGACGCGTTTGATGAAACGATCAAGGGCTTCTCTTCTCTCACTCCCGGGAAGTGTTGTGTGTCCGGGGCGGCGTTCAACCAAGCCCAAGGCCGGGGGAGTGGGTGGTCAAGGTTGCGCCGGGTCACTGAGATTAGCCCCGGCGTGCTCTATAACAAAGGACCGGATCGCCAGACGCCGCCATGTCTGGATCAAAGTATCAGGTGTAGGACAAGTGGTGCGTAAGACAGGGATGAGCCGCGGATTACAACAGTTTAATTGGAAAAGATGCTCGCAGTCCATTAACGGGGAACACAAATACAGGGTTGTTGTGGTTTTGAATTCACTAATGGGGTTAATTTTAGGGGTGACCCTTATCCAAATCACTTGGTTCATCTGCAAGCAGTGGTGGCATCAGGATGGGGACAAAAATAAAAAAAATAGCCTGCGTATTGAATTTCAAGAGATGGAAGTGAATGAATAACTTACACCCATACATCCTCTTTAAGAGTTATTTACTACACATTTATGATTGTTATCATGATGCATAAACATGTAAACAACTTTCAATCGTCCTGATGCAACTCATTTTAACCACTTTTCATACAGTTGACAAAGAATCTTTTTAGCAGAGTAAAAAATAAATCTTTATCTCTGAGAATATATAGAAATTTAAATATGACACAAATACAACAGTAGAGTTTTTGGATAGTAATATATATTTTTGACATAGTATTACCATTGATGGAGTGTGTGATCTCATCGTGATGGGTTCTGGTCCCTGTCCGTGGTGCTGAACAGGCTGTCCGCCGCAGAGGACGGGTGTTCACTGTCCCTGGTACTGAAAGACCAACATACTATCAGTTTTCAGATTAATCTATAAATTCCATCCATCAATAAATAAACGAACCTAAATCGTTAAACTTTTTTTTTATAAATGATCCCTCCGAAATCATTTTTCTCTTTTATTATTATTATTATTATTATTATTATTATTATCATCATAGAAATAAATACTTCCCTGAGAGTTGGTTTGTTTTCAGGAGCAGCCTGACAATGGCAGGAATACCAGGCTGAGCAAAGTGAATTCCTATATCAAGTTTCATACAAGCAGCATATAGTGATTTGAGTTAAAGGGGCCCCAGCAGAGCCTCGATGTCTAGCGACGCCCCTGGTGCTCGCCTGAGTAAAATAACAGTGAAAGTTACTTTAAGTGCTGCGGCAGAGCTCTGCAGTATGACAGCATACTTATATTTAACTATTATTAAGTATCTTAATTGAGCAGGAAGACGGAGCTACAGAGTGGAGCAGGAGTCTGGTGGGGCGCCCCTCCCTCGTTCACAGGCCTCTCGGGCTCCCAGCAGCTCTTCAGAGCTCTGCTTCAGGACATTCCGGGAACCATCTGTTTCCGGGGCTGTGTGCAAACGGGCGAGGGGGCACGCAGGAAGCCAGGTTCACAAATTTGTGAGGAAAGGTTGTTGTCTGCCAAAGCGCTTGTTGTGAAATATCACCTCTCTTCTCTTTTACTATCTGGAGTACAGGAGGGAGTGAAGTGTTGCAGAACGGAGCATCAAGTCAATGGCAGTAATGTTGTAGAGATATATCACCGCTGAAAGGAAACTGGCTGTGGCACGGTTCACTATAGGCGTACCTGTCCTCACACCACAATTCATCATTAATGGCTGTTAAAGCTGATCCCCAACAGGTGTTCAGGCGAGTGCGTGTGTGCGCATTGAAGAGAGATGTGTCCAGATAAAGCAGCAGAGAGACACGCGGTTCTCCATCGCCCTGACATGAGGCGCCCTGGGCATTCGCAACAAACGCTGTGATATTGTACCGTGGAGAGGATGTGATCTTTCCATCTTCCTACTCTATCAGTTCTACCAGTAATCACATTTGGATGAGATCAATTCTGATTAGAGGCCTGCTCCTAATTTTATTTCAGGCCGATGAATATGCTTTTGACTGGTGTCGCCATCAGCGGGGTGACACTTGGTGGATTTTGGGAGCATTTAGAAATGAGACGAGATTACCGGGTGCTCCCGCTTAATGGGCCGTGTTTTCTCGGACCCCTGCGAAGATGTTGTGACGAGGCCGACGGCTGAGATCCAATGAGCCTGCAGACACTTCACAGTGAGAGGAAAGTGGAACATTAACTTAACGTGAGGCCAAGAAAAGAGCTTTCTTTTCATGTGGGAACAGGACATCATCTTTCACCATCATCTGTATTAATCCACTATTACAGTTATTGCTTTTTCATGATACCAATTCCAGGGATTAGACAGCTGTGAAGAAGAGACTCTCAAACTTTTTTAAATTGCTCTGATTTATTTGTCTGCCTCTAGAAAGCTGATGACATCATCGCTGTCATGTTGCCCGTGGCATTTATGGAGATGTCATTTCTCTGCATCTAATTTAACAAGAGTGTAGTTTTGGGGGTTTTTTTTGGGGGGGGGGGGGGGGGGGGGTTGAGGTGGGGTAGTTGGATAAATTGTGGCTATTTCTCTAAAAGATGTCTTTTCAATAAGAAAAGTATCTTAGGTTGATCATTATCTCAAAAGATAGATTTAATATACATGTACAACTAATTCTATGATAGAGAAAAGGTTTTCTCAAATTGGGCAGTCTGCCTTTTCAATGTGTAGAAGTCACATTTACTCACAATTATTATGTATGTTTCTCTTTGCCATATTGTAGAGGCTCAGAGAAGAATGTTATCACATTTGGAGAGTGATATTGATTAATGAGAACCTTTTTGTCACACACCAAGGCAACAGGAGACTGATCACTAAAGAACAAAACAAAGGAGGGAGCCAGGTAAGAGCAAACAAGGAGGAACAATAAGTACAACCGACAATGGTAGACACGGTGTTGTTAGCCCGAACATGACTGGAGAGATAACAAAAGGGGGGGAAAAAGAAAACAAAATAATCTTGCAAATTAAAACGGAAAAAAAAAAAAAAGCCAACAGGAAGAGAAGGATGGAAGTAGTAGGAGCAGAAGCACAGGGAGCAAAAGAGGAAGGAAAGGAGGAATGAGGGATAATTGCATTAGAGAGAAGAGAGGAGCAAAAGGAAGGAAATGATTAGAGGAGAAGGGACTGATATCCGATAGAGAGAAGGAGACACGGAGGAAGGGATGGGCGGGAGAGGAGGGCTCACTTACTGCCCGCCGTTCAATACATACTGACACTCTCTGTGTCAATACACAAACACGCTGTATTGTGTATGTGTGTGTGTGTGTGTTGGAACAGGACTGTTAATCCTGCTCCACGTCCTACTTCGCTCGTCCCGTCTCAGAGGAACGTTCACCCCGACGTCGCTCCTGAACTTCCATGTTTCCGTCTCCAGTTTCCAGTCGCACCGATCAGAATTGAACTGATTGCTTACAAAATCTCGATCAGTTCTGATCTCTTAGAGCACATGTGTCAAACTCATGGCCCGGGGGCCAAATGTGGCCCGCCACAACATTTTATATGGCCTGCGAGAGCATATAAAGGTCAGTGTCTAATAATAAATAGGTCAAAATTGTGCTTTGACCAGAAACTACATTTCCCACAATGCAGTAATTAAGCCCATTTTGACTCTTGATGAAAAACATTTTGAGCAAAGTTAATGTCCTAACTTGTGTTTTATTTTTATTTTATTTAGTCCTTCATCGATGGAGTTGAATAACTTGAATTAGTAATAAATTGAGGGTTATTTAGCATTAAGGAGTAGTTACATTCATTTTACATTACATTGAGTTACATTTAGTTACAGTTATAAGTTACTGGCCCTTTGAGGACAGCCATGATGCTGATGTGTCCCTCGGTGAAAATGAGTTTGACACCCCTGTTTACAGAGTCCCATTCAACAACATTAAATATTTGGTTCATCATCTTTTAATATATTAATTCCATTTTAATCTTTTCATTCTCTTGTTGTTTTCTGTCTTTGTTCCTCTGTGCTTCTTTTTTTTTTTCACCTTGTACTTTATTTCGCTGCAAACTTCCACCATCTCACCGCTTATCTGTCTGCCTCCCCCATCTATCAACTACCTTCCCCCTGCTCCTTCTATTCTCTCCCTCTTCTTCACAAACTCTGTCTTTCCAGGCGGCCTACCTTTTGTCATTGACCCCTGCCCTGGGTGTCTGGGCATTGACTGGTTCTCTTCGTGTCACTGGAGCTCCCTGTCAATACTTACCAGGTTTGGCCACCCTCTGCGCTGTGGTCAGAGAGTGGGGGAGAGAGAGCGAGATACACGAGATGCTCCACGGCACCAGGAGATAAAGCAGAAATGAATGAGAGGGAGAGTAGAACAAAGAGGGACGGAGGAGGGAATGATGGAAGGAGGCAGTGTGTGAAGCAGCTGGTTAGGAACCTCATAAGGTTGTTCCACTTTTGTGGAGTCTTGTAAAAAAAAAAAATTGCTGAAGCAAACTGAACAAATTAAACTTCATAAAAGTTTATTTTGAGAACTTTTTACTTTCAGCTGCCGTCGATGTATGTTTAGCAAAGACTTTCTGGGGTTTCTTGCTCACTTTTTTTATGTTCTAGGTTTGTCCTTTTCATTTAATTTTGAGTTACTTTTAATGACAACTACTGCGCACACAAATGCATGTCTGAAAATGAAGCATCTTCTGCTTCAGTTTCAGCTTCAGTCTTTCGGTGAAATATTCTTAAATCCAATCAAAGGACAAGTTAAAATGAACATGGTCACAATTATAACATCAATTATAATTAGTAATTACTAATAACATGTAGTCTATGTTGTGTATATATTTGCAATAATAATAATAAGAATTAAATAAGTCATATTTTAATACCAATTATTGTAGAGATGGTTAACACAATTGCAGTCGAGTAAGAATAGAAAAAGAAATATGGCATAAAAGATGAAATAGGAATGCATTCAGGATATCATGCACAAGGAGCAGCATGACAGTGTGTGTATTTGTCTTTCACACGCGATTGATACTCATCAAACAATGATAAATCGATCAATATTATACCAATCCATTCATGACTCTTTTTACTGCTCTGATTTAATGAATGGTTTCTATGATTCACAAGGCGGTGGCTCTTCTGCCCCTGAACTGTTACATGAATCCAAATCGACCGACTGCTGGTATTTGTTCATTTTTTTATTTTTTTTTTATTGATACCCAATGCATGAAGCTCATACACTGGTTGTGTGTCAGCTGACACTGAGGGTTGAACATGTTTCAGGTGTGCGGGATGAAGATTGGTAATGTCTGGATTATTGATAAAGATGGATACACATTCTGGACACTTACAGTGTACTCTGTAGCAGATGCGATTGCTCCGATCATGTCTCTGCCTCGTCATAAATATCAATCTGTACATCCTCATTCAGAATTCATACAGTAACGTGTACGAGCGCCGGCCTCTATTTTACAGTCTGCTCCATCTGCAGCGCGTTCAGTCTCCCATCCTCTCTTTCCCTCTTTCCTCTTTACTCTTTTCATTTCCTCTAATCTCTCACTCCCCCTTGTTCTACCTCCGTGTCACTTTGATTTCCCTATCCACTGGCCTGTGGGGTGTGTGTGTGTGTGTGTGTGTGTATGTATGTGTGAGCTTGCGTGTTGTCTTTTAAGAGAGCATGACTTAATTGTGTAAAGCATTTTCACCATCAGTGTAAGTGAATCAGTGGTTGTGTCCTTTGGCCCATCAGTATTTGTGGCGTAGGAATTACTCAGAACGTCTCATGTAATCCACAGGCTTCACGCATTTTCTGTTTCTTTCTTTTTTTTTTTTTTTGGTGTCCCAAAGCGTTCCCTGCCTTGGTTAAGATATATTTATATAGACGTCAGCACGAGGGCTTTCATGCATATAGTTGTCTCAGTATATGATCGTGTGTGTGACTATACGTCTATGTCTGGGCTTCATGCATGTGTCCATCTTTGTGCGTGTGTGTGTGTGTGTGTGTGCGCAGACACCTCTGGGTCTGGGCTTGAGTCTGGATGGGCCTGTCTATATGAGAGTAGACAGTGTGCGTGTGGAGAGCAGGGGAGTGAGAAGGACGTAGCGGCAGTTGGGGGGGGGGTGGGGGGGTTGAGGCAGCACCAGGCCGAGGGGGCCCCCCTCTCGTAGACAGTTTGACTGATGACATGCATTAAACAGTTAATCTGTCTGATTGAATGTTTGCTTCCTCCAAATTGAAACATTAAACAACAAGGCGAGAGAGAGAGGGAGGGGAGAGCCCGAAGAGGAGAGAGGGATATGGCTTCATCTATTGCCCAAATCATGCAAAGCATGAGACTGGAATATATAATACTGTCCTGCGAGCTGGAGAGACGGGGGGGCGAGGGAAGGAGAGAGATTGGAAGGGACAGAGAGAAGAGTGTGAACGAGGGGAAGAGAAAACAAGTGAGGGGAGAGAGATGAGAATGGAAAGGCTCAGGGTAGGTGAAGGGTAGCAGAATGGTTAGGGGGGGGTGGGGGGGTCACCGAGATATAGAGGATGCAAGAGAATAGGTCTGTGGAGAGAAAGTCTCTAGAACCAAAGTTCACCCAGGTTCCATTCCAGACAGGAGACGTGAAGATTAAACTGCTTCTCTTTAAAAATGATTATTTTTAAAGAACAGATTGTTAACAATTAAAGCCATTTGTTTTTCAGTCTTACAAAGATTCAGGCTAAAATATACCACATTTTTTCTCTGCTAACAGCCTTGTTGTCCGGCTTGATGTTCCCGACAGGAAGAGCGGAGGCAGTTGTCAGTATTTCCTAACCTTGCTTTACTTCCTGAGGTCGTGACCCCTCTCACGGAGCCTGAACCTCCTTATGTTGTCAGCTCTCGTCCTATCGGAGTGACACAGAAAGCAAGGCGCACCCTTTCAGACGGCATCACTTTGTGCTCCTAAATGCTACACATCCAGCTGTAAACCCACCATCGACCAAGCTGATCTTTATTTGTTGTTGTTGTTTTCATATTTTTTCTACTCTTTCTTCATTACAAGAGGGTAAAAAATGTGTTGGGATATTTTTGTGTTCACCCTCTGAGTTGACTGGTGTTGCTTGAGCTGCTGAACTAATGTTTGGAAAGCAAGATTTCCGAGAATATGAATGCTCATTGGTTGCTCATTTACTCGTCTTTTTTGATCTATTACACAAAGGAGAGCATCTCGCCAGCTTTAGCAGCCTGTGACAGTAAGTCTTTTGACCTCAGTGGCCTGTGAGTTTTCCCAAGTTCAATTACTATGAATTAAAGCAAGAAGTAAGGCATGCAAAGCAAAGGAACTGTAGGAATTAAAAGTATATTTTAACAACTGTCCTTTCAAATGTCACACAATTACAAATATGACAAATGTCCAGTGCTACAACAAATTCATATTCCCTGTGGACGAAAGGAAGGTTGTGTGATAATGCATTAAAATAATAAAATGTAAAGGAAGGAGAAGAAGACACTGACGGACAGACAAACAATAGGTTTGTTCTCGACAGAGCAATTGCCACAGAAAAATGCCGCCGATAGATTGGAAGAAATTGGGTGACCCCGAGATGGTAATGTGGTGTGTCATTTAGCCTTAGCCCGACCCCGTACCCTCCCGGGGTTCACAATCGTCACCACGCTTAAAATGGGCTTCCCTTACCTTGTCTCAAGTGCATATTCTTCTCAGTCCAAATTACCATCATCTTCTGCACTGGCTGATTTTGGTCCAGCTCTTAGACGGAGGTATAATTGCACAAACAGACACATACTAGGACTTGAAGAGCACATAAGCTTAAAGCCACTTTACCACCTAACAGTCAGCAGGCAGTGATAAGAAAAAAAAAGACAACAGGGAAGATGAAAACATTAATGGATAGGTTGCAGGATGGACGGATAAATTGATAGATCTTTTAGAGAAGGTCAAACTTCTGTGCCCACACGCGGGACCATCATGAAGAGAAGAGAAATTGATTGCCGCTCACAAAGGCGCTGAAATGACTAGAGAAATTATTTTCTGGGCAATGAACATTCTAGGAGATATGGGGGTGGGGGGTGGGGGGGTGCAAACCTTTCTCATGTGGTACAAAATGGCTCATGTAAGCTGCTGTCAAATGGAGCTGTTGGTGGGAAAGCTTATTGAGTTGATCTTCAGGTAGATTCCCACTGAGCTGCCATTTCCTCTGTGTCCGTGTACACAAAAAGGATGGTGAGAACCGAAAAAGGAAAGTTAGGCTATCCAAATCCTAATAACTCATCCTACTTAAATATGATGATACATTAAAATATCTAGTTGGTTTCCTCCAAAATTGTCTAATTTGTGTGTTGAGATCCAGAGAGGTGAGACAGTTCATCACATGGCCAACACACAGACAAACCCATTCCCACCAGCAGGCAAGTTAGAGTCACCACTTCAACTACATTCCATGTGTTTGGACTGTAAGAGGAAGCAGGAGGGAACCCACAAAGATGCGGGCAAACATTCTGACAAAGTTCATACAGAAACACTCAAAGTCAGGATTTGAATCAAGAACCTTTTCGCTGTAAGGTGACAGATCAAAAATATATGTCCATGCTTGGGTGTAAAATATGTAAATAGAATTAGCTTTCCTTGATTAGTTCAAATTTTTAATCTCCTTACATTAAAATATTTGGAGAATGTAATCATCAGTATGTCCAAAGCCTTTACCAATGCTATTTTACCCCGTATGTCCAAAGCCTTTACCAATATTATTTTACCCCAAATGAGTTACTGTTACTCCACATGTTGCTGTTTCTCCTCTTTATTCTGCATGTCCAACAACAGCTTCTTAGCATGACTCCACTATGGCAGGAAAGAGTCCTAAAATTAATAGATTTACTTTCCCTCTGCAGAATCTCAGCAAGGAGACAACTAAACCCTCTGACATTCACATGAGCTTTAAGAAAAACTTTGGAAATAGAATGGATTTTATTCCCCATGTCTTTTTCTTTTCTTTCTTTTTTTTTTTTTTTACTCCCAATCTCATCAAAACCTTTCTGACATCAATTTCTGTATCTTTCCCAAATGGCAATTCTACAAGAGCTTTAAAGTGTGGAACAGCTATAAAACACCTTTATATCTCTAACCTTTAACCCTTACACTTGAGTGTGACCTAGAGGGGAACACTTCATGGCCAATATTATGAGTATTGTAATAAAATATACAATTACCCGGTCTCTCCTTAAGTAGCTTCATTTCTTGTGTGGAACCAGTTTGTTCTCTACAAAATCTCTCACTCGACTCTGTCTGAAACAAAGGCCTCTGGTGTCATCACTCGCCTTGCTTTTTGGATGACTCCTCACCACTGGAGCATTTAACTCCACCCTCATGGGGGTATAAATGAATGCAAAGCAATAACAAACTACCCCCGAGAGACGTCAAATAAATGAGTTTCTATCACATTACAAGAGTCGGAGTACTTGAGCATCCCCCCCCACCCCCCATCACACCCCAAAAAATTACAGCAATAATGAATTAATCTCATTCACTCTTGGGATTTGTTTTAAACACCCATCAACATACTTCATTTGACGAGCGATAATGAGTAACCCTTGGACAGATCAAGGCTTCTCTGCATCAACTTGCACTTGGCAAACTTATTAATTCATTTTCCAAAATGAAGGATCCTCCCGTCTCACGGCAGCACCCCCTCCCCCAGCACCCCTTTTTTTTTTTTTTGGTGACAATGAGGGCCCTTCCTCCTTCTTAGCTTCCCTAATGACAGTCAGAGTGACAGAGAGACATCTTCTAGCGAGCCAACAAATGGCCCCTGCATCAGGACCGGAGGAATGGAGTACAGTGGTAGAACCCAGACACAGATGGATCAGTCGGCTTACGTGAGGATAAACAGAGCGAGCTTGATTGCTAGCGCAGAGAGGGGCCATTACAGCGAATCCACACGCTAATCATAATGAATCACTTACTTATTAAACGTTAATTATGGCAGCAAATACATCCCCATGCAGGCAGGCAAGCAAGCAAGCGGGGGAGGCAGGCGATGGAGCCTGCCACCATTCTTGGGTGGATGAGTTGGGTGGTGGGTGGGGGGTACAGGAGGAGGCAAGGAGACCACGCTAATTTATTTCTATTTATTAATTTCCCTAATTAAAACAACAAGGCTGTGGAATATAAGTGTTTTCTTTGGGTGAAACAAATGAAGGCCCTGGGAAAGCGATGTGAAATCAGGCGTGGCGCGGTGTAAACATTAAATCATGTGAAGTGATGGTGCTTGTTCAGCTGTTCATTATTGGAATAGCTTTATCCAACTGGGCTGCCCCCTCTTGCCACTTTTCATTGTTATTGTATGGCATGCATAAAGCTATAACTCTGAGACGTGGATGGCAGATTGTATCATCACTCAGTGAATGTTTACTCGCCACACCAAAATAATAATAATCATAAAAAACACAGTTCCTTGAATGCATCCTGCTGAAACATCATAAAACCAGAGAGACGCTCCGTCCTTCTCGCTTGATCGTCAGATGTTTATAATTTTGCAGGCCTTCTACTGGACTTCCTTCCATTCTCTAAAATCCATTCATCCATTCATCTATCTTGTCCTCCTCCTTTTCCGCCCTTTCTTTCTTTCTCTCATATAGATTGAAAAAAGTAAGAAAAAAGTAAAAGACATGACTGTAGAAAAGATGATTATGGAGAATGGATAATTTTTTTTTTTTTTCTTAATTTTGTCTTTTTTTTAGTTTGATGAATGTTAAAAGTTCAGATGTTTTGTTCAGAAAACACACAACACTATTGAAAATCCTCTTTACATGCTCTTTTGGATTTTGTGTCAACGTGATTATTTTGTAATTTGACTTTTATGAATAAACGTGATGTTAAAAATCAAAAATCTCTCCCTTTCTCTTTCTCTTTTTCTCTCTCTCTCCAGAATGGCCCACCTGAGCGGGGTGGGGTGCGGTAATGGCGTTAATGCACGGTAATACGGGCCAGATATTATAATCTCAACACTGTCACATTGCGTTAGCCGCGGGAGACTGACGTGTCAATGCCACGGCGCGCAGGTGACGCGTGGGGCTCAGGAAGCGTGGCCCGGTAATCGCCCAATACAGACACATTTATTTTGGAGTTGAATATTTTCACAACGCTGCTTTGGCCACGGCGCAGCCTGTATTTAAGGGGTAACGTATGTCAGTTCCATCCGTCAGGAAAAAGGCACCATATTTCATCTCTGACCAGGAGGTGTAACGTTTTGTTTTTTTGTTTTTTTAAATGCTTTTCTGTTTTTAAAGCAGTTTTTTTTTAATCCAGTTTAATAAGCAGCACTAGCATAGCCAATCAAAAATGACATGTCAACTGATGATGATTGTAAATTACTAGAACTATAGAAATACTCAGGGCTGGATTCCAGGGTGGGCCTTTCTCTGTGGAGTTAGGGGGTTCTGTCCAGCAGCTCAGCCTTCGTACCACAGACTCCATTTATTCTAATGTAGCTGAACTGAAGTCCAAATCATTCATAAATGTGAATGTGAGCTTGAACATTTCTATCTTTGTTACAGACTGCGCTTCAGGAAATCATCTGATCATTTAGAGCATGTGATGTCATTATAGGCCAGTAGGCAGCTCTTAGAGATTTTTGTCCTCTTGTTATTAACACCAATGAATTATTGTTAGAACAGGAGGCATTAAGGTGAAACCCATGTGATTTGGGCAGAGCAAAAAAAATTCTCCTACTGATGGAATCCTAAAACCTCCCTGTTGTGCTGCAACATTGCATTTGGGAACCTTCTGCTGAACTTGAAGCGTAAAGAAGTTTGATGTTGGGTCACTGTATGAACTGAATGTGACTTGTATTTGAGAGAGACACAAGTTTCATGTTTTAAAGGAATGAGAGGTCACTCAACCCTGAGTGTATCTGTCTGTTGTGAAGGATCTGTTCTGAACCTGTCCTGTCCGCACCTCCTGGATCATTTTTGGCCTTTTGTGAAAGCAATGGTAAGAGAAAATGATCCGTCCGTCATAAGGCGTTCCCCAGTTACGCTCTTGTGGGTGCACAGCTCGTCAGTGATTTATGCGTGTGTGTAATTGACTGTTAATAAAAAGTGTGTCCGGAGCGCATGTAATTGTGTGTTTTCAGGACTCACCATGTGTGGGCTTGGTGTAATTGGGTGTTATCGATGTTGTGAGTGAATGTTGAGGTTGAAAGACCAAATGGACAGGTTACAGGGTGATTGCAGTTTGAAGAATGCCTTTAAAAGTACAAAACAAATATATTTTCTCTATGGCTTAAAGGATGGAATTCTTTTTAATGGATCTGGATTATTGTTATATTGATTTTCTCACCATGTCACAGGATGCGGGACACATCTCATTAGCATCAAACACCTTTGTGCTGCATGCCTGTTTCTGTTTTTTTTTGTTTTTTGCATGATTGCATGAGCAAAAGTGAATACAAAAGGTGGACGTAAAATTGTGTAATTTCTTACTGGTGTATTCTGAATTTGTGCATATATAAATATATACTTAGGTGTAATTTTCTTATATATTTGCTTTTGCGAATTGCATGTTCAAGGTGGAATTATATAGAATAGGTGTGTGTGTGTGTGTGTGTGTGTGTGTGTGTGTGTGTGTGTGTGTGTGTGTGTGTGTGTGTGTGTGTGTGTGTATTGTGGTGCGGGCGCTGTTTAATTGATGTGGGCTGGCCATCGATCCCTCCCGCCCAGCCTAATGAAGGCCTGATTGGTTTGTGAGGGCTGGCTGGTTCTGCTTAGCTGCCTCTGCCTGCTGCCCCGGCTGCATGCACACACACACACACACACACATACACACACACACACACTTAATTCAGCATCATTCTTCTCTTTCTCTCTGGGTCACATGCTTCTCTCTCCCTCTTTACATTTCTGCTTTTACTTTCTTTTTGGCTTACTGTCTTCTTGCTCATTCTCTTCTTTGCTCTTTATAATGGCATCCCTTCTGCAGCAGAATCCTTAAAGTGTCAACTGGATTCCCCATAATTTACAGCGGGGTGCTTCAGTCGCTGATAATGAAAAATCTCTTGGAGAAATTTCAAGATACAACATTCGACGATCCATCAGCTTTGGTGCTCTCTGTGCTCAAATGTGACCCTGGCTGCAAAAAAAAAAAATCTCTGCCATTTTGATCAGTTTGAAAAACTTGTGTGCTTAAGTGTGATTATAATGAGTGAAATCGTGCTGACACACACCCACGTGTGGCTATCAGGCGGTCTTGTAGAACACGTGAATCCTGCTTTGCTCTTCGACGTGACTGGTGTCTCTTTTCTTGTCTCCATCACTGTCCGGGTGGTGTCGGTGTCTCTGCCAGCCTTCATCTGTCAACCAGCGTGCGATCCAGTCAGTCATACGTCGCCGTGCTTCTCCCGTCATGGCAGCGCCCATAAACGCCTTCTCCTGTCGGTCAGCTCACCGCAGACAGGTATTACACTGCCCTGTTAATGGCTTTGTCAGATGGCCTTTTCACACAGCCAGTCACAATGGATCCCAGAGTGTGTGTCTGCATGTGTGTACCTCGTGCACATGTGTGTGTGTGTGTGTGTGTGTGTGTGTGTGTGTGTGTGTGTGTGTGCGTGTGTGTTTCAGTCACAGGTATTAAGAATTGGTTCAGGAAATAAAAGGCTACCTGAGTTGCTTTTCGTTCAGGCAGCGGAGCGATCGTTCCAATCTGTCACTGCCTGTCATCCAGCCTGAGCATCAGGTTCAATAATCCGTCTGATGCGCGTTGTTTCATTGGAAGACAAGTGCTGGCAAAATCCTGAAAAATCCACTCAGCAAACAAAATCTCATAAATCAAAACGTACATTTTTGCAATCCATTGCCTCAATGTCGTTAACAAATGCCGGCCTGTTCTACGCACAGATTCACGTGCCAACAGTGATACACACTAAATCTGAGCCAAAAAGATGATGCATATGCTATACTATACTATACTATACTATATTGTACTATACATACTCCCCACAAAATGACATTTACCATCATGTTTCAGCTGTTATTTGATGTTTACTAAAAAAAAAAAATGATGTTGCTCTTAATAACTAGTAACCTAATAATGATTCCAATGTGATTTTTGTATTCAATGTTAGGTTTTCATGGTTATGGAGTCGTATGATGAGGGTCAAACCATCATGTGACAGCTGCTGCATGTGCACTGACGCATGAACAAACTGAGCTGCCTTAATGGTTCACTCTCTTGAGTGCTGTCTATCTTAAAACATATTAGAATGACGCTAATAACCGCCCTAATAAATCTATAAATAAATAATAATTTGAATGCAGTTGCTGGAGCTTGATTTCAATCTCTGGTTTATACACAATGATGACTATTTATGGAACAACAAATGCCTGTTGTGGAAGTAAATAACTATATGTGGCTCTGGTTCTTCATATGATCATCATTGTGTTTTGTTTTTTGAACTCGTCCGCCAATGAGAGATGGAGGACTTGTGTTTGTTCATCGGATTGTCGGCAAAGTGGCGATGGTTTTGGTAGAGGTATGTGCTCTGAGTGCTTTTTGGACAATGCTGACAATAAGAAAAATATGGAATATTGACAGCAAGAATCCTTGAGGACAGAAGGCTCTCACGAATAGTTGTATAAAATGAAATAATTCTCCTCAGTCTGTATAAGAATTCAGCATACTTCATAACTGTTCACATTTCAACTGTTGCCATTTCAGAGTAGAAACGTTGAGCAGCCGACGGCGCTCTGATCGAACTCCTTTCCAACCTGTGGTGCGTCTTTATTTCACATCTCTCCACCCGTTACAGTAGCACACCTTTGGTCTCATATAGCACAGACTTTACCTCGCCAACAAATACACAACAACAGCATACACTGTGATAAGTGGTGTGTGTTTACAGCTTGTTCATTTCCACTCTCCAACTCTCAGCAGAGGAAAAAACCTGGTGAGAGTGGGAATAAAGAGAGAGAAGGGTAGAAACGTTGGGGAGAGGGAAGGGGCTATCGGAAAGGAGAGGGAGGGCTTGTGGGGAGTGTTTTTGTCCTGGAGAGAAATAGCCCTCTAGGTTGTAATTGGAGGTAGAGAGAGAGAGAGAGAGAGAAAGAGAGTGAGGGAGGAAGAGACAGGAGAAATTGCTTGGCTGGGGCTGTGTGGGATGATAGTGTTTTTGACAGGTAAATAAGGCTGTGATTGTCGACAGTTACACTGCACCTCGCTGACCCTCACACACCGGCCTCCTCCATCTATATTTCACTCTGACACACATGCTGACTCTCTGCCTCTTTACTGACACACATGCAGTCACGCACACATACACACACACACACACGCATGGAAAAACGTTCACAGGGCAACGCGATCATAACTCACAGGCGTGTTAATGTGGTATTAAATGCATGTGTTTACAAAGAGGAAGGAGGCGACTCCTCTTGACAATAATAAGACAACTGCAACTTCTTTTTATTCCATTTGTTTAAAGTGTTTGACACAACATAAGAGTATGTCAGCTGAGATAGATAGATAGATAGATAGATAGATAGATAGATAGATAGATAGATAGAGACTATAATGCTGTCTCTGCAACACCACCAGTGGTATCTCTTCTTCCTACTCTCTTTCCCCCTTCCTTCCATCTTCCCATTCTCTTTTATCAAGTCAACAGCCGTCTCCCCCTCCCCTCCCGCCTGCCCTTGCCTCTCCCTCTCTCTCTTTCTCTCTCTCTCTCTCCCTCTCTCACTTCAATCTCAAGTGTTTTCAATTTTATTCTAGAGTGGAATTAACTACCCCCGATGTCAAATTGCCGACGAAATCGATAATAATATCTTTACAAAAGAGGATATTCCAGTCTCTCGCGTCGGCTTTTGAAAAATGGAAAATTTAGCCGAGATTGATTCATTAGTTGACACGTTATAGGACGGTATAAGTATTGATCGCGGCCTGTCATGTCCCATCTCGGCTAATCGAAGCTGAGGCGCTCTGTCGATGGGCGCATTTTTCATAATTCCGTCGCCGGGGAGAGAGACCAGCCGGCAGAGGCGACTGCAAGGCACAGAGAGAAAAGAGGAGAGTATAGGGGGCAGGAGAAAGATAGACGGGGGGAGAGAGATGACTTTGGAGGGGAAATAGGTTGGGGGTAAAGAGTGGAAGAGTGAGAAATAGAGTGAAAAAGAGGCATGGGGTAAAAAGGGAGGGATCGAGTTTGTGTGGATGTGCGTGTGCGTGTGCGTGTGCGCGCTTTCCCAGTGCGTCCGCAGCCCGGAGGCCTCGGGGTGAGGCTGA
Source organism: Antennarius maculatus (assembly GCA_013358685.1). Taxonomy (NCBI): domain Eukaryota; kingdom Metazoa; phylum Chordata; class Actinopteri; order Lophiiformes; family Antennariidae; genus Antennarius; species Antennarius maculatus. The sequence continues at coordinate 17,796,485 of CM023615.1, forward strand.
GGGGGGAACCACGGAGAGGGGAGGCTATGTTAATGGTGCAGGTATTGGGGCGTAGATAATTAATGCATTAACTAATTAAAGTCAAACGGGGGAGATAACGAGGTGAAGGGAAGTATGTAAGGAAAAGGAGGAAAGATGTGGAGAGAGGAGATTTAGGAGGACAACAGGGGGAAAATGGGTTTTAATAGCGAGCGAGGAGATGCGGAGAAGTGTGGAAAAAAAAAAAAAGATGAGAAAGAGGTGTTGGGTGGTGGTGGTGGTGGTGGTGGGGAGGAGAGATCGAGACGTGGAGGGTGTGGAGGGTGAAATAAATAGAAATTGAATGGCTTGGGTGCAAGCAGACAGAAGTTCTGAGGCGGAAAAAAATATAAAGAGTGAGAGAAGACACAACGACAATGATGGAGAAACTTTTGATAGTTGTGCAATTCATTTGGAAAGTTGGCATTGGCGTGCTCAGGACTTATCAGTCCAACATAATGCCCCTCCTCTGGCAGTCTTGTCACGAATTCAGCACAAATCCAGGGGCCCTGTCAATCAACAAAAGGAGGTTGTTGCAAAGGAATGGAGTCTACCTGTTTGTCTTTGGATAATGTCTGAACCCCCCCCCCCCCCCCCCCCCACACACACACACACACACACACACACTTCATTGTCCCCTGTTGGACATATAGCACAAGAAAGGTCATCATATTACGCAGGAGTTTCTGAAATAAATGACAAAATGATGCTGTCGCTCACCAGACGTTTGAAAGAAAACACCTTCACTTTCAGACCAGCTATTGTCCCGGCAAATTATAGCTCGCCATATTTTCCACTGATCCCCAAATGTTTCATCAAAAAAAAAAATGTTATGGATTCATACATCCACCATAAACTAATAGTATAAAAGAAAAAAGATCTGTCAATACAACCCATTCCCAAAAACAGACCCTTATCACCTCTGGAGTTGTTCCTTCGCTCTTTTTCTACCTTTTAACACAATTATCCAGAAACTGTGAACAGAATTTGATGTTTCTCTCTCTCTTTCTCTCTTTTTGATAGATGAGGCATCGGACAAGGAACCCTACGTTTGATGCAGATCCGTGAAATGCCTTGTTCAAAGTTCTCTCCCTGTTTGAGGGAGTCGAGTCAAGATGACCTGCACCTTCCAATCTCCTACCAGCAGAGGGCACCAGTCTCCCCTTGAGTTAAGCTCCATTACAGAGTTGTTTAGAAAACACAACATATTCTAATGATATAATATCGGTTCAATAATTGTCTTTGTGGGCATGTTGTGTTTTAAAAACAGACACACGTATGCGCAGAGTTTGCCTGTAGCTCCAGTGAGCCTTCGCTTCAACATCAGAGCGAAAGCGTCGGGAATCTCAGTCCCATCATTGATTTTGATAAACTAACATGCTTGGTGTGAGGAAGTCCTCTTGCATGGAGAGAAAATGGGAGTGTGTCCGAGAAGCCACCCTCAAATCAGCGATGATAAAAGTGGAGCTGAAATTGGTTGTGGGATGGAATCAAGAGAAATGAGATACACCAAATTAGAAGAGATTGGCTTGATGGACTTGGATTAGAAGGAAAAGAGGTGTATAGGGAGGGGATGACGAGAAAAGGAGGAGAGAGAGTGAGTGCATATGTGGAAGATGGGGAGAAATGAAGGGGAGGGGGGGGGCGGTCTTGGTACTTGGCAGTCTCTGGGTATCTCAGGTTCTCTCCGGCCGGGAAAGCGGTCGATATTTAATTGTTATTGCTAGCATGGAACGCACGGAAGCGGGGCCTGTACGAAAATTTCTCATTTATTTGGTATTCTTGTTTTCTCTCCTTTTCCTCCTTCCACCCGTCGCCTCTCTGTGCGGGGCGCACGCACGCACTGGTGTGTGTGTGTGTGTGTGTGTGTGTGTGCGCGCGCGCACTGGGGGCAAATGGTGAAAAGGGGACGAGATGCTTGGATGGAATCTGAAGGGGGACAAAACAGCGCGTCCCCCCTCTCCTAAGTTTAGTTTCTGTCCCCAGACACATCATATCCACCCTCTATCATCTCCACACTGCCCCCACCCCAACCGTCTTTACCCCCCACCCACCCCCCACCCGCCCGCCCTTCACTCCATCGACCCCCACCTGTCCAAAATGAAAAATACGTCATTTTCATCAAACGTCCAACCAAATATTATCTACACTCCATTCCCAAAGATCGAATCTTATTTAGGGGCGGCGGGATTCGCCATCTGTTTTCAAATTTCATTCCTCCATGAACTTTATTTTCCTTCGACTTTGGACAAAATTATAACCCGATCGATCCGCTTTTCTGGCCACCACCCATCTACATATATTTTCCTTGTGCGGTCTCTTCTCTGTGCAGGTCAATTTTGTGTCTCACGTCCACAGGAACACGTGCAAAACGGTCAGCAGCTGATAGAAACTCAGGTGCAGCCAGGTTAGTGTGGGGTGGAGGTTCACCCTCAGCACCATCTCCTCTTCCGTTCCCCTTCCCCCCTGACATCCCTCCCTGCGCCCGGATCTGTCCCCTTATTCGCGCGTCCCCCTTCTCACACCCGCCGCTCTCTCGTTACTTTCTGTTTTTTGGCAACGTCGCTCAAGTAAATTGCCTCATACCAATTTCGGACATTAACCAATTGCGGTGGAGTTTATTCCGTCAACTTTTTTTTTTTTTTTTTTTTGGTCGCTCCGAGGACAACTTTTCTTTCTCCACATCTTGTCCTGCGCGCTTTTTTTTTTTCTTCCCCTCGCTCGCCTTGCTCTTTCTTCTCTTCCTCGGCGGGCGGCATTCATTAAAACACTGCGAGTCATAAATCACACCAGCGTAACTCTTCACCGATGTAATTTAATGCGGGAGGGGAAGGATGCGTGGTCCGATCTGTTAAACTGCACAGATTATCATCCGTCCTCTCGCACGTCAACAGGATTCCAAGTGAGAGCTGCTGGTCAAGTCGATGAAGGTGCATCGGTGAAGGTAAGCAAGGCTACTTATGTATTCCGTTGCAGTCAAGCGGCATTAATAATTGAGAAACGATTCAGAAATAAGATTTTCGTGAGAAATCTAATACACTTCGGTGAGCGGAAAACAAGCGCACCTCCTGGAGGCTGTGCGCGCCGGAGATTTGTCGAACAGCGCACGGTACGCAGTCTCCATATATCAGATGGGCAACATTGCGTTAAAAGTTTTCTGCTTTTAAGTGAGAAAACGTGTTTGCGGGTTGGAGTTGTGATTTAGATCCTACTGGGATCTTCGGGGAAAGAAAGAGATGTGAAGGAGATAGTTGAGAACTTTCAGAGCTGCATGGCGGGGACAAGAACTTTAAAGAAAAAGAGGATCTGTTCCAAAAAGATGCCAGAGACAAAACAGCAGAATTTGTAGTCCATGCTTTTGCTCGTGCGTAAAGTCACATTTCTATTTTTGGTGTCTTGAAGGTTAGGTGTGATTTAGTTTTGTGGAATAACACGTGAAAGTGGCCAAGACTTCCACACACATTGACTGATTCAAATGGATTCCCCCTACTCTAACCATTAACAGTTAATCACACACTTAGAGCTTATCTGAATGACGCGCTTTAATAAGACGTGTGCGCATTTTGGGGCAGATACCCTTAAAAAAACAAACAGGGTCAAAAACCTCTTTTGGATCCACCGAGATAGATCTCAAAATCCTATTTCTGTTCTAGTCTGCAGAGTTTTGTAGTTTTGTAGGGTTTAACGAACACACATTCACGCTTTGGAAAGCTTTGTTACAGGTTTTGGCTTTATGAACTCATACAATGTTTGATTGAGTTTATCTTTGCGTGCTTTATATTATCTCCACGATTTCAGATTCAAAACAAGTGGATGTCTTGTCAAGGTCACACAAGCTCATTCATCACACACACACACACACACACACACACACACACACACACACACACACACACACACACACACAACACATGCATGCACGCACGCACTCCACGGATAAGATCCATCAGATTTTGCAGAAATCTTGCACCCATAACATACAGTAATAATGAAACGCCACACTGGTGACAATTGTAAATATTGGTTGAATTCTCTTTTGGTTTTTGGGTCAAAATTTTCCCCTGGGTATTGACTGTAAGGCCTTTTCATTGATTCACAGTTCACGTCACATGGGGTCAAAGTGTCACTTGTAGAGCTGGGATATAACAAATTTTCTGATTTTCATAGATCAGACGATAATGTTTGACGCGGTCATACTCAAAATGTTAAAGAACTTGTGCTCACAGCTTTAATACGTAAATAATGTGAACAAGTGACAAAGATTTGCAACATACTGAGGATGCAGCGCCACAAAACAGCCTGGTGGAGTGTTTTCACCAGTAAAATGCAAAACTGTATGATCACATGAGTTAACACTGAAGCTAATTTTATCACACCTCAACCTTGGTTTTGCTTGTAGAGGGATTGTAGGTCAGTCTGCTTCTTTAACTCAGCATTACCTTTTTCAAACACCACATTGATTTGTCAGATACCAGTATAGGAGACTCAGTTCTTCTTTTTTTTTTTCTGATGAGTTATTCCAATTCCTTAAATATTTATCCCTTATCTCAAGTACAAATTTTTAAACATTCTTCTTTTTTGAATGACAGTGACTTTAGATGAGGAGAAACCTTCTGATTCAGACTTTCAAATGTGTAAAGTCTTTTATACAACAAACCAAAAACGTTAGTAGTTGCTGGACGTTAAGGACCCATCCTGGCTCAAATCAGTGTTGACCGGAACATCTCGTGGTGTCACACGGTAACAAGGGATATCCGTGTTCGGTTCAACCTTGAAACGCGATGTTGTTCTCCTTTAAGTAATTGAAATGTAGCGGCGTCACTCAAGTCTTTGTGAACCTAAATATATCCCTTCATCATGAAGAGAATCTTCCTTTTCTCTGTTGTTGGGGAATGTTTGGATTTCCTGGGGAAAGAACGTGGACTCACATCTAATCTTTAACACTGGCAGCACTCGCCACGGGGAGCGCGACCCTGCCCCTGACTCCTTAAGTCTGGATTCTTCACTGGAGCCGACAGGAAGATGTTTAGTTCCCACTACAGTCTTTATGTTTTCTAGCACAGTCGACACCAATTCCCAGTTCTCATTTCTTCTTGAAAGAACTTTTCTTATCGACACTGATAATGTCTTAATCAATACAGTAGTTTTGTGTTTATTCTAAACCACATTATGTCTGCAACCCCCTGTATGAATCAACGCTCTGCCAGGGTCCACAGGAAAGGAGTTTCCCTCCATTGATTGGATATTAGCTTAAACACTCCAATGCCCAGCCACTTGTTTGCAAGCGTCGCTCTAGTCGGAGGTATTCAAACGATCGCTGAGCATGAGAGCCAATATTTATAGAGGCCTGTTAAAACAGGTTCATTACGGTCAGCCAGGATGGTTCCGCAGAGGGCTGAAGGGCTCATAAACTGGCCCAACGTAGTATGTCTCCACCCGCCGAGCGTTTGATGGTACAGTCAATGGCTCCAATCTGTCCTCATCTTCTTTATGGCTGCAGTGACGTTTATGGCTGTTATGGGGTTAAAATTAAAGCATTAATAGATACGAAGGGCCGTGTCTCTATTCAGCAGGGTGCTGCATTTAGTCACGGGCCACTCAGATAAAAAAAAAAAAAAAAAAAAAGTCCATAATCCACATGCCTATTCCCCAGGGTTTTGCTTCTACACACACACACACACACACACACACACACACACACACACACACACACACACACACACACACACACACACACACACACACACACACACACACACACACAAACACACTGTTGCTTCAGAGGAAGTGATGAGTGAACTGTATACAGGTTACATGCTGAAAGAGCATGACATGGTTTAATCTTTATCCTGATGCACATGTTAATAGGATGTTTTGTAATAATAATAATAATAATAATAATAATAATACACTGAAATTTGATATATTGTAACTTTAAAATTGTAAGAAACATTCAGATGCTTGTTTTTTTCATGCAGAACATTTTAGGAATTGTCTGTAGTTTCCCACATCAGATCATTAGATGGATTCATTAGAGTCAAATATTTCACTTTCACTTCGATAACTGCTAAAATGCAGCTGCTGGTTACTGCATTTGGCACAAATTTAAGCCTCTAACTTTGTGTCCACTCTTCTTTCTCTTCCAAGTCATTATTTTCTCCCACTCCTCACCATCTCCTTCAGCTGTTGACCCTCCCTTTGAATTGTGAGTCCTGCTAAATGTCCAATTTGGCTTTCCAACTTTCTTTTCATTGTACTTCATTATCTTCCTCTACGACCAAAGCAGCTTTGCTTTGACGATGTGCCCCCTGTTTTGGAGTCACTGACCCCCCTCGGCTCTCTCTTCTCCCTACCGTCTTCCACTTAACCCCATATTTCACAGCTGAACTACAGCTAATTTCCCCCCAGCCCTCTGAACAGCGCTCTCTCTACTACTGGAGCACGCTTAATTACCCACAATTAAAGCCAAACGTTAACGAGAAAATTGCTCTGTTATGAAATTACTTCAAAAGGACTACAGTAAGTAGAATGGATTGGAGCAAAAGTTGGGTATAGCCTCGGGAGGGAGGGAAGAGCTCCTGTGCTGCTTTTTCTCCTCAAGCCGTTTCCGTGGAAGGTGAAAAGCAAAGACTCCACTGGCGACACCCAAAGCTGTAGATTACAATATTCAACAGCTTAAGATCACATACTGGGACAGAGGAAGAACAGTTATGGAAGATTTGAAATATTGAACTGCTCTGATCCCAACACGATGTCACATGTGAAGTTCATCGCTCTATTTATCTCAATTGGAAACGTATATGTGGGACTGACGGGTCTAAAATAAAACTCTTGATCTCTGACATGAGTTTACTAGGTTGTTACTAACCTGATACTGCTTACATTTCATTATTGTAAACGGAAAACTGTCATTGTTGTACACACACACATTCTTTTTACAGAACTGTCCCAGTGAGAACTAATTATTACAAAGCAAAAATTCATTCATTCATTTTCATGTACCGCCGCTGTATCCGCCGTAGCGGGTCACGGGGAGCTGGAGCCTATCCCAGCTGACATAGGGCGTGAGGTGGGGGACACTCCGGGCACGGCGCCAGTGCACCGCGGAACCACGTACAAAGACATACAAACACGCACACACACACTCACTCATACGGGAAATTCAGGACCAGCCAATCAACCTGAAGCGCATGTTTTTGGAGGTGGGAGGAAGCCGGAGAACCCGGAGGGAACCCACGCGGACACGGGGAGAGCATGCGAATTCCGCACAGAGCGGGACTCGAACCCGGACCCGCCGTGTTGTGAGGCGACAGCGCTACCCACTTTTGAGTTTTAGACTGACTTGTTATCAAACAACAAAAATAAAATGTTCCTTTCACATCACGCAATGCAAAAAAAAAAAGTCTTTCTGCAGATGTTTTCCTTTCTGAATGATGGATGTTACAAACACACCAAACAACACAGACCCTAACAGGAAGTAGTATTTAGTTCGTAACAGCTTCAGCTAAAATATCCTGTTCTGATCATTGTAAAATTTTATTTGATTTCTAAAAATCCCCACCATGGCCTTCACTTTGGGAACGCATGAACTAAGGGATGATTGTCCTGTCACAGGGTTCCATCAATTTGATTCACTCATTTTTAATTATTTAAACTGTCCCTCTCCTGCAGTTTAGACAAAAAATAAGTCAAATGAATTTGAATTTAAACTCTGATGAACCTCAAAGTTTTAACTCTTTTATAGTCGTGAGCAAACCCCGAGGAAAGACTTATGAAAACCTGCTTCAAACCAACAAAGGTCTGCACGTTTCACGTCGTGTTGCTGTTGCTGCACAACATCTGAGATTACAGGCAGAAAACAGGGTTGATTGGTGGCACCAGAGTAACCCCGCCCCCCCCATCACCACCACTACCACCATCTTTAATACAGTTACACAGACATCATGAACACATTCTGTAACTTAACCACATTATCTCATGAAACCTGGGCGTAGCGGTCCCGCAGCAGCCGACTCGATTTGAGACAACCAGATGTTTGTATCCGGTACAATATACCTGACCACAACCCCCCCCCCGCTGCTTGTCACCAAGGAATGAGCTGAGCCTAGCCACCACCACCCCCCCCATCCCCACCCCCACCAAACCAATCCAATCTACAGCCGGCAAAATGAAACAAATAAACACTAATTCGGATTATTTACGTCCAGTTTACACCACATGACGCGAGGTGTGGGACAGAGGGGGGGTAAAAAAAGAGCTATATTGTGGCTGGATAATTGTAACAGTGGTAGTAATAAGTGCAGCAGCTACAATGATAACAATTAGATTTGATTTCATTTGAGAATGCCTCCACAGCTGCTCCCCACTCACCCCCTTAACCCCCTTTTTCCCTTCCCGTCCACCTCCCCTCCTCTCCCTCCCCATGCTCCTCTCCCCCTAGATTAAAGTGGGTGTGTTAATTCCGTGGTGTAGCGATCGAACAGCTCTGGCAACAATGGGAAATGGGCTATTGATCAGAACAGCTCAGATTAAGACTAGGCAGTGGAGCTCTTTCTTGCTCTCTTTCCCCTCCTTTTCTCTCTATTTCCCACCTTCTTCTGCCTGTCTTCCTGTCTGTCCTGCTTGTCATCCTCATCCTTTAGCTCCTCTCGCTCGTCTTTCACTCCCACACTGAAGCAGAAAAAAAAAAACCCAAAAAAACATTTGCGTGTTTAGGAGCATTTCCTCATCATTCCTCTCTCGATTTCACCCACATCCTTTTAATTTCAGTGCCTTCTTCTCATCATTTAAAACATATTTTTGAAACATTAAATCAAAAAAAAATAATAAAAATAAAGGATGCATCAATCGAGAGCAAGCATGTAACGCCCATAAGCAGGAAATATAACGGATATGATGTGAGCATTTTAACAGTTTGCTCTGCTGCAATTTAACATCCGCTCACATGAGATTTTATATCAATCAGTCATAGTGAGGTTCTGTGTTATGCCACAATTAAAATCCACCCCATCAGAACAGCTCACCCACCAAAATTAGCTGTCACAATCGGGCCGCTGGACAGAACACATTGGATTTGCATTGAATAGACATAAAACATACCAAATGTGAGGAGACAGCAAATCCATACAGTGAAAAGTGAGCTAAGAATCCCCTGCTCTACTTATATTAATTAACTCAGTCAATGTGGATGTGATCGGTCAGTTATTCATCCTCTTCCAGCGCCTCCCCACTCTGTCACACATACCTCCCAGGTGCCAGAGGCTCAAACGCTCCAGCTGCTGAGAAGGGATCAGTGAGGGAAGCAAAACACCCCCACCGTGGACGCCAGAATGAACTGGTCTGAGATCAGCGGTGAGATGTTCTGTTTCAGCCCCTCTGATTTCCCCTTTTTTGGGTTTTGGAGGTGACCTGAAGCAGACACTCCACACAGGCACAAATACTGACATGCATAAAAAGAATGCACACACACACACACACACACACACACACACACACACACACACACACACACACACACACACACACACACACACACACACATGCACACACCAGTCGTCACATCAATATTGCCTCGACCCTCAGGGGATTCCCAGTATTGGAAAAGCTTTCATCTGCTGAGTGTGTGAGTGTCTGGTATTCTCTGCTCCCAAAACACACACACACACACACACACGCACACACACGCACACACACATACAGACCTTGTACACAGAAAGAAAACATGCATACAAATTTCAGTTTTGTGCAAATGTGCGTCAAACTTCGGGCCTCCAGTTGTGACGGTCAGCTGGAGGTTGGAACCACCAGTGATAGATGACTGACATCAGCAGCCAACACTAGAGGGCAGTAAAGAGGGATATGGCTTGAGTATGTGTATATATGACTAAAACATGGATATTTTTGGTCCCTAAACAAATGTGTTTATTTAATTTGTTTTTAAAAGTGTGATGTAAACACCAGAGAGATGTGAGGACTGCTTTTCTTAGGTTTACAAATAATTATTCATTTTATTATTGATTAATCTGCTGATAACTTTCATGATCACTCCATCAAATGTGTGTCATCCTAAAGTTGCTTGATTTTTTTCTAAAAAGCAGCAAAAGTACTTAATGATTTAAAAAAAAATCAGGAAGTCCTTCCATAATACACACTCCTTACAAAGGAGTGTGGAAAAAATAATGGAAAAAATAACCTATCATTACCAATAACATACTAGCATAATACTGGATAAAAATTTGATCCCATCAGTCATTACAACCAGAACCATTTCAGAAAGAAATCCAGTTGAACACAGCATCCTGTTCTTCCACCTTCAGTCTCCCTGTCTCCACCCTTCGATCTCCTCGCCTCTCAGCTCTTCTTTGATTCGCATGTCATAAAAGACCGCTGTCTTGCGCTCAAATGAGTTCCAAAGGTTTATTTAATTGATTATTAAGCTACTGATTGAGGATCAATTACATAATTTAAGTTTGTTAGGAGCAGAGTCGATTTACTGGCAAGGGAGTCAGTCCTCTCCTCTCCTCTCCTCTCCTGATAGAAGTGACACTGAGGTGAAATGAATTCATTTAATTTTGCTGCCGAGAAAATGTTCATAAAAAGAGGGAATTTCATTGTACTGTGCTAAAGACAGATTGACAAGTAACCTTTAGTGAGTTCAACCTTTAGTGAGAGGCGTTTTCCTTCATCATTCATGGAAGAAACAAGAACATTTCTGTTGTGAATAGCATCGGGCTCTGTTTAAAGACGGGAAATAACAGTGATTCCTCTTTAGTTTCAGACTTGAATACAGCTTTGGTTTTAGGTGGAGGTTTTCTGTCAGAGAAAATGTTGTCGAGCACAACGAATCCCAGCTGCAGCTCCTTCAAGTAAACCACTTTCGTTGTTTGTGGGAATTGCTCCATGATTCAAGTCGAGCAACTTTCTAGGTCAACATGTTGATGAACATGGTTGACACTTTGGTGGTCAAGAGGGATGAAGAGGCTCAGCGGTGAGAGCTCTGACAGAAAACTCTCAAACACACACACACACACACACACACACACACACACACACACCTCATATTTGAGACACAGGAGCGGAAACGGGTCGAATCCTACTTCAAATTCTCTTTCCTCTCGGCTTGTCGACCGGGGAAAACAAACCGACCCGAGGCGCAGCGAATGGGGATTTACTAATTAACTACTTACACACACACACACACACACACACACACACACACACACACACACACACACACACACACACACACACACACACACACACAGAGAGAGAGAAAGAGAAGAGAGAGAGACAGAGAGAGGCGCCCCCTCCCCACCTCCATCCCTCCCCACCTCCCTCTCTCCCCTCCCGGGTTCGGGTTGGCAGTAGTTCCTCTGCGGTCGCCGACTCTCTGCGCCGTCAGAGTGAACGCGTGTGGATAGACCGGTGGCTCAGGAGACGGAGAAAGAGCTTTAGCAACACTCTGAAAACAAAACAAAAAACTGGAGGTATGTTGTTCTCTTTGCGCTTTCCGTTTCATATTTATATATTTTTTTCATTTGGATATTTTTTTTCCACGATGAAAAAAAAAGTTGTGATTACTCTGCACTGGTGAGTGTGTTTGAAGATTGTGATGTGTTTGTGTCGACATGACTTCTGACATCTCCTGTTCCACTTGTGTTATTGTCACTTTAAGGACTTAGTCTTCCAAAAAAAAAAAAAAAAAGTTGTTACGTGCGTCTTTACGCACGTTGTTTTTTCCACTTGGAAGATTTTGGGTTCTTTGGTTTATCTTCAGTCTTTGGAAAAGTTTCAATCTTTTGCGAGTACCACCCCCTCCAACGCCAACCACCTTTACAGCAAGAGATGGACGTAAATATCCTGGGTTTTGTCGTGCAGGAGTGACGTCTCCCGTTACGGAGGAAACACTTTGACGCGTTCAGCTGTCGGCGTTGGCCCGGATTAGCCTCTAAGTGTCTCTGTTTGTTAAAGCGTCCGGATCTCACCTCCACAGCCCGCCGTATCAATCAGTCAATTAAACAGCCGCTCACACGGCGATCCGCACCAGACCCCACTCTCTTTCATCTGTGTGTGTGTGTGTGTGTGTGCGCGCGCGCGCGCGTTGCGGGACTAGGGGTATCCCAGTTTAATTACCATTATAAATATGATAGAATGACTCTCTCTCTCTCTCCGTGTGTGTGTGTGTGTGTGTGTGTGTGTGTGTGTGCGCGCGCGCGCGCGCTCCATCACTGTCTTGGATGTAAGCGCACGTGCTGATACTTCGGTTTAACTTTATTTTTAACTGTTTAATTAAGTGATAAATTAGTTATTTAACTGTGTGTTTTGTTTCTAGGCTAAACATTCGGAGTTGGTCAGCAGTTCTATCTCCTGCCAAGAAAAACGTTAAACATAGAATACTTTATATTTTTCAACTTTCCTCACAAAACCATGCTTCCTTCACAAAAAAAATAAATAAAATAAATTAAATTAAAAATAAATTTTAAAAAGCAGCAATACCTCGGTCCATCAGACGATGTGTTCACTTTTTTCTGGCCGGAATGGAGCCGATGATTTGTCTGTGTGCTCTCAAGACTCGCATGGGAGTTTGTTTCAGAAGTGGGCGCATCGATACGACACGGAGCTAACTCAAAAATGAAATAATCTTGATGTGAATTTTCTCCGTAGATTATTTTCACTTTTTGGGGGGTGTTTACCCGCGTCTAACTTTGATACATATTTATGTGCGCCGTGGGTGTACTTCATCAATTATTTGTGCCAGCATATTTCCAGATAAACAGTGTTTGTAAATCAATACATTCATGTAACTATTGCAGATTAAGAGATCGATCAATGGATCCTGCCCTAACCCCAACCAATGTTGTTTTTCTGCTGTCAATTATTCAGATCTAACTTTGCACAGCCTCAACAAAGTTTAAAAGCGTGAGCAGTCGCGCGCGTGTGCGTGCGCGCGCGTGTCTTTGATTGGAGAAACGGCAGGTTTGTAATTTTGGAGTTTGCGCATTAATAATAATAACAAAAATAAAATAATAATAATAATTTTTAAGCACGTACATTAAATTAATTAAATATTGGACGACATTGTTTAGGCTCTCCAGCTGTTTTCGACATCATTATTGCCGTTTTTAATTTATTTTTTTTTAAATTATGTTTTTATTTATTTATTTATTTATTTGCATTTCATTTGTCACAAAGCGTCTCTCCTTTCTCCAGCCTTGGAAAGACTTCATCCTTCCGGTGTTTGTCAGGCCAACGTGTTGAGCCTCTCTGCCCCAGTGTCGTCTTCGAGCTCAGGCCTTTAATTGGATTATTTCCCTGCTTTTGTCCTCCTTCTTCTCATCTGTCTCTCTGCTGTCAATACGTGGCGGAAATATTTCCGACATTAAATGGCATTTAGGGAAATTTCTCCCCAAGTCACACCCTCCCTACCTTCATCCTCACCTCTGCACTTCGGCTTTGGACTTGTTAACTCGTACACACATTATTCTAATAACGGGACGCTTTCTGCTTGGGCCTGTTTTTCCAATGGCTGAGCATAATAAAAAATCTCTCCGACCCCTGATAGTATTTTTCTGCTCCATTTGTAACATGATATTAATATTATTAATAATAATAATAGTAATAATAATGATAAGGTAATAATCAAAATTACTTAAAAGGAAAACAAGGAATTGTATTATTCTTAATATTTTAATACTAATATTATTAATATATTATTAATAACAATTATAATCGTTGTTGTTATTATTCGTATAATTAGTTATTATTAATGAATAGTATACGATCAAGAGTTTTCCTTAAAGCATTGTGATTTGAAATTCAAACAATGAGTATTCAAAATCCACTTTTATTTCTTTAAGTTATTTTAATATCGTTCTGTATTTAAATTTCTTATATTAACGTAAGTAATTTGATAACGCAATAATTATAAATGTTAAATTATTTTAGTGATATTTTAGTGAGTTATTACACTCGTCATTAACTCCCCTATAAGAAATTATTTTCCCGTTTCTTTTCAGCGTAACTATTTATTGATCTTTGAGAGGATAGAGTTTTTTAAATCCGATATTTAACGGCAGCTTTATATATGACTTGGGGTTTGATGCTTTTGTGTCATTCGATTCTAACAACTGAATTATATGGATAGTGATTCCCTGTTACTGGATTCAGATTTTTGTTATAACTTCTTTTCCTTTTTCACTTTCCTGGTTTTGGCTCTTGGCTTTCTGTGATTCATCAAGGAAGTCGACTTATGAGGCTCTCATCCATCCTCATCCTCATTCTCATTCAGAAGAGAAACTTCTGACAGGTGCGGGAGACGGGTTTGATTTTCAAAAAATGCTCTCATCCTTAATGTGTTGTCATCTGGAAAGCAATTTCGTATGATCAAAGTGCGGCTAGTTAGTGCGGTCAATATCCTTTCCAGCAAGCTCCTCATATATCGATAACAAGACAACAGAGCCTCTCGCTGAGCTGCGTTCAAGGCCGCTGTATCCGCGGAAACTCGGCACTTCCCGCGGGTAAAAAGCACTTCATACAGCTTATACAGAAAACGGAGAGTCACTCTGGGGATTTAGTTGGAATAATATGGATAAATTTTATGATAAAATTCAATCAAGTGCGCTAAGGCGCAGTTGATTGTGAATAAGTGAGCAGGAGACGTGCGGTGTTTAATGTCATATATGGGCTGAACTTCCCAATTTCCTATTGATAACTTTTCCCTCTCCGTATGACAGTAAAGAGTATAGATTGATCCGTGGTCAGCACTGATCCCGTGGGGAAGACGTTGGCTCCACTCAGCTGGACCCGTAGATCATTTATTGTTGTTTCATTTATTTCTGTCTCTGACTCGGATGAAAATTTACGCCCAGATTTCTCCGGCAATCGTAAAAATGTAATATTCTATGTTTTTTCAGTGACGTCTCCGTGCAGTGGGACAGCGGCACCATCCCTTCCCGCCTCCGTCCTCTCCTGGGTCGGAACCAGCGCACCGGCGAACTACAGTCCAGTCCGGGAACCGGTGATCGGGCTTCGGCCTCAGGTGTACCTCCGAGGCGGGGCGACGCGGAAGTCCAGGTAGGTGACCCTTTCCTCCATCCTGTAAGTTTTTCTTTACTTTCTTCTTTTTCACCTCGTCTTGGTTTGCAGTTAAAACACGAGCATTAATTTAACAGCAAACGAAATGTTTTCCAGTTACAGAGAGGTTAATAAGATATTTTTCCACAGGAGTAGTTAGGTGGTGTTGATTTAAAAGTAAAGGCCAAAATAAAACAATTTGATAGCTGCAATAGCATCGAAACAATTGCATAAAATATTTTTATATACAGTATATATGTATAATATAATATATTATGTGTATATATATACATATATACATGTTTGTGCTGCGATATATATATATATATTATGTACACACACATATAATGCATATATAATATCTTATATTTGATTGTTTAACCTCACACACTGAGCATCACCCTTGGCGTTAGTTTTTTGTTTCATTTGTGTGTTATGACTTTTCTGATTTTTCTAAAAAAAAAACAAAACTCTTTCTTTTATTAAACATATGTTGGAGGTGAAGCAACTGTCGATGAATAATCAGGTGCACAAACACACGGCGTAGCCCCTGGCCATTACTGATCGCATGCAGTATTTTCCTTTCGCCAGCCAGTGTCTTCCTTTGGCTTCCCCCTAATTCTTCATGTCTGATATTAGCCCTATGGCATACCTTAAAATGTGTTAAATTATTCATTATCACTCAACATATACCACTGTTTGGTTGTAGACACACTTCTACCTGTTACACTCCAAGCCCAAAGGGCAATTGAAGGACTCCTCTGTATCTTTCAAACCATCTAAAAGCCTCTGTCCCGGCTCCCCTTCCCTTCACTCTCCCTTCCCTCCCGTGGCCCTCGTACCCCTGTTGTCTCTCGCTGCCACACCTGGTAACTACAAACTTGTAGACAATAATAACAGCCAGATGTATCCATCTATCTCTCTATCTAGCCTGTCGGCAGTTAGTGGAGTGGCTGAGAGACTTGCAGGCGTGAAAGGTCAGTTAATCAATGGTGCACAATTTGACAAATCCCAGCAACTCTTATCATCCTCACGGGCGTTTAGGGCCAAAAGGAGGACCACCGAGATAAATGCTTAATCCTGACTGCACCGTGTGAGAGAGAGAGAAAGAGAGAGAGAGAGAGAGGATGCTGCACTGTGAAGCAGATGGTCATGCAAAGGTTGGGTGTTGGTGGTGGAGGGGCTTTGAAAGAGTTGGCGAGTGTGGAGATGGGAGACATGGGAGAAAGAAGGGGATGTGGAAGTGGCTAAAAGCAAAACTGGAAGGTGAACAAATGTGCCTGCATTTGGAAATGACAGATTCTCCTTTTTCTCTGTCACCCCCCAAAAAATAAAAAATAAATAATCAAAGCATCTTCATGGTGCTCAGATCACTGTAATCGCCTAAGGCTTGACAAGCCATGCACAAATCTTCTGGGCTGACATAGAAATCCTGACATAGAAATCCTGGTTCACTCTCGGTTATGGTTCTGCTGCTGTGTGTAAAGTTGCGAAAAACCAGAGGAAAACAAAGGTGTATGAGTGGTTGAATTCTCCTGTGGCATGTTAGCCTGCCTGCAGCAGTGTGCAACCAAGAGGAAAATGAGCTTTTGTCCACAAGGCTAGGTTCTTTTTTCCCTCAGTTTTTTGAACTGCAGGGGTTTGGATGGTGGCACAATGTCTTTGCCCTTATACCCTTAAGAGGGATCACCCCGGTATGACATGGATACATGCCTTGTGAACGATAATGCTTTTTTTTTTTTATTTCTTGCAACAGGTTTATTAGCAGGAATTTTTGTTTAGGATAATAATCAAAATATCCTCATCGTTATTAAATTCTGATTTTCATATCCGTGTACCTTTTTCAGAGAGCTGCTTGACGCTCATGCCCTTTATCTCCATCTCAATGCAAGTTCAATGTAATTCAATTGAGATTAGTAGCACTGGCATGACAGCAGATCCCTAGTATTGCCAAAGCACTTAGGAAGCAATGACAGGACCACATCGATGTGTGCTAACACATAAGTACACAGCACTCCGCCACCGGCAACCTTGTAAAGAAAGAAAAGCAGTGGGAGAGAAAGACGAGGTGGAGAATGAAGAGAGTGACGGCCAAGCCAAAGACGCAAAATCTCAGGATGACGAAGTTAAAGGATGATAGAAATTTGTCGAAAGAGTGTGAAAATAAGAGAAGAAAAATGATGAAGGGACCTGGATGATGAGCTGAGCCGAAGCATGACAGAGCGCGTCCAAAAAGATGAAAGAATGATTGACTCACAGGGGGAAGCGATGGAGAGAGAGGAGAAGGAAAGGAGGGAGATGAAATGGAGAAAGTCGGAGGTCGAGGATGTGACAGAGGACAAGGTAAAAAAAAAAGATGATACAGAAAGAGGAGGAGGAGAACGAAGGAAACCTATGGAGCGAGTGGAGAGGATAGAAAAGGAGAGGGCGAGATAAAGGGAGCAGGAGAAGACGAAATGTTTAAGAGTGATGTACGAGAAGAGCGAAGAGGAAGAGATTTACTAGAAGAGAGATTAAGTCAAGTTGTCCCCGGTCAGTCATTAATCCGATTTAAGAGCAATTAAGGTGAGACTGATTCTTTCCTAAAGAGGAAGAAATACAGGGGAGAGGGTGAAGAGATGGGGAGGAAAGAGAGGATGCTGTCAGGGAGAAAAGAAAGAGAAAAGTCAGAAAACAATTCTGGGAACATTGTGAGACATCTTTATTTTACACGGTTTGAATATTTTACTACAAAATATGAGTCAATATCAGATTAACCAGAAGGAAAGAAGAGGAGAAGGTCAGACGGAGGTTAGAGACCGAGAGAAAGCATACAGTATACGTATGAAGCTTTGGTCCTGGTTTTTCCTTACATGTTAATATCTGTGGATTTCCCATGAGATCTAGATCATACAAAAGTAACTTCTGACACTGTTCACAGATGTTTAATGTGAAAACAAGCAAGCAAGATCTTCAGTCTGCGTATTAGGGCTCTGCTACCTGTGAGATTATTCCTCTGAGGGAGGACGGGCTTCGTCAGGCAGAGTTGAAGGTGAATACACAGCGGTAGAATGTGGTGGAAAGACGGAGAGTGAATGATGTCAGGTCGACGAATCTCCTTTGAATGATAATAAAAAAAAATGAAGAAGCAATGAAGGTAACTCCCGCCCTCCTCCTCCTCCTCCTCTTCCTCTTCTCCTTCTCCTCCTCATCCTCCTACTCTAACAAAGCCCTCCAGTCCTCTGTTGTTCCAGATGTGTATCAGAGGTCTCGGGGTCGACAGAGGGGTCCCCACTCTGCTATAGCATTTCTATGTCTATTGAGAGATGGTGGTCGCGATAGCTCGGCCGGCTGACACGTACACAACAGTACATAAATCAAAGGCACACACGCACACGCACTCACTCCATTTATCTCCCACTCAAGCAGCGCGGTGATAGCATCCAACTCTGCATAGAGTCGGAGAGAGTGAGAGGTTGTGGTCTGTCTTGTTAAGTGGGAAAATAATGGGTAGCTGTAGAAGATTTACTTCTTTTGCTACCATCTCTATTGTTCAGACCTCTCCAATGTTTGCGCCTCCTTTGTTTGATGTGTTCGAACGGCTTATGGCACACTCAACAGTGTCCGTAATTGACGTTCCACATAACTGCAAGACAAAATTATTGGTGTGAACCATTTTAAGCCAAAGAAAGGATCGAATTGAAAGCAGATGTCACAGATTTTTGTTGTGCATCATTTGAGGTTTCTGAAAGGACGCTGATGCCAAAGCTACACAGTGGAATTTACCCACACATCTCCTTCTTTAATTTCATTTTCTGTCCTCTTTTTTTTTCCCCTTCCTATTAAGATTCTGTCTATTTTTCAGTGGTGCGGTTTCTGTCCACCAATCTGTAGCTCATCACAAGTCTCAGATTGAGAGGCCATTTGGCTGCTGTTGACAGGAGGTAGCAGCTATCGACAGGGGCCTGCCGGGGAGGCGTGTCTCGGGCCCCACGTCCAAAGCATTTGTGGCGTTTAATACACTGTAGCAGTGGTCTTCACAGCCCTCACCCTGCATGCTACTGCCATAAGGATCAATATGCACTGGGTTAGAGAGAAATGGACCATCTGATGCACACTCAGAGAGGGGGATGAAGGAAAGGAGTGAGAATGACAGAAATAACAAGGAGGGGTGGGTTAGCCTGGGATTTAAAGGGAAAAGAGAGGAACTGGGTTTGAAAAGGGGGAGATGGCAAGACCAAAAGCAGAAAGAGAGAGGAGAGGAAATAATTAGAGGTGAAGAGGACTGCTTGGAATATAGATAGATAACAAGGGAGAGAAAGTGGTCAGTGTTTGAAAGAGACGTTCAGCAGGGAGACAAAACAGATTGGAGTGAATAGGGAGAGACTCTGGAAAGGAGGAAGACTCTCAACACCAGGGATGATACACAGAGGAAAGAAAAAAGACATAAGGGAAGAGGAAAGAGTGAGAAAGGAAGAGAAGGGGGTAGAAGAACGAGGGGGGGGGGGGCAAAAACAGAGAGAACAAGAGAGAGAGGGGTGCGGGGGAAGGATGAGGAGGAAGGGAGGGGGGTAAAATTTCCATCAGGTTTTCAATTGGGGCGGATCAATAGTGTATTAGAGCTCACCTTGACCCCGTCTCTCCCCCTTCTTCCCGACCCCAGCACACCGGCCAAGCTACTCTCCCTCACAGCAGGGGATGGAGAGGGGGAGAGATTGTATTACAGCCTGCCTTTCTTGGACCAAAGTGGCAGAAAATGGCACAATAAAAGCAAGAGTGGACAGAAAGAAGGACGAAAACTAAGTCGCGGCAGGCAGAAACAGAATGTAGGAGACGCGGAGTGAGGGGTGTGGAGCTGGAGGAGATACCAGCAGGTGTTATTGTGTCTGTTGGGATAGAGCTTTCTGGGAGAGGAAACTGGTTGTGTGTTGGGGTGTGTGTGCATGTAAAAGCAACACTTGTGTATATCATCATCACTACACTCACGAGGACAGGTTAGACCATGCCACATATCTGTCACATGAAAACATGGATACATTCACACACATATAGGTGCAGAGTGTAGACACACGCTTAAATATACAAACAATTTAATTGTTTACTGTATGGTATTATACACACTGTCCTATTGGTTGTATTTCTGCATAGTCACACACTAATGCATCCTCCTGATGTCACTTTGGAGAAACGCATTTCTAGTTTTTGAATCCTCGGTATGATGCATTTGGAAATCATGACTTGTGTTGATGGCCTGCTTCACACCAACATATAACTTTTAAAATTGCAACCTAAAATTACAGCTTTAAAATCATGCTGTTAGTAACCTTAGCTGCTATTAGCCAATTAGCTCTGTTAGCCTTTCAGCTTGCTTGCTTTGCCTGGTCAAGACTGGGAGCTCTGACAACCAGGGCGGTTATTGGGGTATAAAATGCTAGCATGTGAAATGTGGACAACAGAGAAGAGGAGGCTTTCTAGCTTAGAGGAAGTGCAGTCAGGGGGTGGCACCAGCATGGCTACCTGAGTTTGAGATGGACTCAGCAGCTTCTCTGGACATCATGACAGAGGCAAAGAGATGAAGGGAGATGTTGGCAGAGGAAGACAAGAAGGGATGAAGAGAATTTCAGATCGAATAAACCTCAGACTGACTTTCAGTCGTTGGTGAGGGTTTTGTCAAATGAATGAAGACAGGCTGACCATCTCAGTGTTGGGCTGTCAGACTCATGTACCAGACATGTGCCCGGGTGTCCATATTTATGACAGTGGTGTATAACTGAAATTCAATTTGAAACTGTCGTTATCAGTAATGTTGCTTGAATCTAACATTGAAATGAATCATCTGGACCAAAGAAGATGAAACTTGAAGGTGCATTACGGAATATCTGAACGCAAAATAATCTAAAACTATCCCACAGAAACAGAGAAGCTTCTACAGTATGACTAACTAGCCAAGTATCCTAGACGGTAACATTCAGACTGGGTCACTTTTAACCCCTCACTTTGGATCCTGTTCCAACCTTCATTAGCAAAATAGGTTGTGTGCACCTTGAGTGAGTGTTAAGGTATATCTATAAAGGGTGTGCTGTAGATGGGGTTTATATAAAGAGATGCCTCTACTTTGATTCTTGTCCTCCTCTGCATGGAGCTCCTGGACTTCTCTGGGTTACCGTAGCTGCCTTTTAAAATACATATGTTTTGGTTGCAAACATAAAACATCTTCAAAACTCGACACGTGCATCCCATCAGGCAGCAACACCAGCTCTGTTTGGCGATATAGACGCTGATTCAGCGCTTTAATCACCACCACTTCCGCTACACCCTTTCAATTTTGAAACAGGAAGACAATGCACAATGAAGGCTAGTCTCACTTTGACCAGGCTGTGTACAAGAGGATATGTAGTAAGTGAGAAGCATTTTCTCATCTCCCATAACGTTTCTGTACATTTTTTTAGAAACCACAACTAAAATCTGTCACTCAATTAAATAACAGGCCTACTAGATATCGGGAAAAGACAAAATTTTATAAAACACTGGAGTTTCAGCAGAATCATCACCAGTTATGGGCTGATGATTACGCTGGACAGTGACTGAACACTGATAATTTGTCAGTTGGCAAATATTTGCCTTGTCAGGTCTCAACAAAGAATCAAGGGTGTCAGAGCGGAATTATGTTCCTGGCCTCCAGTAGAATGTCAGTCCATTAGTCTCAAACATGTACAGTACGCTGCATTTTCTCCACCAGCTCCTTTGTTTTCTGTAGCCTCACGCTAACCTGGTAGCACACATTCACCATCCATCCGATAAGACAGAAATGACCCCTAATAATTTTATTTAGGGTTTAGCTGTAAACCTTCAGAATTAACTTGCTGGTGGGTTTGACACTAAAAATGTGCTTGATTGAGCCTAGTATAAAAACAAGCACTTTATCCATTTTCTGATGAAGCTACGCTCCTATAAGGTCTGTGATTTTCCAATGGATGCGATGTGAAACCTCTGCTTTTTGTAGGTAGTGTGTGACCCGCTGTGAGAACAAATAGCACACAAACACACAGACATAGGACCGGTAGGACACCCTCCATCACTGGAGGACGGAGGACGTGACGCTGTTTGAGGAGGACGGAGGTAGGGGGCAGAGGGAGCACGTTGACGGGGTGGAGGTTGAATAAAAAAATTGATCTGGGAATTTAGCATTTAGACACACTTTACAAAGCGATCTAGAGGGGAGGCATAGGAGCAGAGGGGACCATGTGGGGGGAGGACACTTAACTTTACAATGGAGGAGCTTTGCCTATTTGATTAAATGCAACTCTGACATTTTGCCTTGTCTGCTGGACTTTGATGCATCCCAGAAAATAAATGCAAAATATGACTCTGAGAGTCTCTTCTTTACAATCCATCTTTGGATGAGTGTGTGTGTGTGTGTGTGTGTGTGCGTGTGTGTGTGATTTAGTTGTTCAGACAGGGACTATTTTGTAAAGGGGCAGATCTACTAGCAGCACCATCCTCATGTCTTTCCCACATTTCCTAATGCTGTTCCTATTGTCACCCATCCACACTCTGGCACACCAGCACACACTGAGACCCCCAACAACAACAACAACACAAATGCACACACACGCATGTACCCTATCTGAGACACACACGCAGCAGCACACAAACTCTGTCCCATTCGCTGTGGGGGAGAAAAAGGAAAGAAAAAAGGAGAGAGAAAAAGAAATCGATCGCCGTGGATAGCGGTGCGCGTCTGAGAATCGTATCTTGTCAAAATAATATATTACCCTCATCCCTGCCTGATCGATGCGGTGGATTAGGGACGGAGGGCTCACTCTCTCCCCTCCTCTCTCTCCCTCTCTTCCTCCTCGGTGCTTGGTGCAGTTTAATATTTACCTCCGTGAAAGAACGGCCGCGACGGCTCTCAGCCCTAATTGATTCCGACACATGGGGTTCTGTGCTCAGGCTGCGGATGAGAGAGGGAGGGCCAACTGGAATGCAGAGAAAGAGAAAGGGAAGAAAGAAAGAAAAGGGACAAATAGAAAGATGTAAGACATGAATGAAAAAGAAAAAAGAGGGGAGTGGGGAAATAAAGCAGGAAAGGGAGACAACAAAATAGTGGGAAAAAAATTGAAAAGAAATGAATATATATGATGATTTTAAGGACAGGAGACAAAAGACATTTAAGGAAGGAGAAATGAAACAGCAGCAACGGAAGAAAAGGGAACATTTCTACCTCATACTTCTAAAAAGTTGATGGGTACAGTTTATATGGAGCGACAGAATGACAGAACTAATAGTTGTGAAAGATTGAAAAGGTGGATAGGACAGCCTGGAAGTAGAGAGGGATGGTGATGTTGTAGCACAAATAGGAGGGAGGGGAATGAATGAAACCAATAGTGAGGAGGAAATGTATCAGGAAGAATGAGGGAAATGGAGAGGAGTAGGTGGAAATGGGATGGCGCGTGGAAATGGCTTCGGGAGAGCAGCAAGAGAAACGGGAGGGATGAGGGCCGAGGAGAGCAAATGAGAGGGGATTAAGAGAGCGACATGAAGATGGATGGAAACAGAGGACTGAAACATGACGGCTGGAATGTAGAGCACCAATAAAAATGCGGGAACAGGGTGGAAAAAAAAAATGATGGAAACAAGAGGCCGGTGCAGAGGTGACAGAATGATATCAGGTGGGATAGACAGAAAAAAAGGAGTGATAGCAGAGCAAGAAGCGGGAGACAAGAGAGGGACCATATTTTTCGTTGAAGGAACTGGCCTGTCAGGCTGTTCCGCCGGCACAGAGCAGCTCTATAAAATACAGGGAGCAGGCGGGTCGTGTCGGGTGACTTATGTGTATATCTAGGCTTTGTCAATATTTCTTTCTGTCTTCCTCCCTGCGTGCTCCCCCTATTGCTCCCCAGCTCTCTCTTTGCAACTCCAGTTGAGCCTCTGCTGCCACTCTATGTGTGCGTCTGTCCTGGATTAGTGCTCAATTGTTCTTCACAACAAACAATTTCACCCATTTCTGTTTTCTCAATCAAAAGCATGCAGAATCACAGAAGAATAAGTTTTGCTTCTCCATCCATCCATCCATCCATCCATGCTTATCCTTTGCAGGGTTATATGGGGGATGAGGTCTAGCCCAGCTGACACTGGGTCGAATACAGGGTTCATATACAAACACAAACCAAAAGTAATTCTCACCTTCACACATAGAGGTCATTTAGAATCATCAATTCATCTACAGGCTCTTACAAGTTTTTTAAGAGGAAACCAAATCCAAACAGTCTGATGAAAACATGAAAACTCTGAACTGAAAAGTGAGGATTTGAATCCAGGACTTGCATCATCCTGCCGTCCCTTCCTTATATTCCCCACTGATTCTTCGCTATGATGCAATGCAGGCAGGATGAGACTTGCAGATAAATTGACATCAATGAAAGAGCACCAACACAAATATTCTTGTGATCATAACGCTCGGCATCGTGACAAGCAGACAGCCACGGGTGTTTCTCATTCTCTCCTTGCGTGTATGAATGAATGCATGTGTTTGTGCACACCTCTCCGTATGCACGCGCCTCCAGTCGGGCTTTTGCCCCGGCGCAGAAGCACCGGGTGGGAGGTTGATTAATTCATGCCGTCCCAGGGAGGGTAGCACCTCCTCTTCCTCATTTGGAATGCTTTAGTATCCTGAGCACAGGCCTGCAGAGACACGGGTCCATGGGAGGGGGTGGGGGGCAAGACATCCTGCAGTTGCCCTGCCCTAATCCTGCAATGCTGCGTGGACACCTACAAATTAACCTGCTCTACATTTCATGTGTATTCATTAGGAAGACCTGTCAAAACTTCACAGTTCTGTTATGCCGATTGTGTGGTGAAGTTTTGCCTCTATTCTCTGGTGCCCTGAATACAAATTTTAAGTCCGGTTTGAGTCTAGCGAGGACCTCATCTTGGAATTTTCTGCTAAGAGAAAGAAAATAATTGTTAAAAAAATAACCCCAGCATCAGTCATTTCAGAGGCACAGAGAGGAAAAAGACACAGGACATTGAGGTTCCACTCGTTTGATACAGAATTTATTTCTACAGAACAAGTGGAAAATCCATCTCCGTGACTTCCTCCATCTTTCTCCTCTTTTTTTCTCCACACACGCTCTTCCATCTCCCTCCTTGTTACTGTGTCTGTGCTTTATTTACACCTCTCCCCTCCTGTCTGCAGTGGCTCAGGCAGCGGTAACAGAAGTGTCACTTGTCATTATTGGTCTGATTCAGTAATCCGTCATCGTGCGCTCACTGTATGCAGCGCATTATACACCGGCACAGCAGGTGTAGTACGCACTGGGGTGGAGATTTGATTTGACACGCACATACAGGCAAGAAAGGACTGATGGGGGCTGGGGCAGATGGGTGGGCACTGAAGATGTGTGTGGCATGTACCTATCCGCGTGTGTGTATGTGTGTCTGTGAAAGAGAAAATAGAAGAGGGAAACATGAAAAGTGAGATTGAATATGTTTGTGTGTGTGTGTGTGTGTGTGTGTGTCTTCAAAATTTGTGTTTGTCCCTGCTGAATGAATTTCATGACCCACATGTCCATAAGTTTTGTAAAGTTATGTTATTAATTCTTTATATTTGTAGTCAATTTTACTCAAGTATTAATGTTTAATAAAAGCTATTTAAAATATTTAAATTGAAGGTTGCAATTTGACCCTTGAGCTGCAATCATCCAGTTTTTATTACGTGACATGGACTCATTATTCTGTCCGGATAATATAGACGAAAGGAAAAAGTGTTAAGACAGTTAAAACAGACATTTGTTAGAGATGCAATGAGAAGTTTCATTAGAGGGCATAATGATGTAACAGTAAGCGGAAATTGGTCTGAGTTTCATAAGTTCTCAGCTCCAACAAATTTGCAATAAAAAGTCTAAATAGCTTCAAGAAGAGGTCAAAGTTATTTTTGTGTAGACTACTAATAGCTAAAACAAAAATATGCTAATTGATCACAGAAATAACAGGAATATAGGTTTTGAAAAGTGCATCAGCGCTTATGCATCTGTGATCAATAAATCCTCAAAGCCCATATCACATATTTAACAACTTTCAAGTTCCAACCTTTGTATAATAAAGTTATCTATCTTACTGTTGAAGGGTATGCAGTATGTGTGATTGCTTTGCTGCTGCATGTAAAGACATCCCTCCAAGATGTAATGAAATCATATTTGTATCACCAGAATTTCCTTCTGTGTCCTTGCACTTAAATTTCACCAACAAATCTCTCCTTGTCGAACAATGAAGCATCAAGTCTTTTGCATGCCTTCATGCTTTGTTCAGTTTATTTCCCAGAATCAGATACATAGAAAAAATCAGGAAAACCAAACCTTGGCCTTTCCTGGCCCTTAGGTTTTAAGAGTCAATATCGACTCCAAATGTCTTCAATTTATGAAGATAATAGCTTTCTTTACTTCCTACTAAAGGTGGCCACGTTGCAGGACTGCAGTACAATAGTTTCACACTGAAGTTAGTTTGGTTTTATTTTAACATTCTTTTCATTTATCTGTTAATAATTAAACCAATACATGAGCAAAAATTATCAAGCTTCACCTTAGTCTGATAGTTATGCTATAGCAGCATCCAACGAGCCTAAAGGACGTATGTACAGTATATTATTGGATGGCACCTTTGAGCAACCTCAGTGGTTTTGGGCTCGCACCGCCCTCACAAAGGTGAATGCGTGGAGTTTATTTAGAGTTTAACTATGCTGAACTTTTCCCATGTCACACAGCGTTGTTTGAATTCATTATTTCAGGATCAGAAATAAATTACATCAGAGCAGCTGGAGCGCAAGCTGCAGTGCACTCTGGGAAGGACAGTTTTTTTGTGACAGAACTAGTGCAAGAGGGATGGAGTAAAGGTTATAGCAGAGCTTAATCTTCTCTCTTTATCATCAGCAATTTGTATGTGAGCACTCACCTCTCTAGTCCCATTGGGCATGGAGGATTTCATCAAGTTTGTAACCCCAAAAGGCTACAAATCCGGTTACCAGTGGAAGTGTTTTAAACAGTTTTAACTCTAGAGATGCTCCGCGCTGACTCCCAAGCTAAATGAGTCACACCCAGACCAAACTGAGCCATATGAATCTAACTGCATTTACTTTTCTTCTTATCTTATTTTTGCTTCATATAACACCTGCCATTTCCCCCGGATTATCAAACTCCAGCTCTTGTCTGACTCCAAAGGGATTTGGCGCTATTGGTTTGTGATCGTCTCAAGTTTTTGCTGTTGGATTTATTGATTCACTTTCATCGTTTCTATTTTTCATCAACAACAAGTAAGCAAAATAAAGCCGAAGACATTGTTATGTAACTTGACCAGTCTCTGGCTATTTTTCTGTAGATATTTTTACAATTAAATGAGTTTGTGTATCTGAATCCTCCCCCAAAAAGCTGAAGTTGTGTTATAGCCTCAAAAAACTGTTGTAATATTAATAATAATGAATATGCAGTGAGCACTGCCCCCATAACAAGAAAGTTAATTGTTCACAGAAGATAAGAAAAGGCTGAATGGATAATAATCATACACACCTCGATAAACACCAACCTCTTACAGTATATTGTACTTTATAGTTATTACCTGCTATAGTTATTACCTGTGGAATGATGCATATAATGATAATAAAGTATATTAAAAATAAATATACAGTGCGCCCTCGCGCATCAACACTCGTGACTTCACCTCTTTGCGGATTTTTGGTAGGCAGTCACGTGATACCGTACGCGCATTCTGTTGGCTGATGGCATCCGGAAGTGCGCTTGGTTCCGTGAGTCTCGGAGTTTCAGAAACATTCTGTAATTACTATTATAAACATGATACACGCTGTCGATAGACACAAACACTCACAGGTTATAGGAATAAAGTAATAATATGTACAGCGCGCCATCGTTCCTCGCGGTTAATGCTATCCAGGAACCACATGGGGTTAAAAAATTCTGCAATAGAGCAACAAACTATGTATCTTATTATTTACGGTAATTTAAACCTTTATGAACCCTCCCCATACTAATACTAAACCACCTTCTATCTGTATTACCTTTTCCCACACTCTTATTGACTGTTTAAATCCATTTTGTGTCTCATGGAAGTCCGAGACTCACAGAACGTAGTGCACTTCCGTATGCCATCAGCCAATAGAATACGCAATACGCATATCACATAACAGCCTTTCAAAAATCCACGATGAGTACAAAAGTTGAAATTTGACCTTGACCTAGTTTTCTCAAGGTCAAGGTCATCATCTCATTTTCATCCCTTATATTTGGTGGACGGACGGACGGATGAACACACAAACACTGACAATTACAATAAATCACTGCTTCGCGGGATGTAATAATTCTACACTGTTAAAGGTGAAGTCATCATACTCTATACACTTCACCACAAGTATGTATGTTAGACAGTGGCTGAGTGTGTGCTCCCCATCTGATCCTGTTTCCCTTAACATTGTTGAATATAATGAAAAACTTCAGTAGAAAGCTATGTAGCAGATTTAGGTGGAAAATTACAATTCAAAGTGAAGTCATAGATATCCTTACTAAATTTATACTTGCATCATAGTGTAAACACTTTTCTGAAAAATAAAGAAATTGCATTTTGTGGATAGATGTATGGTCTACTGTTGTTTCAATTTGAGAATTCCTCTTGAAAATTATTTTTCCAGACATTTTTCAATTCTGTTGTTCATGTTATTAAGTTTTTTTTTTCCCCAATGAACATTAGAAACACGTCCTGGGGAGTATAATGGTGGCTTTGTCTTGTTTCACTTTTTCATGAGACCTAATTTTCCAAGAACTTATTTTTCCAAACTTAGTTTTAACTTTGCTTGCCCTCATTAACGATTTATTCTGTCAGTTCTACTTAGAGGAAGAGAGACGACTGATATGCTTGAGAGTTTTTTGTTGTTTTGAATCAATCAACTTCAGTCAAAGTTACTTGAGACTTCAAAACTGAGTGACCTACAGTGTGTATTAATTCTACCAACGCTGATCATAAGACGAGTTTTGCGCGCAGTGAAGAGTAACGACTCATTCAAATATCCAATATCAATGGAAGCAAAACTTTTTTTAAAAAAAAATAGCGCTGTTTATATAGCCTACATTTCAAGACTAGAGGTCCTTCACAGAGATTAATGTTAGAAAACCTGTGACATCATTTTGTACCTCATTAAGAAAAAAAAACAACAGCAAAACACCTGAACGATAGTCGCGGTTATGAAAGTAGATTCTGTTTATTTGGTGCGTCGTTGTTTGATGGCCACGTGTTGAGGTTTATTTTCCATTTCATGATCACATGCAGTCAGTGCCGCTCGATAATCCTCCTCCTCCATCATCTGCCCCCTCCATCAGTGTCATAACGTGACCGTGCAGAGCGACGCATGTGCCAATAATCTAATAATCTAATAAAAAAAAAAATGGGCAGTAGCTTCGACTTTATGCCATAATCCAACCCGTACTTGCGCTACTAATAACAGAAGTAGGAAACGGGAGGGAAGAGGTAACAAAGTTGAAAAAAAAAATGGAACATGTGAGGTGAGTCAGGAGGTGATGGAGGAGGGAAAGTGGCGAGATGGAGAAGGAGAGCTGATGATGAATGGATGTAGAACAGGGATGAGAGACGGAGCGGCATAAAAGGGTACATGCGGTGCGCGGTCCGCTCAGAGGATGATGAAACGTTAATTAAAGTAAACGAGCTACCGGAGCTCCCTGGGTAACCCCCCACCCCCACCCCCGTCACACTCTGTCAGGAGACATGAAGAAGGAGAGAGAAAGAAGGGAGAAGTTGGAAAATCCAACTTCGCTCATTGATTGCTGTCACCGGGCATCGTCCGTGCGTCCGCGGACCGTACCGGGATAAAAACTTAATTAGCCTTGTATTCCATGGAATTCTGATCATATTAATTTCATTCTTAATTTTTAAATAAGAAATACAGCTTAATTGCTTTCAGGGCGAGTTTGATGTCCAGTCTCTGTTTTTCTTGTAGGACATTTATATAACTGGCGGGAAAATTCTCAGTTTGACAAAAAAAAAAAAATCAGACATTGCAGATACACCGATAAACACCTTTCAATAACTGCAAAACAATTTTGACAGAATTAGGCCGTGATTTCGCCCTTTACTTCCAGAAATTACATCCGTGGTTCCAGCCCGCGTTAATGCACACACACCTTATTTCCCCTATAGTCCACGCAAGGTTTATCCGCAAGATCACCTTTGTTTCTTTTTAAATGCTCATATTCATTCAATTAATCTGGGCTCTAATTCGTTTATATATTTATTTACTCAGTCTCGCTATCAGTCTCTCATTTTTTCATCTCTCTCCAACGATTATCTTGGCGTCTAATTAGAAATCGATGCAGCTGGGCCGGCGGGTATTTGCAATGTGTTTGTGGACGTTGAGCCCAATTCCCCGGACAAAAAAAAAAAAAAAAGACTGAGAAGAAAGAGAGAGAAAGAGGAAACGCTACACTTCAGCGCACTGGAATTATATTCACCCGCACAAACACACACACACACACACACACACACACACACACACACACACACACACACACACACACACACACACATATATAGGGCTTTTCTGAAAAACGACTTCACCGCTTGAAGTGATTCGTCTTTCAAACCAGGAGTGAGCTAAGTAATAGAAGGGCTGTCTAAATATAATAATAATAATAATAATATTAATAATAATAATCATAGTATTTTGTCTTATTCTAACGGATAACCCAATAAAAGAAAATATGCAACCAAAGTAGGTCTCTATATACAACATTGTTGTCTGTGTAGGTTCTCAGTTATCCAGGTCATGGTTATCCAAAGCTGTTCAAATCAATCCACTGGACTTGAAGAAAGTTTCTTAAAGTCGAGTGGGTTGACTTAAACAGCTTTGGATATATACAACATTGTGCGAGTACTGTAATTCATTATTTAATGATTTTTTTTCCAAATGCTGTATTTTATTTTGAAAGGATGTTCAGTAATATTAACCCAGGAATTTGGATTTTTTTTTATTATAGGTCTGAAGAAGTATAGGCCCAAATTTACACGTCTGTTTTGCGTTTGCAATGCCATCCTAACCAGATTTTCCCATGTAGTGCTAGTCACTTAAAAACACTTGAATTTGAAATGAAGTTTTAAACTTTGGAAGCCAATTTGAAGAGCACGACTTCTTCTACTACTTCTTTTTCTTCTACTTCTTTTCCCTCCCTGGATCGCATCATTACCGTCACCGGTGTCAGCCCGATGCGCGCGTCGAGCGGAGATCCCCGTCGCGTCCCGTGGAGACGGGCCATAGATGCGACGGGTTAGCGCCATTACAGGCGCCAATCGAACCTAACGGGATTAGGAGCTGCCAGATGAGAAAAGAAAGTGTTCCAACCAAGTGAAAAAAAAAAATAAAAGACTGAATGTAAGGAATAAGAGGTTCACGCTTTTATTAACTCAGCTTTACACCTTCACCGTCTGTGTTCTCTGTTTTATTGGCTCGACCTCTAATCTGTTTTCCAGACCCTATTTCTGTTTTCTGTGTTCATCATCCCAAACTAGATGCATCTCTCTCTCTCTCTCTCTCTTCCACCCCCCCCCTCTCTTTCTCTCTCTCCCGGTGTGTGTCTGTATGCACCAGTCAGGAAGTGTCATATTGGGAAATGCTGGAGTGTCACCCCACTCTGCATGATGAGGAAAACTAAATAACTTGCCTTTTTTTCCCATTGTTGCTTCACATTTCGTCAACCCCTGTGATGCTTCACTTGTGCCAGAACCATCAGTCTGGCCTCCCTGCTCTGTTTTTCGACTGTCACTGATGCTGCATGCGGTGCTGCAGCATCTGAGACTCCAGCCTTACATTTTCAGTCAGCCTGTCTCTCCATCTTGCAGGCTGATTAAACGTCCCTCACACACGTACACACACATTCTCTCCCTCTCTCTTCCTCTCTCTCTCTGTCTCTGGGTCTCTCACCCTCTCCTTCTTCTTCCTCCGCGCCTCACGCTCCCCTTGCCCGTGGCTATATGATCGTGAAAAATGTGTTTACAAAACTCGCTCTCTCTCAGATCAAACTGTACGGATGAATCAAAGACTTTGGAGAGAGAGAGAGGCAGAGGAGTGAGGAGAGAGAGAGCACGAGAGAGGGAGAGATAGATGGAAGGGGTACGAGCAGAGGGTGTGTTGAAGCCTTATAATTTTAAAATTCTCTGTGTGTTATTCTCTTCTTTTTTTTGCTCCTCCTCATGCATGTGTGTGTATGTGTGTGTGTGTATGTTTGTGTCTGCCTGTATCTCCTTTGGTAATACAATATCTTTAAGGCCCCCAAAACAGCTATGTGTCTCACAGTTAAACATGAGATAATGCAATATTGATGTCTCCTTGTCTTTGCTATAACGCAATACTGGACCCATTCTGGCTGGACACGCTAACGTGGGCCGATGGTGCCCTCGCACTTAAAAGAATTACTGTGCAATAAAGTTTAGAGGTAAATGTCCCTAGATGAATATAGTGAGGTTATGAATCCACATGAGTTAAAAATACCCCCAAAGTAGCATCAGGTCTCCTTTCAGACACACAACAAGTCCAGATTGGATGTGATTATTATCGTCCAGGTCTCCACCAAGGCTGATGGACTGTTTAAACACAAGGGAGTGGAAACAAGAAGTGGACTTTACTGATACACCCCAAGGTCTTTTGTGTTGCATTAATTTAAACACACACACACACACACACACATACACACAAAGCAGTTTGAGCATTTCAGAATGCAAAACATCTTAAATCTTTATTTTTAACAACTCCCCTGATCTATTTGAAATATTTCTAGGAGAGGAGAGGAGAGAACAGAGGAGAGGACAGGAGAAGAGAAGAGAGGAACGGAGAGGAGGAGGCAGACAGACAGGCGGGGGGAGCGATTAGAGCAGGGTTTATGTATGAGCTATTGATTGAGTCGGTGGTGACTTCTTGAGTGGTTAATTCGGGAAGTGAGAGCGATAGAGAGAGTAACTCACTGACCAGAGAGGGGAGGATGGGGGACAGGGGATTTGGGGGTGGGGGGTGGGGAGATAGAGAGAGCATGATGAGCGAGAAAATAAGGGCAATTCTTCAGGTAACGTGTGGAAAACAAGACACCATTTTTCAAGGAATTATCTGATAACTGAGTCTTAGTGGGTGATTTTAAACCTTGTGCTTCTGAATGGAACTTTACATTTTATTCGTGGTTTTTGAAAAGGGTTTGCAACAGACTCCACATATATATGCACTGTTTGATCCTAGAGAGTTCAAAAGATTGGTCTTTTGCACTAGAGGTCAAAAAGATGGGTCTAATTTAAATTTTGACTAACTGTCATAACACTTAAGTAAAAGAAAATCCCCTTAGAATTCAACAACATAATAATCACATGTGGTCCGTATGGATTTAATCAAGGCATTCGGGTTCAGGTCCCAACAGGACCGATGATGAAGTTTCTGACATGTGAATCACATAATCAGAGATCAGAAGTGTCATTATTTAAATTTGATGGCAAGTGAGTTCTTGTGTACGTTAGTCAAGAATATTGGATGATTCTATTTACAGCCAGACAGGAGCAACTTCAACTCTTTGGACCAGGTTATCAGCCAGGAATGAACTTTTGTGTGTGGGTTTGTTTTTTTTTAATTAAACTGTGGATGGTCGTTTACTGTGTCTAAAAATTTGGTACATGTTTTTCATGATATCCTGCAGCCTGTTCTTGTTTTTGAAGGTGAATGACCAGAATCTAATGGGGAGGGCAAATAAAATGAAAATAGAATAAAACAATTGGACAAAACAGTAGCTAAAAATCCACGGTGACAACTTATCATTTACCATGTCCACATATTTATAATAACACACTTTGTCCACAGCCTGATCCTGAATCAGAAGAAGTATAAAACTAAAAATCTCCTTTGTTTCACAAGAATGACTCTGACCAATCAAAGAATTCCACCACAACAAACCATCTA
Source organism: Antennarius maculatus (assembly GCA_013358685.1). Taxonomy (NCBI): domain Eukaryota; kingdom Metazoa; phylum Chordata; class Actinopteri; order Lophiiformes; family Antennariidae; genus Antennarius; species Antennarius maculatus. The sequence goes on from CM023615.1 coordinate 17,830,554, forward strand.
CAAGAAAAAAAAGTTTTTCATGTGATGCAGGGTGGGCTAACAGGCAACAGGAACTATAATATTAGTAATGTGTAGAAATAAATCACAGAAGCTTCAGAAAGTTTTTATCACCCTTCATTTTCAAATGTTTAAGGAGAACTGAGCTGCCCTTTCTTTTTGAAGTTCATTGCAGAACTGTCAAAATCCAAAACAACTTCAACTCTAATTTAAGACAATTTCATTCCCTTTTCTCAAACTACTTTTTTTTTTTTTTTTTTTTTTTTTTTTAGAAGTTGCACCCTCCTAAACTCTCACACACCTCTTTCTTCTCTACGGGTGTGAAGTTGAGCCCTAGGACTCTCATCTGCTTCCTCGCAACAACAGATGGTTTCCCTGTTCTCACCCGCATCATGGAGTCTGAGGAAGTCAGAATCAAGTGCAACAACTCGGACTAAAGAAACCAGGCGGTTTGCGCGTGCGCGTGCGCGTCCGCGGCGCGAGGAAGCGCGCCGATGACCTGAACTCTGTAGATGGATTATTGCAAATTTATCCCAATGCAAATTCATTTGCAGTTCCGTCAGTGACCCATCTCTGGTTGTGAGTTTGCCGGCGGGACATCCTGAAGTCAAATTCCTAAAAAGCTACGAGGGTTTTTTTTTTTTTTTTTTTTTTTTTTTTTGCGTAAATGTGTGTGTGCGTGTGTGTGAAGGTCAGCTCGCCAGCGCAGTTTCTTTTCCTATTTATCTTCCCTCTCGCGCAGGTTTTGATCTCTCAGCCGCGAGATCAAAGGCGCTCTCTGGCTATTAGTCAGCGCGAGCCATTGATCCCTCATCGATCCACGCGAGACACAGCCGCCCCGTGAACACCGCGCGAGGCTCCCCAAAGCTCCTCCCGCGCGTCCGGTGAGAGAGAGAGAGAGAGGAGAGGAGGAGGGAGGTGGAGCGGCGTCGCGCGCTCTCTCCGTCTCTCTCTCTCTCTCTCTCTCTCTGTACATGTGTACGCGCGCGCGTGTGTATTTTTCAACTGGCGCGAGCAGAGCCAAACTCGAGCTTTTTCTTTGCCGCGGGACATGAAACAATGAGGCTCGAGCCGGTTTTAATAAAGCGCGCTTTCCCTCCTTTCAACTCTGGCGCGAGGCGGACGAGCCGGCAGCGGAGAACGATCGATAATTAATGACGATGAATAATTTAACCCTATCGATTGATACTTTTTTTCTTCATCCTTTCCCCCCTTCTTTTCCTTATTTTCTCGAGGCCGGCGTTCCACACCAAACTCATACCGCTTCTCCCGCTCACATCCTCCTCATCCCCGCTCACCTCTTAAACTTGTTGGTGCTCCACACCTTTTGTGCGTGTAAAAAGCGAAACTTTCCTCATTTATCAGAAGGTGCGGTAACCCACGAATGACCTGAACATCATCTGACCGGAGGAATCATTTCGAGTTCTCCACATGAATGAATCAGACATTGAAGAGTAAAAATATTTTTTCCAGCTGACAACAAATGAAACAAAAGAGCGCTCGCTCAATTGCAATAGTTATCGTTTAATTAGAATGTGAGAAAATGTGTTTTGTCTCATATTCTTTCTTGGCTGTTTTACGTATCGAACCATGTGACATACAATGACCAATGAGAGATTGAGACCTTCAAATATTCCCAAATATGTATTAGTATTATGTATTATGATTGAGACATTGGGACACCATCAGTTGTTTATGTCTGGACTTTAAAAAGAATTATTGTTTTTCATGATATCAAATAAAGGTTCTATCTCATGTTGTAGAAAGTAAAACAGTGATCCAGAATTCTTTCAGCTGAATCTGCCTCATTGATGTTCAGAAATAATTAAAAGCACATGAATACAGCTCTGTTGTAATGAATGACATTCACTCACTGGAGCAATGAATGTGTATTAATGCTCAATATCCCACCAAGTGTGCAACTTACCTCCTGTTTGTGCCTGAACATTTGCTAAACGCCAAAGCTCTTAACTATTTAATGAAATGAAAACAAAAAAACTATATCAGATACATAACAAAATGTACGGATCCGCATTTTCAGTCAGGATAATTAAATGAGTGTGGAGCAGAAGAAGATACGGTTGGGAAGATCGTGGTCATAGTCATGCATTCTAAGCCTTCAACATGAAAATGCTATTATTTAATTGTTAGAACAGACAATTAATTTAAAGGGCATTATTTAAATAAATATTTTTTTTTATCTCTGTCAATTATAAACCCAATCATCACGTCTGGCTTTTTAAGAAATAGTTTCTATCATCTGTTTTCAACCTTGCCACTTCAACTACTACATTATTTGCATGTACATGTATACAGTAAGAATGTTTCAAGCTGCATTTCAGTGAGTAATACCTTGTTTTGGAGGTGATAGTCTGCCTCTCACTGTGAAGTGGGAGTGTGAGAGTGGGAGCCCTCCTGTAACAATTTATCTGGGTCAAACATAGTGATGTAGTGACAGCACCGTTTGCTGACTGTTTCTATTACAGTTTTGCACCAGTTTCTCAGACTGTACAAATACAAGTGAGCAAACAAGTGGATATTTAGCTGCAGCAATTGCACTATGGACAATGCAGTTTCTCTTCAAATTTATTCACTATGGGATAGGTTTTTGCAGTCATTGTTTTACTGTCATCTTGATTTCGAAAGATTGTTATTTAATTTAAGATTACACAAAACGTATGACTTATGAAACTAAAACAATATATTTGCCCTTTCAATGTCTCATCATTTCTACTTGATTGTCATGCAATACAAACTGATGAAATATATATTAATATATTAATGAAAATATACAGCATATTTTAATTGTTAACCACATGAAAACTACATTGGCTTAATTTTTGGTTTGTTATGTAAAGTTGAGAAAAAGTTTTTGATTAGCTTATTGAAGGTCAAAATTGTTTTCAGTCGGGTTTGCTTGATATTATTTTGCTGAGCCTAAAAGTTTTAATTAAACTTGCAGTTAATCTTGGTCATATAATTATACTCAAGTATAACATTAAAAAACAAATTTTAGTCTATTTACAAGAAAATAGAAATTTTCTATACGTTAAAATTCAGGTTAGTAGATACTAATAGAATAGTAGTCAGAATTATGCAGCATGCTTCGACATGTAAAAGATAAATCATTCATAGATTATTATTAATACCTGAAGATTTTGTGTCATCTTTAAATGATGCAGCTAAATGAGAATTGCAGGCCGATGTGGTGACATCGTTTGATTTAGCTTTGACTTTTCTCTAACATTTGGATGGACAGGTTCTTTTTCCCTCTTTCCCTCTGACCAAGCCCCCCCTCCTTCCCCTTCTTCATCCTCCTCCTCCTTCATTCTCTCTCCCCTCCTCGCTGCTCCTCTCTTCTTCTTTCCATCTCCTCTAACAAACCCATAGCAGAGTCCCTCTGTTCTTCCACCCTGAGGCTGACCAGTGTGTCAGAGCTAACCAGGGAGAGGAACAGAGAGAGAGGGAAAGACAGAGATAGTAGGAGAGAGGCAAGAAGAGAGAGAAAGGGAAAGAGAGAAAGGGTTCAGTTGGGCCTTTTTCAGGGGCAGCCGAAAAAAGGAAGATGAGACAGATGTACAGAGCTTGTTTCATCTTGTGGAAAAAGAAAGCGGGAGAGGCCAGACTCTTCATGCCTCTCATATTTTTCCATCTTTTTATATCGTGACCCATCACTCTTTCCTTCTTTAGACAACACTGGAGACATAATGTTGCCTGGATGTCAGACTGCCCCGTTTCCTCCCAGTACCCCAGTCACTTTGCACAATTTTAACACACAGTTGGTTGTATAGTATATTTTCCAACACTCTCTCCTTTTCACCCCCATCAGTGGCCCACTAACCGTACTAACCCACTAGCCTTGTTGTGAACATTTGTCAGAGTTCTATGATGCAAATATACATCAATATACTCATTTATACATGGAAATCAAGACTCCCAAACTAGTTTTAGCTGTGCTGGAAACCAGTATACACAGTATAATTTTGCATCAGCTTAGCAGCTAAAAGTAATAACTTTCATTTTTAGAAGCTTTTTAAGACCCCCAACTGTTACTAAAATTTTGTGTGTGTTTCGGAAGGTTCATTCAAATCAACAAAAATCAAGTGTAAAATATGATTTCAGAAAAAAAATAACAAGAGTAAGACTTTTCTGAAACAAAAAGCTGTATTTCTATGCACTTTTCAAAAGAAAACAAACAGAATAAAACAACTATATAGTGTGAAATAGTGTGAAAGTGGTGATGAAGCCACAGGGAACTATCATCCGACTGTTCCCCTCACCTCTATGAATCATTATGCCGTCTTTCAGCTCAGTGCTTTGATTTTATGTTCCCTACTTTGCTGTTTTGGTTCACTCTCACCTCCCTCATCTCATTTCAAGATACAGCATGCAAAAAAAAAAAAAAAAGCTCAGAAAACCCACTGTATACTCCATAACCTAGCAATTAATGACAGACTTAGCAAGTCGCTTGTGAATACAGTGGAACATCTCTCCACCGACTCCCGAACAGAGTTGGTGGAGAGAAAAGAATGTTGAACTTTGTTGAACATTTTTACCCTGGTGGGGGTGAGAATAAACAACTGTAAGCTAACAGGTTCAAATGAATGGTGATAATATTGAAACTGTTTCCGTAGCTTCCTGTTGGCATAAAATCACATTGCAGCTTTAAAGATGATTTTTTTTTTTTTCCTCTTTGAGAGTTTGTGGTGAAAACACAATCACCTTTCAGCTTTGATCGGCCTTGACCTAAAGCCGATCTTTGCTTTAAGGTGTTGTAAATACACTCCCCATAAAACTAGCAGACTCTCTAAACTGAATTATCAGCAGCCTCCTACTCAACACATCAGAGAGTTTGCAGCATGAACGTGTGTTTTCTAAAACTACACTCCACAACACACAGAGGAGCCCGACTGAGGTCAGCTGTTAGCAGCATCGGCGCTATTGTCGAGAAGCGACTGTGTAGAGTAATTCAATGCCCATGCATTTACCATTGTGACTAGTGAATGTGTGATCCATCATCTGCACTGTGTTTTACAGGTGGCCTTTTGTGGTGCTTTTGTCTGGTCTACAGTTGCTCTGCACAAAATAGCTTCCATTTGTGTTCGTGTCTGCGTGTATCTCTGTGCTCCATCAGTACCACAGCATCTTTAACAGACAAAGTACACTCCATCTTTCAGCTCACTGAGATGTGTGTTAGTGTGTCTGTATTGATTCAGTAAATATCTATGGGCACCATGTCTTATTTTGTGTGCTGCTCCTCACTGTGTGTCTGCCCGTTACCTGAATACCTGTGTATTTGTGGCACATCTACTTGAGACTGTGTTTGCTGTGAATGTACAATCCATTAGAATCTCTGAACGCCTGCATCTTGACAGTCAGTGCATGCATGTGTGTAAGAGTGTGTGCGCGCAAGGAACAGTATTCCCTGGGCTGCTAGTTATAATGTTTCTGGGGGTGATGGGGGGAACTTGAAAGCCCTGTGCTGCCCAAATCAAAACTAACAAGGAAATGATGGGGGCTCCTTTATCTCCTCTCTGGCCTGGAGGGCTGAGGGGGGAGAGAATGGGAGACTGGGGAGAGAGAGGGAAAGAGGAGGAGGAGGGAAGGTAGGGTGGAGGAAGAGGAGGAGGACGGAGGGAGGGGGGGAAGGAGGGGGGGGGCAGCCTGGCTTCCTCTTTGATTTGTAAAAAATGCATTACCTCCGAAATCAAACGGAAAATTACTGCGGCGTAGCAAAACACACAGACCAGGGGAGAGGGAGAGAAAAGGAGATGGGTGGGGCAGGAGGGAGGGGGGAGAAGACAGTGAATAGGTGCGTGTGAATAGAATGGAGGTGGGAAAGAGGAAAGGAGGATTCACCTGTATAGACTGTTGGATAGTGAAAGGGAGGATGGATATATATAGATGTACATAGGCAGTGCGTAGGTAGTGTGAGAGGTGGCTGGAGCAATCCTCAGAGGAGATGAGTTTATGCGTGCTGTGGACCACGAGAACACGGCAAATGGAACGGATGATACAGTATTGATGACCTGTAAGCCATAGGGAAAAGTACAACTTATAGATTACTACCACAAACACAAAGATATCCTATTTTCTTGAGACTCCTACCAATCTCTGCTGAGGCTTTCATTCAGATGTACAGGTTAGGGATTCGTACTTGAACAGGGGACACGCATCTATAAAGGGAGCCATGTTTAATCATGTGAAGGCCAGTGTGTGTTTTGATATCCAGCTGGTCTACTGAATAAAAAGCGATCTGGTGTAGACTACATGTAGACCAGCTTTGTTGAAAAATCCCATGTGAAGATAAGGAGCTTTCTATGAAGATATAACCTATAGCGGTTATTTGAACCCTTGTGATAACTTTCACTCATTATGAGAAGGCGAGTGTAGGCAGAGAGGAGAGACTGAGAGGAGAAAAAGAATAAAAAATAATAACATGAATGATGAGGGGAAAAAAAAATGTGACTGAGATAGGATGAATGCCAACTCTATATTTGAAGACAGAAGGAGCGGCGTGCAAACAAGAAAGATGAAGAGAGAGGAGAGAGTGAGAGGGGCCACAATCCAAAGGCTAGAAGCAGGGTGAGAGCGAGTATGGGATGGATAGATGAAGTCGGTCAGAGAGTGAGGGAGAGAGAGAGAGAAGTGCCTGGAGTTAGCAATAATAATTTATACAAACACACCTTAATAATTCACGTTCCATTTCAATGCTGGAGGGAAAATCCAAAATTCACAGAGCATAATTAAATAGAGGCATGAGTGTGAAGGGAGAGATAGAGAGACCAGCATTAAAGATACCAGTGTAGCAGCAGGGCATCGCTTCCATCTGAGCTTTCTAAAACAACCCTGATGAAACTGTCATACCCAAACGAGATCACGTCCCCTTCGCTGGCTGTAGGAAAACTGAAACCTCTTAGCAAATGTCAGCAAATGTCTCCATTGCATTTACGGGAATTAGGAAACTTTATTAACGGAGTAACGATATTCAAGCACATGTGCATTGTCGTTTGTGAGGCCTTCAGATCGACCACTGAGATGAAAACATGGAGAATGGTGCAATATAGTGGACTTGAATATCAACAGTTTGTCCATGCACGCCTGTGGTTCTTTCACTCGGGGTGCTCGGCTGTTTTTGAAGTGCAAAAGTTGATTTTTTTTTTTTTTTTAAAAAAGCAATTTAAAATATCTCATATTTAAGTCGAAAAGTGTTTTGGTGAAAAATAATAATCAATATCAAATTTGATGCAGCTGCATATTTTGGTCAGTGTTTGTGATACCAAACATGTTCAGGTTCGATTTCTTCATCGACTGCCGATAATAACATATTTTACTCGGTCATATCAGTGGAGTAGATGCTATTTATTTATGTCATAACTTCTACCAAATTCACCTCGTAAGTAATGAACTGTGAGAACTACATACAACTTTTGATTCCGCGAACCAAAACTTTGTCTCCATATCCCCCTCAAAACTAGTCTCAACTCTTTTACCTCATCTACACATTACAGATTAAAAGTCCTGAGAGGGTTCAACATTGACCAAGTTTCCAAAAGTCTGTTTAATTCCTCCAGTTCATAAATGCACTATAGGGATGTCCACATGTTGCATCAGACGCCGCCTCAGGTGACCACACAAGGCAGCATCCATCAAACACCTGATCTCCTCCAAAGACATATGAAACACAACCTTGCCGATATTTCACATCGACTTAAGGTGTGTTTTTGGACTAATGTTGTACCCTTATGCAATACCTTCAATTTCAACAAAGTTTACAACTTTAACTCCTTGAATGAACTCTGACTTTATCAAATATGAAATATCTGATGGTTTCAGTTGATGTGCAGAAGTCAGGTGATTGAATCTTTTTCCTTTTTTTTCTCCATTTCGTTTTGTTTCAGGTGTTGCGGAGGCATGGACTGTAACTGCGTCGGTGATCTGCTGCTCCCCCCGGTGCCGGCTCTCTGGACGCCAGGTCAGTCCCACCATCATGCATGTGTGTGTGTGGGCATTGTTTATTATTGTAGCTTTTCTTTACCCTAAAGTGAGGAATTTTATAAAAATCTTCAGAACCAAAAACATTCCTGAATCAAAAATTGAGTGCAGTTTAATTATAAAAAACACAACTGACTTGATGAAAAACATTGATTCCTGTTCAAAGAAATCTAAAATTAACCGTATGCACACACACTGGTAAACAAATCGGTCTGTGGTAGTAATAGTTTGCATGTCTAATTCTTTTATGAGCTCAGTTAGTGCTATATTCATTTCAGGATGAGTCAAAGCTGCTTAACTTCACCCTGATGTGCATACAGTCAGCTTTAGAATTCATGCAGCATCAATCCGATCTCTCCCAGTGAGCTGTCATCATCCTACTGACCAATCTGTTGAGGCCAGAGGGCATTAGCACAGACTAACATTGCTCAAGGCACATGCTGTGATATTAAACACATCATCCCTCACCTCCATTACTCATCAGTCATTTCGACAGCGATCCCTCTTGGCAAGCAGCGGGACAAATGACAGGGCCTAACCTCATCCTCCTCTCTTTCCTGTCCAGGGTTCGCCTTCCCGGACTGGGCTTACAAGCCGGAGTCGAGCCCCGGGTCCAGACAGATCCAGCTGTGGCACTTCATCCTGGAGTTGTTGCAAAAAGAGGAGTATCAGGGGGTGATCGCTTGGCAAGGGGACTACGGAGAGTTTGTCATCAAGGATCCAGATGAGGTGGCTCGGCTGTGGGGGTTAAGAAAATGCAAACCTCACATGAACTACGACAAGCTGAGCCGGGCGCTGAGGTGCGTGTTTGTGCATGTTGTGTTGAATGTCAAGAGCAGTTGTTGATATCGGATAAATCAAGATGTTTATCACTCCGAGGTTTACATAAAATGTTTACTCTTGTTTACTCTTTTTCATGTTGGTTTAATGGAAAGATAAAAATGAGGATTTTCCCTGTGGAACGTCAATACCTTCAATTTCTCCTTATCTGTAGACAAGCTAATGGAAAGTTCACCATTGAGCTGCAGAATAAAAAATTCAATGGGGATTTTAAAATTAAACCCCAGTGAGAAATTGCTTGGACATCTTCAGAGTGGAGTGTTTGGAACCAAACTCACTGGAAGTGATTTAAACAATAGTCCACACCTTCAGCAGTATACACCCCCCAAACACTCACACAATTTTCTTATGCAAAACCACCCTGACTTGTTCAACCACACCCAGCCCCCCCAACATACACACACACACACACACACACACACACACACACACACACACACACACACACACACACACACACACACACACACACACACACACACACACACACATACACATTCCGCTCCTTTGGCCTCTTGTTAATGGGGGGCTGTCGTCAGAGTCTAATTGTTATGAATTGGCTGGGGCCACAATTAGCCTTCTTAATTAGCCTCACTTAATTGCTCAATTAGGGGCCACGGCACAATTGCCATGCAAAGCAAAATGCATACACATCACTGCACCGAGCGCAGCCGCTGTGCGTACATGCTGATCCTTACATGGCTGCTGTGTTAGTTGATATAGTACGTCTGCATAATGAGGCGTCTCTCACCAGTATGAAACGCTGAGGTTGTGTAATGCATCTTGAATTCGATGCACTTATTGCGTCGGTTTAAAACAAAGAAATCTAAACGCTCAAAGAAACAGAACCGGAGTTTAAAACGTTGCGATGATGCATCCACAAGTTTTTTTTTTTCCAAGTTTGTACCTCCCGCGCTTCCACACCTGAGCTCAGATTCTTCACCTTAGCCAGATGGCTCCTTGTTATTCCTCTTACTACTGATCAGTCTGGCATCCTGGCAGACTGTACATTGTGACACCTCTGTGGGTGGCACAGGAAGCTGGCATGACAGCAGTTCCACATGCCCAGTGGGAAAACAACTGAGGTTGTTACCATGGAGATGGCTCCCCAACTCTTTCGAAATGTGCTTCGCCGTGGGAAACATGAAGCTTTCTTGGTTTCATTTGCATTTGTACATCACCTGGACTGAATATGTCAACGTACCAACGGCTCGTGATGATTTAAATTAAATATCCATCCTACATTTACAGTTCTTCAAAAGCAAACAGGTGCAAGAGATAAAACATTTAAAAGTCTGAGATGCTATTTTTACATTTATTTTAATGCCATGATTTATACACATAAAGCAATAATAGTTTTTAAAAATAATACATTTTTCACACTAAGTATTTTAGTTGTAATGTTACCTGCATGTTCAGAGCCTCTGAGGCTCAAAGGCATTCAACTTTTTATCTGATACCAGCTGAATAAAATTTCCCTTTAAAAACTCATATTGCATTGAATCAAGGCAGTCGGACATGAATTGATTTGAGGAAGGAGGAGATAAATAAAAACAGTGGGAAATCAGCAAAGTTCTCCCCCTACAGCACTCTAGTTGTTTACTTATTCTTTTCTGCTTGGAGTGAAGCACAAATCCTTGATGCGAGCGTTGTATTAATCCTTCCCTCTGCTTTTCCTGTTCCTTTTTCCTTCATCCTTTATCCCCCCCCCGCCCCATCCCTCCTTCAATATCCTCTCATCCTCCTCTGCAGGTATTACTACAACAAACGCATTTTGCACAAAACCAAAGGGAAACGTTTCACCTACAAGTTCAACTTCAGTAAGGTTGTGCTGGTTAACTACCCCATCCTCGACATGGCCAACTCCCCCTTCTTTTTGGCACAAAACCACTTCAACGGGGGCTCCACGGCACCCGATTGCAGCCCAGAGGTATGAAGGGTAGAGCAGGAGGGAGAATTTATAAGAGGAAAGTTTTAAAGAGTCAATTGTATACCAACAAAAAAATTACAGTCTGATAATAATAATTTGTAATTTAAATTAGAACCATAATAAATTTAACCACGTGATTCTACAGTCTATGAAGCCATAATACTCAGACTACTTTAAAACAGTAAACCAGAGAGAGGAATGAGGAACAGCAGGAGATGGTTCTCCACTTCTTATTCTTTAATTAATAGTGATTTAATTCAGGTAACTGAAATCCATTTCACTCTAGTGAATCTGCTGTTGTATGTCTCAGGCCCCTGCTGTGCATTCGCTTGTTACAAGAGAGAATGGGTGGTATTCATTGTGTGTATCTTTTATTTGCTCTCTAATGGTGACGCTAATTGAATACTTATTTTCCCTGAGATAGTATAAAATTTTCAAAGAGATGATTTGCACGCACCGAGAAGACGGAAGCATGAACAAAACAGTCCTTCATTTAGAGCTGAAATAATACTACTCTTTTTCTATGCATAGAAAAAATGAACCAGTGAGCAAATATCTTTAAAAATTGTAATTCCTTCATTACATATAACATATTTTTAATTGGAAGCTTCTGCCAGTGTGCAGGTAATTTCAGGAATGTTCAGTTGATGTCCTAGAAAGGGTGAATAACTTAAAAGTACAGTAGCAGAGAATTATCCATGATTTGTCTGTGCCATCATTAAGATGGGATAAGGAGACACAGACTCTGAAGGAGAAAGCGAAGGGGCACGGTCTTAACTTGTCCTTAAAACAAAAGGAGACGTTATCCCCGCGTTCTCTCATCCCCGTCTCCGATGGCGTATCCATCTGTCATCGATTGACAATGAAAGAAATAGAAAGCAAAGGGGTCGCGTCAGATCAGATCAATGGCGGGTCATTAATGCGGTTTGTTAAGCAACGTAGATCTCACAGATTGGGAGTACAGTCTCGCCTTTCAAAGTTGGGGCTGCAGTGTGACAGATACTATTGATCCAAAGTCCTGTAGGCGAAAAAAAAATCCCCCCTTTGTCCCCTTGATTCCTGAGATTCAACTGTTCTATTTATTTTGCTTTCTTCTTCTTCTTCTTCTTCTCCATGTGTTTAACACAGAAAAAAAATGCACGCACACACAGAAATACACACCCGGTTACCCTGCATCCTGAATGGATGTCATTCTCTCAGATGTTGGTCCTATTTGTCCTGCAACGCTTTACAGACAAAATCAGCCCACAATCCCTCTCTCCCTCCTTATCATTTATCCTTTGTGCCCACGGTCTTAATTGCTGTTCTCCATTGGACTCTATCCTCTTCCTCTCTTTGACTCTCTGAGTGTCTATGTCCTTCTATTTCCCTTTTTACCCCCAGTCCCATGACACTTTTTTTTTTATCCTGTCCTTGCTACGACTCTCACTTTTTTTTGCATCACACTCTGCGGGGTGCTGCTGTCAACATGTAAATCTACCCTGCACAATCCACCCACAACACGAGGGCAGATTCTTAGGCCTGCATGTGTGTTCAGTTTCAGAAGTACAAAAGCTAATTTTTGCTCTCCCCGTCTTCGTCACTCAGACCATACAGTCCCTGTTTCCTCGTTTGCCAGACTCCGGCAGGGGAGCATCCCTGTTTGATCGAGGGGCCACGGCGCCGGGGCCTGAAGGAGACAAGCTGAGACTGGACACATTCCCCTTCCTCGGTTCAGGTGAGCGAATACATGAGGAAAAGTCAGCCCAAAACTCCAGAGCACAAATAGGAATCTTTCAGTATCCCAGAGACAGAGTGTTGGTCATGAGTAAGAGCAGCTCGTATAGAGGGTGTCTGAGGTGCATAGGCGGTCAATACACAGAAGACACACAAGCTTAAAGAAGGGGAGGTAAAGACAGCAGGAGGAAAAGCTGGGAGAGGAATGAGGATATGGGGAGGCATGAACATTTATTGTTAAAGGAAATAAGAGAGATGGTTGTCCCATCGCAGTGTGCAGCGCGGCTGTGCTTCAGGTAAGAAGCCGGGTTAGCTGCTAAATTATGCATATCAGCGGTAGTAAGAAACAAGACGAAGGTTGGACAAATCCTCCAGCTTTTCAACCTGAGTTTTTTTTTTTTCTTAATATTTGCCCAATTTTTTTACAGCTTCAATAAACACACACACACACACACACACACACAGTGCGGATTTTTGCAAGTTTGCTTGACAACATGCATGCGTTTGCCTTTGTTTGCACAATCCATGCGTGCATCAGAATGTGTACAAAAGTGCTGGAGCTGGAGAGGTAGAGTGTAAACAGATCTACCCCATCCCTCCACCCTCCCCGCACTGTTTATCCTCAGGTCCTATTCCCCCCTTCTTCCATTCTCACCCCTCCTTTCTCTCCCATGTGTCCCCACTGTCCTAATCCCTTCCCAGGCAGGAAGGCCCTAATTGAGGGTGCAGGCTTCAGTTTGTGGCCTGTGGGCGCCCATTACTGTGTTTTCATAAGCAAGTGAGGCCTGCCTGACTGATTCAATATTCATGTGTCTGCCAGCTACTCCTGGCCCCGCACGCAGAGACTTCACCACTGTCAAATTAGCCCTGCATAGTAAATAACGGAGTGAAAGAGGGATCGAGAACGAGAGGAAAGAAGGACTGAGAAAAGGAGGCAGAGAGAGAATGTTTGAGTCGGTTGTCAGCTGGAAGGAAGTGCAGTAGGTGGAGAGGCAATTCTTTTGTTTGTTCATTAAAATTGAATTCCAGCATCACCTCAAATTTTACCCCCCCAACCCCCCTTTCTTCGCTCTCATGTGACGCTTGAAAGGAACCGAATTCAAATATGGTGCAATATTTCATTTGCAACATCATACGTTTTTTATTTATTTATTTATTTTTTTGCTTAATCTGGAATTATATGGTGACAAAACATCGTTGGTGGTGATGAGAGGTTGTTGCAAGTTTCCTCCTTGTCAGTTACTTAACCTCTGGATGTGCACACACTTGGGTACTGTTGCATTTTTTATTATTAGTCCTGTGGAAGATGTTTCAACTCGGCGACCGCCACCGCTCTGAAGATGAGCATCCAAAACAGAGGCGGCGTGTCACCATATATTTCCTTTTCAACATACAGAAATAATAAATCATTTGGAGGATGATTCCTTAACACTTGCATTTTTAAATTTTTCATTTCCACCCATCCATCCATACATACCTGCAATGTAAAATCTTTGTGTTCCGTGTGAAATGGTTGTACTGTGCAGTACTGGTATGCATATATAAACCGTCAGATTTTTTTTTTTTTTTGTTTAAGGCAAGGGAGCCAGATTTAACCCCTGTGGCTCCAGATTAGAATTGCTAATATACTTTAGAATAATTAGTGAACATTCTTGGGTGCTGTATGTCAAGAAACCTTTGGTCCTTCGGAGAGTTAACCACCATCTCTGGATTTTCTCTATCCTAGGTGCCCCGTGCTACTCCAAGCCCCCGTCCCTGCTGGGCCCGTACCCCCGCAACCCACCCTTTGACTACCCCTGGGGATTCAACCCCTACCTCTCAGGGGCCTTCTCTCTCAATAACTGCCCCAAACTACCCCCTGGCTCTCTCTACCCCTCCCAGTTTTACCCCAACCCTTTGCAAAGCAGCCTCTCCCAGCTGCCTCACCCCTTCTCCTCGGTGCTTCCCCCTGGGGAGACAGGTGCAGGTGACAGGGGAGCAGTGGGGCAAACCGGTGGGACAAACGGATCGGCGAGCGGTCAGCCGGTCCGGCTCTGCCTCCCACCTTACCCCGGAACTTTCTCAGTGGGTCGAACGGACGTCGGTTTGTCGTTGGGGGAAAGGGAAAGAGCGGAGGCCAATCCTTCAGCCACCGGGTTGAGTCTGGGTTTGGGAGTGGTCGGCCTGGGAGGTGGGACCGGGACGGGTCAGCAGAGCCCCACAGAGAGGAGAGGAGGCGTGAAGCAGGACCCGGAGTCAGACTCAGACCTGGAGATCACAGATCTGAGTGACTGCAGCTCGGACAATGAAAACGAGCATGAATTTGGCGTCAGGAAAGAATCCAGCCTGGCAAATCGATCACAGTTACTGATAGATGGAAAGAAAGGGAGCATGCTTCCACCTATCTCCTCACTTCCCCCGCCAGCATCCCCGCATCCTCTGAAGAGCCTGATGCCCATCAGTCCTCCACCCGTGGCTTCATCACTTTCCCCTTCTATGGCACTGCATGAAAGACATAGGGAGACGGAGACTCTCAAAATGATTCACAGCTAATACATCATCTCCTTTATCCACCATCTTTACCAGTCTGAACTCTCTCTTTTTCTCTCCTTCCTTTTCTCCGAGACACTTTTCTGCTTTAAGTGGTCAATTTCTCAATCAATCCCACTAAAAACTTTTTTTTTTCCCAGGAAAGGCACTTATGTTCTTCACTCCTAAAATTACTGTTTCCCTGTTTGCTTTGTAAGTTTTTAACTTGCTTACAGTCCACTACCCCACTGAGTTGTCAATTTTTAGAAGTATGGGGAGTACAGTTTTAAGAGTATTGGCTGTTTCACCGTCTTATCCTTTCAGTTTTGATCTCTCACACCAAATAATTACTCCATGCTTTCCAGACTTGTTTTACGCATTGCCGGTAATATGCTGCTATATGCTGTCAACAGGCAGGCAATGGTAGAAAGCAGTGAGGTGGTAAATTACAGCACAGCAACGCCTGCCTTGACAAACTTTAACAAACAACATCCTGATACAAACAGAACAGAACAACAAATATCGTTCAGATCGATCTAATTTTACAGATTTGTCCTGTAATTCTTCAGGTTTGGACTTTTGTGTATGATCACTCTGACTTTTGAGGCATGGTAAAATACTGCTACCTAGTGGTTTGTTCTGTCAACATCTGCTTCAAAAAAAATCATATCCCCTCGTAATCTTGTGAGTAAAATTGTTTCCCTCCAGTTTCCAATTACTTTGATATAATATTGTTTCTTGCTGGTTAATTTGAATGTTAAAATCCATCATTCTAATAGTGTTAAGTGTGGTAATCTGTGAATATTTATTTTGTCTTGTGGTTCAAGTATTTCCTGCACATTTGCTAACAGGAAAGAAAAAGAGAGTGGAGGGAGCTGGACCAATCTAGAAATTTGTATGAAATATTTCTGTGTATATATTTTATTATGGTGTACATTACATTTAATGATTATTCATGATAAGATTTTAGCTGTATTGTTGTGATTTAATTCAGTATGTAAACATGTTGGAAAAATTATAAGCTTAGGTGTATAAAAGTTTAAATTATTAATGGCAAAAGATCTGCACTCTGAAGATGTTTTTCTATGATGAGGACAGAGTTCACACTGGGAATTATCTCAGACTGTCTCAGCCCCAATTAATTGTGCCCTTTGGTCATTTTTTGCCAGATGCCCAATGTACAAACCCTTTGGGTTCAAATATATGCTGGGAGACTTATTTTTATAGTTAACATTCACCCAATGTATCTGTACTGTAATTAGTCTAATGTGAATAATATTGGCCTTTTATTTTCTTCCATAAATCTCCCCTCTAAAATCTGTTTTGATTATTTTACAATTTGGACTTTTAGTCCATGCCAGCAGCAGGGCAATTGGATTTGCCGAGCATATTTAACGTTAAGGAAAAAAAAAATTCTATCACTGGTTTATCTCTGATGTACCAGATCTAATGGGACACTTTCACTAGCTTCTCAGCACAGAGTGAACACTGAACCATACTGTACAGCTTCATAGCCTTTATAACCCATGGTTTTTCAGCAGTGGCGGTATACGATTAGTCGTGACAGCTCTATTGTAAAGTTGATGTAAAGCTCTGTGTTTTTTTTTTTGTTTTTTTTTTGAGTTGCTAGAGGAAAGGCCTCCACTCAACTCCATGTGGAGTACACCAACAGCTGTAAATACTGTTTCCTTTGTGTGTGTGCGTGTGTGTGCGCGCGCGTGTGTGTGTGTGTGTGTGTGTGTGTGTGTGTGCGCGCGCGTGTGCTTGTGTGTACACATCCGAAAATGGCAAAGAAGTGATTTTACCTGTCATTTCTCTTTGTTTTACCGTAAAGAGGAAAAATGGAAAGTGCAAAAAAAAGAAGAAAAAGATTCATATCTTCAAAAGCAATAAACATTATTCTGGATAGTGAACTGTTTTTCATTGTGACTTTGTTAAATTGGTGAACTGTGTCACGGTGAGCCATGAAAGATAACTCCTTCTTCTTTGATTTTATTATTCTATTATTATAGTGTTGGAATTTCATTGCAGATTTTCCATCACATTATCTTTTAAATGTTAATAAAATTCAGTGGATTGTTTTTACACAACACAGTGCATTTACACAGGAAGTCTTAAACTGCCATTTTTTTTTCTACCACCTCTATGACCATCACTACCGGGATAGTAGTGATATCATTTTCCACCCCCCTTCCAGGAAGGGACTGGTTCAAATGCTTAGTGAACATGTGAGACTTTAACAAAGGCTCAGGTAATCATTTCATTAGTGATTCACACATTGTGCAAACCTGCTCACTGTTCTGCAGTTAAAACATGGTTTGAACATAAATAGCATGACAATGTAAAGTGAGCATCATCTTGAAGCATCAAATCAACTGTTTTATATCTACAGCAGCCACTGAAATGTATGACAAGTGGATTATGAATGTCACAAATGATGAAGAGCAGGAGCAGACAGAAATCTAGAAGGAGGACCCACATAATAAAGAGGCCAGGATCACCTTTAATTCAGTTCATCATGACCATCCAGAGACACACACTTCAACATGATTCCTGTGAACTCTCTTGAAAAGCAAATACAGAATGGTACCATATAAGATAACACTTTTTAAACAAACATACCTGGGGTTTAAGATGAATTTTACAGCATTGTGTCAAACTTTAATGCAGAATTTAATCAACAGATTTAAGCCACAACAGGCTTCATTTCAAGCCAAAGTTAAAGCCAACAAACAAACTTCCATGTAGGTGCATTTGTGTGGGAACCATTATGATGCAGTCAAGAATAAACTTTTGACTACAGATATTTTTGTGTACAAAATAAGTATTGATCATATCAAAGATTTTGGTAGACATAAACTCCCACTGCAGAACAACCCAATAGGTTTCTGTGACTTACAAATTAGCCGTACTTTTCCCATTATTACTGCCACTATCCAGTGCAGAACTGCTGCTGCTGAAACTGTTACCAAAAAAACCCCGGGAAAACCACCCAAGAAACTAAGTTTATGAATAATTTATTTCAATAAACATCACCAATTTCATGTTCAAATAACGATTCAATCTCATTCAAGTTATGAGTCTGATATTTGTATGTATTTTGAATTTCTTTCTTCAGTTAATTTTTTTTTCCCCATCTACAAGCAAAAATACCAGCTCATTAAAAATGTGTGTGAATGAGAGGGACCCAAGCGGAAGAGTGAGGTTACAGGGAGAAGAGATCAAGAAGGTGGAGGATTTTAAGTACTTAGGGTCAACAGTCCAGAGCAATGGAGAGTGTGGAAAAGAGGTGAAGAAGCGTGTACATGCAGGATGGAACGGGTGGAGGTGTGATGTGTGACAGAAGAGTTCAATACTGGCTCATGTGCCACACTGCGAATAAGAATGGGACCGCGTCAAACCACAAGATGGCGCAAGGAGGTCATAAGAGAAAAAAGTTTGATATGACTACAGTATACTATAATCCCAACTGTTGCCTTAATGTGAACGCTCTTAATTTTTCATTAGTTTTAACTTAATTTGCTAAAATACACACCATCTGTTCAGAATGACTTCACATGATTGTCTAAAATTTAATTCTGGAGAGATACTGCATAGGTCACATAATATACACGAAAGAGACTATTGTTTCGTTTTGGATCAATTAATTAAAGAATAAAATAATCGTTCCGTTTCATTCAATAGGCTCAAAAATGAGTACAGATGATTAAAAGGAAGGGCTATGCAACAAATGATGAGCAATGTAGAAAATGAGATAACGATTGTCAAAGTACTATTAAAACGTGTACGAAATGTGCAAAATATTTAGCTGAACTCAGTACTTTGTCATGATTTGCTAAAATATTTTTAATTCGACTCGTTTCAGCGACACACAAACAGCGTAAACCGTGAGAGCGAGGGGACAGGTTTAAGTGTAACACACTGCGGAAACAAGCACTTTTAAACTACTTTATAATTGGCAGCTGTGAACACACATAAGTATAAGTAAATATTTACATAAAAGCCATTTCATGTTTATTTGACAATTTTTGCTCAATGATTCTGAAAGGTTAAACCTTAGTCATAAGAAACCTCTCACTGACCGTGCGGTCTTTTTTTCTTTTTTTTTTTTTTTTTTTTAATGTGTACTTCCGCGTACAATGTTTTTTTTCCTCCTGACACAGGACAACTTTCGAACAGGAAACCTGTCGGACGCTTCGACTGTCGTTTTCTCTGTATTTACGGGTGAGTTCTTTACCTTAAAACTATGTCGGGTGATGACGAAGTTTATTAAGTAGTGTTTTCATTCCTGTGTGTGGTGAATTGTAAGCGGATACTTGTTTTACCGATAGTAATGGCTTACCCCCCCCCCCCTGTCGGAGCCCGAGCTGCAGACGGTCTGGTCCTCATACAGGAATGTTCTCGTCTGATTTCACCTCAAACCTCATCGTACCTGAATGGAAAAATGATTAATTTACTTAAACCATTCTATTTTTAATAACCCCCCCCCCCGACCTCCGAAGATTTGGCTCAGAACATTTTTTTAACAGCTGCAGTTTTGCGGTTGTAACAACTTCAGGGAAGTTCGGAAAGTTTTTGTCCGTGTGTGTTTTCTGCTAAAGCTATCTGGGATTTTACGATTCGCGTTTAGGTTTGATCCCAGAGCACAAATCACTTTAATATTCTCCCCGGGAGTTATGTGGTGGCATTTGTAGTCATCGACGAGTTTTATAAGCAAGTGACCTTGTGAAATTTTACGCTTTCTGATCGTCTACACAAGACTATCCGTCTGAAAATGTGTCATAGCACTGCAGTAGTGTGGTTATTACAGCCATGAACCTGTTGGCTTTCCTTTTAAATGTCATTTTTAGACATTATCCGCCTTAACTTCTATTAACTTCACATGGACTGATCACCGAGCTTTCCTCTTATGTAATTATCAATATTGATTTTGTCCTAGATTAGAGGTGCAGACGAACCCTCTGCACAGGATGACACTAGCCCCTCCCTGCTCCATCTACCCTCCACCCCCCCATCTCTTCTCCTCTGTATATCCTATACCATTCATTCATCCAATCAGCCCATATGGAGTGTGTGTGTGTGTGTGTGTGTGTGTGTGTGGAGGGGGGGCTCAGGGCAGACAGTGTTCAGTAATTAGTGTCTGCATATAATTGATTACCCATGATGATTTTGCCTTGTGAATCAGAGGACACCGCCTGTGCAGAGCTGGAGAGGGTTTCTTGCACTCACAGGAAATTAGCAGTTGCAGTACTTTCTGTACTGCATGATCTCACTGAAGGCTAACATTAACCTAAAAATGGAAGGCCAAATCATTTTTGGTTGCCAGTATTTTTTTTCCTCCTTAAAATTCATTAATTCCTCCTTAAAAAATAAGCAATATTTTTTTCCGACAACTTCCCACTCGGGTTTGTTTGAATTTCCACCTGTGTGACTTTTACAATCCTCCAAAATTTTACTCTCAAAGCACACGCTCTATCTAAGTAAACGTATTATTCTGCTGTATTAACATAACAATTACGTTTACTGATTGCTTGGAGGTGTCCTGTGTTGAGGGCGTTGCGGCTGGCAGTTTCAGAAACTGTGGCGTTTTTCCCCAGCCGCCCTCTGCACCCCAGAGGCCCCATGTGAAACAGGCTCTGCCACTTCCTGTTACACTCTGCTTGACTAGAGGAGCACTGCACTTGTCATCTCTACCTCTCTTTGCGTTTTACAAGTGCGGACTTGCCTGGAGCCCAAAGGCTACCTTCTATTCCTTTTAAAGGAATTTTGACTGAAAACTAGGCCGCTGTGCCGCTCTTTTCCTTTCCTGTCTCTCACTCTTTAATGTCACGGGCCTCACCCACTTCATACGTCCCTCAGATGGTGAGAAGATAAAGTCGAACCGGGCTTTGGCGAGGCGTAACAGTCGTCGTTAGCGTCTATTAGCGATGCTCAGCAAATGGAATGACAGGTAATGGTACCCGTAGTGAAACTGCCAGAAGGTGTCTGGAGGGCCTGGAGCTGTGTTGTGGGATAGCTAATAATTTACTGTAGCCAGTCTCAGACTTCAAAGGAGACGCAGGTATTCTTCTCTGGCTGTAGTTAGATTGACGCACAGGCAGCAGGTAATGAGAGACAGAGCAGAACGGCGCTTCTTCTCCCTGCGGGTCAGTGGTGAAATCTCCTGATTCCTCCTGACTGAGCCCAGCAGGTGAGTTGGGTTGAAGTTACAAAAGTATGTGAGTGTGTATGTGTTTGCACAAGTGCAGAGGAAGGTTGTTTCTCCGTACTTCACCTGTAATCCAACTACAACTCTGACAACAGCCAATGTCAACTCTGTGAAAGTTGACACACTGCTTGGTGTCGTTGTGTTTCTGCAGCTGGAACAAATCTTACACTGACCACTTGCTTTATAGTACATTTTCCATTCTCCATGCGTTCATAAAGCGATGGCCGAGGCTGCAATGTAAGGTTTGCAGCTTTTTCCTCAGAAGTGATGCAACCCCGTCTGGCACATTGCCCCGCTGTGCATCAATGCTCATTCATTCAGACATAGACACACACACTGATGGAACAGTCAACCGGAAGTTTTTTTTTTTTTCAAATAGTTCCTTAATTGAATTTCTAGAGACTGCTCTGATGACAACAGCATTCAGCATCGCCCCATTGGCTGTATTTGGACTCTTTTTTTTTATAGGCAGTTTTCCTTCGCAGATGCTGTCAAAACATTCTAAATATAGACAATAAATGTCTTGTTCATGGAGTGTATTTGTGTAACTAATCTAATTAGACTTATAGGATAATATTAGGATAAAAAAGACAGAAGTAAATTCATCAAATGAAAATGAAGCTCAAAAAAGCTCAAATGTCATGGCTGTGTCTGTTCCTGTTCTTTCTATGACAAGTAAACTGACCTAGATTTTCACAGTTGATGTAACGTTATATTATCATGCATGTGAGCTGAGGGCGTGTGTATCACACACAAACATCGATTGTTGTTCTCAGGTTACTGTTTGGTCCTCATATGTTATCAGCTCATTCATTTGTAGCTCAATGTATTAACCTGACAGTCTCTATCACAGCTCTACTATCAGGCCAAACAAGCCCCCCCAACCCAGCTCGTAAAACACACGACCCCCAACCCCTCCAAAAAAATGAATGCAGCCAAATGTCAGAAGACTTACATGCCTTCACACGTAAAAACAAGGAGGATTTTGTGAGTGTATGAACCTGGGCTGTGGCAACTTGTTCCTCACCCTCTGGAAAAAAAAAAAAAAAAAAGGTTTAAAATGGAAAGAATTACATCCGTTTTGTGTGAATCAGAGAAATGGCTAGAAAGTGAGAGAATGAGCTCTTTCATTTGAGGGTCAGGGTGGAAAAAGCGAGAATAGACTCCGTGGATGATGTTTACTCTTGAGGAGAGAATGATTTGGGGGGGGGGGGTGTCGAGGTGAAAGGTCCTCCAGTCTGCCCGAGTGTGTGCAGACAAAGTGCTGACTGTACGGGACACAGTCAGACCCTTTCAAAACAAAAGGAATCTTGTATTTGTCATTTCAGGAGAACACTATTGATAATGTCTCTTATTATGTAACGAGTCATTCTTGTTTTTCTGAATGATGCCAAGAGTTATTTTCACTTCCAATAAAAAAAATAATGATTAACTTGGAGAGAAAGGGGAAACCCCCCCCCAAGAAGAACTATGGCGGAAAGAACCTTCTTCCTAGATGGATGCATCAAAACCAGAATCAGAATCAGGTTTTTGGCCAAGTTTATCCACACATACAAGGAATTTCACTCTGGTTTGATTTGGCTCACTAAGAACAAGATGCCAGGAATTTTAAGTTAAAAAATGGAATAAAAGTGTGGGTTGTTCCAAAGCCCACAGTCATCACTATGGTCTGTTAAATGCAACCTCGAGTTGTTCATTTGCAGATCTCAAAACCACATCATTTCTAATTAAACTGTCGGTAGTCAAGTTGCATGCTGGGTCATGTAGGCAGCATGCAACTTGAAAAGAACAACTCATAGAATGAAGAAGATTATCTGTTTCTGTTGTTTTTTTGTATAATATCTGGATACAGGTGTAGTTCTTAATTGTCAAAACACTGAACTTTAATATTTTGCC
Organism: Antennarius maculatus; assembly: GCA_013358685.1. NCBI lineage: Eukaryota > Metazoa > Chordata > Actinopteri > Lophiiformes > Antennariidae > Antennarius > Antennarius maculatus. The sequence goes on from CM023615.1 coordinate 17,853,644, forward strand.
TGTATGAACTTCAGTGTTTGACTTGAATGTTAAGCAGCCGTATTTGGAGGGATTATTTCATCCTGGTTATAAATTTGCCTGTGAATTTAATAATTGATTTTTATGACCTCAGAGATAAAGGTGGGATAAATCCTTGATGCTATGTTAATCATCTGGGGGGGGATAGGGAGGGAAGGAAAGAGAGAAGAATGTTGCATATCTGTATTACAGACTGTTGGCATAAGGTTAGAATCAGGAAACAAGGTGACCTCAGGAACGAGTCCAGAGGTATTTTTGGCCTCTTTGATGCTGGGCAGATGAAATTCCTCTCTGAAATATCGCTGTGGTTGTTTGGTTTCACGTCAGAATCAGCACCCTAATGACAGTTGGGCAGAAAAAAAAATAAAATTCACCCACTTATTTATGCACGCTTGCAAGCACACACACACACACACACACACACACACACACACACACACACACACACACACACACACACACACACACACACACACACACAGATGAACACAGTTACTGTGGGCTGCAAATCCATGCCAGTCGATTGGCTCCGGCCTGTCAACTGTTCCCCTGAAGCCAGTGACCTCCATATAGACGCAGGGAAAAAAAGAGGATGGAGGGGTAGGAGTAGTTTGTTGAGTGGGATTGTTCAACATCATCCTCAAATCTCTTCTCTGAGATCGGTGGCGGTGTTGGTGGGGGACTGTTTCAGCATCATAAACCTCTGTTTAGTAATATCTGTTCAGTTGATATCACATAATATGTAATGAGAAGGTCAGTAATTCTCTGCAGCGGTTGTATTTAAATAAAAAGAAAAGGTCATAGCTGTAAAACTACAGAGGAGACGTGCCAGTGGTGCAAAAAGTCATTTTAAAAGGTGGAAACCAAGAGGGATTCAGCTGTATAATTCCTTTGGATTAAAAGCTGAAAACAATGAACAGCATATAAGGTGGGATCCAGTGAAGCAATGAATAGACCTGCCTGTTTTTCCCTGCCCTGTTGGCCATAATCTTATTTTAGCCACTACGTAATGGTCGTTAAATTACATAATTGGCCCTTGTCTGCCAGCCATGAATGCACAGGCTGGCTCAGAGCACCCGCACAAGGAGCCGTTTTATTTTAGGGCTGGAGGTGGAGGAGACGAAAGAGGGAGGTTAAGAGGGACGGAGAGAGAGAAAGGGAAAGGAAACGGAAGACATGGAGAGGTGAAGAAGAAAGGATATGGTACTGAAAGAAATGAAAGGGTAAAGTTTGAGGGATTTCACCGCGGAGGAGCCTCCTCCTCATCCTCCTCTTCTCACATGCCGATGTCACCCCTCTTCTACAAACACTCCGCTGTACTTGTTATCTTCGGTGGACCCTCTCCTTTGTTTGCTTACAGTCAATGTGGCCACCAGATTTGTGCCATTCCTGTTGCCCTTTTAACTCTGTGAATTTTACACACATTTAATCACATTAATAAGCCTTGTTATCTAGAAATGTCTTATCTCTGTGAATTCTTAGGAACCGTATCTTTCATCAAGTCAGTTTGTAGAATGATCAAAAATGCCAATGTTGTGGATTCAGAACAACTTCGTTTCAAGTTTGACACTCACTTGTTGATGACATCATCCGGTCGAGCTTGTTTTGCTCTCTGCAGATAATTAAATTAGCCAGCGACTGTTTATCGCTGTTGAACTCGTCAATGAGCATTTATCGCCGCCATCATCATGGATCATTTAGAATAAAGTCAAAGCCCTGCTGTCAGCGCGTTTTGTTGTTGAGCCACATGAAAAAGGAGAGTCGATTAAGATTTGAAGCAAAAAGTTAGCTGTCAAAACTAAAATATAGGATCCACCCTAGAAACTAAAATAAAACTGATGCGGATCGCGTTTGATCAAGACAATTGCTCATTATTTATAAAACCTTATAAATAAACCTAACTACCATTAAATGTGCATAAGATTAACAGAGGAAGAGGATTAAGTCATCAATCACTATTATTTGTGTGGTAATCAGAGGTTTAAATTTCATCACGACAACCCAAGCTATTGGTGTGTTCCAGTACCTGCAGCAGTCAGCAGTGGAACAAACATTTTCATGATTTTAAGAGTGTTTCCAGTTGGAGCAGCAGAGATGTTCTAACCTAACCAAGACCTTTGTTTAATGTTAAATGGGCTATTTGCTTAACAAATAACAGTTAAACCTAATATCAACATTAACATTCAAACTTGCTTCTAGCTGGAAAATATTTAAGTACCACCCGACTAAAGTTTTCTTTCCATTATGACAAATGAAAAGTTACCTTTATACTCACAGCTGTAAATGCGTCAAATTCAGCGTCAAATTTTAAGGCATCAAGAAATCTGTAAAACCTGTGGTTTCATTATTGATATTTTTGTGCTCGAGCATGTAAATGCATGGTAAGATGTCATATGTCATGTGTGTGTTTCGGTTTAATATGCAGACAGATTGCAGACTCCGGAGTGTGTTTTCACTGCTAACTCCCTGTTAACTATTCCAGCTGCAGTCAGAAGTCAAACTTGTAGTTTTTGCTCAAACAGAGTTTTTGGATGCTTCTTTGTTTGTTGGCTTTTCTGGAGTTTCTCAAACTTAATTTTCCACAGCCGGGTTTTATGTCTTTCCACTGGTACTGCTACTTTGTTTTTCATTTCCTGCTGCAGTGTCTCCTTTTCAATTCATGTCCTCTCTCTCTCTCTCTCTCTCTCTCTCGCTCTCTCTCTCTCTCTCAATAGGCCCCTTGCTTCCCCCCCTTCTGTTTAGTCTGTAGGGTTCATATAAGCTAGTGCCTTCAGCCACAGTCATGTTTGCCACTCCTTGTAAGTCCTACATGTGAAATAACAGCACACAGGCCTTGACATCTGCACATGAAACACATTGGTTTATTGGCTTTTGAATTATAAGCTAAAAAGAAATTTGAAATACCCACTGAGATTCCAGTATGGCTGCATCTATACTTATTTACCGGTACTTAATGTGTTTTAGTTGCGGTCTGTCCATCTCATGGCTGTCATAGCAACAGGTAAATATCTCTGTACTGTCTGAAAATCCACTTAGAATGCTGATATTTGCATAATATACATGTAAATCCAGCGGTGGTAGGCCACACCTTCTCATTCACACCCGTTACTTGGCTTTTTGTTCCTCATTTTGACATCATTTTTGTTCATGCTGTGCTGTGACTTCCTGTTCTGTTTACTATAATAAATTTAGAACACACAGGGACTGCAGGTCACTTTGATGCAGTTCTTCCCGTCTTCATTTTCCCCGCCCCGTCTCACTTCTGCCGTCTTTCTCTCCCCTCGATCTGCCTCTCTGCCTTCCTCCACTCATTCAATTTGTCATATAAGAAATAGCTCTGATAGCTTCCTGAGGAAATTACACCCACTTCCTGTCTGTGTGCCTCCCCATTTACCACCTTCCACTCCCCCGTTTAAAAAAAAAAAAAAAAAAAGTTTTTTTTTTTTTATTTCTTCTTCTTTGGTTGGAAGCCTCGGGGAGCAGCGGTGAGAGCAGCGGTGGGGCTGTTAGGAAACCCCCCAGTCTCTGTTAATGAGGCTGTGGCCTGATGGGAGAGCTAGATAAACAGCAGCACAAACACAGCATGCTATAGCTATTAGCTGTCAGGGTATTTTTGGACACTGACTCCATAGCATGCAGAGGACAGGACACAGTCCATTGTGACCATATTTAAGAAGAGAAGAGACCTGTTCCTATACAATGGATTCTGAGGCCAGGTGTATTTAGTGATCGTGACTGAAGCTCTAATTCGGGCCGCAGATAACCGTTTCCTCACCAGCTGGTACGTCGACTGACTAATTCTTTCCGCACTCATCATTTTTTTTACATTTCCTGCACACGATTGACAGCAGAATCACAGTGAGACGTTATGTCTCTCTGTCTGTGTTTAACCTTTATGCTGCTGAGCTAAAAATTAGGGGATAAACTGCTTGTAGTTCACTGAACTGTTGGTCTAATGTTTAGCATTTTTTATGATGGTCACAGGGGGGTCATGGCCTCAAAGGTTTTTTTGTTTTTTTTATACTACCGCTTTGGGTAACAGAATCATTCCTGTTTGCTTTGAATGACTCAGAACAACGGGATGAATGATTTCACCGTCCACCGTGATTGAATGATCATTAACGTGTCATCTCTACCTACTTCCTGTATCACTGTCGGTGGGCGTGGTCTTAAGTTACCAGTGATGTCAGAGTATCGGAGTTCAAATGAACATTATTGGGACAAGAGTAGAAAAATGTTCATTTTAGTGAAGTCAGGGACGTTTTGTTGAAAAATATTTCATATCATCTGAATTTTTGATCCATTTGAAGAGTAAATGTAATTTCTTTTTAACATTAAATTCTCTCTACTGGACAATTATATAAAATAAATCGTTCAAAGCAAAACATATACTGTGTATATCGTGTGCCTAGGTATATTACTGATATATGATAAGGTGTGGACTTTGCTATTCATTTTATGTGTGCAGCATCATCTCTGTTATCGTGTGTAAATATCAAATCCGACATTGTTTGTCATGTGTTCTGTATGTATGTATGTCAATATATGCTTTCTTTATGTCTCGTGTATTTTATTGAGTAAAGAAGAACGTGAAGCATAGAGGAAGTGGTTTGAAAGCAGAAAGTAAATCATTCATTCAGCTGATTGATAACTGGTTACATTCCCATTATGAACCTCGTTGTTCAATACCAGTATTTTTTTTTGGTCCAAACAAATTTAGCTATTGTGACATCACATAATTAGAAGCCTGGCTCTAAGGTAAACCCACGTGTCTTCCTCCACACAACGATTCATTAGAATCATCTGCATCACCCACAACAACCTACGTCACATTCGTCAGGCAGTTGACGGTATTCAAACCCGCACAGATGCAATAGTGTTGAAGGTATGCCTGACATTTTGTTCTGGAGGGAGGGGCTGTATTTGGTCAGCTGTTCACCAGCAGGTTGTGAACAACTGATGATCACCATTGTTGTTGTCATCGCCCGTCTCCTGTTTTGTTTAGCAGCGCTGGTGGTGTTGGCTGATGACAACATCATTCAGCACGAAAGATTATGCAAGGAAAGGCCCATGAATTCTGATCCGACTGCTCCTTTTCAATGCAATATTGACACACACACACACACACACACACATTTATATATATATATATATATATATATGTATATATATATATATATATATATAAAATATATATTGTGTCTTTTAAAATGTTTTTGTGCAATTTGTATGTTGCAGCTTGCTCTCAGTAGGATCGGATATTATTTTATCGCTGGTTTGGCCGTGGTCAGTCACTTCAATAATAAATCGGTTTCTACTGTGTTACAATAAATGCTTCTACTCAAATGAACAGGTGATGTGAATGTAACTTGTCTGTCATTGGCTGTAAAAGCACAATGTCCGTGCAATTCTACTCAATACTTTGTGGTTCTACTCATGAATTGCCTGTATTAATGAGAATTGTCTCCTCGTCAACCAAAACCTGTCGCCCACCTCTCCGACAGCCACCCACTGACAGGTGTGGGGGGCCCCACTGGTTTGCGGTATGGACACTGAAGATGCCCATTTTGGGGTGAGGTCACAGTTCAGCTCCACTCTTCTTGGTGTAAGGGGGTTTGTACTAAACCTGCTAATTGTTTTAACAGCGTCGCGGTGAATGTGGGGTCGGCATGCGAGCTGATGTGATGGTGACTCGGTCAATTTTTTAGGTGGTAACCTCTTAGTGACCTGGTGGAAATGTGAAGCGCTAAACTGAGCTGCTACTTCATCTACATGTTGTAGAAGCTTCTTGAAACAGGTGCTGTTTTGTCTTTTGTTGATGTACAGTATTAGAGCTTAGCCTGCTCTACCCGGAGAGGAATACCTCTGTAAAGACCATTTGTCATCAAACACACAAGCACACACACACACACACACACCCTGTAACGGCATAGGAATGACTCCCTCCCACATATGTGCTCAGTCTTAACACACACACACACACACACACAAAGGCACGCACGCTTGATGGGTATCATTGGATTGATGCCACCTGACACTTGGTTAGTCCTGGAATGTGATGGGAGGAAGGGGGGAGGACAGGGTGAGGGTCAGCTGCTGACTTATAGGAGAATCGGGGCTGATTCCTGAACCTCTGGGAAGCATCCATTCAAATCCTCTATTCTTACGGTCTCGTCTTTATCAGCCCCTAAAGATGCATCCCAGCATATATTGGCGATCATGCATTAAGGGAGACAAAGGGCTGCCGCTGGTGCTCAGACCGTCTCCATCTGTCGTCTGAAACGCACCACATGCTGGAATGTCGATCACCTTCACGGCTCCTTCTGGGACGGAGGAAGCGCTCGTTCCTGCCCCTCTGTTTTTCTTTAAGTGGAGAGCAGAGTTGACCTTGCTCACTTCCCTTCCGAGGAACCACAATTAGCTCTCTCTGCCCACTCCAATTTATCTCTGAGTATTTATTACAGCGACTCCGATATCGACTGAGACATAACAATAATAAGGGATCGGCCCCAGCATCTCCTGTGATGAGGAGGCCGTCATCACTCAGAGGGGCAGAAGTGAATGAGGAAGATTTTTACAGGAAACTTGTTTTGACAGTTAACTGGTTCAGAAGAATATAAATAACTGATTTAAAGGTTAAACATTTAGGTCAGTTTACAGCTAATGTCCCAGGAGGGTGTTAAGGTCGTACCTCCAAATGAGGCTCAAAACGGAAATAGTATCATCAAAATGCGTCAGGGGTTTTACATATAATACAGGGGTGTCAAAGTTATTTTCATCGGGGGCCACATCAGTATAACGGTTGTCCTCAGAGGGCCAGATGTAACTTATAAATGTAACTAAATGTAACTCAGTGTAATGTAAAATAAATGTAACTGCACCTTAATGTCAAACAACTCTGTATTTAATACTTATTCAAGTTACAAACATTACAGTTACACAGAAAAATAACATCAAACACATGTTAGGACATTAACTATGTTCAAAATGTCAAGGTCAAAATGGGCTTAACTACTGCATTATGGGAGATGTAGTTTTTGGTCAGAGCACACTTTTTTTAATCTATTTTTAGACTCTCTGACTTTTTATGCTCTCGCGGGCCACATAAATTGATGTGGCGGGCCACATTTGGCCCCCGGGCCATGAGTTTGACACATGTGATATAATAGATGAAAATGCGCAAACATCCTACCTGGTTTTTCAAAAGTCCACTCAGCAGTTTTTGTGTAATCCTGCTAACAGTCACACTGACACCAGCGAGAACACAGCCTCCTTAGCAGAGATGAAAATGAACAAAGGATTTCTGGTTCCTTTTCTGGAAAATAAAAATAAATAAAAAGCCGTTTGTTGTTAGCGCCTGTCATCAAGACCGTTTACAGGAAAACAGGTTTTTGCCCAGTGCAGCATTTTGTCTTTCCACCAGGAAACAGATAAATCTACTTCTGCATGATGCGTCGGTGTCGGTGATGACATCGTGTGACATGACCTCACAGGTGTCTGGTGAAGAGGGTGTCGGACGGTTTTTGTTTTGGTGAGGTGTGTGTATGTGAAAAAGAGAAGCCGTGTCCGTCTGTGTGTGTTTGTCTTGTTTCTACGCTTGTGTCTCTCTGTTTGGCTAACACCCCCCCCACGCATGTTGATCCAAAACTGACCTTTCTCCACATGCGGCCCACTGGATAAGGCCATGAATGAACACATTATTTCTGTCTGTGTGTTCCACACACTCTCACTCTTTCTCTCTATCTCTGACTAAAAGCTCAGTTTCTCTTTACAGTCCTCACCTTGATCTTATCGCTCTGCTGACTAAGACTACACACAACGCTCACACACACACACACACACACACACACACACACACACACACACACACACATTCAACTTGGATTGTACCATTGTCACATATCCTTACAAAAGCTAACCACTAAGTGCTTTTTTAGTTCCTACTTACTGTACCTGCACAGCCAGACAAATTCATTCATATGATTAGACTCACCTCTTGAACGTGCAAATATGGACAGGTACAGGCTTGTTTTGACTCAGAAAGTAATTTATTTCTCAGAGACGCAGTTCAAGCCCTATCCCATGCTAAAGACAGTGATCAACAGCACATTACCACATTGTTCTAGAAATACTTCTCATAAATGAGTCATTACTCTAAATATCAGTTATTGATCGAGCCGGTTAAACAAAGTGAGGTTAGATACTTTTAGATTTTGCGTGGTTCAGTGACTCATCACACAACTGAAGTAATTTTGTTACATTAATGTTACCACAGAGCTCTTCTCCTCTCAGCTTTGCTTCATATTTTGCAACTTAAATTCTACAATTTAAAAAGCTTTAGTTGTAACGGCATACGATATTGAAAAAAATGTTTGACTTCTGACAAATATTTTGATTGTGATTGTAAAGTAGGCAAATGTTACTAGCGTGTGATTATAATACTACAATAAAACACACACAAAAACATGATTTATATAAAATATGGTGGCTAAAAATAATATTCACGACTTCCTGGTGAAATTTAAAAAAAACCCATTGTTTTCTAACAGCTTCTCTAGGACTTTTCTTTGCGTAAACTGGATGCACTTGATTCACACTCGTTGCCTCTATGGTTCTGTTCTTACCCCCTGCCCACTCATGGTGAAGGACGATGGTAAATGTGTAGCTCCTTCTGATAAGTGTGTGTTGGGTGTTCCTCGGTAGCATCTCTTGGTGTGCAGCTTTCTAGGACTGGATGCAATGTGTGAAATTTGTGTTATTGGTGTGGTTTGGAGGTGTGTGTGTGTGTGTGTGTGTGTGTGTGTGTGTGTGTGTGTGTGTTAGTGCGTGCGTGCGTGCGTGTGTGCGTCCAGGGGGAGGTGGTGTAAGGTTTAAACGGTGGAGGTAACGTTGTTTTCGTGATGTGATGCTTTTTCTCTTTTTCTCCCTTTTATTTCAAAGGCTTGGAAAATATCTTTTTTAATTCCAGGTTATTTTAGTCAAAACAAATCATTGAAAACATTTTGAATTGCTTCATTATCATTTTTATTATGTTTTCAGTATTATTTCCTTCCCATTTGGCTCCTGATTTTATTTCAAGAGACAATTGACTATGCGGGAAAAAAAAAAAAGTAAATAGTGAGAGATTTATCAGTCTTCCCTCATATCGTAGAGTCATTACCAGAAAGTGTGTGCAAAGTTAGCTCCTCTACTTGTGGCTCTGTATTTCTTTGCTTTTCTTAGACCATAAAGCGGATACTTCAAGCACTACAAGAAGGCTATTGCCATGCATCAAACTTAAGGAGGGGTGATTGCTTTCTGAGACATTTTTCCTCTTTCCTCTTGATGTCATTTTGTGACGTTAATTGTGTCCAAACACTAATCCTGTCTCACTGTCTGGATCTTCTCAGCAGGGAACTCTGGATTTCAAAGAGGAGCCCTACCAGTTCAAAGTGTAGCACATATTGTTTGCTAATTGTCTTGTTTTCTTCCTCTCTCTCTCTCTCTCTCTCACTCTGTACCACCATAGCAGGGCGTGTTTGGGGCTCAGTGCTCTAACCTAGCCATGAGCATCATTGGGGCAGAGGATGAGGATTTTGAAAATGATCTCACTGATGTGAGTAAAGAAAAGCTTGACCTTATTGTCGCCTCTCTGCTTTTTGTAAATCCTCGTTCTCAGTCTGCTTGGGTCTCTACTTGTGTTCTCCTTCTCTTCCAGGTGGTCGATGACCAATGCACACACTTCAACAGTATAGAGCAGCTGAAGGATCACCCGACTCACCTACTGGTCTTCATACAGCATGTCATTCTACAGTTTGACCCCGCTCCCTTGGTGAGAACCACAGCTGCTGTCACAAGTCGACTCAGGATGTCTCGTACAAGACAGGACAGATATGCATCTATTCGTTCTATTAAACAGGCTACACAGGTCACATAAGGACCTAAAGCGAACGTTGTAGTTCCACTTGCTGCGCAGTCATGTCAGTACATGCCATCGGTTTTGGTGGAGTTCATGTAAGAGATTGGAATATCAAATAAACAGTTCTGATTGTGTTTTAATTAAGTTTAGTGCCTCAACAAAAAGACACTCCCTCACCTTCTCCTTGCTTTCTTTATTCCAAATATAACAACATACCGGTGTACGATTTTAGATAGATAATAAAGACACTGATGTCCCACAAGCAACAGAGGTGTGACAACTTAGAAGAACAACTTAGAACAAAAAAATGTTGTATCATGTGTGCATGAAAGCCACGCAATCACAACATCAGAAGATTTAGTGCAGCTGAAACACATCCAGCAGTAAATATACCCCCCCATGGCTTTTTACTACTGTGCATAGAGAGACTTGCCCCTTTGTGTGCATGTGTGTCAGTGCTGATATAAAGCATGCCTGTCCTTTCCCCTTTGTTCTGCATGCAGACACCGTGACCTACCCAGGTACTGTTACACCTCCCACAGTCCAATACCCCCCCCACACACACACCACCACCACCACCTCGTACTTTTATTACCTCATGGTAAAAAGCAAAGAGGACTCTGTTAGTGATGTGTGTCCACTACTCCTCATAGCAGACAGTTAACAGTGACTTATTCAGGTTTAGTTACTGTATACACGCTTGATTATGGCTGAACCGACGATGAGATTCCGTCATTATCAATAAAAAAACAATTTGTCTCAGCTCTTAGCAGCTCTTTGTTCATTTATGTGAGATTCTTGACTTTTAAGTATCATAAACTGATAAACTGTTGAAATATGGAAATACTGGGTTAATGGTGCATGCAAGATGGTTCAGAAGAAGCTCTCAACACTGCATTAACAACCACTGTATTCGTGCTCTGCTCACTGATCCTCCTGTTTGCCTCTCCGGTCCCAGCTGTGTTACCTCCATGCTGACCTCTTCAGGAACCTCAGTGCCAAAGAGACCAAGAAGCTATTTGTTGAGTTCAACAACACTTTCTTGGACAAGGGTGCAGTAAGTAGCACGTCGCACCGCAAAAACACAGAATAGCAGCAATAGCAAAAGATCTGATTCCATTTTCTCAGCTACCAGTGATTCTGAGTTATTCCCAGCTCTTGTTGTTTTTTTTTTGTTTTTGTTTTTTTGTTCAACTCAGATTTGAGAAACCAGAGGTTTATTTTTGGGTCAGATGTGACTTTTTAATCTACATTACAATGTTTGGACAAAGTCCCCTGATATCACTACAGTAGCATGTGTTTCAGATTGTTTGTGAGTTGACCTGTCAAAATTCTCTTTGCATGATTTTATGGTTTGAAACTCTTCCGACAGTTCTGAGTATCTGAGTTCATGAAATCTTCTGGACTGTCCCTCTCTTTCTTTGGGTTTTTGTATATCTACATAAGATGAACAGTTGTGTCCACCGGTGGTATGCTTATATTCAAGACTACCAGAATAGAAATTGCTTGGTAATTGAAAAATGATGATCTAGACTTTTTAATCTTGTCTTGTCTGACAAATCTGATAAAATGTGCATCCGTGTCAGCTCTGCTCGCTCTGTCTCTGCTCAAAGTCAGGGCAGCGTCATTCAGTCCTTCTATATTTTCCCTCATTGTACACCTACACCTGTGTCTTTTTGCATTTCTTCCCCAATGCTGGTGCACTGTCTTGGTCTGTCTGTCTGACCCCACTGCTTCCTGTCAGGATCGTGGGAATTCTGTGGAACTCTTTTTTTTAAGCTCATTTTTGTTGTCAACCCTTTGACTAAAAGTTCTGTGGTATTTTCATGTCCGTGACAGACGGAAGTATGTCTCCAGTTTAAGCTTTTTCTAGTCGTTGTTTTTATTTCTAATGTTTATATGACCCCTTGTGGTCGCATGGCGCTACTGCATCCTTTAATCCTAAATCAACTTAAATTTGAAGAATACTAAATCTGACCTAAGGGGTCAAATTTAGTATTCTTCTCCTCTTTTTCTGAAAGTTGTATGATTGTGTTTTCATCATGGTTTTTGTCAATCACTGGACCAGGAAAAGGCGGTCAATCCATGAATTGTCCTCACTACCTTGAACATTGAGTTTTTAGCATTTCTGTGGCCTGCTTGGCAGCTTTTGATCAAATTTGTTTTATTCATTTAAGATAAGATATACGACAAGATATACTTTTATTGATCCCAAACTGGGATATTTAAAGATTTTAGCAAGGTGTATAACAAACTGGAAAGTGGAGCTGAAAACAAAAATCTGAATTCATCCTCAGTTCTAAATTATTCACATCTTAAATGACAACATAACCTGTTATTTTTTTCTCTCCCTAACCTCCTGCTGTCTTTTTCTTCACAAAATAGATTTTGAGAGTAACAACACCACCTTATATAGCCTTTGAATTGGGTGAGTAATGTTGCTGTAATGTAATGTATTTATCAAAGATCTTATGTGCACACCCCAGTGTTTTTACACTTCTACAAATCACTCTCGTTTCCACTTTTCCATCAGACCGAACCCGTCCAGATCTGCTGTCTGAGGACACCCAAAGACGATACGCTCAGGATGTTCAGGCCCAGCAGGCTGCTGAAGTGGCCAAACAGTTGGAGGATTTTAGGTGAGAACTCCGACTTGGCTGAACTTGAATAGCTCGACTATTCAAGTCTTTGATACCCCAACAAGTCTTTTGTAAATCCAAGAGGTGTGTCAGTAATTATTTTTAAGGTTTGGGAAGTCAATGAAAGAAGAAACAAGCTAAATGAGCAGTTTTATTTTCTGACATTATCAAATTTTTATTTTGAATGATGGTTGAGTGGAAATAAAAAAACACTTATCAATAAAGGAATAGTCATTTTTTCTTTTATTCATGTATAAACGCTGAACTTCCATGCCCTGTGATGTTACCTGTTCACTGTATGAAAAACAAAAAAAAAAGCCAAACACAGATTTAACATCTGTTGAATGCATGTCTGCTATTACTGAAAACTTGTTTTCACTCCGTCACAGTTAAAGCCATGCTTACATGTGTCTTTACAAAAAGAATTTTCTTCATCCCATTCTCTTATGTTTCTGTGATGCACAGGAAAAGTGGAGTGGGCTGCCAAAAATCACTGTATTCAACAACTCAAACATACGATGCAAAACTAGTGAAGAAGAGGGCGACAAGAATTGGCTTGCTTTGTCAACTGGAAATGTTTGTGTTCAGCAGTCTCCTGAATAATGCACTGAGCAGACCTCTTCTTGTCTGACACAGGCAGAAGAGGATGATGGGTATGACCCCTAACGAAGCTGAGCTCATTGATGTGGAGAGTCACTATCCCACCGACCGCATCCCAATGGAGATGAAGGAGAAATCTGTAGCTGAGAACCTGCTGGATAAGATGTCAGAGACACAGTGAGCATTTCAATTCTCTGCTACATCCCATAACCCCACAGAATAAGTATTCAGACGTTACTAGAGTGATTTGTTGTCTATCCTGCTGATATTATTGTGTTCCAACTACAGAACAGCGCTAAGTTTGAAAATCCCTAGCTATTGGATTATTTTGTAACTTATACAGGACTTAATGAGGCAGGAGATGACTGTATTTCTCGAGGAGCATCTTGCTTCAGTGATTTGAATTTCAAAGATACTCTTTTTGTAAACCTGACAACTCAGCTATTTAAATGGGCTCAATTTATGGATTCTAAGTCGATCAGGGGCTTTGTTCTGTGATTTAGATTTGATTTTTCAGACAAAACCTAGAAACTTTAGCTGCATTGACTGCATCTCGATGCGCTAAGCTGGGAACTCCATTTGTCTGGTGGATAAATTGGCGCTCCTTTTTTTTTTTTTGTTTAACAAAGTTCCATAGTGGATATATTCAACATTATCTGCCTACACAACCAATCAAATGCAAAGCACATAGAGGCACATACGAGAGGAGATGGAGATGATGAAGTTCACTGGACCAGAGAGCCAGAGAGAGAGAGAACAGTGATTGGAAGAGGGCGCAATAGGGCAAGGAGGAAATTAAGTGGCAGAGAGGAAAAGATGGAGTCAGCAGTGCCACGCTGGCAAGGAAGGCTCCCCCCCTGGCATTTTGCCAACTGAGGGGAGGAACGGCGCGAGTGTGTGTTCAGAGTGCAAAAGAGTCGTGGTGAGAAAGGAACAGGGGTGTTATCAACATTGGGTAGCTCCCCACCTGGGACGTGGTTAAAGAAAGAGAGAAGACACGTGGAATGGAGTTAATCTAGCCTTGACCCGTGGTCGACTACACAGTGTTATCCTCTGGACGAAGAGAGCCATACGGCGGGAGAGGATAGAAGAGTGCCAGACCTCATCACGTCAGAAGAGAGGAGGGGGGGAAAAAAAAGAAGATCAACGATGGAAGGAGATTCACCCATCCTGTGGATATAACTGTGCTGTCAGTGGAAGGGACACGAGGAGACTGCAAAGCAGTCCGTATCAAGGACGGCTTTGTCCCGCTCAGTTACTATCAAACAGTTGGATCTCTATCTCCAATGCACAAACCATTCATTCATCTTACTCTCTTCAGTCTGCTTGACAATCATCTCTATATTCTCTTCACTCCTCACATTCTCTCAAGCTCCTGCATCCCGACCCCTCGCCCCCCCCTCTTCCCCATTTGAACCACAACATGCTGACTCAGCTCAGCTATCCTCATTGGTCTCTGCGATGATGAGAATGAGGCAAACTCTCATTTGATTGGATTATACGGGGAAATCCCGGAGCGACCCCGCCCAGCCTTACGATCGTAACAAAACACGGGTTTCCAATTTCCACACTCTTGCCTGTGTGTTGCATCAGACAAAAATTGGGATAAATAGACATTTCCACTGTGCTGGAGCATTTCTGACTCTGAAGATAGCAAAAACTAGAGAGACGAATCAAAGCAGATGAACTTTTGAAATTGGCTGGAGGCAATAGATTGATTGATTTATTCATAGGTTTTCACGAGTGTAAGTTTGTTTTTTCAAAAACTTGTTGAAGGAGAAAACAGATGATCAGATTTTGATGCAGCTTTTATTTTTTTGAGCTCTTTCTTTTCTTTTTGTTTGAGTGCATTTTTAGAATATGTTCAAAAGCTTCTGCTCTGAGCACAATAACACAACAGTCAGCTTTGAGTTGGATCAGAAAAAGCGTATTCACTTCCGATTTCACCGGCCTAAAACAAACTTAATATTAAGTCGAGCAAAAGAACGGAAAAATGCTACTTAAAAAGAAGAGGTGAGCTTATTTCTGCAGGATGAGTAAGTCTGCTTTTGGTCTCATATATTTCCAACGTACATCATTTCTGACACTCATCTCTTCTCTCTCAGACCCACAATTGTCTCTGATGAGGAAAAATGGTGAGTTCCTTTTTTTTTCCCCAACAAATTTTAAAACCTTAATTTGCACATGTTGCATTTGATTGATTATTTGTGATTTGGTCTGTATTTTTTTAACTGTTCTTACTCGTGTGCATCAAAACTTTTTTTTACCAATGACCACAAGTTTTTTTTTTATTTGAATTTGCCATTAAACTAATTTATTTTAATAGAATATTTCGTTGTTGCTGATAAGAGTATGACATAAGTATTCATAAATCTTTCTGATTGTGTTGCACATACAGTTAATTACTAGACGTTGTCGTACGTAGCTTTAGTTTTTTATGGATATGCTTCCCTGATTGAAGATGTTCGTGTCGCCTTCACTTACTCAGTTTGTTCTGTAAATTTGTGTGCTAACCGGTGATGTCAGACACTTTGTTTGCACATCTCCACAGACCTCTGTTTTAGTTTTTTTTCGATGAACTCTCCTCTTTTCCCTCGGCCACACCTTTATCTTTTTTTACCCATCTTTCTCTCCTCCCTGCTTTTGTCAGCTCCTCCCCTTCTGGACGTGTCGCACTCATCCATTTCTTTTTGCCACCTCCCTTCATCCCGTCATCGCTCTCATCCTCATAGTCTTCCCTCATTCACTCCCCCATTAACATCATCAATCAATAATGTGAAATATAACATACTGGAAGGATGGATCGTTTTAAAAAAGTCTGATGTGGCAAATGTGAAGCATGAAAACATGAATACTAAATATCTATTAACAAAAAAACATTATTGTATTGTTATTAATAATAACTTTTTCAAACTTCTGTCACAGCCAGTCCATCTTTACAGCCGTGGCTTTCTACATGAAGCACCTTGGAGTTAAAACCAGGACGGTCGACAGTAAGAAGTCCAAGGGAGGCTTCTTCAGGAGGCAGCTGGTAAAGGTAAGTTCAAGTCCTGTAAATTAATGTTTCAACCCTTAGGTTTGACTTCTTTTAAATTGACATTTTAGTCTTACCCCTGTCTGTTAACTTTGCAGAATAAGAAGGAGGAATCCACAAAAGGCAAACCCAGAGGGGTGTTTCCTGGCATCCCCAGCTGGATCGCAGGCAACAGTATGTATCTGCCTAAGGGCTCTACTGAAGTGTTATTGGTTTTATTTCTCATATTCTTTACTATTTTGGAATTTTATTTACAAGTGAAGTTAAATGTGTCACATAAATTGTGTTTTTTCTGTTTTACACTGACCTGAATGTCGTGTCTTTACACCTTCCTACCTGTGAATGACCTGCTTGTGAGAACATGTTGTCCTGCCCTTCTTTCCTGTTACAGCTGAGGTCAAACCTAAAACGGAATCTGAAGGTACAAGTCGTCCAGAGTTCCCACCCCCTCTTTTTTTATCTGTAGTATTGTTACATCCCTACTAATTAACCCATAAGCATGTTTGCATGTCCCAAATCAAACTGGCAAAGGATGTGGGTTATTGCCTTTGTGTTTCGTGTGGTTGTTTCAAGAGTTCATCGTACTGAATGATTTGTGATAGCCAGAAAATCAAGCACGATACGCACTTTTCTAGTATGTGGGATTGTTGTTGTTCTCCTACACCAAACTAACCCTCCCATGTACCGGTGGGGCCCTGATTTCACCTACTCATCCCATCTATTTGTCCGTCTCTATCTTGTCAGTCTTCTTCGCCCGTTTCAATGACTGGAGTGTTTCTGGGTCATGTTTTGTTCCATTTTTATCAGTAGTTGAATTCTGTAAAATATGTCCACTCTTCCACCTCTTCAGCGGAAAAGGAGAAAGTCAATACCGAGCGTAAGGGTCTAACACCTGGCAGAGGTTCGTTGACCGACCCGGCAGCCCCATCCATCCCGAGTAAGAAGTCTGGTTCCAGTGTAAACCCGACCTCCCTGCCCGGGTTAGAGATCAACGACGGCTCAGGCAACAGCATCAGCAACATCAGCGTCCCCGAGTCCTCAAACACTGATGGTAAGCCTGATCATTCACCAGAGTGGAACTTAAAGGATGCTAAAAGGTAACTAGCACCATAGCTAGTCTTCAATTCTGGCTAATCATTGTCAAAACTGAGAAAACAAATAACTATTGAAGTTTTTTTTATTTATTTATTTTTAGTGCCTATTTTGCTCTGTCTTTGATTAGTCAGTCAATGATTTTTGATAAATTGGTATATAATTTACTTCAAGTTAAGACAATATTATTCAATAGTTAGTCCAACAGTCCAACAGTACATTCAAGACGTATCTTACTCATTAAAGTGACATAATAGAACTTTAATAAATATAATAAACAGTATATATTCATTATTCACATTACGCAAGGCTTAATTTTCATAGAAGTAGAATAACTGCAATATACTGTATAACCCGTTATGTTTTCTCATCCTCAATTGTCCAGGCCTCCCAAACAATCGCTTAGAAGCCCCGAGCCTCTCGGATGGGGGCGACGTGTCCCCCATTGGTCTGGGAGGAGGGGTGACAGTCGGGGAGCCCTTCACGCCCAGCGATGTACCCACAGAAGAAACTCTTGACAGAGACAGGTGAGCAGGGGGATAGAGAGATGGTAAGAAAAACAAGAGCACCCAGAAAGGAAAGTTATCACTGAAGAGAAGCGACTCGTTCAGAGTGTGATTATAGGATTGGACTGTAAGGTTAAACACTGTGTTGATCCATTGACCAGGAAAAAACAAAGGGGGGGGGGGGGGGGTTGAAATGTCTGTGAACCGCTCCGGCTGAGGGAGTGTGGTAAAGCTCCCCTGGCAGTCTGTCCCTGCTGTGTGCTAGCTTTTGTCATGCTGCCTGTTGCTCGCTAACTACCAGAGTCTACAGTTTACGAAAAAGACCCTCGTCAGGTGACCTCCGACCCAGTCTTCCCTTCCAACCCTCTGCCTTTTCCCTCTTCCTTCATGCCTCCTTTTCTTTGCTCTTAAAAAACGGCCTGTCCTGTGTTCCTCACATCATTCTCCTGTTTGTCTCCAGTCGTGCATCTCCTATTCAGACCAGAGCTGTGTTGCAGTTTTTGTTGCATACAGGCATTGTTTGTTTGGTCGTGTTTTATCACACTGGTGATTCCTTCTAGCCTGAGACATTTGTAGCTGTTACGGTTATATGTTACATGACACTGATTATAAATAAGCCTTTCATGGTGCAACCTTCTTTTTAGTAAAAAAGGGCCTTTAAATCAGAAATATATGATGATGTAGAAATGATGATATTTTGAATATATTTTGCCTAAAGCTTTAATAAGCTTTAAAAGGTGGTTTAGATTGGTTGGTCTTCACACTGCTGCTATATAGTTAAGTTTCTATATTGTAGTTTTTGTACCCACGCTTCTCCAGGTGTCTCCGTCTGTTGTGGCCTCTGTCCTGCTTGTCTCAACAATGTGTGCCGTTACATGTTTTGCCAGGGGGCTTTTGGCATCGTACTTGGCATGCTTTTTACACCGACGGAGGTTTAAACTCGTGTTGGTTCTCCTGTTGGGGTTTGAATGCATGCATGTTTTATGGTTGCTGCAGAGGTTGTGTTAAAGGCAGGCGTGTAACGATGTGGTGTCCCGTGTTTTTTCAGACGGAAGACAAGGTGGGTGTCAGCGCCTTGACAGAGTCACGGATATTCTTCGGGCTTTATACTGATCTCACGCACATACCCACCAACACACACACACACACACATACACACACACACACACACACACACACACACTGCCATGCAGACACGCCTACACAACACAACACACTTCATGGCTAAGTATGATTTAACTGCTTGAGAAGGAGTGAACCTGATCGACCAAATTAGCTGGATTGTTTAAAATTGGTGTTAATGCACGTTGTGTGGATTTAGAGAACTATAAAGACTTAAGATAAAGAAATGATGTAGAACAAATGCATGAGTGCTCTTGTACATTAGCTTCCCAGTACAGAAAAATGAAGTGTTGGCAAATACTGCCATGTTTACAATGTATGAGGCATACTCTACCTTTCATTATATGCATGCCATATGACATGCATATTCACCAAATTTCATTCTTTCTCTATCTTGTGATTTGGTTTATTTTTGTTGTTCTTAAACTACTTCCTGTCTTTAACACCTGACCATTCTTTGGTATAACCTTGTCTCCTCCTTTCTTATACATAACTTCTGTTCCCTGTGACCTCTTTTTATTTTCTTGTGCCCACCTCTTTTTCTTCTATTTGTTCCTACACTCTTTTTCTGTGCCTGTCTTTTCTCAAACCTCCCCCACCTTCCCTCCTTACAGTCGCAAAGTTGGGCGTAGCGAGAGTGCCCGCATGGATCGGCACTCCTCTCGGCGCCGCGGCTCTTCCCGGGCCAAACAGTCTCGCTCCCGTAGTGATGTTGACCTCCAGCCGCCATCTACCACCACCACCACAACAACAACTGCCCTGTTCACCCCCCAGCACCTCCGTCCGTAAGATGGACAAACCCCCTTTTTAATGCTTCTCTGGTAGAACGGATGCACAGCAGGGACAGGCTGTCAAACAGTGATAGATGAACTAGGTCGACCACGACGGTCCCGATCGCGTTTGATCTGCTTTTCAGCAAATCTTTAAATGAATGTTTGTGTAAGCAAATCATTTTTTAAAGGGTCCATTGTCTCATCTAGACACACACTGAATAAGGAATCAATTTGTCTGAGAGGTTTATTGATGGATCTGCCTTGAATAGTTGGCTTGTGCTGTGACAGACGCGCATTGAGTAACAGCTGAATACCTGTCTCATTTCTGGTGAGAGGTCTGACATTAAATTCTTTAGGGGAACGATTATTGAGTTAGGTCAGTGTTGACCATTAGACACTATTAGGTGCCAACCATTTATTAGGACTTAGTTTGCTCGGTGTTAATGGACTATAAATCGACAACGCTGTCAGTTACACTTGTGTCCTGAAACAGTGAGGCATCCTGATAAAGACAACGTAGCTCATTCCAAGACTTTATATATCAATTTCTCTGTATATTTCCTTATATGTCATCTCCCGTGATGATGGAGGTTGAGTTAATTCATTCATGCTATAATTAGAAAGCCATCACATTTGTTACTTTCATGACTTTTCACGTTTTAGTCACAAGTTTTTAAGAGTTTCGTTTTTTGTGAAGTCATCAGCCTAAATGGATCAATCTTTCACATCCTTCATTCTCAGTTTCGATGGACCGGTTCTAGTTCCCGAAGGTCCTGGCCTTTCCCCGACAAGCCCTTCTCCACAGCTTGAGGAGATGGATCCACGTCTCCTGGAGTTTGAGCAGGACCCCCCCAACTGGAGGGAGCTGGCCTCCCCTGAAGCCCTGTCTAGTCTCAGCAAGAAGGAGACAAAAAGACAGGAGGTCATCAATGGTGAGACAATGGAGAGATGAAGGCAGAAATGGGCTGAAAAAAAAAACAGGTTTCACTTCACTAAGATGTATTTTTTGATCCACTTGGTATTCTGTGTTTACCCTGTCTCCTGTCAGAATTATTTGCGACAGAGCACGCCCATGTGAGGATGTTAAGTGTCCTTCAGATGATCTTCTCCAAACCTTTGGAGAGAGAGGAACTTCTGACTGCCACAGAACTCGCCACCATCTTCCCCAACCTGGACGAAATTATTGAAATGCACTGTGAGTGTTCTTAGCAGCAGAGGTAACTGCATTTCCAGCCTGTCTGACAGGTGGTAACTAGAAAATATGGTACAAATAATACAGGGATAGTGTTTCTTTTCTTAGAGAACAAGGTCTTGAGTGTGTGTGTGTGTGTGTGTGTGTGTGAACAATTGTTAATGAAAGTTGTTTGATTTTTTTTTTCTGATTTTGAATCCAGATAACTTCTACGAGAACCTGAAGAAACTACGCTTGGATGACAACTTCATTGTCAAATCCATCAGCACGACCGTGCTCAACAGGGTAAGTCTGTCTTTCCTGCCACAGTTTCACAATTTTATATTGAATGTGCTCAGAATCGCATTGTTTGAAAATAACATTTAAAAGTGTTGAAATTTATAGAATTTTACAATATCAAATAGTTTTTTATGTTTCAAAAGTTTTACAACTAGAATTGTAATTTAAAGTATTTGTGGATTTTTGTTTGAATGTATTTTAATCCCCAGGGAGATTGAGAAGTGCAGATGCAAAACAAAAACGTTCAAACCATCACATTACTCTTCATTTTCCTGTTTCATTCCCAAAGTAAAAAATTGTCAGTAATAGCTACACCATCATATGAGCTGTCAGTTGTTATTACAGCTCTTAGTCCATCTGTCCATCGCTTTATGCCATGCTTGTTCTTCTTGCAACTTACACAACACAGTGTTAATTTTTTATGTGTTTGTGCTCCAGTTTGAGGGTACGGAGGGGGACTGGTTCCAAAAGTTGACAGCTCGGTTCTGCAGTCACCAGTCGTGGGCCTTGGACCAGATCAAGAGCAGGCAGAAGAAAGAGGCCCGCTTCAACTCCTTCATACAGGTACCTCATACACACCAACACACACATAGAGTCATAAGTGATCCCATACATGAGCTCATGAGTTCTCATTTGGAATCCATGTATGTGTTTGTGTTTCCATCCCAGGAGGCAGAGAGTAAGCCTCAGTGCCGCAGGCTGCAGCTCAAGGACATCATCCCCATAGAGATGCAGAGACTGACCAAATACCCTCTGTTGCTGGAAAATATTGCCAAGAACACAGGTTGGCCTGTTAGACCTGTCTGAAAGACAAAACATCTTTAATACATAAATGGCAGAATGTTACATTTTTGACCAAATAAGGCACTTAAAATCCAATATCATACTTAAAACAGTCTGGATCATTGGATCAATCTGATAAATGGGCTTGTAATTTTTTGACAGCCGCCTGACGAGTTTTGTGTTTGTGTAAATTATGAGGTATTTTTGGTCAGCATGCTGAACATGATATGGTCATGTTTTAAACCATATATGCCGATCTATATCAGAACGCTTGATAAATGTGAGCAATATTTGTATGACTGACCTAACAGCAGCAAAAACACCCAAAAATCAATAGCAGTCTGTCCCATGTTTTCATGTACATTCATGATCCATGGATTATTTATTTTTATTTATTTTATTTTGTTCAGCTGAATTCTCCTCATCTCTGTCTGTTCTCTCTCTACACAGAGGACCCGACAGAGAAGGAGAGGATCCAGCAGAGCGCAGAGTGCTGTAGAAAGATTCTCAACCATGTCAACGAGGAGGTCAAAGTGATGGAGAACCTACTGGTGAGAAACACACAATCCATCACTCAACCTCACTGTTACGTAGTGATTGAGCACCAGCTGGAGGCTGGTACATTTATTTTAGATCTCTGAAGGTCTGCTTGTAATTCCGCCTGTCCTCTAACTGTCGTCTGATTGCTCCCTTTACCTATCGTTCTGTTCTCAGACTCTGAAGGACTATCAGCGCAGATTGGACACATCGGGGCTCAAACCAAGTAATGAGCTTTATACTGAGTACAAGGTAAGTTATTCTTCTATATCTCTTTGCAAACACTGTTGCAATTTACATATTTATATTTTAAAATCTTTGTAACAAGGAAATATCTCCCTCTGCCTTAGAATATCGACCTGACTCAGAAGAAGATGCTTTATGAAGGCCCTCTCACCTGGAAAGTCACAAAGGAAAAGGCTATAGGTAAATGTGTACATTTAGTTTTTGCCAAATTTTGAGAAAATTATAACTAAATTGAACTTTTTGAGTTCCTCGTACCAGCTGATTTGAAAGACTTAGATGATCTTTAGATGTTGGGAATAGTCTGGATGATCTTTCCCAATTTCAGCTAGCAGGATTGGACATGAATTGCATCAATTTATACCTGATGAGCTAAATCTCAGAAGTCGTAGGCAATGTTTCTGAATGTTTTCGAAACATAGATAGAGTCTTAACTTACATTTGTTGATGCAAAAAGGAGCTGCGTTTCCCAGAAGGGTTGTGGTTCCACATTTTTCTAATTTCATTTCCCTTTCTCATTGAAAACCCAGCTGTGTTGCAAGTGTTTTGTTTCTTGTTAGATTTTATTAGCCCCCTGACTTCCCTATTTTATATCCAGTTTAATTCAATTACCAAACCTCAAGTCAACTTTAGTCAGCCCTGTATGGGTGATCTCATGCAGCTGTTTGCCACCTGAATGAACGAGTAAACACAATAAACAGGAGAAAAAAAGAGTCTTTTAATCACAAATTCAAAAAGAACTATTTTTATAGGTTTTAGAAGCTTCAATTTGAAATAGTAATGAATGCATGGATAAATATAAAAAGAAGAAAGGATTCATTCACCGAAAAAAGATTAAAGAAGAAGACCAGAAGACCCTCATGTCCAATTCCTTTCTACTTCGCTGTTGTTTCAGAGGTGCAGTGTGTGTTGCTTGGGGATCTGCTGGTGCTTCTGCAGAGGCAGGATGACAAGATGGTCCTTAAATGCCAAAGCAAGAGTAACATTGCTGCACAAGAGGGCAAGCAAATGCTGAGCCCCATTATCAAGCTGGACTCGGTCTTCCTGCGTGAGGTGGCCACAGGTCAGTCACATGCGGTATTTCCACAGGCAAACATGGTTACAATCATTCAGCCTGCTGATTGCTGTTTTCTCCTATTTTCTCAGATCGAAAGGCCTTCTATGTAATTTTCACCTGGGACAGTGGTGCTCAAATCTATGAACTGGTGGCTCAGTCTGTTGGAGAGATGAAAATGTAGGTATCAGAGCAAAATGCACAAAATAATCACATTTGTTGGAGAAGATAACTCACAGGATAGATTGTGATCCAACCTGTCTGTGTTTCTAGCTGGAGTGAGGTAATAAAATCAGCTGTAGATGATCTGAAGAAGAGTGGAGCACCCATGAGGTTGACACTGCCTCCTGGAAGTGGAGGAGCTCCCTTCAGCCCCTCCGCGTATGCATCTATAGAAATACCAGGATATTCACATCACCTGCCAAAGCTCGCTAGTCTCAAAATATCTCATTTATTTTGTATTTTTCTCTCCATCATCAGGCTGACTGCCCCTTTGAGCCCGACAGAGAATGGAGGCTTGAAAAGCCGCGGCGGTGAGATTGCAGTTTTAGCTGTCCAACTCATAACTAGTAGAAATTTGTTATTGTAAAACATTTTTGAAAGCGGGAGCCAAAATTTAGCGTTGTGTCTCCCCACAGATCGGGATAAGGACAGTTTGACAGATGACAAGTCTTCAGACCCAAGGCATAGGCTGATTGATTTCCTGTCAGACAAAGGCTTTGACTTGATAGGCCACTCTAACAGTGATCAAGAGAAGGTGGCCAATAGTGCTTTGGATGAAGGTGAATGAGAGTTTTCCTTGTACATGTATGGATGGTTTGTTGTCTTTCTGTCTTTCTAAATAGTTTCCCTGTCCTTCTGCTGAAACCACTGAATCCGTCTCTTGTTCTAGTCATGTCACTGAAACGGCTGTTGGTCGGCAGCATCAGTCTATCAGAAGACTCTCAGCATGATGAAGAAAATGGAGAGGAGCAATCAGAAAGGACATGTCAAGAAACGGATAGCTGTCAATCAACAGGTAGGCTATGCACGTGTTCACATTCTGGTAGAGAGGAGATGTAAAGATTGATCCCACTCCCACGGCTCTAAGGTAAATATGAACCTGAAGCCAGTGGGTTGGTAGTTCTTCAAAAGCTTCAATTATTTTGCATCGCATAATTGGCATCCTGAGTTTAATTGTATTTCAGTTTTGAATTTAAGTGATTTTCATGTTTTGTTTTTACCTGTGAATGGGTTAATAATATATAATGTTAAAAATGACCTTCAGAGGTGCTGGAAGACTTTTAGCCTCTTTCTAATTTAACAGTCTCTTAGATGCTAGGTTCATATTTAATGAAGTGATATCGATCTTGTATAATTGAATCCGTGGATTTCTCAAAAGTGAGGCTACGCTACATATCGAGTTCATTTATGGTCGAACGGCTTTTAGCGTGGATAGATATTCCTGTGATGCCTGTCTGCATGTGTTTCACATTCAGATGGTGCTAAATAGGAACAATCCACTTTTACCGTCAAGCAATAATTTCAATAATTGCGTTTTAAACCAGATTAATTAAAGAGCAACAGAACATGACCAAAAGTCACACAATCATATTTACAGTAATGTTCATATTAATTAAAAACTGAAGAACCATGATACAATGCAAGTTGATTTATTTTGATGGTTTTATTTTCATGTCAGGAAGATTTTTTTTTCTATATGTCTTCATGTGCTCTCTCCTTCAGTGGCAGTTCATGGGGATGTCAATAAATATATCAATAAATGTATATGTTTCAAATATGGTTTTTGACTTGTGCCACAATCTATCTACCCACAGAAGAAATCCAGACAACAGACATGGGGGTGGAAGAGGAAAATGATAGCTCCGGTAAAAAACAAAGTCCAGGGACGAAGAGAGAGGAGGACAGGAGCATCAGTGCCCCCCTGGTGCTGTCCCAGGAGAGGATGGAGGAAGTGTGCAGGAGGCTCCACAGTCTGCAGGAACAGCTGAAGAGATTACAGGTGTGTGGAGGTGAACAGACAGAAAAGATGAGGATAATACTGAGCTGGAAGTATGACAGGTGTAGATAAAAATGAGTTGTAACAAAAGAGGGGAGCCAGCTGGAAGGAGACACACAGTGGGACATCAAGGATTTCATTGAGGATAACTTAAGTAAGGAGTACGCTGTGGTATACTTTGGAAAAATAGGGCCAAAATGGCACGAAGGAGAAACTGGAGAATAGAAAGCCCTTTTAACTGCTCCTGTTATTGCTTGGCTGAAAATTGCTTTGTGAAATTGGACTTTTCTGAAAATGGCTATTATGTCCAGAGCTTGCAATGGGATGTGTCAGCCAAGCAGCGAGGGAGACGAAGAGAGGATGTTAAGAGGTGGAAGTTGAAGAGTATTTGTGTCTGACTGAGTGAAGGCTTTAGAATTCATGTGTCTGTCCTTAGCTTCCTAAGCTGATATTGATTTTGGGTGTTGTAGACTATAGAAGAGGAGCACCACAAGCTGCAAGAGGCCCTGTCCAAGTTTTCACTGGAGGGGGGTAACTTTCAGTAAAATGCCATCACGCCGCCTGCTGGTCACTAGGTGAGAACACTGATCTGGATATTCAAATGGACATCTAACTATTATTCAACTGTTTGATGAGGTATCCTTATTCTATATCAATGATATGGGTGGTCAAGGTGATATTGCTGTAAAAGTTACATCAAGCATGCAAGTCCTTCATCAACTTGCAATAATAATAAATAATTATAAAATTTTGTTATTTGGTGGGGAATGAGTTTTGACTAGTATTTCCTTCTGCTGATAAACAGACTAAAAGATGAGCAAATAAGACTAAAGACACAGGCTCCATGGAGAGGTAAAAAAAATAAATGGAATTATTTTTGAAGAATTTTCTTCAAATCAGCATACAGCAAAACATTCACAGGAGGTGGAGGGACTTGAGTGGGCCACCAGCTGTGTCCTTCCATTGGGCTTTATACGACCCGATGAGCTCCATAAATTAATTTTGGTAGTGTGAGCGTGTGTAGAGATTAAGCTCAGGGCAAAAATTGTCCATAATTCAACTGAACTCTGATGAGTGACTCATGGAATCAGCAACAAAAATAGAATGTCTAACTCCGGCCCATCCCCAGCGAAAAAATATGCAGTGTTTATCATGAATCTGATTAGTTTTACATCTTTTGTTCTCTTTAGATTTTTACTGGTGCTGGATGGAAGAGTTGCTTTCAAAGACTTGCCTGGATATTCCTGAACCCTCACGCTTGGACTGATGGTGCATTAGATGGCTTCGTGCGCAGTGCAGTGGTTCAGTGGTGGGACGTGGAAGGTGTGCGCATGTGAACGTGTGTCTGTTTGTGTGCGTGCTTGGTAGAAAGGTATACAAAGAAGAAAAACGAACGCCATCCTATTTTTGAGTAGGATGTTGGTTTTTGCAGAGAGCTACCAAAAAAAATAAAAAATTAAGCAATATTTTGCTGTGAGAGACATGCTCCCTAACAAAATGTAATGATTGAGATCTGCTGTAACACACATATGCACACCAGAGGCATGCATGTTATGAATTTTGTTACATTATCGCCAATAGCAAATGTACAGTAAAGGAAAAAACATGCTTGCCTGCGAGGTCAGTTATTTTATCAGGTAAAAGCCTTCATGGACTAATGTAGTGTTTGAAGATGTATTAAAATACTACTGCTGATGTATTTTTTCTAGTCTATATCAAAGCGCCACAGAGATGCACTTTTTTTTTCCGATCAAAACTAGTAACATCTACACTGTTTCTGCTGAATTTATTATGTTTACTCAGTTTTTTTGAGCACCGGGGCCAGCTGCTCTTCCATAAAACAAATTGCATGCAGCAAAGTGTGTGTATGTGTGTTACATTTTTTTTAAATTAAGCACATGCTTATTTTGATGGTTCTTAGAGTTATTAGGTCACATAGAAACATTTATACAGTATATATAGTGGCACTATAGATAATCATGCTGTTAATAATGGAGACTTGTTTGTATTTGCCACTTTTATTTATTCCTCTGTGTTCCGTTGCGTCAGTGAGTTGCCTCACCTGCGTGAAACTGCTACAGCACTGGGCTGAGATAGAGAGATTTGACAGAGAAAAACAGAAAACACAAGAAGGCAAATGTTGAATGTGTACGGGTGACAAAGGTAGAGATTGAGAAAGAGGCATGTAAGGAAGAGGAGTGAGTTGTAGATGTTGTTGGGCGGGTTATTTTGAGTCCAGTTTGAACCATAACCACGAGGAAATGTGTAGAAAAGATAAATTTCTTGAAGGAAACACACACATACACATATACATATACTGTATACACACGCAGAGCCAGGTGCTTTCAGCAGTTTTCACAAAGGTCGCTCAGTGCCGGCATAGTTTCTGCCACCAGATGGAGTTATAAATTGTATTATACAACATTAGATTCCCATGTAGTATTAAAAATTCTACTCTTACCTTATAGTGATATTTGTGTCAGATATTGAGCTCAATGTTGTATTTTATTCAGCAGCTGATTGTAATTATAATTATGATGGTAGAATTTCTGAGCAGACGCCGTGCACACAGGACCAAAGACAATACAAAGCGCCGTTAGATCCTCATGAGCTGTATTTTTTCTTAACGACGTGCTACATCTGTATAGTAGGATGTTACTTAATGCTGATGCAGGGGGGTGGGGTTGGGATTGGGGGAAGGGGGGTGGCTCACTCAGTAGTGTAGCCCTGAAGTCTGCAAGGTGCTTTTCCTCTTCTCAAACTCAAACATGTGTCAACTGAAGTGAAGGGATTTTTAAAAGCATGACAATGAGGCATTGGTTTTCAATAAAAAAGCAATTTTTTTTGACTCTGATAAATGTGCAGGTAAATGCTGATGTAAAGAATGTATGATTGTCCTGGCCTTTGTACCACACCCAATTTAATCTGTAATCAAAAAAAAAAATCTGTGATTTTTTTACGTTTCCGTGACTATTGTGAACAAAAGCAAACAAAAAAGAAGTTGTTGTCACATGTGTTATGTGTCTGTCACTACAAGTAAAAGTCGGTATGACTGTTACAAGCTGTTCTATTCTGACTTGGTTAGCAGACTGGTTCCACCTCTGGTGCCAAACTGATCATGTCGAACGTGTTCCTGCAGCAGAATAATGGCTAAGAAAAAAGACAATTCTGGTGGGGATGCAAGGGAAACTTTGGAAGAAGGAAGATACCAACGCCATTATCACCTGTGCTGTGGTTGTTGTCTTGCTGATACTGATTCTCAATTCTATTACCACATCATCAACACCCTCTTTGACCCCTAATTTATGCAAATGATGGTGCCATTAGTCAATGTAGAGACACAAATTGCTGAATTAAGTTTGTGTTTAGACATGACTGCCATCTCTCCCATGCTTTCCTCCAGAAACTGCACATAACTGTCAGCTTGAAGACAAAAAAAAAATGTAGAGAATGCATGAATTAGCCTCTCCTCTTTGTGTTTCATCTTATTAGTCAAAGACACCTTCTTGATAGCACATTCATCTAAGATAACATTATCATTTTTTCCCATGGCACTGTTTTACCATGTCTTATATTTTGATTTACTGAAACGGGTTGGAGAGGTTGTTTCGTTACCGTTTTTCACTGTTTTTTTTTTTTTAGGCAAGCTTTTTACCATGTATTATGCATTTGGCCATAACTCGGAAAGCGACAGGACTTGTCTTTAAATGAATGAATTTAATAATTCTACAAATATTGCAGTTGATATATGGTTTTGGGTTCACATGTTTCATTTTACATTTGCACTGTGTCTATTCATCTAATGGACACATTTAAGCAAATCATCTCAACCAATTTGCAGTGATCAGCAGAAGAACCCAAATTAACCACAGCTTACAGTCGTACTTTCACTCACTGGCTGAAGGAACACTACAGGCACTTCTCACACTCTCCTCAAGAAGCTTTTCTTCATGCATTCTATGTAGAATTAATGTATAGAAAATGTACTTACAGAGTGGTGCCTTGCTGATCAAGTTACATAATAATGGGGTCTGAAGCCTGCAAACAAAAACAAACCCAAGAGGGAGAGACATTAAGCACTTCTAAGCATTTTGTGATCATCCCAGGATATGTTTTGTGACCGCCGCTATGACAGATATTGAACTGGAGTGCTTCACCAATGCAACCAGCCAGTGCTCTTTATAATAGAAAAGACATTGCTCCTTATCATTCTGGCATCTTCCATGTGTTATACCTATAAACAACGAATATGCAAAAACTTAACTGTGTATTTGGCTTTTGATTTTGATTTTATTTTTTGTATAAGAGGCTCTTTGAAGATGTATACTTCAGGAAAGTTGTGGTACGCTGTTTTTTTTTAATTCTTTGTTAATTAATTCTTTTTTTTTTTTTTTTAATAAATTGGGGAAATACATTGCAGTTTTGTCATTTTGTAGTTAAGCCAGTTGCTACATCCTAATGAGCTAATAGTTTAGGGTAAAAGCTGAATTTGGTTTGCCACATTACTAGGATCCTACATTAATAACTGTGCTGTATCTTTTCAATTGTACAATATAAAGGAAATTGTGGGTCTGTTCTCATGTTATAACCATTTTTTTAATCACAAAGGCTTAATATGTTGTCTAAATACATGCAGGTGCAAATAAGGGGTGGTTTGAATTCATTCAAGCATAAATCCTGACAGAAAAAAGGAAATAAAAGTGTGATAGAGCAGTTGTAAAGACTGGTACCAGTGTTGTGTAAAGAATTCAATAAGCATTGTTATCAGTATAGTTTTTAATCCCTGGATTTCAATATTTGAAAAGAATGTGGACGGTCAAAAAATTTCTACTTTGCAGCCTGTTTGGTGAGTCAAATTATCTTATTAGTTTTGTTATATAAATGAATATATTTGCTTAGATGCAGCTTCTGGATTATGAATAGGCCTAAAATCTGTGTTTATGTTCATTTTAAGTATTTACCTCATTTTAACTTTTGTAACGTGTATGTTAACACATACACACACACACACACACACACACACACACACACACACCTTTAAAGTACTGCTTCAGTGAACCACATCACCTCTAAAAGCAGATGAGTATTTTAATTTTTCAAGTTTTCAATTTGACTCATGTACATAGCAAAACAAGTTATGCTTTATATATATACAAAATTGAATAAATTCTGCCTTTACTGCTGAAAAATCATTTTGACAGTGTGAAACAAGCGTTGCTTCTTCCACAGTGGTTGAAGCTGAGGTGAATTTAAAAGCAGAGAGACCCTATATGAGGGTACGTCTCAGTGACGCCGCTACACTGGATTGCTGCTACGTCACCAATTTGAAGTCAGTGGAATTAATATGGGTAATGCAGGTTCAAGATGGCAACGTGACCCTGTGCCCAAAGAGTGTGAACGCTTCAGATCTTGTGAAAATAGAACAAAGAAGAGAGTCAGACGGCATCTGTAGCATCCTGTCCTTCAAGTCTGTCCAGCTGAATGACACTGGTCTGTATCAGTGTTTCCTCAGCAGCAGTGAAGTCAACTTGTTCTCATATGGCACCTACATGCAGGTTTACAGTGAGTGTTCTTGTTTGTGTCTGTATGATGGTGGGAAAGCTTCCACATGCAGTGCAAACCAGACTGTAATGCTGGTGGGCGTATGTGTGATTTACATGGAGCATCACAGTCTGTGCTGCTAACATAAGCCAGTAATCCATAAATCCTGTTAGCCTTAGTCCACCCAAGAGCTGTGTTTGCAGCAACATGGTTGCACATGATCTACATCATCAGGATGTGACCATTACTGTCTGTTCTCTTGTATTTTAATTCAAGTAGCATAAGGATTAAGTCAACTTGAAATAAAGCTAGTGTACAGAGGCGTTTGTAACACTGAAAAGCCATTGTGGATCATAATCTCATTAAATAAAAATGGCAAATGTGGAAACTGTGACCAATAAATTCCTCTGTGGAATATATGCTGGATAACCTGCATTAGTTTACAAGTCCACCATAATGAGCTAACAACCAATTGTTTATTTCTGTATTTTGTTAAGATGGCGTTCTGTTATGCAAAAAGGAGTTTCTTAATTTACCTCCAAATTTCTTAAGCAACTTTTATTCCTGAAAATACTCAAATTTTACTTACAGCTATTACAGTATACAAGTAAAAATCAAATAAGTGTGTGGTTTTGAAGACAACAACTCCTCTGAACCATGCCTCTCTGCCTAGAACCACCAGAGAAGACAGTAAACTTTAGAGAAAGCACCAAAAACAAGATCCTGATAGCTGAGGGAATCTTCTTGCTACTGTGTGTGCTTGTACCTGCTGCCTACCTCCTCTACCAGGTCTGAAGGTTACATTATTATGACTATATGTTCCTCATACACTAATCTGTAAACCACCTCTGACCCATAAAACTAACACTGCAGCAACGGTTTCCTTTCCTTATTGCCCAATAGTGTCATTGCTCTATCATGTCAGTGTAACAGAAATTATTGCAGCGTGTAAGCCCATCATGCTTTGGCCCCACCATCTACATTTCACAATTGTTTATTTTACAACCTTTTTTCAGTCCAATGACGGTTGTACCATTTCTTAGATTTATCAGTGTCTTTATCTTCTCTCACAGTCAAACAGACTAACTGAACTCAAGAGGAAGAAAGTGACGAAGGAAGACGAAAACATATATCAGGTTTTTTTTTACATGACTCACATCCTATATGAGTCAAACACATTTTATTAGAGACACAACAAACCCATTCTAGTCTGTCTCCTGGAGGCAAAAGGACTTGACTGGATATGTGATTTTGACCCATTTATCAATTAATCGATGACATGTTCACTTAGTCTTCTGTGTTTGATTTTCATCCTTCTTTCCTCAAAAACCAGGGGCTGAATCTGGACTATTGTGGCTCCACATATGATCGGATCGAACGCTCCCAGACACACAGCCAGTATGAGGATGTGTGCAATGTTGCAGAGGAAGAGGAGGAAATCCATTTGGAGAGGCCATGAAGGACGGTGGAAATAGAGTGCTGAATGTATTGCGTATTATGTATAGCAGCTGAAGCATAAGATAATTAATACTAGATTCAGTCTCCACCATATGTTCAGTAATTTGGAGACATTACACAGCCTGCAATTAGTTTTAGTTTCAACAACATATTAATTTATCAATTTTGTAAAAGTAAACTTTTGCCCTGAATACAATGGAATAGTCATTTCTTGCTACATGTGT
Source organism: Antennarius maculatus (assembly GCA_013358685.1). Lineage (NCBI taxonomy): Eukaryota > Metazoa > Chordata > Actinopteri > Lophiiformes > Antennariidae > Antennarius > Antennarius maculatus. Next base: position 17,886,636 of record CM023615.1, read on the forward strand.
CATTAATTTAACAAATGCATTTAAAAAACATTTGAATTGAATCTGTTTTAATCTATAATGGATGGTGTACGTATACTCTGATATAGTTCAAACAATATTTCATGTGTCAAATATCTTTCAAAGAAGAGAAAGGTTTTATATCTAAATACCTTTTTTTAATGTTGCGAGAAAATGTGATATCTGCTTTTTTCTTTTTCTTTCCTCTATGACTAAGAGCTTGAGAGCACCTCAGAATAAACTTTCTGTTGAGGATGAGATGAAGCTTCATGAATTTTTGCTTTAGAGATTTTATGCTATTTCTATTGAGCGTCTAAAGAATAAAATTGTGTAGAAATTCCAAAAAACACTTTTCTTGAAGAATGTCAAGATATATAAAATATGCAGCCTATAAAGTACCAAGGTCTGTAATTTGAATATGTTAAACAAGGGTACGGGGGCGGGACCTTCATGCTCGACAATCACGGTTGGCTACTGGACGTCAACGCTGTCACTCATTAGCTTCCGTACTTCACGTGGGCGGAGCCTCTTACGTTCCAGTCGCAGGTATGAAGGCGAGATTCGGGTAACGGGTTGTAAACACGAGCAGTGGGTGAAGATGGCGTCGGGTAAGAAGAGTGGTGGGAGTAGCAGACTTGAGAAAAGTGTGAATGGAAGACGCTCATCCAGACATAAAGAGGGTCCCGTGGGTGAGTCTATCCGCGCTACTTAAATCTGTGCTGTTTTCCCCGTTTGTGACCCCATTTTGATGCTCACATCCTGCTAACAAGCTGTAGCTAGGTTAGCTTGGCCCTGGGTAGCCAAAGCTAGCTTTTGAGTAGAGACGCTATTCATTATTAGCGTAGTTCCAAACGTCCCGACAGTCACGTTGGCGATAGTTGTGTGTGTCCCCCCCAAACCAACCCACACCGCCACCCCACCCCACGCCACGGTACTTGAACTCGCCTGGTGTTCTTTTGTATTCACCCTGTCTTCGTTCTGTCCCTTCAGTTTCCGGGGGTGACACTGACAGGACCCTCCAGGGCAGGTAACGTTCCTCCAGTGAGGGGGTGTGATTAGTTTTAAATTCTCGAGAGTTAACGTTAACTATAATTAAAACTTAAATTTGTCAATAAAACTAGGCTATACATAAAAAAAAAATCCCCACAAGAAAAGAATTAAATTAAAAGAATTAATCGGCTCGACGGAGCCGTGAAGGCAGGCTGGCTCATGATGCCGAAAAGCCTGTGAAGGAAGGTGTGGGGGGGATCCCGTCTGTTTTTACAGAGCTTTCACTGTTGCCACTAAACAAACTCCTTGTTTTCTTATTAACTAGGACAGCATCTATTTATGACTGGAACAAATGGGACTTGTAAGTCCCAAACCACTTCATTACTATTGTGAGGAGCCTACCATTTTTCCATATGTGATCCTACAATAACAACACATTTGTCTATTTGCCTGTTCATGAATGGTAGGTTTATGAGAGATTTGGGCCTGTATAATAAGATTATAGAGTTTCAACCTAATCTTATTGTGGGAGGCTGCTTACACGATCATTTTTAATCACACTTGGAAATCAACTTTATATAGTTTAATTTCATTCAAAGCGTCTCCTTGTAAAACTGGAGAAAAGCCATATGTTCCCCATATGGAGGGTGTGTGGAACACCATTGTTGCTAGTTTCCTGTTGTTCACTTTGTCCGTGTGTGTGTGTGTGTGTGTGTGTGTGTGTGTGTGTGTGTGGGTGTGTGTGTGTGTGTGTGTGTGAAGGTGCTCAATCTAGGAGAAGGGTCAAAGCCTCTTAACACATGTTGTTGATGCTTTCTCTTGTGTTTGTGTGACACACTTATGCTGCTTTTGTAAAAGACTTCCGCTAGAGTTTTTTTTTTTGCAGACTCCAGACACACGCAATATTCAGAATGTAACTGAAGGAATTGTGCTACTGATTTTACTATACATCACAATGTGTACCTTATAGCAATTGATTCGCTGTGGCGATCCCTGAAGAGAAAAGCCGAAAGGAAAAGAAGAAGAAGATTGTGATGTGTCAATGTCTTGGAAAAAACGTACAGGTTAGGTCAAGTTAATGGCAATAAGTGGGATTGAAAATCCTATTCACGTTACTGTTAAAAACATTAAGTAAACAGCAGAAATAAAGTATGCCAGTACTAGTACGCTAACCTCGCTCTCTTTAGTTGAAGACTCATGACTTGACCCCTTAGGGTTATGGATCTGTCATGTGATGTCAACCAAGAAATCTAAACTGTTATATTTTCCCAGGCATGGATCCCCCATGATAAATTTCAACACTCTAATTTGCTTGTGCATGCTGCATCCGTATTCTGCATTCATTTCAGATTTCAAACAGCATTAGACATACAGGCTTACAGAACATCCCTGCTGCTTACACAGAAGTTCAAAACACAAAACCTCAGCAGTACCAAAAAAAAGGAATTTCAATAGATGACTGTTGCAGGACTTTTGCATTAAATTGGGTCAGTAAGAAGTGACTTGATTGGCAAAATCTGGGATATTTTCATGTAAATAATTTTACTTCAAACTTTGTGTTTCTTGGTTTCCATGGAGATGTAAGTTTTAAGGGATGTCTGGAAGGGGTTGTCTTGTTTGGAACATGTCTCAAAACTATAAATCCTTCCATAAAACTTTATATGTAACCACAGTGAGTAGCCAAAAATAATCCCAGTGACTTTACATCAATAGGTTAATTAATATGTGATATATATTGCCCTTGCCAGTGTTGGTTTTGATATATTCAGTGGTCTTATTAGTCAAGCACTGAAGTTGCATCAAAAGCAAAAAGCTGCCTTTGACTCACAATGTCATGGTTTTACCCTGCCTGCCCATGTTTGTCTGGGAGAGATCTGCCGATTAGGTCAAAGGTCAGGTAGGAGTCGCAAACTTCCAACAGCAAGAACCCGACTGTCAGTGAGTGGGAAACGTCTGATGTTGGGTTGTCTGTAGGTTCTCTTCCCTTTTTAAAGAGAGTTGGGTGGGACAAGCAGAGAAAAAGACATCGTAAGGAGGGAGTGGCAGGCAGCAAGAGGAACAACTGCATTAAAAAAAAATCTCTTTCCTTCCTACCCTCTCTCTTTTCCTTCATTTTCTTTTTCCCTTCACTGCCTTCGCGGAAGAGAGGACACAGAGAAGGACAGAGCCTTGAAGTCAGATGCTGGTAAACTCTTCCTTTTTATTTTCTTCCAGCTTTTTAACAGATCAGATCATTAATTATATCCAACGCCAGCAGCAGCTTGTGGATGTTTTTATGTACTGCTCATTTCACACTGTATGTCGGCCCAGCAGGAATCATTATACGTCTGTAATGTCGCTTGAGTTGTTTGTTGTACATGACTTATTAATGCCCACTCTCATTTATCTTTAATGTGGAGAAACCAGGTGCAATTTAATGATTACAGTGGGCGTAGAATTAGCACATATGCTGCTGTTACAGGAGGGGATCATGCTGAAACATGCTGTGGAATATTGACTTAAAGTTGGGCAACCATGGATATGTAGCGTATTTTCTGATGCATGAAAGGCAAACCTGATGAAGCAAGTAGGTGGAATAAGTTTTTTCCCCTCAGTAAAATGGGTCTTGTGTTTGGTTTTCCTGGTGTGAGTGCAATGACAGTTGTTTGAGGAACAATTTTATGTCAAACAGGGGAAAATTTGCACTGGGCATGTCATGTTTGAACACTGAGTCAATCCTTGATACGGTTGTATTTGGTTCAGAGAAATGACTTTCTTTTTAATGTTGGATAAGTGGGTAATAGCCTGCTGGCCTTGGTATTATGAAAGTGTATTTATTATGCAGATTTAAGGTTTCATGTGGAGTTCTTGTCATGTTTAGTACCTGTTCTGTTCACTTCAATCCATGAAGGAGGTGATATTTTAAACGACATGGAGATCTGCCATGACCTAGATGACTGAGACATCTTACTGAAAAAGTAATTCCAGGTATCTGGAAGTAGGAGAGGGGGCTGCAGTGTTTACAGCCCCCTACTCCCATTCATACTCAGGCTTGATAAAGCACTGCAGTGTCCAGGAGGAGGGATTTGAAAGTTGTACTCAGTGCTATTTCAAGCTAAGTTTGCGGTCATTTCAGTCTAAATATACCTGCAGTCATAATTAAGCAGTTACATTTCAATTTGGATCCACTTTTAATTCTGTTTTGGCTGGTTTATCTTTGTATAGCTTGGTGGATGTTAATGGGTGACTGCTTGTCTCCTGGACAGATTGAAGTTTATTTATAGATGTTCTATACAGATGTTCTCTTTGTGACAAATCCTCACAAATGTGTTTTCAGTTTCATGCTGACACAATGGGTTGGTTTGTTGAGCGTTTATTATTTCTTGCGCTGTGACAGTCAGAACACACAGCTTCTAATCCAATTGTACATGACCTGATCTCATCTGAGATGGAACAAAAAAGACCCGAAATGTTTTGGGGTGTTGCACAGTAGTTGTTAAATTATTTTGAAATGACACATGCCAAAACTACCAGCTTCCTTCAAAAATTAGTTTGTATCATTGTCGTTATTCGTTATTCTTGCTTTATGCTTTGAACATTCTTTTTACCTTTCATCTTGCATATTATATTTCTTTCTTACTTGAAAGATTCTTATTAGGATACAATTTGCTTCCTTTTATGTTGTAACATTGGAATAGTATAATTAATGATTTATTAGAGTGGGGTCAAGGGATCTACATGTGTCAGGTGGGTTCCTTTCACTTAGTTGAGTGACTGAAATTCTATTCCAAAGCTGCTCCATTTAACTTTTCATGAGTGTATAGACCATTGTTTTGTAATGATTTTCCAATGCTGATGTACCCCCCAGGCCTCTTAAGTTAATTGAGACTTAAACTGTGGATTTGGTGACTACGTCATTCACATACGCACCAGGGTTTGCCCAAATTCCAGATATTCCAGTCTGGTGGGAAAGTTGAAACTCATTTTATCTGGTGCAAACCAACTAAACTACTTTTGTCATTTAGGAGTGTGTCACACTGGCAAAAATGTGTTCTTGGTGTTATATGATCATAATTTACATTCTTCAAAATGTGTTGATGAGTTTATTATTTTGTATTGCTCAATTTTGGTAAAGGGATATTAATTGTTGACTCTTAATGATACGATTTGACCTTTCCCTGAGGACCAGTGGAGAGCAACCTTCCTCAAACCACCAACCGTCCAATAAATGGATGGTCACTGACAGCTGACTCTTGTCGTTTCCATCATCATCAGGGTGGTGAATTGCTCAGAAATAACCGTGGAGCTGTCTTGATCTACAGCCGATCGTTATATCAATATCTGGATTTCTGAAACCAAACTGCCACCATGCATTCAGTGGTGATGTAATCTAACAATGTCGTTGGCGAGGCTGTTGGTGTCGCTATTTTGCTTCCTGACATGGTTTACTTTCTTAATTTTATGGTACAGTGACCATGTATACACTATGTAACGTCCGCTGCGTCCACTCTCAGTGCAGTAGTCTATTCTCCCAGGCTGCACGTGACAGTGAACACGTCACTGATTGGTGTTTTATAGACTATTGTAATACTTTTGTCATTATCTATCTATACCCTATTAAAGAGTACCCCTGATCAGCAACCTGGGCCAACATTACCAAATCCAACTTCTGTTGCATAGTAAAAAAGAAATACAGTAGTCATGTCCTCAGAATTACAATCTGTTGAGTTTAATGTAACTGTCTATAATGTACTAATTTCACGTGTTCTGGTTTGAAATGAAAGGAACAGCTGGTCAACATGTCACAGTTGAATGCATTGTGTGTCCAATATAGCAGAGAGCTTGATGAGAAATTGAAGAGTGTCTGGTTTTTTCCAGTAATTTGAAAAATATTTCAGTGGAACTCTTTGTAGCAGGATTCGATTATCCCGTGGTTATCTATTATAGATTGCCTCTAATGTGGAAAAAGTTGTTTAGAGAGTGGCCTTTGGCCTTGCAGATCATGATTTTTAAAAAAATAAATAAAACATCGAGCAGGAAGCCAGGCACAATGGGGAAAATCCAAGTCAAAGTATACACTATCCTCTCTCATCGTTCCCATGTTCCTAGGCTTGTAAGTCACCTGATATCAGTCAGTTCCAGCAGGTTCCCAGGCCTAAAGTCTGTGCAAACAGAGGTCTAAGGTGAGAGTGTGGGAGATCTGTTTCATGCTATACTTTGGTCAGGGTTGTGGTCGTCCTTAATGTACACACTCCGCTGTGTGTTGTCAGCTGTGCACCTCCCCTCGGGACTGTTACGCAAGTGTACTTCTGTTGGTTTGTTTTTTATGTATGGCTAAACGGAATTTGTTCCCACCAGCATGCCGCTCCTGTCTTTCTGTTTTCTCCTGTTCTGCTCACATTTGCCTTGATCTCAGTGGATTTTGTCTGCAAAGCCAGGATTTACATCATTTAATTTCAAGGCTTGCTTAACACATCGCAATCAATGGGTTTCTATACACCAGTCAATGGGGGATTAGTTAAAAGGAGTAGGAGAACATTATGTAGGATATATCCATTGATATCCCACCTGGTACAGTGTCTACATGCTGATAACAAGCCGGGGTGTGGTGCAGAATAAAGATCAGGACACTTCTTTTTATCTTTGCAAGGCTAGATGTTAAGTGATACAGAATATAATAATACAATACCTTTTAACCTGACTTCCATATAATGCATTGAAGTGAGCAAGTCCACATAATAAATTACACTACATGTCCTCTGTCATTAATCTTCACTCTAATGAAAAGAGAATTTTCTCAAACTTTAATGCATAAAGAATTATATAGAATACTGATATGCAAAGTTGTGTAGACAAAGTATTGTTAAGTTTGGTTCCAACATTTGACCGGCTTCTCTCTCCCACTGGTTCTAGTGATGGACACCAAGGCAGTGTTTGCAGCCCTGTACAGCGTTTGCGAAGAAAATGCCACTTTCTTCTCAGGAGGAGCCAAGGGGTCACAGGGCGATGCGGCACGGCGGCTGGTTGATGTCATGAGGCTGATTCAGGAGCACGCTCGCAGCCTGGAGCCTGTGATCTGTAACTTTGCTTCGGTTTACCATTATTTTGATTTTGACCCCCACATCCCTGCTAATGGCTATCGCTCGCTGGTCAAGGTAAGCTTCAGGATGTTGTAAGCTTTGTCAGTTTTTGTGCATACTGCTGTGGTGACATCAAAATCTGCTTGTTTTGGAATGGTCTATGGAAACTGAGGTTTTCCAAGAACCACAAAATCAAACTTTAATTAACACCAACTTCACAGAGTTATCAAACATTAACATTAAAACCATGTTTCTGCTGCAGATTCTTTCAAACCGGTTAAAAAAAATTTGTAATGAAGGTCATCATTGGCAGATTCTGTAGAGAGTTTCTATACTAGTGTTTTGTGATCAATGGATTGTTGTAACTTTCCAGTGTTGGCACACTTGTAACTCTGTGTTTCACATCAATCATCCAAGACTGGTCTTCTAAAGCTGTCATTGCGACAAGTTTGCGATAGAAAATTGAAGACTGTGACTGTGAAGACTGACGTTTCTCTCAGTGCCCGAGGGAGGTGACAAAAGCCCTGCACTCCAGATTTAAGCACATGACCTGAACATAAATTGGTTATTTTTGTCACTGGAGTAATACGCTGTAGAGACAGTCATTGCATAATGTATTTTATATAAGTGAGGCCAAGGAAAATGTGTTAGAAATTATTTCACCATATTTTCTGAGATAGGTTTAGATGGCTGAAAGGCGTTTTGCTCATACCTTGGGCCACAGCCATACATTCATTGGTTTGATGCCTACAGCAGTAGTCTTGCTGCCAACCACTGTAGCTTTTTTTTTTTTATTTCTACTTCCCTCTTTTTGCTTTATGTGTAATTTCCTCTCTTTTACTATTATTTTTCCAACCGTTTCCTCCATGTGCACATCTGTGGTTGGTTTCGAGCCCTGAAACTGTTGCCACTCATTTGAGTACAGTGCTGTTAGATTGTCTATTCTAAGTTTATTAACAATGAATATGTGACTTGGCCAATGACCAAATTTGATTCAGTTATTAAAACTTTCTGAGGATATGCAGAAAGACAAAGACGGATTCTTTGATATGTTAGATGAGTCATGTTTTGGATGTAGATTTGTATTCCCATTTTAACCCAGTGCAGATAGCTTTCAGAATAACAAGCCCCCATAGTCCAATATGTACTCATCAATATTCTATCCACACTCTGAGAAACTGCTCACCAGCCCTTGATATTTCTTTGTTTCAAGGTCAGTCCATTTATTTTTCAAATTGATTTTACGTTCCAAATCAGGTTAGATAAATTCCTCCAGCTGTAGGACGTCTTCCTCTACTGTACCCACTGTACTTTATCTTCTGTAGGTATTGATGAAACATCAAGTGGCCCTCAGTGGCTGCAGCCCAACATAGCTGGGACTAGCAGAGCAGTAAAAGAATGTTGCCGTGTTTAGTCATTCCCACGTTTCTGCATTTACTGATCTATAATGGTGTGGACAAGTAGCAGCAAGATTTTCACATGCTTTTAGTTAGGCAGGCATTGTCTTGTTTTCCCCCTCCTTGAAGCTGTCTACCCAAAGCTTATCTGCAACTTAAGACGAGCAGGAGACATTGCGAGTTTAGCAAATGATGAAAGACTTGCTTTGCTATGATGTAAAAGCTGTTGTTGCTTAAGATTATCTAAACTTTAAGGATGGTTTTAACTTTTATCTACTTTATTTTGATACCTAGGTGGTGCGCTGCTGCCTTCTGCACATCATCCAGAAGGGACGCTACATCACCTCCAACCGCCGTAGCATCTTCTTCCGAGTAGCACACAATGCGGGGGAGATGGAGGCCTACTGCAGCGCTCTGTGCCAGCTGCGGGCCCTGCTCTACCTGGCTCAGCGCATGCTCCACGACAACAGCCATGGCAACCTTTTTTTCCAAGATGAAAGTGGTCTCAGTGAGAGCTTTGTCCGTGAATACTCATCGATGCACAAGGGGTGCTTCTACGGCCGCTGCCTTGGCTTTCAGGTAAAATGAAATTCGCTGTGGAGTACAGGGAAGAGAAAAGTTCATGCATTTTACCTCAGTGCTTTGATCTGCAGTACTTTAAGAATATTAAGATGGTATAAATTTTGAAGCATACTGTACAAAATAATAAAATGTAATTCTGAGCTATGGCTTCATTAAGGCTGTACAGTGGTTTTGGACACACAATGCAATGGTGTCGATCCAGCCATCGTGTGTCACCACTCCCATATGTTTGTCTACTAGCAATTATCGTTTGTGAACTCAAGTTCATGCCCTTAGTTTTAATTCATTTTCACTTGTCAGACAGAAATACACAGAACACAGCCCTGAGGGTGGCTGTAAGACACAGATGGAGCTGCAGTGCCCAGCTTAGCAAGACTGACAGAGTAAAGCGCTAGCAAGCTGGCTCATCAACCTAAAATGACTTATGTGCCAATATCATCCTTGGTGAGGACACAAATTTACATTTCCACCACATTTAATCAGAAACCACATTTTTTTGTAGGGCCTCTAAAGATGTGCTTCTTCATAGTCAGTGTCTTTGCTGAACTTTGCATTTTATGCATATTGTCCTGTCGGTTGCTCAGAGTCACGTACAGTATGATAGAGGTTATGTCTATCCACATCAGCACTTACTGAGTTTTTTCTTGTAGCGGTAGCATCTGTTTTGTGGAAGATTTTTTTTGTACTTTTGACCTGATAGACTATGCTTCTTCACTTTCTCAGAGATGTTGAAAACACACTGTTTTTGACCCAAGAACTGAAGGCTGGGCTTGCAGTTCAGGCGCAAGAGTTTGTGCAAGTACTGGTAGAAGCAGAGAGCTGGCTGTGAGTGATGGGCATTTTGCTGAAGCATTAGCACAAGACAATGTTGGAGATCTTGATTGCCTTTATGAGAGGTGTTAAATTATTTCAGTTCCTTATGGAACCACGGCGGCCCTCTTCACTCTGGGCAATTAATGGGAAACACTGCTCAGGCTTGATGTTCCAGAACTGGGATTGAATTTGCAGTTAGCTGCTGTAGGCAATGGGGGTTTAAAAGGATATTAGTTTCCTAGAATAAATGGAAATCTATCTCAACAAAACGACCTCTAACCGCCAATTATTACTTGATGCAATCAAACAACTGATTGTACTCATAACTATAGCTCTTGTCTTTGTATTTGTTATATGACCATTTGTGTTAGCTGTAGAAATCAGGACAAAAGAGGTGCCAGTGGCCAGCATTGTATTGGGAAATGAATTCAGTACTGGACTTTTCTCGTGAGCGCAATTCCAGAACATGCATGCAGTATGCAGTCATTCACACCAATGACATAGAGGGTGCTGATGAAGGAGACTGGGCCAGCTGGTGGGTAGAAACTGGATTTTATAATGGTCCAGCAGCTCTGTGACACAACCCAGAAGCATTTGTCTTTATATGCCATGTGGCTGGTACACCTCTGCCAAGGGCAAGTTCATCACCAGGTGCTCATACAGCACAGACAGCATCCAACAGACCAGATGGATTAGAAATGTGTAGTTAGAAGTGCAACATGTAAAAAAAAACAGGAAATGAATGAACAGCTTCAAATGCCCCCTGATGCTCAGACCTGCAGCTACATAAAGTGAATGAGAAGAGTTTGGACAGAGGGAGGGAAAAGCTCCTCTTTACAGCCTGAGTCTTTGTTATTAGCAGTGCTGAACAAGAGAGATAACTGAATCCTCGCTGGAGGGACGTAAAGTGAAAGGAATCAGGAACCCTCCATAATACTGCCTGCATCAATTTGTAAAATAAATCTGGAGCCAGACTATAGAGTTTTAGGATGATTTTGTCCCTAATTCACCCTTACTGAAAACTGGAAGAAAGATCAACTCAGGGTTGGTTGGTACTTCATTACTGTCTAATGGGGGGCACAAAAGCTCATGAGAGCGTCATCTTGAGGCAGCTGACAATTCTGCCAAGCTACTGTCTTCAAAGAATAGCTACCACACAACTGCTGGCATGATAAAAATTGCAATTTCTTTGAAGAAACCGTGTCATTTTCACACATGCCTCCCAATCGCATGAACTTAATATGAAACGATGAAGTACGTTGCCTGGTCATGTTAATTATATGCTTTACTTGGTAGCACCCTGTTATTGTTCCGATGTTGTTGTCTGTGCATATTTGAGGTTGGAGGAAAGAACACCTGTGAAACATCTGTTTTGTGTGCATGTTGCATCTTGATTTCAAATTCTGTTTGTATATTCCATCATCGATGCTCAGCTTTCTTTAGTTGAATAATTCGATTTTAAACTGTATATACTGGTATTTGTTTTCACGAAATACTTCATAATGCTTTAGATTTAAAACCTGTTTTACACCTGTCTTTTTTTCTTCCTTTTTTTGTCCATTCCTTCCTCCAGTTCAGTCCAGCCATTCGGCCCTGTCTCCAGACCATCGCTATCGGCCTTGTGGCCTTTGGAGAAAACTACAGACGCCATCAGTCAGGAATAGGTCAGCCTCATCTTTTCTGTAGCTGTATCCTCACATCATCCAGCCACTTGATTCTCATTCAGAGATCATACTCATCCCCGCGCCTCTTCTGCATTGCTTCTTGGCCCCTGACTGTGTACCTTTTTGATGTTGTGTGTTTGGATTGTATATGCTGTTTCATCTGTTGTAAATCTCATGGGTTTTGTTGATGTGCTTCTATATTTTACAATGTTTTGAACATGCGCACATTTAGAGGCAGCAGTAGAAACACACAATTCATGCAAGCGTGTACAAGCTTAGATATTAAACATCCAAAATGGGATATTTCAAGCCTCGTGCTTTCTTGTGCTGTATGCTGCACCGCAGTGGAGGCAGGTGAGTGTGCTGGAACCTTTCAAACCTTCATCATAGCCTTCTGTCTTGAAATCAGGCTATGATTATATGATGAAATCTCTGTCCAATAGCTGCTATCACATCCTAAATGTTTCTGGACTATAGACTGCTGTAGCTCTCGTTTCACTTCCCTTTGCTTTGCTGCCCATTCTTGACATTTTGCAGTCAGTCTAAAGTGGGGTAGAATTAGATGGCAGTTCCATGAATGTAAAAGCCAATTTACTCTGAGTTTGACGACTGTTCCAAGTGGTCATCTCTGTGGTTTGCTGTTTTTGTTTCCTTTTGACTTTTCACCTTCCTTCCTGAGCATTTTCTAAAGTAGCTTTAAAGTCAACTCATTCCCTGTAAATGTAGTGTTTGCTCATTACTGTCCTACTGTCCCTGCTGTTTCCTACTTCTATTGTTTTTTCCATTGTAAACTTAGTATTAAAACCCCTATGATTCTGAGCTTTTCTTTGTTTCCATGTTTTGTTTCCATTCTTCATTCTATCCTCATCCATTCACATTCTTCTGTCCTTTTCACTCTCTGTCCCCTTTCTTTTCTAGCCTTACTTCTACTTAATATTACACTCATATACTCACAGTAATGCTTCTTCCCTTCTCCAGGTGTAGCAGCCAGCTCATTTTTTACCTCTGGGAAATATGCCATTGACCCAGAGTTGAGAGGGGCAGAATTTGAACGCATCACCCAAAACTTGGACGTCCACTTCTGGAAGTCCTTCTGGAACATCACAGAGACTGAAGTCTTGTCAGTAAGTGGACTTTAAATGTTTCGTTTTAGTACACATACTCTCTACATGTGTGTGATGTAACCCTGTCAGCAGTCACCCATACACACAAAAAGCTGCACTGCTTTTAATCTTAATATTATATCAGGGTTATTTTACTCTTCTCTGGTAAAGGTACTTTTCTGTTATTATGCATTTTAGCCTACAGGCTGTTCGTAATAATAGACTGGAATTAAATTTATTCAACAGGGTTTATAATTTATTAATCTAGTTTCTTTCTCTCTCAAGTGACCTGACTCGTTCTGTAATTTGCACTCTTCTTACTCTCTTTGCCTCTCCGTCTCAATGATTTCTTTTTTTGCCCTAATCGTTTTTCTTCCTCCAGAGTCTAGCCAGTATGACCTCTACTCAAGTGAAGGTGAACAGGGCTTTTTCAGTGCCCCCAATCCCCTTTGACCTTCCCCTGGCAGCCAACCATAGAACATCTGTAACTATAGCTCCACCATCAGCGCACATTGGTGCTGCTCCTGTTCAGATGCGGCTCATCTCTTATGACTTACGTGAAGGACAGGTACTTGAATCATTCTGCTCAAACCACTGGAACATGCACGTTTAGTTCTTTTGTGACTAAATTCATGACTATTTTATTTAACCTTTTCATCTGCAAGATGTTTTTTAATTACAAATTCTAAAAATATTCTGACAATACGGAATCATGTTCTCTCTCCAAACACAACTTTCTATATGCTTTGTATTTGGAGTCTTAAACTGCCAGCAAACACTTTTGGTCATTGTTATTCCTGCTCCAAAGGAAACAACTGTGTCTGTCTTAATGTTGCAAAACACAATCCCTCCTCCTTGTTTCTTTTAATGAATGGGTATTACTGTGCGTTCATACACACGCAGTGGAGGCTAGCAGCAAGCTGCGGCAGTTACTTAATCCCTCTCTCAAAGGAGCCCTGTTGCTAACAGCAGCAATAAAATATTAACAATGAAAACAGGACTTTGTTTGCAGTGTACACAGTCTGAAGGCAATTATCGGACTGATGCAGACATCTGTCTGCCTGTGCTCTGTGTTTTTAATTGTTACACCAGACCAATTGATTTTGAAAAGCTGTGCTTTAATTTCATCCTCGTTGCGTTCCTTCGTTGATCATTCCCCTCCTCCCTCTCACCGTCTCCAGGACAGCGAGATTTTGCTTGCTCTATCCCGCTCTGAGGGGGGACCCCTCTCTCTCTCACTTGGCCTGAAGACCAAGCGGCTCCCCTCGTCTCCCTGCCTCCTGATCCACTTCCATGGGGGAGGCTTTGTGGCTCAGACGTCTAAGTCCCACGAGGTGAGATGATACCCTTCAACAAGTTTTCTGTGACTTTGCTCGAAGTTTGATTAACCACATTTTGTAGGACAAAAGGATTCAACCAGGACTAAATGTTATAAACATGTAGTATTTGGCATATATATGTGATTTTATTTAAATGATGTCTTTATCTCATTTTCACCCCTTGTTTCTTGATATTTAAATAACCATGGTCATGCCTGTGAGTCTATCCATATCAGTATTTTGCATCTTTTGTGATTTCCATTGAAAGATGACTTTAAATTATGGCTGATCATTTTCTGCACAGCATACATACATTTACACTTTTCTGCTCTGGAAACACCCAAAATAATGGAGGATATACTGATTACATACTGATTCTTTTGTACAACTGAGGGTATGCAGGGGTACGTCCTCTCCAGATGACTCTTGCTTGATGGAGGAGGCACTCATATCCTTGATCTAATTTATACATCCCTTTTATAGAGAAAAGAGATGGCAACATGCATACAAACTTAAGATTCATTTCTCGACATGTGGTGGCTCTTTTAAATCTTGTTTTGTTATCAACCAATTTTTTGTCAAGTGTACAGAAGTGACAAGATTGAGAATGGGAATGCTTTGTTTGCTTAGGCCATTTGAATGGAAGGTTATTTTAAAATGCCTCTCCCTGTTTGTCCTGTATGCTGATCTTGCCATCTCTGGCTGCGTGTGGCATCGAGCTACTTATAGCTACAACAGGACAGTGTTCTGTGAAATCGCCAAGGACATGGGCATCCTTGATCTGCAGCTGCATAGCAACCAGAGGATGAGAGGGAGCAATCAGAGAAGGGGGTGAACAGGGCTGTCATGTTGAATTAACAGAGAACGACACAAGCCCACAGAGAAAGATTACCCCGGGCACTAATGGAAGACTTGTCAGACTATCTGAGTCTCTTCTTCTTCTGGGCTCTTTTTATTATGTTCATTACATACATTCTGTTCTCCACAATCATTCTGATATCTCACAAAATCCGTTTTGTTCTCTTAAGCTGCATTTCCTCCGAGGTGCTTTTGTTGTAATTCCCTTGGAAACCGGATGTGAAATGAATCTTGAGTTTAGATAGTTGAGTATTGTTTCCTGTGAGATAAATCTAAGGTTTAGATACCAAACCTTAGATTCATCCCACAGGAAACAACACGACACTGTTCTTGGTCACAGTGCTTACATGATGTCCGCTCTCTCTCGCACACGCACACACGCATGCACACATGCTCACACGCACACACGCATGCACACATGCTCACACACACACACACACACACACACACACACACACACACACACACACACACACACACACACACACACACACAACAATCTTTGTTTGAGCAAAGACTACTAGCAGAAAGACCTGAGCTTGCTGAAACATTCTGCGTCAGAACAGACAACGATATGACTGATTGCTCTGAATAACCAACCGGTCTTTTGCTACGTTTACCGCCCTTTTAAGTACCATAAATTCCATACTATTGAGCACACCTGAATATAAGCTGCACCTGTCTATAAGCCGTAGGCGTCACGGTGTTGTAAAATGAGATATTAACACAGAGACTTTAAAAACTTTTTATGACTGCATTTTTCCAAACACAGCTGTAAAACGTCTCCCCATCAATTAATTAATTGCAAGCTCACATGCAGCAGCTCTATTTCCCACTTTGACAGCCATATTGATTGCCTTTAACTTAAAGTTTTTGTGTGTTTCCCATCATAAGAGGTGTGCCTGATGTGCCAAATGTCTATCCAAGACACAATGAAATAACGGTACCATCTTCCTTGCCGCATTTTCTCTCCCACCCTTCTGTCTTGCTCTTGCACTTCCTGCTAGAGAAGAGCGCTCCCTGGATGCCTCTAACCCATAAAAATCTGTACTATAGATTAGCTGCATCGTTGTTTAAGCTGCATTGTTCAAAGTGTGTGAAAAAAGTCTGGAATTTATGGTATTAGACCAGTGTGCTGGATACTTAACAGAGGGATAATGCAAGAACAGGATGGAACAAAGTAATTCTATTGGTACCATTTATAACTTCTGATGAAAAAAATGTGTAACAAATTAAACTAAACTGAACTGGTGCTGAGTGGAACCTTTGCCCCATTTCCAAATGGTCCTGAGCTCAGAGGGATGGATAATTTGGCATTCATGCATTTAGCAATTTTGGCCACACACACTGTTTCACCATAAGCGGTGAAAGCTTGCAGATTAACTGATTTGCAAGCTTATTAAGAATGAGTGCGACTGCAGCTCCCATGCATTCCTGCTGTGACACAGGACTCGGACTTCCAAGAGGGGGCATGTGGAGCCCTTACAGGGTCAAACGCTGATGTTAGATGAGAAGGCCTAACTCATTTCAAAGGGTTTTATTGGGTTGAGGTCAGGACTCGCACAGGCCAGTCCAGATCATTACTCCAGAGAATATGCTTTGCACCACTGCATCCAACTATTTGCATTTTAGTTATGCAAAGCTTGGATGCTGCTGCCCAACCATGGAAACCCATTGCATGTAGCTCTCTCTTACACTGCTCTTGAGCTGATCTGAAGATGACATGAATTTTGGAGGTCTGTAGCTATTGACTTTGCAGAAAGTCGATGACCTCTGTGGACTATGTGCTTCAGGATCTGCTGACCCCACTCCGAGTTTTCGTTGCCTAAGATTTTGTGGTTGAATTGCTGTAGTTGGTAATTGTTTTCAGTTTGTTATTGCACTACTAACAGGTGATTGGGGAATGTTTAGTGGCGAGGAAAATGTCACAGCTGGACTTATTGCACAGGTGGCATCCTATCACTGTACCACGCTGAAATTACAGCATAAGTATATTTTCACTAGTGATAAGCACCTTCTCATCCTAAACTCAGTGGAAATAAGAGTCAAGAGACCCATCAGTCGTCGATAAACCCATCATTTTAAATGATAAGTTAACATACTTTAATCTATGAGTTATAAGGGATTGGTGGTAAAATGAGGTCATCGATTTAACTCAGCAGAGCTTAGAGACAACTTCTATTACAGTATGTTGCTTGTGCAGGTATTTAAGGTTGCTCCTTTGGTCGGGACTTTCAGACATTCAGTCTTAAGTCCAAGAAAGAGATTGCCTTAGTTTAGATCAAACTGAGCAATAGATCAATTCATTCACGCAATGAAAGCACTTCTCAGGACACTAAGGGAGACAAAGTATTGAAAAGTAATGTGGTGCAATGAAGGAATCACGAAGTGGAAGAACACACAAAGCCATTTTCCTGGGGAGTAATATTGGAGACGTGTGGCATCTGAATGTAAAGAAACTGTGAAATAATTCAAGGTTGACAGCACCAATAAAAGTGGTGCATTGACAAATGAGGGAGACAATTTTCTTTTTTTTTTTAAATGACCTGAACAGCATTCTGAACAATCAGTCATCAAGATGCAAGAGAAATGCAGCCCACGTAGGCGATGACGAAAAGCTCTTTAAAATGTACAAGATTAAATGTATATGCTTTAGCAAAAAAAAACCACCCTAACCTTTGGATTTTCAAGTGTGAAAGTCACTTGTTGAGTGCTGTTGAATGTTCAAGTATGCAATATATCTGCTGGCGTCTTCCTTTGTAAAGAGGATAGACACAAGTAGTGACAACACACACACACACCTAAATGATCTGACCACACATACTATGAGACATAGCATCTTTTGTGCACACACTTGATAAGCTGTATCAGACATAATATAGTCTGGTGGATATTGCAAAATCACCCAGACCTTAGTGGGTCCTGCTGCGTGGAAACCCACACTGACGTAAACTGTTCGTGAACCGCATGAACATCCACTTGTCGGAGGTCTCACTCTTGATATTTCTCATGACAGAAAAGGCTTAAAGACAGCGCAGCTGACTGCTGGAGCTGATCCTCTTTTCTCACTGAATCACTGGTTGATAAGGTGACGTGCAGACATACACTGCCTCTCTTGACATTGTGAACACAGAGCTGTCATTTTCTCCACCAAACCTGTCATAGCTCATCAGAAAGATGTTGGAAGTACACAGAGGCAGAACGGATGAAAAGAATACTTTGTGGAAGGAATGTTTTGTCTTGAGTTTCTGACATCCTCCTTACATTTCACGGTCACTTCATTGTAGTTTTGAAGTCAAGTGTTTACTTTTTCATGCCTTAGGTTGACATGAAAATAATAAATACTGCAGCTGAGAGTGGAATCTAGAAATAGAGATTCTGTATTCTGACAGCGTATCTGTATTTGAAGATTATGGCTGTAAATCCACTTCATCCCATTGTCTTTGTCTTTCACCTTCATAGCAAACTAAGACATCTGGTCACCTTTATTGCCATGTGAGAAGAAAGGAAATGGAGGTGACAATGAGGGCAACACTCATTCTGATTTGGTCTAGACAGTAAGCCAGAAAGCAGACAGATGACATCAGAGGGCCTCTTAATTTTCATAACTATTCACCCTCCTTTCATAAATTTCACCCCCACATGACCTGCTGCATTCTTATCTCCCTACCTCTGTGTTTTATTGCTGTTCATCCCAATAAATCTCAGAATGCATAGCCTAGTCACTGAGAAACTGTTTTTCCGTTCTGAATTCACCCCCTCAAACCCTTGTTTCCTGTCTCGTGCAGCCCTATCTGAAAAGCTGGTCCCAGGACCTAGGTGTACCCATCCTGTCAGTGGACTACTCTCTTGCCCCTGAGGCCCCCTTCCCAAGGGCCCTGGAGGAGTGTTTCTATGCCTACTGCTGGGCGCTGAGAAATCACCATTTACTAGGTACATCACACAACACTGGTCATATCACAAGGCTTTTTGTCTATATACAGTAGTGCATGGTATGGAAACGGAAGAGGAATCAACTTTTACAACTGTCCCATCTGAAGGAATAGAATATTTCATAGTAATGATAAGATTAATAATGACTCAAGGTAATTAAACACAGTGCAATCTACAGCTATAACTATATCGCAACTTTTACAGACAGAAGTTTACTTGGTGTTCTGGCACTTGAAGCAAAGATCACAAAAACAAAGAAGTGAGATGCAGAGTAGATGATAAAAACTAGACAACAGAGACTCAAGACTGTCAGAATAACTCTGAGACAAAATAAATGCTTGAAGAGAATGTAGAATGTGAAGCAATAAGAAGACATCACAAAACAAAGCAATGAAACCAAAGGGAATAAAAACAATAGCAGAAAAAATCAACCTCACTTCACAAACTAAAAACGGTAAAACAGAAGGATTGAAACAATAAAAGGTGGCGTCCCGCAAGGCAACTAAAAACAACAAACAGTATAATAAAAGAATGACTTCACATAAAAACAAGTCTGTAGAAATGTGTTTTATGAACTGATTTTAAAAAGTCATTGAATCTCATTTCTTCAGGAAGATTTTTCCAAAGCCAAGTAGTTCTGACCACTAAGAGCACCTTTAGATTCAGGCCTCGGCTTTGGTGCAACCAAAATGATCCAAGGTAATGAGCAGGCTCGTAAGGGGATATCACTTTTGTTATATAGCCTAGAGCCAAATCCACATGCTTTAAAAGTGATCAGTAAAATCTTAAAATCAATTTTAAAATGAACAAAATAATAAATCCAGTAGAGAGATGTTGTGATTTGAGAGGTGATGTCATTTGTTAAAACCAGGGAGAAACATTTGCTGCATTTTAAATAGTTCAGACACAATAAACTGGTTTCTTACTATACCAAAGTGAAGGAGGGAGTTACGGAGTCAGAGAAGATGATTGCACAAAATACTAATAAATAATTACAAATATCCATATTGCGACTTAATAGCATGGCTTTGATATTGATTATAGTTTGTAAATCCAGATATTGGGACTACACAAAATTCCAGATGTACTGATCAAGGTCAGACTTGAGTCAAATATAATTGTCAGGTGTCTGGAACCTGGTTTAATGTTGGAGGATAATGGACAGAGATGATCTTTAATGAGGGTGATGGGCTTTGGAGCATTAAGATCAGATATCATTCAAATGACAGCATCGCTTACAGTCTGTACATCAGTGTTAAAAATGAAACTCCATATTAAAGATGGAATCAAAGAGAGTAACTTTTGTTTTGTCCCCTGGCTTCAGCAATGAATCATACAACCTTAAAAGCCAAGGAAACACGGCCAGTTGTAATGCTTTGCCTCTAAAATGACACATCATTCTTCATTGATGTTCACTGAAAGGAGTGAATTTTCCTGGCAGAGCAGAGAGGTGTCAGAAAATCTAATTAACACATTGAGGATTGTAAAAGCTAAGTCTCAAAGCCCCTACATCTAGTCATAAGATCAAGTTCAACTTAGTTTTCACACCATCGCAACACGTGGACTGTTAATATCCACCAGTAGCTTAAAAAACAAGGGTTTATTGTCTACAGGTTCATTGCTATTTCATTTTCCCCATGCAATAAGTAGTTATCCACTCATAGTACTAACCTGTATTTGATTTAATTTTAATTTTTTCCAAATATGATTTGTTAAACAATTTGTTTTTCCACAGTTTGGCATTTCATCTGAAGACAGTCGTATTTCATATTGGTAGTCTACAGATAATCAAATGCTCCGTGGCATCCGACCAGCTTCACTTAACCTCTGGTGCCTAAATGGAGAAGTAATTCATCTTCAGTCCAGCAATGAATAAACTCTCAGACTGACCACCAATCATTTCACTTAATGTCAGTTATCTAGAATTATTAAATAATTTTTCCACCTTAACACAAGTTGGCCAATTCTGCCGCTTCAGTGCACACGTTTCACTAAAATGTTGATGACAGAATAATGCTGCATAAGGAAAAATAAAACCTGGCACCTCAAGTGCATGACAGACAATGCTATAAATATTCGACTGAAACTTCAATGGGTTTCAGTCAAATGTTCAGGGAGAAATGATAATGGAGAACGAAAAAGAGAGGAATAGACAGCATCTGTATTACAGACATGTCTTCTTTTTGCTCAGGTCAGCCTGACACCCATGCATCTGTTAGAAAGCAGCAGCAATTTGAAAGACAGGGACATTAGTCCTGAGGAGCAGCAGGAAACTGTAGAGAGGGCCAGTGTGAGGATCCAGACCGATCAGTGTCAGCAGGAATTTACAGAATATTAAACCAGTGCAGCAATAAAGGAGATATGATGTATGATTTACGATAGATGGCTTACTGGTCACCCAGGTCCTTACTCATGATAAGGATCTTGTTCTGAAAGTGTTCTCTGTCCCAAAGGGTAAAAATTGCAGTATGCTGCCCCACTGTTCTCGAGAGGGGACTTTCCAGCCAACTATATGTAGCTAGTGATAAGGACGTAGAGAATGTACAGTACATAATGTCTTTATCCATTCAAAAAGATGAGAAAGTACCCCAAAGAGGTAAAGCTACTAAAATCTTTTCTGCACTAACAGGATGAAACCTGTGCAGAGGAATATGTATGACCTTTAGTCTCTCCTGACACAATTCAATCCATGATGACTTTGAATGAATCCAGTTTCATGCAAGAGTTTCAGTGTTAGACATCAGACATGAAACCCTCATTAAGAAGAATGATTACCGTGTCGCTTTCTGCATTTACTTTTAACATAGCAATAGAAGTAAAACACTGTTGAAATGATCTACATTAGGCTGCTAAATAAATGGCTTATTGGAGTCACTGAACCGGTACAGACTATGGGTAAAGGCTAATTTGTACTGCATCTATGTATAAAAACAGATGCCTGCATTTCAGTCGGTGTATCCATTAACTCCCACGTACCTCCATGTGTCCTTGATGTTGACACTGATGCATCCACAAGGTGGTAGCGAAGAGCCAATCGTTTTAACGGCAGAAAGATTGAACATCAAGTGTGGTATTTTACCGCTCAGTTTATTTATTCTTTTTGATGCTGATAGATATTTATTATGTCTTACTTGAATTATAGCTACAGTGTCAGGTCAGGTTTGTTATACTACTGTAATGGCAATAGTGAACTGTAAATCTGCCTTCGCTGCCTTTTGGGTCGTTATGAAATCTTAGGGCTCAGGAGTAAACACTACAGACACTCTGGTGTGGATACCCTGTGGCGCATGGTTCAGAGTATTGGGGCACCATCTTGGCTGCAAGTAGCTGCCAGAAGGGTGAAAAATACCATTTTGGATCACATTGATGACGGCTCTGATGAGCTTCACGATGATGGCTTGTGCCCTGCAGAGGTTACTCTACCCACCAACAATTTCAAGCGATAGTGCTCCATTTTGTCTGCATGCATGAGCTCTGAAAAGGTGCAGAAATACAGGCAAAGTGAGTGCAGAATATAGTTGAAAGACTCCATTGTATCTGTAATACAGCTGTAATGTTGAGCATAAATGAGCCTTGAAACTCATTTCAGAGTAAGAGTCCCCTGTGGACATTTTCTGTAAATCCTCACGTCACCTTGATCTCTCGAGAGGATTGGTATATCGCTTTGAAATTAATCAAACTGCAGCACGATGGCTGTGCGATGCCCGATGAAATTCACACGTGGATAAAGTTATTGGTACCCCTCGGTTGATAAAAGAAAAACCCACAATGATCACAGAAATAATTTATATCTGACAAAAATGATAATAAATAAAAATTCAATGAAAATGAAGCAATGAAAATTAGACATTGTTTTAACAGTGGTTCAACAGCAGTATTTCAAAAATACAGTTGCACATATTATTCAGAAGTTTAAGATCCATGAGACTGTAGCTAATCTCCC
The DNA here is from genome assembly GCA_013358685.1 of Antennarius maculatus. Lineage (NCBI taxonomy): Eukaryota > Metazoa > Chordata > Actinopteri > Lophiiformes > Antennariidae > Antennarius > Antennarius maculatus. The sequence goes on from CM023615.1 coordinate 17,909,294, forward strand.
TGGACATGGCTGCAGGAGGAAAATCAATGACAAATTGAAGGGATGGAGAAATGCGAATGGTAACAAAAAGAGCTCAGAACAACCTCCGAAGACGTTAAAAGTGAGCTCCAAGGTCGAGGTACATCAGTGTCAGATTGCACCATCTGTCGCTGTTTGAGCCCAAGTGGACTTAAATTGAGACTACCAAGGAGGACACAGTTGTAGAAAACAAACCTTAAAAAAGCCGGACTGGAATTTGCCAAACTTCAATCTGTGCAAGGTACAATGACATCTCATGACTATCAAGGTATCCTAGAGAGAAATATACTGCATAGTGTCAGAAGGTTGGTCTCAGTCACAGGTCATGGGTCTTCCAACATTTTAATGACCCAAAACACACATCTACAAGAATGGCTAAGAGCAAAACATTGAACTATTCCGAAGTGGCCTCTATGAGCCATGATCTGCCGACAGGTGCAGATCATTGTCAGTTGCAGAAATCATCTGATTTCAGTGGTTGCCTCAAACGATTGTGTAACAAAATATTAAATTAAGGCTACCATCGCTGTTGTATTTTTTTAAAATAGTGTTGAAACATACTTCAAAAGAATTGTTTGATTTTCATTGGTCAATTTTCAGTATTTTTTTGTTTATTATTAAATTTGGCAGGTTTAACTTATTTCAGTGGACACTGTGGTTTTTTCGTTCATGAACAGAGGGGTAGCAACAATTTTGTCCACGTGTGTGCATCAGAAGACAAAGTGTGATTCTCAATGTTCGTGCAGAAAACAAGGCACCGTTTGAGGAACATCTGACTGTTGAGGCACACAATGTCAAACTGACAATGATGGCATTGTAACATGTTTGTGTTGTAGAACAAGATGTTATCTTCGTGTGAAACAGCCACATATTCAGCTGTTTTACTGTCTAGATAAGAGATTATGACCTTTGATGATGGGTAGCCTGCTTTTTTTTTCTCATAGATGCAGGGAAAACTTGATATTTTTCTCTCATGCTGGCCTGCCTTTGGGTTCCTTCATCACATGCATTCCCCCCCCATTTCCTTCTCTTTTATCATCTCTCTAAAAATTTCTGTCTCCACAGGTTGGACCGGAGAGAAAGTGTGTCTGGCTGGTGACAGTGCGGGAGGAAACTTGTGCGTGACGACATCGATGCGTGCTGCTGCCTTTGGTGTTCGTATGCCAGATGGCATTGTGGCTGCCTACCCAGCGACCCTGCTGACTGCCTACGCATCTCCCTCCCGCCTGCTAACACTTATGGATCCCCTGCTGCCGCTCAGTGTGCTCTCCAGGTGTCTCGGTGCCTATGCAGGTATGTGTGCGCATGTTTGTACATGTGTGTGTAAAATAATCAAGCCAGGGATCTGCTGTTTATTAAGTGAAATGGAGACTAAATTTAGAATTATTCTTTCATTTCTCTGCTGTTTTCTACTCTGTATCATTCATAAATTACTTTAATTTAGTTATATGGTGATAAATAACTGCCTGTGTGGTTCAAATATTTTGGTTTTTATGTTAAGATTTTTTTCCTTTCCACCACAGAAACATCATCATTCAATCTACTCCATTCCATTTGAGCAACTGGTTTAACCGTGCCTCCAGATTTTTAAATCTGACCAGCAGATGAAATTTAGTACCAACAACAATACTATGTTTGCACAGCCTTGACTAGTTTGAAGAAAAAAAGAATCACATGAGATCTATACCTGATATTCTGTATAACACAATGCTTGTAGTGTGATGACAAATAAGCCTGAAGTAATCGGGTAACAATTAAGAAAAATTTTAAAATACCCAATTATCGTAAAATACTTCCAGTTTGAGTCACATCTGTGTTGTTTATCCTTTGAAAACCTTCGCTTCAAATAAGCTTGGTTTAGTGGATTGTTTTATATATCTTGTCATTGATGCATGTAAACTGCAGGAAAAGCTCTTCCAATCCATTTTATAAATTGTCTCACAAGACAAAAAAGGGACTTGATTAATTGACCTGCTACTCAAAACTCCAGAGATGTTGTTTATCCTTGCTGCTTTTCAGTAGCTGAAGTAAAACACCATTTTTATTCAATCCTACTGTCATTGCTGTATATTGCCCCGTGTAATACAAAGTGGTATGTGGCAATATTGAACTCATTCTCTGCTTTTTACCCACATCTGCTGTTATTTCCTCCCTATTACTTTTTCATCTTCTCTGTTGTTGTTCATTCATACTTGTAGAGGGATAACAAAGACACACTTAATCCCTGTTGTAAATCTGTCTTTGCTTACCAACCTGTCCTCTGTGACGTCTCGTCTAGGCACTGATCCGCAAACAGAGACGCAGATAGAGAAAGTGAGCACCCTCAGCTCGGTGAGGAGAGACACGGCACTGCTGCTTAAAGATTTCAGACAAGGCGCCTCCAACTGGATCCACTCTCTGCTGGATTCAAACAGAGCCTCTGCTTCCCACAGCCCAGCTGCAGGAGTGCCAGGAGCCGCTGGTATGCCACCTACTGTGACTGTTCATGAATGTTTGTCTGCGTACATATGAAATGAGCAGGGGATGTTGGACTAGATGTGGTTGTCATAAATGTATGCCTCTACTGCTATTTTCCTTAAAGTTTCCCAAAGAAGACATCTGCTCGTGTGTCAGATTACAGCGTGTGTTATTTAAGTGCCATAAGTGCAACAGCTTCAACTGAAAGTTTATTACCATATGAAGGTGGTCACGGGCATGGATCCCCTTTATCCGGTATTTAATAAATCAATTATGGCTTTATTCCACCATGTTGTATTCCACTCCTGCAGCCCCATTCATATCCATTCACCTCTTCCGAGCAGCAGGGCTTTGACAGTTATTAATTGTAGCCACCGTAAATCTGGTGGCAAATTGTAATTTCCCTGGTGTCCCCTTAGCTAGGTGACACCCTCACAGCTGCAAAACTCAATCTAATGAGAATGTCATTGGTGAGTGTACATTATTAAAAGGCCATCATGGTGCTGAGATGGTTTATTATCAAAGATATGGGAGATGGGTCATGCTTTGTGAAAAGGCTGAGCTGCATTTTGACAGCTTGGGGCGATCGCATCACTATGGCTACATTTGAATTTCCTCCACACACTTTTCTTGCTGATATATGTCCTTTTGCATTTTGGGCTTTTAACTATTGGCTGTCAACCAAAGGGCATACAATAAATGGAAACGATGTAATAAGTGAAAGTAGTGTTTTGTTTTTTATTCCGTCCTTCACATGATGTTGAAGTACATTTGTGTATCCTCTCCTATATAAACGGCATGTGTTGTGTGAGGTTAATGGTTTCAATTAATCTTTTTTTTTTTTCATTAATTTGTTTTCCCTTTACCATCTCATCCATTAGATACAGTGAGGAAGAGCATTTCAGAGGCATCCATCTCTTCTCCTCACGCCAGCCCCCCCGTGCCCTCAGAGCCTTCAGATTTTGCGAACAGGAAGTTGTCTGTGAAGAGCCAGACTTGCCAGGACTTAGGACCCTGCAACAGCTCAACTTTGCACAGTTCACCGTTGCTCCAAGAAGACGCTGTACGTCCCACCTGAATGTATTTGCAGAGACAAAATCATGTTCCTGGTTGATTTTTTTTCAGAGGAAAATTAAAGTATTAGACAGTTAAGAGCTGCTGTTGCACCTTATTCATACATATTGTTATTCTTCACACATTGGATTGATGGCCGGCTTGGGAAAACAGCAAGGGGGGAGATGACGCTAGATTTTAAGATGGAATTATTCAGTCAGCAGAAAGTTTTTGGAGTATTTTAATTAGTACGAGAACAGTGTTCTCAGTGTAAATCTAGTCCATTTTAAATATTTGATACCTTTGCCCATACATTTTGTAAATCCTTGACATTACTTCATCCCCTCTGCTGCTCAGTACTGTCTTAGCTTGCCTGAATTATTTCGTATCTCTTCTTCAATGTAGGCAGAGGATGTGAAATTCTTCCTCTCAAAGGACGTAGATTCATCTATGTCTTGCGACCTGTCTTCAGTGGCCATACCTCCCCCTGCTGGAGAGCGGGGATCAGAGTTGGAGCCCTGCAGGGAGTTTCCCCTTGGGTTTGAACCACTACGCACAGAGAAGCTGGCTGAGATGAGAGTGCAGAGCTCTCCAGTGGTCAAGGATCCTTTCTGCTCTCCTCTGCTGGCACCAGATAGCATGCTGAAAGGGTTACCACCCATACATATAGTGGTAAGAAGAAGCTCAAGCTGTAATGATTAGTCTGATGTTCATGGGGAAATGGGTGAAATGACATTCACACAGTTAATTGTAGATGTCGGTCCCTCAGTGTGAGTTTTGATATGTAAATTGGTTGAAGCGCCTTTTGAGCCCCCAGTAAAGTTTTGTGCTGCACATATAATCCTCTATAAGAGAAATACTTCATGTATTTCTTAAACAGGTGTTAAAATTAAAATACATATTGTTAGAGATGCAGTAGCAGACCAGGATTATCATTATTTTTTTTATATTGGAGAATGAAAGGGAGTAGAGAGAGGCTTAGAGAGTTGAAACAAAGCAGCTTGCAAATGTCAAGAGATGGAGGAGCAAGGACTGCATACATTATTGTATCGGTTAGATTTTTGATGAGAGAAATGTGGGAGGTTGGAGCCTGCTCTCTCTCTTGTGGGATGTGCATATATGAAAATTAAGAAATCTATGCTGAATTTTAAAGTAGACAATAGCGCAGTGAGAAGAAAAAAAGAAAAGCAGAGTCTGGGACACTTGACATCCTTTTCTTCACTCCTAAATTAAGATTCTTGACATGACTGAAGGAAATCTCAATTTGCCGTTCTCCATACCCACCCCTTTCCCTCCCTCTCATCATTCTCTTTCTCTCCCCCTCCCTCCCTTTCAGGCTTGTGCATTAGACCCCATGCTGGATGACTCCGTGATGTTTGCCAAGCGTTTGAGGAGCATAGATCAGCCCGTTACGCTGTGCGTGGTGGACGACCTTCCCCATGGCTTCCTCAGCCTATCGCAGCTCTCCAGGGAGACTAGGGAGGCTGCGAAAGTCTGCGTGGAGAGAATCCGGGCCGTTTTCACCCAGACGGAAACACCCCCAGAGCCGCGCAAGCACCGGAAGCTGGAACGGACAAATAGGGGTGTTTTGGTCTCCTCTGGGGAAGCCAGTTCTCTCTTTGTTGGCCCCATTGGGGGAGTGGAGCCAGCAGCTGGGAGTAAAATTGCTGATGGACAGGGCTTAGTTGCCGCGGCAGCCCAGAATAACACTGACACTGGTGGTGTTGGGTTAGATTAAAAAGAGGGACTTTAGTTACCCGAGGAATGAAGGGAGAATGAGTAAATAAAAGTCAAGACAGATTTGGGCAGTGCAATACTTGAAAGGTGGAGAGGAAGTATCCTTAAGGCAGGAAGAAGTGCATTCTAGGATATTGCCCAATTTATGAAAGATAAAAAATAGAGGGGTTTAAATCCATTTTCATTTGCTGTTTAATTCTTTTAACTAGTTTGTGGAATGTAATGAAGTGACACAAGTCTTGCAGACAAAAGAACACATCCACAAGGACAGTCGTGATCGAGAATAAAATGTTAATTTTACCATCTACTTAAATCAAAGAGCAGGTCTTACCCACATATGCTACACGCACATGCCATACACACATACACACAAAGAAGAGTTGCCATTAGGCAGCAGAGGCTCAGACATAACAAAGCACCAACGATTCTTGAGACAAGTCCAGAATGGGTGATTCATTTGGGCCAAGACGGTCATTTGTGTCCCTAATCAGATAGTCGTAGGAAGACTATATGGTTCTGTATAGTCATCCTTGTCGAAATGGCCACTTTTTCTTTTGGAAGCCACTTTAAATCTCTCTTAATAACTCCACATTGTGTTCTCCATTATGCCAGTTTGGCAGTCGATACAGCTCACTTTGTGCCCACTGTTGACTCCCAAATAGAATTAGAGCGCTAAAACACGACAGACTGAAAGAAACGGCTCCACATTGGATGAATTCTTTTGTTTCTTGAGATTCTAGGTTTTTAATCATGATATTAACCTTATGCAGTGTTACAATTTGTTATTTTCATTTTTTTTCCAATTGCTGTATTTTAATCCCTGAATTATTATTGGACATTCTATTGTGTTGTACACATAATTATTTATTCTTATTCTGTTGATTCCATTTATGAGAATATTGTCATTTACCTCTGTTTCTTTGACACAGCTGCTCAGACATCCCATTCCAATCAATGTCATGCATACCAATGGGATCAAGTAAATTTGTAGCGTTGGTATTAATAATGGAAATATAGCATTTTATTGCAATTTTGGTGGCGATGTAGAGATGAGTACTTACTTTAAAACTTTGTTCCTGTCTCATTGAGTCATTTAAGAACAATCATAGTTTTCAGATGTCTGAAGGAGCCACATTGTTTTTGTATTTTAAGACTGGAGATTGGTGCTGAATATTCTTTTTCTGTGTACCAGAGATGAGAGAGCAGGAAACCACCCGCCGCCAGTTATTACTACACATTTCAAACTCCACTGCACTGATTCAGGCCATCCCCGGTCCTCACCGGGCATTAGTCTGTGGCTTTTCTCTGCACAGCACATTTCAAAGTACCACTTCTCTAGAGCCAAAGAATGTCTTGTCAGACAAAATGTTTCTACGAATCAGAGGCTTTTAGCCAAAGCACCAGGACCCTGAGCAAGAAAAGAAATTCTGTGAGCGCAGTGTAGAAGCCATTGAACTTGTAGTTGGCCAACTAGAAGTGGCTGGTGGCCCAGATTTCTTTGCTCCCTCACATCACCGTGTGAGATGACTTTGTTTTTCAATAACCTAAGGACACTACTCTGAACAAGCTGCTCCCAATGAACTTTGATGTACAAAAAAAGTCCTTCAGAGGATCAGTACCTCTATCAGGTCCAACTAAATATAGAGATGCCAACAATGCTGTCAGTGTTCTGCCCTTCCCTGGTAACAGGACAAGGGTTGCCAGGTCTGCAGAGAACGGATGCTGTGTGATGAATAGGATTTAGCTGAAGCTCCAAGTACAACCCCCCCCCCCCCCCCCCCCCGTAGAAGAGCAGGATTTTCATCCACAAAATCATGCTACAGGATTAGATCATGCTCGGTTCTGTCAGCTCGTAGTACTTACTGCAGTATTTTAAGGCAGACTGGTAGAGAAAAAATACAGCTGTGAAGGGGAAGAAAGTAATACACTCATCCTCTTGGAAAAATGCTTGTGTGAAGTTTATACTTGTTTTACTATCCTCCATTTATGCTGGCTCTGCACTTTTTGGAGTAGTTGATCTGTAGATCGGTGCAATTATATTTTAAGCCTGAGCTTGTATACATGCTATATTCTCTTTACTTTGTCCTAATATGTTTGGCTCAAGTTGAGTCTGCATCATTTGTGTGATCGCGCCAGCCTCTGCTGAGTGACAATGATTCACACATGGGCTGGTCCTTGTATGGCACTTTACAGTCCAGAAACTATTTCTACTATGAAATCTCTGTCATTAATTTGTGACTAAGTTACAACCCAATGGAACAACACTTTTTATGGTCTATAATATACATTGACTATAGGACTGACATCGCTGCTGTCTATGATGCCCAGCAGAGCTCATTGATTGTCAGCACTTAATAATGTTTTGCCCTCCTTGTCTTTTTTTTTTTTTTTTTGCCCACCCCTGATTGCATCTCACCCTTGATGACCACTCACATATGAGTCTAATTTAAGTCCAGAGAAATCCACCAGAGAGCTAATCTGGTCATTTTCCCAGAGGTGTGCCTGTGTTATCTTTTAGTTTTCTTTATTCCTGGTATTTTTGCGGTTCGAATGATTCCTGCATGCCGTCTGCAACTTGGAGCTTCATGTAGAATGGTTGCCATTCGTGTTGATGCTGGATTCAAGTGTGGGATTTTTTTTACTACCCATAGAACAACTTTATAATCACAAAATTTCCCTCTGTAGTCATTCAGTATATTTTCTTCTTGTTTCATTATCAGGTAGTACAGCTTAACTCGAGTTTTAACTCTTTGAAACTTCTTCTCTCTAGAGACTTTCTTCACCCAAGGTTGATTGAAGTGCAATGCAAAGTGTAACACTTTGCGAAAATTGCCAACTATCGGTTTCAATGACTACGCTTTAGCTTAAGCTATGCTGTTACACACATATACAGTAATACACTTTTTATCGAGTTTCTGTGATAAATGTCTTGATGCCATGTAATGTTATGTGTCTGAATCACCTCATGCGCGTTTTTCATTCCCAACAGTCGATCTAATGACTGAGTAAGATCAATGCATCATATTACCTTAACCACTCCTCTGATATATTTTATAATTGGAAAAAACTCATTTCAGGTATCAGATGTTCAACATCTCTGGTCGAGCTTTCAGGCAGAACCACAGACTGCAGCAGGTGTGTGCTGTCTTTGCTGTTTAGTGTTTGCTGTTAACTGATATAGAAGATGCTGGTGCTAAATGTACGAGTCCTTCCACATTGTAAAATGCAGTTCTAATGTAGAATATTAATTTTGTTTAACAAAAACAAGCCATAGACTGGAAACAAAGTTGTTTGTTTGTTTTTGCTTTTAATTTTTTATTTTATTCAAGACACCACAAGTGCAAACCTCTGAATAAAAATATATATTTAATAATCCATGACTCATGCAGATTTATACTTGCATCTGATTGCACATTGTGTGGAAAAACTGCTTTTTCTTTGCATTTTTCTTGATAGAGAACAGTGAAAAATGCTCTTCACCTCAACTACACACAGTTAAGTCCTGTTTTTATACCATATTTAGAATATGTAATGATACTGCACTCAGAAAAATGCATTATGCTTTGAGGAGTAGACGATTTAAGTCACTTTAGTCAGTCATAACAGGGGTGGATACGTATATTAAATCAATGGACTTATCTATACATGAGAAAAAATGCTCAAATCAAGCATTGTTGACATTTTGCTGTAAAGACCCATTTCAGAAACTGCCAATGTGTCTTATGAAAAGAATTTTATTTGCCAGTGTGGATTTTTAACTGCACTTGGCAAGCAGCGGTTGTTAATTCTGCCCCCTGGTTGGCTGGTTTCTTCCTCCATTGATTTTTATCTAAATAAATATATTCTCCCATGAACCTGCTGTCCTGTCGTGTTCAAGTCAATAAAGGAACCTTTTCTCAGTAATGATCAAACTAAAGGTTATACAAAACGTCACTGAGAATAATAGACATTGTAATTAAACTAAGCTGATGAGATGTTCTTGGTATATCTGACTTTTTATGATTATGATTTGTGTGATTCCAAAAACTATTTTTGAATAATGCCACAATCTTAATTTAATTAGGACTGGGAGAGCTGTTGCTTAGAGAGACATTTTAATCACAAAAAGTGATCAAATCCAAAATCACAAAATGCAGTGAAAAGGTGAAATTTTGAGACAAACTGGATGTTATAGATTTTATTCTAAAGTTCCATTTAAACTTGAGTGCACCATCAGCCATGTATAAGAAAATAACTAATAGACAGCGATGTCACTGTAATGTCAAATGATGTGAATTAAAAAATTCCTCCTACTTCTTTAACCCTGAAATCTGTCTCTTAGCCTCTTGTGTTTATCCAGTGATAGAGTGTATTTCCAAAAATAAAAGATTCAGGTCTAATTTTTTTTACTTGTTTTGTGTCTACATACAGCATATCTTCTAGGTATGTATCATTGTCCCAGAACTGGATTATGATCGTGGCTCTTAAAGGAAAAAACATCTGTATTTAAGGAATTTGTATATAGGAGTGCGTGCATTTGGTGCACATAGAGGAAAAATCCATATCAACAAGATTTAATTTACTTTCAATTCTATTTAGCAACCAGTTAGATCTCATACAACAAAATATTAATTTAACCGAGGAGGTCAAGCATCATCCGCTCCAGCACTGCTTACTTGTAAGGAGTACGACCTCTAATGAAAACACGAACACAATCAACGATGGCATTTTTAACACGTGGACGTGTCGCATTCTCGAAGCACGAGCGGAACCGGGAGCGCGCGTGCACTCACTTCGCCATCCACCATCCAGAAAGAGCTTGCCGGAGGGTCCACGTGCACTGAAGGGGACCTGCTTGCACGCGCCCGGCTCTTCCCTCACACTAGCTCGCGCTCGATCCGCGCTCCGTGCTCGAGCCGCCCCTCGGTGCGCGCGCCCGAGCAGAGACAGGCTTCAGAGATCCCGGCGAGCAGAAGAGCGACGGCGGGAGAGAGAGAAAGATGGAGGTGAGAGTCGGGGAGAGATTCTTGTACCTGGCGGTTCTGTCCTGCGTCTTCTGCGCGGATTCAGTGTTCGGAAAATACGTCAAAGGCATCGTTAACACCAAAGAGGTGAGCGTTGTTTGTTTTTTTCTCTTTAATTAGTTGCGACATTGCCACCACAACCGACTCGGAGCAGCGGGACTCGACTGCGTACCAGCACGCAGGTGTCTCTGAGGCTGACTACCGGATAAACAGCGTTAAGTTTCCTCGAATATTAAACAAACACACCTGCATCTCTTCTGCCTTGAATTTTGCGCCGACTGCGTGTGAATCATCAGTGGCGTATGTTTCCAACCCCAGAATGGGAGTCTTTGGCACCATTGTTGCCCCAGTAAGCGGCATCCCACTCGGCTACCAGCCGTGCTTCAGCTCGTCTCCGAACCGAACGCAGCTTTACGGGCATCCGGTCGTAGCTTCGCTTCGCTCATGTCTGTTTGTGTTCAGGGGGAGACGTTACAGGTGTGCGTCATATGGCGTCTGGGGCGCAGCGCTTGGATTAATGGGGATCCGTGTATAAACTGGCTCAGTCCATCTCTTGCAAAAGGTTCGCGTGTTTTCTCACAGATCGGCATTGACATCATTTGCAGCTCTGACAAGATCTGCGGGCATGAAATTGTAATTTGTGCAACCTTGCAGACACTGTGGCTCTGGGTCATTTGTGATTCAGGAGACTTTACCACCTGCTGTTCCTCATATCTGGTTGGTTTTCTCAAGAGGTTGTGCATCAAGTTGGACATACAAGAGTTGTGCAGAAGGGCCTTCTACTTTTTCTGAGAGTACAGTAGTAATTCTTTGACACATCATGGAAATCCTGTGGAATCTCTGCAGAACTTTGTAATCCAAAGTATTTATCTCCAACAAAAGCAGCAAAACTTCCCAATTGAAGCATTTTTCCCCTCATAATTTATTAAATGATTATAATTTATTGTCTCAACTTTAATATTTGATCTTTCAGACATTTTTATTTTCTGCTTAATGTTGCCTGTTCAGAAATACAGTACTGTATCTCTCCTTTGAAATGCTGTGTGAATATCTGCACCAGCTATGTGCATTCAGTTGTTTTACATACCACAGGTTTTCACTTGTTGCCAAAATAAAATGTGGAAGATGAAAAATAGTGAAATACTCACCGCAGCATCAATATCACATCACTTTTTTTGGCTCACCCCAAAAAATAAGAACAAATCAAACTCCAGGCAGTTTGGGAAAACAATTCACATTCACATTCCAGCTTGCTGATTTGTTAGCCTGACTTTGTCTCTGAGAAAAAGAATTTAAAAACATATATTGATTTGAAACATTAGATGTTTTAATCCTCAGGATGATGAAACAAGAAACATTCGTCCATCACTGCTGCAAAGATGTCCTTGAATGCAGCACTGAACATTTTTTTGGTTATAATTAACAGTTAATACATTTCTAAAATATTTTGAAATGTTTTCCCATCAAATCATTTAGAACTAAAAAAAAAAGCTTTTCATTTGCAGGTATTTCCATCTAATAGATTTCTGCCAAGAGATTTTATTTTTAATAATTCTTCATTCATACTTAAAATCTTTGAATAGTGGTTTTTATGTTAACAGACTATTTATCTCTGCGTAGGACCAGAAGTTGCTGCTGTTTTTGTATGTTTGATTGTTTATATGTCTGTGCAGGATTACACTAAAACCCCTTGAAATATTTCCATAGAACGTGGCAGAAGAGTCGGGCATATGGCAGAGAAGTACCCATTAAGATTTTTGGAGTGAAAGGAATTGTTTGAACATGGCAGATATATATTTTTTCTAATTGTCACTTTCCCATAAAGCACTGCAGGGATTATCACGAAACTGACTGGAATGGTGGGCCAAAGATCACGGGGGAAATCATCATCAGATTTTGGAGTGGATCTGGACAAAGAGCTGGGTCCATGAGGTTTTTCTCTTGTGTAGTGGAACCCCGAGGGCAGCCATTTTATCGGCACACAAGTCTTGTTGGAATTTAGATTAGGGTTCATTTTAATTGAAAAGGACTGTTGAGCCTTGTCGGAGGTACATGCGCTCCACTGAGAGCCCTTCTAGTTGATAAATGTGGTCATATTTAGGGCGTTGCTGTATTGTTAGATAAATGGACTTTATTTCTTGATTTTTTATTTTTTTTGTACAAAAAAATTTCTTGAGTTTTTCTCATACTTCTAAATAGTCCAAGAATCAGCAGAAACACAGAGCGCTCTGGAGAACTCCAGGCAGCACAGAACTTGACATATTGATATTGTGTGTGAATGTCCACGTCAGTGTGTGTGTGTGTACAGCTTAGCACCTCATCACTCTTGCTCATGAATTCCTGCCCCAAGGTCATCCAGTCAGCCCGCACCACATCCCCTTTCGGGCACAGACAGACAGACAGACACACACACACACACACACACAAAATGAACCCAAGGCCCCTATCCCCTTCGGTCCCGTGTTGCTGCGGCTGTTGGCTGCATCAGCATCTGCAGAGACTGAGGCAGATTTGTAAACTGACAGACGTAACTCATCATCCGGAAGGATGAACTCTTGCAACCTGTGGCATGGCTTGAGATACACACAAGCAAAGTTATGCAAAGTTATCAGTAGCTCAGACAAGTCAGCAGCTTTATTTGGGCTGATCAATGTGTTCAATTGGCTTTAGCGACTTGCGGTGTGTGTGGAGGCACTGATAAAGCTCCCATCGGCTGTAGCCGCAAGGTCAGACGAAGAACGATGCTGTTTTGAATCCAGCTGGGAAAATTTGGCAAACAAATGTAAAAAAAAACCTTTGCCCTCCTTTGACGGTCAGCGGCACGGCCCCTTGAGCAAGGCAGTTAATCCACACTGGGCTTCAGGCAGCTTCCCCTGTGTCGATGTCCATTAAGAACTGCAGTGGACTGATGGTAGACTAAAGCAAAGTCTTTGTCTGACCTGAAGTTCTCGGTAACAATTGGACAAATCAGACTTTTTCTAACTGGTGTTACAACTTTTTGAATTTTCTGAATGATTCAGGAAAATGCTGATATTTGAGATTCTAATATTTAACTTCCATTCCTCTCGTTCTTTACCCTGGAATTACTTTGGTCTTTGCCTGTGTGATGTTGCTAATGCTGTGGATTAGACCACATTCCTCTTGTGGTCAGCTGGTTGTAGTTGGCATTGTTGCCTGGTGACGTCCATCCATGAATTTGAGGTGGGTGGGAGGGCATGAGGGAGGTGACCTCTGAAGGAACTCTTGAAGGAAGGGAGGGCTGTGTTTGGCTGTCGAGTTGCATACAAGCAGCCTTCCTCCGGAATCACTCACTCAACTATTCTTAGTGCATTTAAAATTTAAATTTTTTCCTCCACTTATGAGAGCAGTGAAATGGCTTTTGATGAACGTTGAGGAAAAGAAAGAACTGATTAAGAGATAGATCCTGGATTCAGATAAAATTTTCACTTTCTTGAACATTGTGCCTTTGAAAGGTTTTTTTTCAATATCAAGATAAATAATAACAGGCCTATCAATTTAAAAATAAACAGACATGGCAAACTCATAATGTTCCACCACGCTATAGGCAATTAGATTCAGGCTGTGCATAACGAAAGGGGGCGGTCAGGGTATAGTGATGGAGAGGATTTATTCTTGTGGGTATTAAAAATTGCTATAGACTGAATAAATTGTCTTCAATTTCCGCGTTGATTAGACCAGAAAAGGTGTTTCAACTTTTGTCTTTTGAAAGTAATTGAAAATGAATACAGCCCATAAAGTTATTTTTCTCATTTAAAAATGTTACACACTCATTCTTAGCTTAGCAGGTCCTTCCCTTCATCCAAAAGTCAACATCTTATATCTGGTGCAAAAAACACAATGACAGATGATGGGGTTGATATCACAGTAGTAATGAAGTCAAAAGCCCAAGTGGCTAATGTCTTATTTTCATTCATGGCGCATCCTGTCATGATATAAGCCAGTTATGATTTCTGCAGTACCAACAAACAAGGATTTGAAAGTCACTGACAAATACTCACCGTTGACATTGAAGTAAGTTTTTGGGATCTTCAATGTGCAGAATTTACAACTCATTCAGTCGCATTTCGTTTTAAATGAGGACATTGTGATTCTGTTCAGGTGGGTGTGCAGGTTTGTGCATGTGAGGGAGTGTTTTCATGTGTCCATATGCTTCATTCAGTGTGTGGATGTGTGGTTGCATGTCTACAAAGTGTGTGCGTGTGTGCGAAACACCCACAGAGTGTTTGCGTCGCTGCACGGGTGTGTTTGTGTTGCACCGTTGTGTAACACTGACTAATGAATCATTGAGAGGCCCGGCGGTCCAGGGATGACTTGACTAGCTGATTGGTAATTAATTGTTAATGAGGCTTAGCAAGCAAACGGGGATCTGGAGAGAAACAGACAGAAAGCTCCTGAGATTAAAGGACAAACTGTCAGGGAAGAAGAAAGAGGGGAGAGATGGGGGGGGGGGGACCGAGAGATGCTGGATTGACCGGATATCGTATCGAGGTACTTGATTAATTGGGTGTACATGCACATGAGCGAGCACACAAATACGTTTAGTGGGTGGCTGAATGATTCTGCATCACAATGCAGCGGCCAAGGGGAAATAGGAAGACTAAAAGGGGATTAAGGTAGACACCTTATCCACTGTTGCTGTTCTCCAGGGCTCAGTGTCTTTTTCTACTCTCCACTGACACACACAAACTCTCTCTCACACACAAGCACACACACACAAAGCTGCAGCGGGCTAACTAGCATCCCCTGGGTTTAGTCGGTGACGTTAGATGAATACCTTGAGCCTGATGGTTTCTGAAGTGCTGCTGGCACCATGAACAAAGTGAGGGGGTGAAAGAGGAACAGGTTTCATCTGTCCCGTCCGTCACGATTTCCTCCCAGAGCTCAAATCAAATCCAGCAGAATATTGTTTTTCCACACATTAACAGTGTTAATCTATCCTTACTAGTTGGACTGAAGCTCATTCTGGGCACACATTGTATTTTTTTCATGTGGAGAGCTCAAATACTTTTTCAATATTTTTTTCACAATTTGCTAGGACACAGAAAAGTACTGAAACACTGCGTTTGCTTTTCGGGACTTTTAATCAGTTTATTTGTGTGTTTCTATTGGTTACTAGTTTTAAGCTCTTTTTGTGACAGAGGTGCCTCAGATGACGACTTCCATCACATAACTCATAAAAATGACACTTTATAGATGCATCGCTGCGTACTGCAGATGCAATTTTAAAATGTGGATAATTAGTTCTGAACAATAAACTTAATCTTAGACAAGCAGTTAACAGTTGCAATGAAGGGACACAACTTATCGATTCCATATCAATCCACTTGACAATGTCAGCTCACGCATCATTTGAATGAAGAAGAAGAATTTAATGATGCTCTTGGGGGGAAGTTATTTTTTCCAACTCTTAGTTATTCACACTTTGTGTGTGTGTGTGTGGTGTGTGTGTGTGTGTGTGTGTGTGTGTGTGTGTGTGTGTGTGCAGGCCCTTGAAACACACACACACACACACAGGGGCCATGAGGTGAGAGGTAAAGCGACAAGCGGCTCCTTTGTGGTGCACTCAACGAGTAAGTTGTGAGGCGACGATGCTTTGCTCAAAGGCATCTTGGCAGTGCTCAGGGGATGAACTGGAAAAATTCAAAAATGTCTTCACTGCATATACTGTATAATCTGAACAGACATGCATATAAAGTGCAGCTTGACTGTTTGGTGGAGGCGTGCATACACAAAGCTCTAATTCTAGTTTTCTTAAATGAATCAGTTTGTGGATAAGCAGACATTTGTGTCAATGTGTGATTTTTTTTTATTTTCTGGAAACTAAAACCTTCATCTCAAAAACATTCATCTCAAAGTTGTTGTGCTTGTTTTTCTGATGATCATTACATTATAGTGCTTCCAACTGTGTGGCATCAATTCGGAGAAGGACCCTTCTCATTTCAGTGTGTCAAATCCCCAGAGCATGAAACCAAGACGTCCTTGTTGAGTCTGTTGACGATCGAAGACTTTGTGATGAACTGGAGGACTCATTGTGACCAAGGACATCAGATCCCGACTTCATTAATATATGAAGACAGTAGTATTAGTACATTTTGGAAATTCAATAAAATCATTTTATCAGACCTGTACAAATCTTTCAAGTGTGACCAAACCTTGTGTGTTTAGAATTGCTTCAAAACCTGCCTCACATATAAAAGTATAAACAATTTTTAAATGGAGAAAAGGTTTTCTCAAGTGAGTCGAGCATTTTGAAATCCTTTCCCATTCTGGTGTGTGTTTGTTTGTTTTCTAGCAAAGCTCAAAGAGATGCCTCCTAGCAAGACAAAGATGTCCCATGCTCTGATTAGCTGCTCTGAATGCTGTTATTTGGTAGGAATTGTATCACTCTTGGTAATTTGAAGGACAAGAGCAGGACAGGAGTGTGTCTGAATGAACCACTTTGTCTTTTGATGTTTCTATGGCAGCTTCAAACGAAGGCATCCTTAGGTTACTATGACTTTAAGGCTGTACGAGTGTGTGACCGATGCTCATGGGTGCTTGTGTGTGTGTCTGTGTGTGTGTTTGTGTGTCTGCATCCAACGAGGTCTTTCATAGTCCTTGCCTGTACTGAGTTAAATGATACCCCCAATCATCCCAACTAGACCACCACTTAGACCCCCCTCTCTGGTTCAGTGAGTCCCTGTGTTTATCCGGTCGTCATGGTTACAGCAGGGGACGCAGACCAGCAGTAGTGAGTCTCGGACTTCGGTGGCTTTTGGGCTTTGCCGTGAGTTATAACCCAGAGGCTCCGGCTCTGACCAAGGATGAAGCTGGTTGGCAGCGTGTGAAATACGGCTGTGGGTTTGTTCGTTGTGATATATGGGAGCAGCGGAGCTGAACTGCGTTACACCGTTCTGGTTGCACTTTATTTCTCAGCACAGAAATTACTGTGCTTATTGAACGCGGGCAGAGATAATTAGGCTATAATGGTGCACAGGGAGAGTTCTTCTGGTTGGGTGAGGATCAAGAGATCATAACAACCAATCTGGAGGCTCATTTTAAGAAGCAAGGTCAGAAATGTGCAACTCAGTTTTGGGTATGGTTGGACACAGAGTGTGAATAAAGTGGTGATTTTTTTTTTAGATCCAGTTGTTTGAATATTATGTCTATTATCATATCACATTTTGAAATGAGAGATGATCAGTCTGGTCTATCAAATTTTTGCTGATTAATCTGATGTTGGTGAGCAGGGAAGTGGCAGGGCGATTCCTACCAACTAAAAAGCATTTACTACAAGGCTTGAATCCGACGCGGCTCGACTTTAGTGTCATTTGTCTAAATAAATCCATCAATTGTTGTATTAATCTTGCACAAGTAGCTTTTAATTTTTCTTAAAGATTTGATGTCTCACTCAGGTTCAAGCCTCCTAATGTATCTTACTGCCTCAGGAGGGCCCACTCACACCGGGCAGCCATCCAGATAAGGGAGACGGTGTAAACAACTTATAAATGATGTGGTGTTAGAGCTGCGATCCATATCTACAGAATGCATCTGCACCACACAGCTGTGTAGATTATACATGTATACGATCCCCTCGCGGCACACGCACACACACACACACACAAACACACACTGACCGATCTCCCATGCTGGTGCTGCTGCAGTGCCTTATGTAAGCCCAGTGAAATACACCATCAGCACTATTACTGCATCTCATGCTGCCAAGCTTATGGCGGAATAATATTAAAAACAGATTTTTTTTTTATATTCATCTTCACCTCTCTCCCTTTTTAATGTGCTTAGCAGCCCTTAATGCCCTCCATGTTTACCATCCCTTGAAGTTTAACCTCTTGCTGTTTCCTCCTTCCTTATTAGATTTTTCCTCTAAATGTCTTTTTTTTTCCTTCTCCTCCACCTCGTCTACTTTTCTTTTGTGCCTCTGCCCCCCTGTTTCCCTCCTGCTCTTTTTCCCTTCTTTACTGCTTTACTTTTGTTCCCTCCAACATTGATTTTCTTTCCTCTGTTCCTCTCTTGGTCTTCTGCATTTTATTTTATTTTTTTTACTTCCTGTTGCACTCACGGGATTTGAAAATGTACCTCTGGGATTGTTTGCTTGGGTGGTTTGTGTCACATGAAACTCATAATTTGGTCTCTATTAGCTTACGATGATTATCTTAAATTGGTCAGCAACAAAAGCAGACATTGCAAAAACAATATACAGTAAGTAACATAAAAAACAGTAACACAATGGTTCAATAATTAGTGTGTCCCCCCATCAACACTGATTACAGCAGTAATCCTCCTCATCATGGACTGACGCAACCTCTGAGAGGCATACACTGAACCAAAATGAATAATAAAAAAACCAGAAAATCAAGAAATTGATTTGTTAAATTCATTACCGGCCCTGTGGGGGAGGGGAATCAGCCTTTTACAGACCTTTAGCACATGAATCAATACAGATACATTTAATGGACTTATAGGCATGTACACTTAGACGTTTGTGTGAAGAGCTGCCTGTGTAGACGACACTTCACTGAAAGCAGCAAAAATAAAATCAGTACTTCAAAAAAGAAACTGTGGGGGGGGCTCATTACCATGGAGATGACATACAAATCTAAAGCTGAGGCATACATTGAAAATGTTGCATGGCTGGCTGTTGATGCTCAACAACGGTGTCAAACACTCGGCAGTGAGACAGCTTTACTCTTCATCAGGTGAGAATGAGATCGAGCAACGGTCTCCTCGCAGCGGGTTCTCAAAACTCTTCCTGTTTTATTTCTTGCTCCACAGTTTAATTATGATTTGTCACGGGGGTGCCATTCATTTGCGTGTGCCGCACACGTTACCATGGAAACGTGAAATTCATTTGGAGTTCACCTTTTGAGGATGTATTTATCATAAGTGAACTTGGCTCAGAAATAAAAGTTATCGTGTGTGTGTGTGTGTGTGTGTGTGTGTGTGTGTGTGTGTGTGTGGTGTGTGTGTGTGTGTGTATTTATACTGTATACAGTACACCCTCATTCTTTGCGGTTAATGCATTCAGGAACCGCACGCGGTTAATGAATTCCGAGATAGAGCAACAAACAATTTATCTTATTATTTATGGTAATTTAAATGTTATGAACCCTCCCCATACTGATATTAAACCACTTTCTATCTGTATTATTTTTTCCCACACTCTTATCCACTGTTTGAAGCACTTTTGTGTCTCATGGAAGTCCAAGACTCACGGAACGGAGCACACTTCCGGATGCCGTCAGCCAATAGAATGCGCGTACGGTATCACGTGACTGGTCGTCCAAATATCCGCAGTGAGGTGAAGTTGCGAGCGTTGATGCAACTTCTAAAAACAAAAAATGTTTTGTTCTTTTAAAACCGAAGTCAGTCAGAATTTTCAGATTTTTGACCAAATACTGTAGTTTGTTTTTAAACCCGTATGTTATTATGCTAAAATAAGATGGTTAGCATTAGAATGACACCTGCTAATGATCAGCATGTTAGCTTCAAACTTTAAACTTGTAATTTAGTTAGTTTTCTACATTCCTTTATCCCTTTTAACTTAATTACACAAACAACATTTCCAACATGACCTCTTGTGTCTTGACTCCAGGACTGGGTTTTTCCTCACTCGCTTCTGTTTTCCTCACCAACTTGGTCGACTGGACTTCAGGTTCCGCTACCCAAAGGTAGGACGACTTACCATTGCGATGGTCTGTCCTCATCGTTTATTTTCTACTTGTCTTTCTCTCCTCCTCCTCCTCTGTGGTGCCTTTTCCTTCTCTTTCTACATCTGTTATTCCACCCTACCTTCTTTTAACCATGTCTTGCTTGGGGAATTTTTTTTTGCTCTACAGTGTAATCCTTCCCTTCCTCTCCCTCTCTTTCTTTGTCTCCGCTCTGTGTAGTCTCGCTGCTGTCAGAACATATTGCTCTACTTCGATGACAGTTCTCAGTGGCCAGCTGTGTACAAGAGGCCCGAAAAGGTGAGACGCTTACACTCTCTGCATCACATCTTTCAACAAGCCATTACTGAAGAGCCTTACAGCTTTAATTGCTAATTTGCATGTCACTATCAAAATGAAAAAGCCCCATGACTCCAATTTAGTTAATTCTCACCTTTTGACTTGAACTAAACACTCACCCTCTGCTCATGATTCTCAGAATAGAAACAAAGCTGTCTGAAAGGCTTTGCACTCGCAGGCACTGATGCGTTACTGATGATGCGTACGGCGATCCAAGATGAGAAAATCCATGTTCATGAACAGAGAAATCTGCCTGAACTCAAGCACAAGTTATAGCAAGGACACTTTTATTTGTGCAGGTTGTTATCTATGATTTATTTATAAATGTCCAAACGTATTTGGTGAGAATATGTTGACATCATAAAATGCGAAGGCGGCATTTGAAATCTTCAGAAGAATGTTTTTGACCCTTTGGAAAAGGACGTTTGGTCGAGCCCTGCATAAAATTGAAAGATGTGACTTTAGCCTAATAGTGATGGTTTAAATCCTATCTGAGCACAGAGTCAGAGCATTACGAATTGCATCACTCTCCAAGTACTTCATAAACTGCATAGTCTGCATCTAGAGTACTGTAATTCCTACATTGGTAGGTTCACATCTCCCTTCCAGGGGCTATGTACTGCACATTAAAAGATAGCTGCTCCAAAACTAAGTTTCAAATATGAATGTTAAATATTATTTTCACTGGGTATTAGTGTGCATGAACTCTTCATCTGTGTTTTTTTCATTTATATACGCCACAGGTAGCTAAATACTAATTTTGTGTGTTCTGCTTTCTCATGTCTTGTGAAATTAATAATCTTAATATACTGTATATTGTATGTAATTCACTTGCTGCACACCGTGTCACAGATTTCACTGTTCAGTTTCCCAGAAAATCAAACGGAATAGCTTTCGGTCTGTTTTCAAACATATCCAGTCATCACAAAGAGAGGAATTTGTCATTGATGAGACAAAAGATATCAATATCAATTCCTCTGGCAGCGCTTCAGTCAACGACGAGACAGTGCACCTGTAATGTAAATGTTTTGATAAAGCACAGTTCATTTAATGGACTCATGCTTCTTTGTTTCTTTGCTGTAGCTTGTAATACTGAACTGGATGTTGGTGATGTTGGTGAATTGCAACATGTTTGGACACTACTTTTAGGCTTTATAGGGAAAAAACTAACAAAAGTGTAAGCAAGGTATAAATTTTGCTTTTATTCTGGTTTACTTTTGCCTGCCGGTAGAACTGCTACCAGAAAGAAGCTGTGCTGAAGCCAGAGAACAACCAGGTCATCAACCTCACAACACGGTACACCTGGTCAGGTTGCATGGTAAGAGCATTCACAGACACTAACACATAAAAAAACCCAAGGAATTTACAATGCACCTCTCGGATTTGGTACAACTGAAGAAATGGTTTCACTCTGTTAAAAGTGGTTGTACTTTTATATGTTGGCAGGTCTTTAAACATACATGGTTAGTTAATTCTTGACAGTTTTACATAATCATTTTGGTCTGTTGGCAGGTTTACACAGAAACTACTGTACTTGATAAATTGTGATGGAAGGGTTGAGCCTGTGTCTGGGAAGAGCCAATAAGTTTTGGAGTGGATCATCATAAACGGGTGGATGCAAATAATGTAACATTGCAAGATAGGACTTTTTCCACTATTTTTCCATCTACACATAAACTGCCTAATGGAAGGAACCCATTACATTTTGAAGTTGATGGGCTGTTTCAGGCACGCTTTCACCTTTTCTGCACATTGTGAGATAATTATTCCGTCCATTTTTTTACAGTACATGATAGATTACAATGAAACTGGGTGGTAGAGTGGTAAATGTCCCATAATAGGAGCAACTGTTATGGGACTGTTATATTATTTTGGAGTGGTTCCAGAGAAAAGGGTGGATCCACTCTATTCAACATTGCAAAAACCTTTTAGGACAGCCTTTTACTTATGAAATATTGAGGAAAATTTTCTGTAAAACCTTTGGACATTGAGATGGGAACAGTTGATTGAATTTTTGGGAAGAATACCCCCAGCTGAGAAAGAAAAAAGTCCACCAAAGAAGTACCGATTTACACCCAAAAAAGACTTTTTCATCCAGAAACCAATTAGAAGTCGTTGAGACGTCAAGCTCAACAACCTTATGCTGGCATTGTGCTTACAGGATCACATCCTCTGACCTGTGAGTTTATATTGCATACACTTAATGTGTCTCTTCCTGAAATGGACGCAATTAGTCTCACTCAGGGATTCTTTTGTTTAGCGATAGTTAAATACTTCTGACCTCTCTGTATTAAGATTTGTGTTCAAAAAGTCCCCATTATGTCTCCTTATCCTCATTTTCATCCTCACTTTACATATTCCTTTATAAATGCAAAAACAACGCTTACATGTTTAATAGAGGTAACAATAGTAGAAAGAGAGGGAACTTGGAGACTTGGTGATAGCTAATGTCCTACAATATGTCTTTGTGTTATTTTTCTCATTCACACATTTCCAGCTGTTCATAATTTATCTCTGTCATCAACTGAAGCAGAAAGGAATCAAAAGGTCTTTATCTCCTGTTTAGATTCTTTTACTTTTTCAATAAGCAACATAACGAGTCACATTAGGAGCAGCGTTTGCTGGTATGACTATCTTATTGCAGCGGATAGTGAATCCTGTTGCCACATTTCAGGCCATATTGAGATATAAAAAGATATAAAAATGTTTCTATGTCTATATATCAAACCTCCACACCATGCCTTTTCAGATAACATCATCTATGTACACCCCCCCCCCACCCCACAATGCATTTCTCTCATATCTCTGTTTCTCAGGTGGAGGGAGATGGGGATGAGGAGGTCCTGAGCTGTGTGGGTGGCCGTAGTTTCCGCTCAGTGAGGGAGAGATGGTGGTACATCGCTCTCAGCAAGTGTGGGGTGAGTACCGACCCCTGATGCACTCTTGACCTCCCCTGGCTCCTCTTCCATAGTGGGAGCAGCACTCTGGTACTCTTCAGTTAATTATCATCATCATCTTTTCCAAAACTGAAGATAGTTATGTAAGAGAAAAAAGCATAAGGCTATGCATTTATCGAATACTTAAAAACATTCAAGAAAAGGTTTATTTAATGGTTAAAATAATTTTTAAAAATGCAAGGAAATTTCTTCTTGTGATTTACGGCTCTTATCCAAAATTAAGAAGGTTAATGCCGTTCAATGACCTTCCTGACTCAAAATAAATCTGGGTGGGTCGGACTTTAACATGTGACCTTAATGATCATCAGTTTGATGACCTCACAGTAAGGATATGTTAGGTTAAACACCTGTAATTGAGGATGGATCTCAGATGAAATGTCTTCATAGAAATCTATTTCATTCTGAAACAACAGGATTCCATGCTGTTGATCATAAGAACCCAATGAACAAATTCGGTCCAAAACGCCTCATACACCCTCTCATCATTGTGGTGGGAAGACCACCATTGTCTAGTATTGAAGATGAGTTGGAAAAAAAAAACAGAGTGAGGAAATTATAAGTGTTATTAAATGAGCTCAAAGTAGTAAAAGACAGCATCTCGCCACAAGTGACAAATAGACAAGAAATCTGCATGATTTTATTGACTGTGTGATAATAGGCCGATATGATATGCAACAGATAACAGAACAGACATGTATGAGCCCAGAATATAGCACAGAGCTCCAAATTTGGTGCTCTTGTCATAAATTCCCGGTCACACTCTACATGTCGCAGCAGATCTCTGATCTGTGTATGGTGGTTTGGATTGCCTCCTGACAGTGTGAATCATTTTCTCTCTCATGCCACATGGCTTTGTGCAAGAACAGGTCCTGGTTTACTCTTCTCTTCCCAGACTGTGCTAAAAAAGCCTTAGAGGGGTGCTACCATAGCCTTTTGATTAGTCGGCTTCAGAGGTGTTTTCATAAAAGACTGGTAATGTGTGCCAGGAAGAATTGCTGCCGCCATGTGCTGTTTTGTTGAGTCTGGACTGGGGTACTCGGTGGAGAAATCATGATCTCATATAATGATATCTCAGCTCAGTCATGATGACACATCCTCCCACACTTGAGTGCTTCAGTCAAGGACGGATACTAGGAATAGGTGTGCAGTTTTTTTTTTTATTTGCAGGGAGGATGGAATAAATATGAATTCTGATGAATGTGAATTACTGTATTTTTGCCTGCTTATCAGTGTCGCGCTCTGGTTACAGCAGTGTCATGCTTCTGCTTATGATTTTGTGTGAAATTGTTTGTGTGAGAGATTTTTTTTTTTTTCCCTCTCTGGGTTTGTTTTTGTCCTTTCAGTTGAGAGCGATCGCCGAAGAGTGATATGATTAGAACGGATGTTTCCCGTGGACTGCAGATTAGTATAAAAGCTCATCTCCACTCCAGGGGACATATGCATGCTGCGTTCCACAGCCAATTTCCACCCCTCATTTTCCACCGCTCGCCTTCTTGCCTCTCTCTTTTTGCTTTCACACCTTTATCCTGCCTTTGTTGCTCGCATTCTATGGCTGCGTCCCTGTCTCTTTCAACTCTGCCACTGAGCTGCAGTACGTTGCTCTACACCATTTCAAGTCTCCATCTCCGGCTCCTCTCAGTCAACCTGTCTCTAATGGTGGTTTTGCTGTCCACCTTGACATCCTGCTGCAGTCATTTCTTCTGTTCCCTCCTGCATGCGTTTTCTCACCCACCATCACTGTTATGTGCTGTCTTTGTTCTCATGTCTCTCTTTTAGAGCTCTTCTTTTAATTCACTTTCCATCTCAGGCCTTACCTGTGCTAAAGTGGGTCTAAATCTATATCGGCTCATAAGCCCTTAAAACTGAAGAATATCTGCGTTAAATCCCACATATAGACTCGTTTGCAAGAAACATTTCCAGCCAATTTGACAAATGTGGCTGGAATCATCATCTGCTTTATTATTCTGAGTAGAACTGTGGGAGTAACAGGAGACTTGAGTTGAGTTTTTTGGGAATGAACGAGCCTGATGTTTTGTAGATCGTGTTTCGACTGCTGTTTGAACACAAATTATTATACTTAACAGTGTGATTCTGTTAGAAAATACCTACGGTATCAGCATTTATTTGTGAGACCCGTATGTACAATCTTTTTCACCATTGCTTATTGTTAATATTAATGTACAGTACGCCCTCGTTCCTCGCGGGTAATGCGTTCCAGGAACCACATGCGATTAATGAATTCTGCGATACGGCGACAAACTATTATTTACAGTAATTTAAACGTTTATTAACCCTCCCCATACTGATATTAAATCACCTTCTATCTGTATTACCTATTCCCATACTCTTATCGACTGTTTAAAGCACTTTAGTGTCTCACGTAAGTCCGAAACTCATGGAACATAGCGCACCTCAGCGTGCTGTCAGCCAATTGAATGTGCGTACGGTATCATGTGACTGCCTACCAAAAATCCACGATGAGGTAAAGCCGTGAGCGTTGATGTGCGAGGGCGCACTGTATTGCCTAATTTTTGATTGATACATTATCCTGTTAATGTTTTAGTCGGCTCTAATCTTTTCACTCTCACAGTAAAACGCTCACAGACTCTGTTGGGTTGCCCATCTAATGTCAATGAACAGTTCGTCCTCCATGATGTCTCAAGTGAATTTTTTTTGCTATTTGACAAACGTAATCGTGATACCCAGGTTAAACACAGATGACAAAAAAGTAAGAAAGATTGAGACTGATTGTTGGCTAATGCTTCTGCAAGAGATGGTGGACACAAATCTGAGTTACATTGGACAACAACTTATCCATACACAGTAGTACCTTGAGATTCAAATTTGATTTGTTCTGTGACTGAGCTCATAATTCAAAGAACTTGTTACTCTCCAGGCTTTAGATCTGTTTTCTGTTTGACCTTGCCTTTCCTCAAGTTTGCCCTGTTGAGCTTGTATTCATTAAAATATTGCAGAAAGTGCTGCCGTGCTTCAAGTTTTTGAAAAGTGTAGCAACACCTGCAGGGTTTAGTACTTCCCTCTCTTTCACTATAATCTAATACTTTTAATCACTCACCCAGGTGCTTCCTCAGGTAAAGAAATCATTCATTAATTTGTCTAATGTGAATTGTTCCACTGCAGCGCCAACTTAATTCCATTTGCTACTGAAACATGCGTTCAGGACTCAAAATATCAGTAATCCCAAAATCTTCCTGTCAGTCCTACGGAGACAAAAAGAATCCCTGCTGTGTGAAGTTCTAGCCCATCCCTCATCAGCTCTTTCTCTCCTGCATTCATGCTTCTTTTTCCCTCTTTGTATTTTTTTCCCTTTTTCATCATTTTGCCTTTCTTTGCACCTGTTATTTTAACTTTGGCCTTCTCCGTGTCTATCACTCTCTTTATCTCCGACTCCCTGCTTTGTGTCTGTATTGATTTTTGTGGCAGTGCACACTCCATGCTTCTCGCCCTTTTTGATGGAGGGAGTGAGATGGAGTCTCAGTCTGCCAAATGAAATCAGTCTTCTTTCCCTCCCTCTCTCTGCTCCCTCTCTCTTCCTCCCTTGCTCCACCGCATCAAGCACGAACACGAGTGGCTTTGAACTTGTGTGTGTGAAACGAGCTCTTTGTGCTCTGATTGTCAGCCCGTCTCTCTTTATTCTCACCTCCTAAATTCACTACTGTTTGACATTTTCCACTTGTGCGACTGTCAAAAATTAACATCATTCCCACTGCGGGTAACCACACACGAACATTCAGGCTCTCCAAGGAATTTCGGTATGGCATGTTTACCTCCTAAACATTCTCTTTCTGCGTTGCATTCATAGCAGTGCAATGCAGAGCCGTTAAATCTGATTGAATTATAATAAGCTTCTTAAATAATAAATGTGTTTATCACTATTCATTGAAAATATTCTGCATTAATGCAGATAAAACTGTTACTATGAATATGAAACATCCATCTTTCCTTCATGTTAATGTGGGTCATCTTCAGCTGAAGTTCCTTTTTATTTCTTCACTAACTTCCTCTCACCCGGGGGACCCAGGGGCTTTTTCAGGCCATCCGTAGGACAGACCTACTACATGTCACGATTACAACGAGCAGCTAAAACAACAGTACCTCTCTGAGGCCGATGTGGAGGTTTTCCTTCTCATGTAATAGGAGGCATTGAGAAAAATCTGGAGCAACTCATCCATTGATTTAGCACATTCACCCCTACTCACACACGAAGTGTTGGTGTGAAAATCTGAACCAGTGCAAAAATTTCTGCTGCAAAAAACAATGAATTAATTTTGCAAGTCACACTTAACCCACAACAGTCTCACGATTGGCAGCAAATGAATCTTGATAGCACAATTTAAAGCAGTGTGATCCACTGACGTGTAGTTGTGTGGGTCATGTGTTGGTGTAACTGGTATTAAATGTTGGATTCATCATATCATGGGATCTCTGCTGTCAAATCGAATATTAAAGTTACTCAGGAATCATAATGAAGGGCATCATGAAAACTAAAAAAATTTTTACAAAATCCTTGATGTCAAAAACTAAAACTAGAATTTTAATATGAAGTTCTTCCTTTTTGGCTTTTGACTCTGTTTCTATAAGGATAATAAAGCAACTTGTGAATTAAAATACTCTAGCTGAAATAGTAAAACCTTTATTTTTGCCAGTCAGTTGTGACTTTTAGTTGTCAGAACATCAAATTATATTGAAAGTAAAATGTGATAAGCTGTTAAAACATGTAAAGTTCATGTGATCCACATGAGGTTCTCTGTAATTGTAAAATAATATTCAGGTTTGTTCCTCTTTCAAAAAGATCCTGTCAGTTTGGATGAAATATTACAGAAATACCCTCAATGCTGTTTCAACCAGAAGATCATTTCAGTGCAACTTTAAAAATTAATCTAAGTATTAATGCATATTTCGTACGGATCACAAAGCCCATAAAAAGAAAATGATGACCTTTTATTGTCACCCTCCTCCTCCTCTGTGTGTGTATTTTTACTCCTGTCTTGCAGGGCGAAGGCCTACAGCTGGAGTATGAGATGAAACTGACCAACGGCCAGTCCTTCTGGACACAGCATTTCTCTGCAGATGAGTTTGGTAAGTCATTAGGTAGAAAGAGAGATTATGGAATGAATTGCTGATGGCACAAGCCAACACCACTTAGCACGGCCAATAAAGCACACTGAACTGAACAAATTACAATAATGAAAGGATGGCTGAATGAATTAATGATGATGGATGAATGAGGGGAAGGGATAAAAAGAAGAAGCCCGAGTTGCTCCTAAATGAATTATTCCTTCATCTGCAATGTTCTCATTCCCCGGTTCTCCTTCTTCTATAATGCTCTCAATTTCATAACTGATCTAATATCCTCATCTCTGTATTTTAATTCCACCTCATTTGTTTCAACTTTTGTTCCTCTTTCTCCTACGTCATTGATTTTCCCATCTCTCTCTTTCTCATCAATTAATTGTTCCTTCCTTTACTTTCTCCAACTGTTATCCACAGGAATCTTGGAGACAGACATCACGTTCCTGGTCATCTTCTCCGCCGTGTTCCTCCTGTCGTGCTACTTTGCCTGTAAGTACCGTCTTTTCCACTTATCTCCGGCCCCCTTTCTTCCATTACAGACACCATTTACTCTGGCTTGAGAAGCCCTCAGTAGTCATAAGTGCCTGTTGCCTCAGATCTATAATAAAATCTACATGTCTTCTTGATGGCATGCGAGTACGTCTTCATGTTCCTCTGATAAGTGAAGATGGAGAAGGTGCCCATTCTTTCCTTCTTTCTGGGACTTTATTAGACCAGAACATGAGAGCCTTGGCTGAGAAGATAAAAAGAGCAGGCTTTGGTTTTTGTGTAAAGGTGTACGGTTGAATAAAGAAGTTAGCTGTAGTTTAAAATTAATGAAGCAGTATCTCAAATAGCCTGAAGCAGCAGAGAACAAAAGCTCTGGCGTAGCGGTTCTCCACATTGTTGGTTGGTAAGACCGTAAAACCAGCCAACGGCCCTTTATAACATGCCAAGACCTTATTTTGCAGAGGTTCAATGATCCCAGTGTTTCTCTTTCCTGTACTTGATCTGGTGAATTAATCAGTGTTTGAAAGTGGATGGAAAATCTTCACTGAAGGTCACAAAATAAATTAGTTTAATGCATCACGCCAATAGTGTTTATAATCCAGTTTTGTGATATTTGCATGGTTTCCTGCAGCAGCCCTAATAAAAAGAATACGATGAAACAATTTGTTTTTCTAAGTACTTTAAAAAGAATTCAATAGAACATCAACATTATTGGTGTTTTGGTGCTACAACGACCTTGACAGAGGAGAATGGAGCTTTTTTTCTTGTCCACTCTGCATCCTGAACACCTGTTCTTGCACTTTGGAACTGTAATTAGTGATTAGAAGTTGGCTGATGGCTGGTGCTCCTACTGTTACTGCAGGATGTTTGGGAGGCAGGGAGGGAGGAAGAGGTTCTCATGTTCAACACACAAGACGAGGACGAAATCTGTTTTTTTCTAAATCCTTGAATTATGCGTGGAAAGGAGTCAGTTGAGGTGGTTTGGGGGTCTGGTGCGGATGCCTCCAGGGTGCCTCTCTAGGAAGGTGTTCCAGGCACATTCAGCTGGGAGGAGACCTCGGGGCAGACCCAGGACCGGGTGGAGGGATTATATCTCAACACTGGCCTGAGAACGCCTTGGGGTCCCCCAGTCAGAGCTGGTTGATGTGGCCATCTTCAGCTGAAGATGGCCAGGGAAGGGAAAGTGGCCAGGGAAGGGAAAGTTTTGGGGTTCCCTGTTGAAGCTGCTGCCCCCGCGACCCAACAACAGATAAGCAGATGAAGATGGATGGATGGATGGATGGATGGATAAATCCTTGAACAGATATGAAGAATTTTGTATGCAGCTGTAACCAAAAATGAGTGTGATGATTGGAACCTCAATTGGACCATTACAAAAAGGACCTGTCAGTAAATGAAATAGTGCTTAGGGGAAGTACTTTCCTTTCTTTGCTGCAGTGGAATAAAGCTGCATAATAAGGTGTAAATGCATCTTTGACTCTTGGACTCTGCTGGAATCTTATTGTTATTTTATGCAGATTAGGAGAGGCCTTTAAATGAACTGCTGTTCCTTCCTTGCCATATGCTTCAATGGAATATTCACATACTTGGAAGCTTTATTTTTATGTATTTACACTTAAATTCAAACAAAGGACGTATTAATGAACAGTTTAGAATTGAGCAAATGTAGGAGAAAGGTCTTCATGGACGTAATCCCATTAGTTCTACATAAATCAGTACGATAAAATGTCGTGCCATAAGACACTTAGGAAAGATGGGAAAAGGTTAAATCATAAGGTGATGAGAAGATCTTTATCTTTTCCTTAAATGGAACATTTCCTTCCTCAGTGTATTCTTCCTGATCAGGGATGGGATAGTTTAAGCTTCTTCTGGTGGCAGACATCATTGGATGGATGCATACAGCAACATTCTTTGTTATTAACTCCATCTTTTGGTCTCTATCTCTTTCACTCTCTGTCACCATCTGCTAGTCTGCAGTTAGAGGCAAAATTATTCACTGTATATGTTTAGTGTAAAAAATAAAATCTATCTGCTGTTGGCAATAACCAAATCACACAAGAACAGTTCAAATACCTCAATATGGCAGAGACTACAAGGAGTTTTCCACATTCAACTTTTAATGACAACTGCAGTCGAAGAGTGTATTTCAGCCTCCTGTATGGCATCCCTCATAATTGCACCCGTCAGCTCAAATTTTTAAGGGAAGTTGACTGCAGCAACAGAACCATCTAGGCAAACCTCAGAAGTGCTAGGACGCTATTCTGGGGAGTGATGAAACAGAACTGAACCTTTTTTTGGGCTGATGGTTGAGCGATGTGTTTGGAAGAAGAAGAATGAAGTATATTCTGAAGACAACACTCTAAATACAGCAAAGTATGGCGGTGTCTTGGTGATGCTCTGTGCCTGCTTTGCTCCCTCAAGTACTGGAAAGCACCAGCGTCTAGAGGGTAACATGGATTCCATCACACATGAGGAATTCCTTGATGGAAATGTGTCACCAGCTGCGTAGAACCTAAAGCTTGGGCATCATTGGGCGTTCCTAAAAGAAAGTGATGCCAAACGGTGCTGAAAGGACCTGGTTCCAGAGGAGGTCCTGTATCATTACATTGTCTCTGTCACTGATTTTTCTTTAGAAATTCTCTGTTGGGATTTGAAGATGTCGGTTTTAGCACCTAAATCAAGGTATATGACAGAACTGGAGAACTTTGTCCATGAAGAATGGGCTAAGATTCCTTTGAAACGCAGCCAGAAGCTGGCGTCTGGCTATGCATCATGTTCACAGCAGGTCATGGCATCCAAACGATCTCTATAATGAACTGGAGATGCTTTTTATCAAGGGGTTAAATCATTGAAAGATTGCAGTAATCAGTAAAAACTGCGTTTTGTGTTATTTTGATAAAACACAAAATGGTAGTATCTGTTTCACTGAGCTGCGTAATCTACACTTGTTTGATTTTATCATTGTAAATATCTGATTTAAAAAAGAACTCATCTGCAATGCAGGTTGTGTAAATTAATGCATTTCAATACTCTTTATCTCGGTTTTCTCCAACACACGACTGCAAACACACCTCTGACTCGTTCTTGTGTTTTTCCCTTCACAGATAATCTGAAGGGACGACAGCTTCTTCACACAACCTACAAAATGTTTATGATGGCTGCAGGCGTAGAGGGTGAGCTCCTCTGTCCTAAAGACACACACACATACACACACACATGAACACACACGCAGTCAGCCTCGTGGATTGCTGCAGCATCTCATACCTTAATCCCAACTTCAAGAGCACAGATTTTATCTCTCTTATTAGCCTCTGAATAGGAGCTCACAAACTGCCAAGCTGCTGCAGCATTCAGTGAAGCTTGCTGTCACTGATGACCCCCCCCATACCCCCACCACTGCCACCACCACTTTATTGTCTTCTTTTTCTTTCTTTTCCTCTCTCTAAATCCCATCCCTTCCTCCCTCTTCTCACACCTCCTCTCAAACCTTCTGCTGCTCCTCCATCTCTCTATCAATTCTTCTCTGCCTCTGTTCTCTCACCGCTCCTGCTCTTCCTCTGTCCTCATTATCATCTCCCTGTCTCTGCCGTCTTCTGTCTTCATCTTGTTTTCTACCTTTCTCTCCTGCCCCCCTGCCCTCCCATTTCATTCCTCCCTTTTTTTTTTCCTTCTTCACCTTCTTGTTTGTGTCTCCTCCCTGCATGATTTCTACTTGGCAGTGCTCAGCCTGTTGTTCCATTGTGTCTACTGGGGCCTTTATGCTCGAGATGGAGTCGGCAACGGCAGCCTGAAAATACTAGGTGAGTTCTACTCCTCTGTCGACAACTGACTGACACTGTACTGCCTGAGCAGAACGAATGAGGGGAGGATGATGGATGTGTACGGGAAAAGAAATGCACTAGCTGGTTCATAATTTGTGTGTGTGTGTGCGTGTGCGTGCGTGTGTGTGTTTTCACGCACACATCAGCGTGTAGTGACCTGATTTTTTATATTTCCCGTCTGATATTACAAATTGGAAAAACCACAACCTAATTGCCCCTCTGTCTTTTCTTTCTCACACCTCTCTCACTCTCTCTTCCTCTCCAGGGAAATTATTGTTCTCCGTCAGTTTCTTGGTGTTCCTTCTGATGCTCATATTGTTGGGCAAAGGTTTCACCGTCACCAGGTGCGTGCGGTTGATACAATTTGTGCATGTCCATTTTTTTCTTTCTTCTTGCCTTGCATATGCTTGTCTGTTGATGCAAACCTGTCACTTTATATGATCGCACAAAGCCTGTCACTGTCGGGCCTTGACGCTGCAGTCATACCTCTGTTCTTGGTGACAGTCTGTTAGGTGTTAGTTGTTAGAATAACTTGAATGAACACCTGATAGATCATGGGAAATGTGATAGACAGTTGATGCAGGGTTCTAGACTAACATTTCACACTGACTGCTCTGCTGCGCCCAACTTTTTAATTTAGCACATAATTGAGGTGCAACCATCTAAAGCATTCTAAAGTTTATTCTAAAGTTTAGTTTGTTGTTAATTCTCAAACATCGGGCAATGGCATCTTTATGCATGTGTAAGATGTACATAATATCGCCTATACACTGCAGAAAATGTCTATTATTTGCTTTATATCGACTCTGCAAGAAAAGAATAGATTTTATACGTGTTTTCATACCAGTTTAATTCCAGAAGCGCTGGTGCAACCAATGAAAAATCAAGCTGTACAGGTTTTTGGATGAATGTGCAACTAAAACAATTGCACCCTGTAGCTCTGTGCTGCTCTGTTGTGAACTTTATTATGCAGAGTTTGTTTTATCAGCTCTAGGATTAGGTTTTCAGACGAATCTTTGGTTCCCATTCCGCTTTCTGGCAATGTTCAGTGGACATTTGTTTGTCATTTCAGCCCGCACAAAAGATGATTTACGAGTGCTCTCCTTTGCTGGAACATCAGCATGCATTCATCTCACACCTGACTGAACAAATTCCCAACTCGTCCAACTGTCAGCGGGCTTTTCTGTCGTCAAAGTTCAATTTGAAAGTGCAGTTATCAAGCTTGCCAGCTGTTCTTGTAATGCGGTTAAATGTCTTTCAGGCTTGTGTTTCTTATTCACTTTTATATGACACAAATAGGGCTTTGAAAAAATCTAAACATTTAAAATAATCCGTCCCTGAGTTTTCACATTTTGATCCACGGTGACTCATCTCTTAAACCACTGCTTGTTTGATGATTGGTCCCACTCTTTGGACTCAACTCTTTTAGCAAAAACTGACTTTGCAAAATTTAAATAGGCTTTTTCATCCTCTTCTGGTTTCAGAAGATTCTGTGATTTATCTCACTTATTGAATCCTCTTAAACTTAAAACCGCATTTCCATCAAGCAAAAAACACGTCTGTTTATCTGCAGTAAACGATTAGATGACAGTTTGCCTGTGACCACCAAACAACTTCAATATTTAATTTGCTTTTCTGGTGTATGGTCCTGAATTTCGCTCAAAAGAACCATGAACCCTGAAACAATCATATTTTTACAGCTGCTGCACAAATAAATAGGAAGCAGCTTCTTTTTTTAAAGAAAGCTACTTTTTGTTGAAGCTGTCTTTGCTTTAAGTGTTAAATTTTAAATGCTCTTGGATTGTCTTCTTCTCACATCTTTGTGACCTCTGACCCTCAGCATGTGTGTTTGTTTATGTGCATCAGGGCGAGGATCAGTCACAGCGGTTCGGTTAAGCTAAGCATCTATATGACCGTCTACACAATCACCTATGTTATCCTCTTCATCTACGAGGCAGAGGTACAGCAAGACACACACACACACACACACACACACACTTTCATCAACGCTGGCGTTGCAACCAGTAAATCATTGATTATTCTGTATTTTTTAAATGATTAAATCAATTATCATTTCATTTAATCTCAAGACATTGTGAAAAATGCACTTCAGATATTCCTAGAGCCTGAGTCAACACCTTCTGAGGTTTGAAGATGTTGGTTTTATTGATTTGGTTGTTTTATCGCAACACTCGCCTTCATTTTCCTCATCAACAGTTGGGTACAGTTCCACATCGGGCTGACTGATATCTGCTGAGTTTGTGTTTGACGATGCAACACTGAAACATCATCATGGTCGATGGTATCGATTCTTTCTGGGGAGTTTTTGGCCGAGTTCCTTTTTTTTTGACCGTTTCAGGAAGACTTTTTTGCTGCATTGAGGTCAACGTGTTCATGGAGGTAGAGTTCTCGCCATGCTGTTGTCACCGCCGCTCCCTGCTTTCACTCTGAAGGCTGAATCTCGCTCAGCTGAGGAGAATCTGGCTCCCATCACCAGTGAAGGGAGAGGAGAGATCAACTTTCTCATCCCTGTGGAGTTGGCATCCGGCATATGTCCCCTTGCCAATTTTAAAAGTGTCTCTGTCTCTTTGCTTCCATAACTTAGTTGTATTGAGCCTCTGAAGCTCAGAACAAAGTTAGCTGGCAGGCGGTTTCCATTAGCGCCAGCTGTGTGCTGGCCGTGCATTAAAACATGTTGAGGGAAAACTTCATCCCCATGCTCACAACGTCCCGCATCTGCCGAAAAGCAATGGAGAGGCACTGATATGTAACACCATCCTTCATTATCACTGTTTTTGAGAGCTTATATTTGGCATGATGAAGCTTGTTTTTAATGAACACTACAAATAAATTCATACATGTGAACAAGCTGAGCATCTAAATACAAGCAGAGTTAATGTGAAGATCTGTGTAGAAGAATCTCTGCAATCAACAATGCTGTTTACAAGATAACATTACTAGAAGAAAAAGAAAAGGAAAGAAGTTGCCCTGAGGCTATTCATGCTGTTTCAACAAGGGCTGCATGGTTTTATAATTCAGCCTTGAACTGCACTGACTTTTTTTTTTTAACTTAAATCCAAGACGGGATGTCGGAATATGACTATTCATGAATTATTCTGCAGTAAAATCTTGAAATATGGTGTTTGTGCTCCACTGAAAACAGTGTGGTTTGGTCAGTCAACCAATTAGAGACTACATTCCTCTAAATCTAAGACAAGCCTTCTCCCTTTTAAAAAATAGGAACAACATCAACAGCAGTGGGACAGTAAATTGCTTTATTCCAGTGGTTTCATCCTCCAGAATGTGACGCTTTGTTTGTTTGATCCATTGTGCTAATATCTTTTATATTATGCATATGTGGACTGCAGAGTTGACGGACCAAAAAAATGAACAGACGTCATCTTAGGCTCTGGGGATTCTGATGAGTATTTTTTAAATATTTTTTAGACAGATTAGTCAATCAAATGGGAAAATAATTGATATAATCAGCAGTGAATATCAGCTTTAGTGGCACCCCTTATTTCTCACTAATGAAATTTTCTGTGCCGCAAATTAGCCAAGTTTTCTCAATGGTAATTTTTTTCCCAGCTAATAAAGTATGTGAATGCATTTAGTTTCCTCGTGTCCCGATGAGACTTGAATGCAGCACCTGAATGATTTATGCAGAATCTCTACAAATTCTGTTTTTTTTTTAATCTGAAATGATTCAGGGAGGAGTTGGGACCACAGATCAATGTGGGCTTTAAAGGATTTTCCTGTCAAATTGCTTATTGCACTGATTTATGAAATCCATTGTTAAAGGAAAACAAACTTGGTGATTTACAAAGTTAGAATCCCTACAGGAAACTCCTAACTACAAAAAAATATATCTGGGCTTTATGGCACTTTGTGCCTTAACACATCTGTTAACTGTTTCTGTAATGCTTCCTGAGATTGGAAAGTAAGTCTTAACTATCAGCACACCGTGAGATCTCAACTCCTTTTAATTATGTTCTGTGCATGTGTGGAGACAGAAGTGACCATGATGTGGAGCATATGCAATTATAAACGACACATTCAGCAGTGTTCCAGTTATAATACATCTCTGCATCCTGCAGAGACTTTGCTGCAGTCGGATGCAACGATTTTATATTTACAGCCAGTGGATTACACTCTTATGAATATAGCATAGTAATGATCCAGTGGAATGAGTGCAGTAGAAGCATAAGTGCTATAACCATCTCTCACACAGTAATACGTGGATGTGAAGCAGTGTAATTTATCTGCCGCCTGCTCTCTTACATTGTTCCTGCTATAACTGAGCTCAAAACACAAGGGGGTTCCTGCTAAAAATACCCCAAACTAGGTTACAATTGGAACAGGAATAGAGACTTGGAGCGTGTTCTCGGTCCTGCCCCCGCAGATGGGGATCTGACAGGCTCTGGTTGGCTGCTCGGATCTGAAGAAGCTCCTCGCCATCCGTCAGACCCATACATTATGTAGTAAGGGTAACCCTGTATGGTGACCAATGTTATCCAGCCACTGGACTGTGAAATGCAATCTGGTATTTGCAATTTCAAGCACAACTGCCACACACACACACACACACACACACACACACACACACATACACACACACCGATGACCTAGTTGTGGAGGAAAAAGTGTCAATGTCAAAGCCTCACAGAGAATACTACAAGCTGAGCATTGGCTCGTTCACTGCAGAGCATCAGCAGAACCACCAGCGATCTATCTCAGTAATTAGTCCACGATGTTTGGTCGGGCCAGTAGATACTTCTTCTCTACTTTGTGTCAAGGTTCAGCTGGTCAGTGTTTTTATTTGGCGTAACGTGTCGTGTTGTCCTGCCAGTTCTTCGACCCAGGTGAAGTGCTGTACGCCTATGACAGCCCTGCAGGCTACGGACTGATGGCGCTGCAGCTGCTGGCCTACGTGTGGTTCTGCTATGCCGTGCTGGTCTCTCTGAAACACTACCCTGAGAAACAGCCCTTCTATGTCCCGTTCTTCACTACATATACTCTATGGTGAGACCTACAGAGACCCTTTGAGACCCACGGTGACCTTTGCTGTTATGTCCTTACCCCAGATAAATGGCACCTGAGTGAGGAATTGCAGGAGTAGAAAAACAGTCTTCTGTCTGAAGTCTCTTCCACCTGAATAATTTATGCCTCACTGTAAAAATGTGTGCGAGATAGCTGATGCCTTAGCAGTCCAGAATGAAAAAGTTATTTATTTCACTGTACCCGTTTTACAGCACAGTGCAGCCAACCCCCGTGCTCTTCTCACACTCTAGCCGATTGTAATTGCGCAAACGATTACAAAATGAAAACATCTATTTTTACTCAGCTGACACACTCTGTCCTCTAAAGATATTTTATGCTCCCGTGTGTGTGCCTGATAGAGCTTTGTGAAATGAGGGAAATTAGAGTCATTCATTTGCTCGACCCAGAATATAACCCTTCCACACACAGCTTAGTTCCTTCAGCCTTCACTCAGTGTGTGTGTAATGGCATGAGTTTGAAATGAAGAGTCGATCACAAAGACTAATATTTTCCCTGTATTTCTACAACGTTTCAGCCTCTCTCTCTTGCCTCATTATCTACGTCTTCCCTCCATCCTTACTGTTCCCTGTGCTTTACATCTATTTCCACTCTCGCTGCCTCTCGCCATCAAACACATCTTTTCTAGTATCGTGTTTTCTCCACACAATTATTCTAAATGTACTCGCTTGTCCTCTCCAGGTTTTTTGCGGTGCCAGTTATGGCTCTGATCGCCAACTTTCTCATTCCTCGCTGGGCCCGGGAGAAGATCGTCAACGGCATTCAGCTTGGCATCCACCTCTACGCTCACATCGTCTTCCTCGTTCGTAACAAACACTAATGCAGACCCTCAAAAGTCATTACTGCCACTGTCAACCATACATAATTCATTACCTTTGAGCTCTAACTGTCTGATGCTGATTGTCTCCCCCACATGTTGTTATTTACCTCCCTCTCATCTTTAACACATTATTCTTCACTAACAGGCCTCACTGCTTCCACTACCTTCTTTTTATATCCCTGCTCACTGCATGTTTTACAATTCCCACTGCTGGCTGGAACTTTTTTTATGCTTTAGCTGTGTATTTGTTACTAAACATACAGTACTTAAATTATAAATGCAAGTCAAAATAGGATCTTCAGGACTTTTCATCATTTTGTCCAACAGGTCATCACACGACCTTCAGCAGCCAATAAGAACTTTCCATATCACGTTCGGACGTCCCAGATAGGGATATTGCTGTCCAGTCCGAAAGAAGGCGAGGGGCCCGAGAGCTTCCCCCATCATGCTTATGGAAATAGCTCCTTCCTTGGAGACTCCCAACCCAACTTCACTGAACTCTTCTCCATCCAATCAGTGAGTTTAACTTCATGTCCCTTCCTTATAGATAATTTTTTGGGGATTTGCAGGATTACTGATAAACTGGTTAACATTTTCTTGATAGCAGGAGGAAGGATTATTCTTAAAGAAAGAGGAATATCCTGTTACATTCAGGTTTTATTTCTTTCACTATATTGTAAAACACAGTTGGGATTTTTTTCTATAACCTTTTTTTTATCCATTTTACTTAATCTGACAGATTCAGATGAAAATTGGTGGAAAGGTGAGGTATGTATCAAGGAGGACTGTGTTCAAATTTAAAATTGATTTAGATAAACTGCAGGATTTCTACTTTTTTTCTACACATTCCAAGAACATTTCCTGTTTGTCAAATACAGCTAGACATCTTGACAGGTTACTGTGAAGCCGGGTGGAAGGTTGAGTTTGTTGTCATGGAATTAATTCATATTTCAGTGTTGATCCGTTTAAGTTTGCTTCATAATTTTTGGACCACAGTCGAGATCAAAGATGCTGCACGCCTCAACCTGATCTCGCTGTCTGTTTCCTCTGGTAGAGTAGGGAAGCTGTTTCAAGGAGTAAGGAATCATTTGCATGAAAACAGTGACCAGTAAAGACGGCTCTTTGAAATGCTGCAGGGGTTTTTATTACTGGCAGGACACCACTTAACATAGCTGCGAAGGGTTTTTGAAAGATTTTTTTATCAATAATGCATGAAGTCATAGATTTTCAAGAAACTCAGAAATAATGTATCCACAATAACATGTTGTTGGACTTTGGATTACCGTTTTGTTAAAACTGTGCCTTGTTGAGGTGTACTCTCCTGAGTGTCCTTCTTATGATAGTTTTTGATGCTTTAAAATGTAAACACTTAACAGCGTTAAACTTGGCTTGAAATTTGTTGTTTTCTTGTCAAACAAAGATTCTTCAAAATAAAAGGTGAAAACGTGCAGTTTTGCAAAAGGATATTTTGTAAAAGATTATTTCTTGGCAGGAACTGCTGTTTTTTCCTGTGGGCTTTAGATGAATGACAGTAAATACTGTACAGCGTAGCATAGCGCACTGTTACAAAACCACTCTGGGACCAAGAAATAATGATTAAATAGAACCGTTGACAAGACTAAATTAAGGTGTTGTGTCATGAATTGTTTTGCTTTAGGGAGCTTTCAGATGTACAGAAGTTGATTTTCATAATGCACAAACACCGCCGCGCTGCAGAGAATGAAGCAGGAATAAAACAGCCTGGAAGGGAAATGGAAACTGTTGACAAGTTGTCACAAAGCCATGATGAGGAGATACAAACGTAAAATACAGCTCCTTTCAAACTCGCCCATTTTTGTGCATAAAAGGCAGTTCGATTTCAGATATAATGAAGTTACTGATAGCTCACAAGAGAGAAAAGATGTACGTTTATGTTTGAAAGCATCCTAGACTGAAAGAGGTTGTGATAAATGGGAGTAAAGTGCTCATGTCTTGAGCACTTTTTTTTTTTTTTTTTTTTTTTTAATGCAAAGCAGAATTGTTGCATTTTGTGCAAACATGTACCAAACCACTGTGCAATAAAGAATAAAACAGACCTGGTTTGACTTACAGGCTGCATAACTGCAGCAAAATGTCCAACATAAAATGAGTATGTGACAAAACAACTCCAAAAAGGCTCAATCATACAGTGAGGACTTACAGTGGGGTCTTAAACTCAGTCTTAAACGGGTTGATTCTTTTTTTTAATATATGTAGTCAGAGTGGTGAAAACACAACAGAATCTTCACAAAAGACAACTTCATAAAGTGTAGATTAATTTATGTTGCATGTCTGTTTGAGTTGTTGATGTGGATAAATCTGAACCAAAGGCATAATCCCTGTCATGTCGCCTCGGTCGGAGATCAGCAATGGGTTCCCTTCATTCATGTCTGTGTGAGTGTGTAGGTGCTTCCCACTCCAAACTGAATTAGTTCTCTCAAAAACCACAAAAGAAAGGCGAGGGAAATTGTGTGAACAGCTGAATTTTTCAGGTGCAAAAACCCTTTTCCTGGAGTTGGGCCCTTGATTCAAGTTTAGCATCGCACTTGAATCAAGGATCATATTGTTCACTGTTGAAGTTTCCTCTCATGCATGACCTCCCTCGACTCAGGAGGAAACAAACCCGCATCCTAGTCGTGTGTATGTGTCAAAGAAGTGTCCCCATGGGAAAAAGCATCAGGAGGAGGGGGATATTTGGGATCAGCTGCACCGTGAGGGTTTCTCTAAACTCTCCACATAAATCAGTTAATCATCACCAAAACTCATGATTCTAATGAATTTTAAATGGTGTGATTAAAAAAAAGATTTAAAGATTATAAAAAATACAAAACATTTTAAAAGTGAATATTAGATTATACAAACTTGAATGAACATCACTTCCTTCCTTCCTTCCAGGACCCCGTCGTGAAGACAGTGACAGAAACGGTGGCCCGTAAAGGACCTGAGGTGCCGAGGAACAGCGAGCAGAAGATCATCACCACTGCTGCCGACTTGACCTCGTTGTTGCCCCCGCCACCACCTCCAATACCCCCACGCCCAGCTGCGCGTTCACCCCCACTTCCACCCCGGCTTCCCTCCTTCACCGAATATTTCAGCATGCAGAGCGGAGGAGGAGCCGGGTTTGGGACAAAGGCGTGAGATGGAGAGAAAGGTGGGACATGGGGAAGGATGGAGGGGGTGGGGGTGTTATGAAGGGAATGGACAGAATGACAAGACGAAATAAAAGAAGAGTCTAAATGGAAAGTGTTGCTGTCAAAAGAGAGAATTTTGAATGGGCAAAGAGCAGAAATCGTCAGAAAAGTGAATCCCTAAATGGTCCCCTTTCACCTGTGAATGGAAGTAACATGAATGGAGGCGTGAGTGGGTTGTTGGGGGGGGGGGGGCGGGGGGCTTGTTAAAGAATAAAGAAGCAATAAATATTTGATGTTGACCGGTGAACGGCACAGAATGAGACGGATGACAAAGTGGATGTAGCAGGAGCAATAGAATGATAGTTGTGCATGATGCAGAAATGAACAAATATCTTGAAATACTTTCATTCAAAGATTCATGAGGCATTGATGGTGCTCCTGGGTGAGTTTGTAAATAGCTAGAAGTGGAGGGAGCTACAACTCCTTATGATTTTATTTTTTACAAGAAAAACATGTTTTTTTTCCTCCATGTCTTTAAAATCCAGTTGGTGCTGTGAATCTTATGCCATTGCATTAATACAGTTCATGTAAAACAAGAAGACTTTTATTTTTGACACATTTTGATAAACATAGATATTTGCGCTATAAGGAGTTTGTTTTTTGGGAGGGCGGTTAATTTATGTTCCTAAATGCTTTTATTGCAGCGGGGTATCTGGGATTGATATGCTGATGTGTAAATGTAAAATGTCATGTTTACTGTGGGCACTTTTAGATACTCGTAAAAAAAAAAAGCATGTTTGTATTGTGTTTCCTGTCCAAGCAGCTGATAATTGTACTCCACGTGGCCATAAAATATTTGCTTATTGTGTGTATTGAGATCTATACTTTTGTGAATACATACAATAGGCTTTAGTATATTTTTGACTTGTTATTCCAGTCCAAACTTCTTCTCCTGTGTGAAATAATAGAAAACCAATGTTATGTTGGTTGAATTTTCACCGGCGAGCAGAACACACCTGCTAAAAAAAATTTTGTGTGTATGTACACATTGGTGAATGTACTGATGCAATACAGCACAAGGACGGGGGTGACTTTTCAAGTCAGTGGAATATTGCAGTACACCTTTTCTTTTCTCTACGACGTGTCCATGAGCAGGAATCTGCTGCCTTTTTCCGACTTTATTTAACTTAAACGTTCAAACTGCGCAAAAAGCTGGACACATATTACTACTTTCTTATCCCCTTACAATGAGCTACGACAAAAAAAAAAAAGAAAGCCTTGTAGATGAACTGTAAAAACATCAACACACAACTGTACATTATGTCTGTCCTGCATGGAGCACTTTAATGTTCCTGGTCTTAGTCTTGTTTGTGATGATGTCATCTTATGAGACCACTTATGAAACCT
Organism: Antennarius maculatus; assembly: GCA_013358685.1. Classification (NCBI taxonomy): domain Eukaryota; kingdom Metazoa; phylum Chordata; class Actinopteri; order Lophiiformes; family Antennariidae; genus Antennarius; species Antennarius maculatus. The sequence continues at coordinate 17,952,382 of CM023615.1, forward strand.
GTACTCACACCATATCCAGTAGTATTCCTGATGCATACACCTGTAAATACAGTTTGAAAATGTCGTCCGACTGTCTGGACATTTTTAGGGAACGTATTATTAACGTTGAATTACTTCAGTCGCGTAAGAGTATAGATGAAGTTTTTCACCAGCTTAAGTGCAGTTCAGAAACTGAACCCAAACAGTGAAAGAACATCCAAACGATGTCACCGGTTTTAACTCCATGTGTTGATTTCTGAGTCATAAAAATGGTGGTACTCTGCAAATAGATTTTTCAGTGGTAATCTTTGCTGTAATGGAGTACTTGAAGATGTTAGGATTGTGGTGTGTGACTTGTAAGACTGTAGTCAGAGGTGTAACTCGAGTACTAGCTGTTATTTTTATTTTGTCTGGTTTATATATTCTGCCATTTCGTCTGCTTTTCCTTATTATGGTTGCCATGATTTGACCAACCGGACATGTACCACAGCTTAAACCTCATGTATACCGACATACAGGACTGAGATGAGAGAGACGGAGAGAGATGGAAGGAAAGAAAGAGATTACGTATGCATGGCATAAAAGAGCACAGCTTTTAGGCTTCTCAGAGCGTCCTGGTTAAGAGCACATCACTAAAGCACTGTTCAGATGCATTTTAATGGTGTCAAATAACTCGAAATATGTTGTACATATTGTACTTTTTGCCAAAATTAAAACAAATGTTTTGTTAGAAGCCTTGTCAGTGTGTTATTTGGCTAATGTGCCTTTGTTCCAGGTTGGACATGGGCTTGTGTCCAAAGGAGCTGATCTAATATCTGTAAATCATATTAATATTCTGCTCTCATTTCAAGAGTACATTCTCGGCGTACCCCACTGGGAGGGACTCCGGGCTAGTTGCAGCCTCAGTCGGGTGTAGTTAAGCCTCATTATTCCAGTTTCCACCAGCGCGCCGTTCTGCTGTGACTGCTGACATCACAACTTAGTGCTTTGCTGCTCGGGCTGCAGTGAGGGTGTAACTTAAATGCCTGTCAGTCTTTAATAGGAGAATTCATTCCTTTTGCACTTGGTGTGATGTTCAGTAGTTTTTTCATAATGGTTTGATTAAATATTCATGTTCTTCTGTCTCTATGAAGGCTTTATGCAGTGTTTAACTTAGATGAGATTCTTTAAGACCTCATTAATGTCGTCACCAAACACTTTAAGAGTTACTTGGAACTCGATAGGAGGGCTGGACATGTGAGCGAAGAGCTCATTCAGTTTTGATGTGGAACAGGATGGGAGGGGTAAGGGATGGGTGTCATTTTTTTCCACTTTAAATCTGCAAGATTTTTCTTTTACTACTTCACTACATTATGCATAAACCACCTGTTTGCATGAAGCTTGGCAGAAGGTTTAGTTGTGTGTTTAATTGTGTGTCGGGGAAGAAATCATTACATTTTGGAAGGAAAGAGGCATATTTACGAATTTTTGATTGTCGATTACAGTTAAATTACTTGATGGACTAGCCTGACAGAATGGCCATTGTTGAGATGGATAAAGGCTGGATGGATCCATGTGAGAAGCCTAATGGAGGCCACTGTGATGCAGCAGCCTTGGTGGAGGAAAGCGCTTCAGTCATTTGTACCAGCCTGACACGCTGCTGCTCTGGGGAGTCATCTACTAGCAGGGAATGCTGAATATTTCACCTTTAAGGTGAACCAGAAGAACATTTTTCCCTTTCGGTGCTGCTGAAAAATGGAAGAAAAAAATCTGACAATCTGGCAAAAAAAATTTTTATTAATACATAATCACTCATGACTGCCCTTTTATCTGTGCATTGGGTGGTTAAGGAGCTGGAACTGGCTTGTGAGGATAAGCATCGGTCTCTATGTGCATCTGCAGCCTGACTCCTTAATAGCGTTTCAGCAGCCTGCCATCACCCTTCAGCCGTCACTATAGCTGATCCAACAAGACGCGTTCAGTCACTCTTTGGCAGAGAGGTGTTGCGCCCTCTCTTCCCTGTAGCCTTTGAGCAGCTGGTTGACGAGAGAGAGTTCGTTCACTTTCCTAATGGGGTAGAGAGGCGGGAAGGGATTGCCTTTGTACTCCAGCACGGCCATCTTGGCTCTGTCCAGGTTCTCTCTGTTGGGGAGTCGGGCCATCCGTGTGTAATCCCGAGAACGAGCCTCAAACCGCGGGGCAAGGACCTTGAAGAGTTTTGGGACGAGATCCTTTTCCTGAACGGAAGAAGCAGATGCATTAAAATTCAGAATAAGTGTAGGAACTGAAGAAGCTGAGGTCACGTACCGTCAACCAGAAACTGGCCATTTTCATCGCTTTCTCATCAGTGTCTCCCTTTTTTGCGTAGTCAATCAGCTGAAGAAAACAAAACAAGAAAACAGTTAGAAATATTGAGTGTGGAATACAATTACCCAAATCCTTGTTTATTCCTCCCTTCCTTTGTTGAGCCCAGAATGCATGTTATAATTGTATGAATACACACAATATAAAGCCAGAAGAATCTCACCACGCATAACTGCATATTTTATTACACTGACAGTTGGGCCTTATTGTTCATTGGCAGGAATAAAAATTAAATTGCCTTTCCAGTGGAGTGCAATTACAGCAACACTTCAATTATGGTTTTGTAATAAGATGTTGAATAATCTCATGGATATAACATTCGGTTGTACACCTACTTCTTCCCACATTATTTACCCGGACTGGACTTCCAGATGAAATTTAACCAGGAAGCAAATGCAGATGATTTAATGAAACTGCTGCCAGTGGGACGTTAACAAATTCAGATTATGTGTACATCTAACAATAACGATGAAAAAGGTCCAGATTGTCCCGAGAGTGGTTGTCTATTATCTTACCATGGTAATTAAGATAATTTGGATTTATGTGTGTGTGCTTGAACATTTTTGAAAGAAAAGCACTTTTTCCAATGAAGATAACAAAACTAATCAGAAATACACTCTATACATTGCTAATGTGGTAAAGGACTATTCCAGCTGCAAATGTCTGGTCTTTGGTGTACTGTAATATCTACGTAGGTGTATAGAGGCCCATTTCCAGCAACTATCACGTCAGTGTTCTAATGGTACGATGTGATTTGACTGATCTTTTGCATCAGAGGGTTAGTGGATGATTATAAAACCCTTGTGTCATCATGTTAGCACAGCTGGAAACAGTTTAGCTGGTTAGAGAAGCTATAAAATTGACCTACTTTTGAGCAGGTTGAGTGTGTGCAGCATCACATTTGTGATGCTCAAAATGGCCAGAAAAAGAGAATTTAACAGTCGATCCTTGTTCTTGGAAATGAAGACTATTACTTGTGAGAAATTGCTAAGAAACTGAAGCTTTCTTCCAGTGGTGTGCTGTATACTACTGCCTTCAGAGAACAGCACAAAGAGGCTCTAACCAGAGCAGAAAGAGAAGCGGGCTCCGTGATGCTGACCTTCAGGACAGAGTGGCAGAGAAAAATGTGTGTCTGAGACTGTCATGAGCAAAAGAACACAGACATAAGACAGAGGAAGATTAGGAAAAAGTGTAAAGGACGGACGATTCGAAGTTAGAAGTGTTTGGATCACACAGAAAAACATTTGTGAGACGCTGAACGACTGAAAAGATGCTGAAAGACTGCCTGATGCCATCTGTCCAGCATGGTGGGGGTGATAACGTGAAGGTCTGGGGTTGTTTTTGGCGCAGGTAAGGTGGGACATGTGTTCAGGGTGAAGGGGATTTGAATAAGGAAGGCGATCACTCCATTACAACAGAACACTGACCCAAAGCACACCTCCAAATTGTGCGAGAACTTTTTCTTTTAATTCACTCATCACGACATTAGCTGGTTGTTAGCTAGCCAGCAGCATCCGGCGGATTTCGTTACCTTTTCGGCGTAGAAGCGGACTTCATCTGCCCGAGCCAGCGTGGTTTCTATCCTCTCGTGTCGGACCAGACCCGTCAGGATGTTCCGCAGCATGTTGATCCGGGATTGTGGATCCAGACCCATCTTCCGGGCCACCCGGCCGTGGGAAATCAGCGTTTGCAACGTGAGGCGCATTTTGTCCGCTTAGATGCCGCGACAAAAAATAACAATAAATTTATGTATAAAGAGCAAAATGTTTAAGAGTCAAGTAAATAGATGTAATATTTGTGTAGATAAACGCACGGATAAGTCACTCCTCAGGTCAGTTCGCTCAAGGCGAAGTTCGCTGGTTTGACATTGTTGGTACGCCGTCAAATGTGTTCGACTTGATAATGACTTCATGGAACGACAGTTCCGCTAGACTCGAGGCTATAACGTTTCCACACGTGATGAAAACAGCAAAAATATCAAGCTGTTGTTGTCTTGATCTTAAACAAACAAACAAATCATCTTATTTATTTATCCCTATTTATCTTTATGTTTTTGCTTCGATGACCAGTTTGCACTACTGGATTGTGGTTCAGTTGACCACTTCCCTTGTAAAGTTGAAATCAAAACTTCCTTGTATTTTTTCATCGTTCTATCTATTCTTGCTATGTTACAGCTGAATGATATTATTGTACTTAACTCTAAAAATGTTATCAAAGAAAAATAAAAACACAGGTTAGAACTAATTTTGCCAAATGGTTTAGCCCAAAAAACTTTGACAGAGAATGTGTGTGAAATATAAGTGTAAGATTTATTTCGTTTGTTAATCACCATTACGACTGTCACAGTTTCACTGAGCGGTGATGTGATGCAGAATAGAAATGCCAAAGAATTACAACTGAGATGCATTCAGTATGTAGCCATGGTGTTCTGCAGCCATTCTGTGAAAATGCAGGTCTGATGCAACAGAAAGGGAAACAGACATTCAAATTGAGTATTGAAGAAGTTGTATAGTATCACTACAGGCTCTGAGAAACAGTTATGTGTCATAAAAATGGATGCCAAATGATGTTGGATCTCTTTTGTACCTTGGCATAGACACCTGGATGATTCTTCTCTGCACATCCAAAACCCCAGGACACGACACCCTGCAGCTCACCATTACACACAACAGGACCACCAGAGTCACCCTGAGAGGAACGCAGCAAAGTTGTATACAAATATGTTGAGTCTCACCAAGGAGAACGACTGATGATAGCAAACAAGTCAACACAAACCTGGCAGGAGTCTTTGCCTCCCTCCAGGTACCCAGCACAGAACATGGCGTCAGTGATCATGCTGGGGTAGGAGTTGTTGCAGTCCTTGTCAGACAGAATGGGGATATTCAGACACTGCAGTCTGTTACTATCAGCAGCTGTGGATGTGACAATTCACAAAAGCAAGTCAAGGATAGAAAAAAAATGTAGTGTGAATAACACAAATCTATGGATAGTGACAGCATTTGTTACCCACAGGAGCTCATTGTCACACCCCATCCTGATACTGTGCACATGGTGCCAGCAGTGGCACAACTGGTGGGCAAAGCCACAGGCTGAACATATCGGTTGATGGTAGCAGGTTTGCTTAGCTTGATCAGCATGATGTCATTGTTAACCAGCCAGGACTCATAGTTGGGATGAGGGATCACATGGCCAGCGGGGATGATCTGTTCGTTGCCATCCATGAACCAACGGTTGTGATCCCCGAGGACAACATCCATTTTGCTGAGACGGAGGTAGAGCGTTTGTGAGTGATGCATGGATCAAGAAGAATAGGATTATTTGGGGGAAAAATGGTTTTGGGAGCACCCACGATTTGTAGCAGTGAGCAGCAGACACCACCCAAAACTCACTGACCAGGGAGCCACCACAGAAGTGGTAGCCAGAGTTCAGGGACACCTGATGGGGCTGAGAATGAGGTGTGCACTCGTGTCCTCCAACAATCTTGTCATCCTCTGTGGCAACTGAACGAAAAAGTATTTTATATCTCTGTGAAATTATCCGCATACAAATATTTGTTTGCATCCAATATTTTTATAACTCTGTTGCCTCTTTGAACCTTTTTTAAGCTCCAATATTTTCTGTGGCGGATGACTGATCCAGCATAAAAGGCTTTATATTTGAACGCTAAAATCACTCTGAGATTGTTTCTATGTGTTGTTGCTTTCTAAATGTGTCCAGTACTTACACACAGCACCTAGGAGCACTGCAAAGACCAGGGACTTCATGTTTGTTTGATGGCAGATGAAGAAACAAAGATTTTTCTGAACCCATGCCTGGTTTTTATTGATTGCCTCAGCCTGTGCCAGCTGTCAGGCACACCCCTGATGCTGCTGACCAAACAAAATCTCAAAGTAAAGCTGATAGGGTAACGATGCCAAAGTTATTAAAAATTCAAAGTTTTAATGGGGTTCTAGTTTCAGGATGATGTTTAGTGTCCCAACAATGGATAGCGAAACCTTATGGGTCTACACTGTATGTCGTTTTTCTGTAGTATCTGTTCTGTTGTTGATCTGGTCTGGTTTGATCCCAGTATGTGATGTTTTGCACAGGTTTTAATCAGTACCCCGACCCTGACTTTGGTCACAGATGGTGTTGGGTGGTGCTTCTCTCACACGCTGTTTTGCTGACTGGCTCTGGCCATTGGGTTAGATTTGCTCTCCCATAAAATGTAACAGCTGTAAATGTATATATGAGTTATTTCCCTTTCTCTCGTATCGGCTGCAGCAATTTTAATGACATAGTGGCAACGTGTCATGTCAGGAGAACAATCTTGTCAAAGTGAAGATAGAATTAAAGGATGAATAAAAGACAGTTAAAATAATTCTACTTACACACTCAAAAGAAATAATTATATGAATAGATTCACTAGTGAAAATGAAAACTTAAGTACTTCAAGATTAAATTTGGTGTTAATCTCACAATGTTAATAATCACTAAGATACTTTTTGTCGTATTCATAAAGATGTTCTTATTTACTTTGCTTACTTTGCTCAGTTTACAACATACAGTCATGTGTTTAACTGTTGGATATGTTACAAATTTACATTTTATTAATATGTCATATTTCACAGAAAAGCATCATGTTCTTAGTCTGGTCAGTCTGAATCAAACAGTTGTGGGTTTTGTACTTGTGTACATATTCTTGTTGTTTCTACACACAACTGTCTATCTCAGCTTTAAATGTTCATTAGTGACGAAGAAAAAATGTTTTGTTACTTTATAACGTTTGCAAAATATTGCATTTATTCATCTGTTTCATTCCTCTATTGGGGCACTGTCTGTTCCTAAATAAATGAAGTGATTCTCTCACAGAGGACATCTTATTTGGGCGATTTAATATGGCATTAAAAGTTCAGTGTTTAATCACCAACATTAACCATACAATCAATTATATTGCTGAAAGAGTTGCATGTAATTTATGTAACAATCAATGCCATTTCTTTGATTGCTTGTTTGTGCAAGTCTTAACTTTGCTGCAGGACAAATTGTTCCTTATATAAATTTGTCAACTCTAAACTGTTACAAGATCAGCAATACTAATACTGGATAGCTAGTAATGCTGTTGTTGCTACAGTATTTTGTCTTTTAGAGTCTGAAATGATGGAGGACACACGCAGGGTCACAACTGAAATTGTTTTGCAGTCAAGATGTAAAATTTTATTGACTTCATTCCATTGTGCATTGTTCTAAACTCTACAACAACACAGTTGTTATAATGATAAAGCAAAGGCAGCAGAGGAAGGTGATGGTTGTGGATCACACTTAATAGGTTTGCATGGTTCTCTCCAGCCAGTCATTGAAGATGCAGACCTGTGAAGGGAGACAGAATGGAGTTTGTGACTATAGACAGCTATGGTTGAATTTAACTGGGTATTTAGAGTGGGAAATTTCAATTTCAAAAATCCACATATGGCTCATAGATATTTTTGATTTACCTTGGCGTAGACACCGGGGTGGTCCTTCTCAGCGCACCCGTATCCCCAGGACACAACACCCTGCAGCTCATTGTTGCACACCACGGGGCCACCAGAGTCACCCTGTGAACAGAAGGTGTGGAGTGTGAAACAACTTCAAAACCTGGTTATTGCTGTATTTCTGCCTGAACGTTGAATTACATACCTGGCAAGAGTCCTTGCCTCCCTCCAGGTATCCAGCGCAGAACATGGCGTCAGTGATCATGCCAGGGTAAGAGTTATCGCAATCCCTTTTAGACAGGATGGGGATGTCCAGGCACTGCAGCTTGTTCTTGTCAGCAGCTGCATTTGATAAAACGACATATGAATGGAAATAGAAAAATATCACATAAACCGTTCTAGCTGTTGAACTTCAGATGCTACTCACTGGAGCTCATGGTGTTGCCCCAGCCAGAGACTTTGCACATGGTGCCAGCGGGGGCACAGGCCGTGGGCAGAGCCACGGGCTGCACAAATTCATTGAGGGTGGCGGGTTTGCTCAGCTTGATCAGCATGATGTCATTGTCGATGGTGTAGGAGCTGTACTCGGGGTGACGGATGACGCGGGAGGACTGGATGTACTGCTCGGAGTCCTCGGACTGTCTCAGGTTGTGTTCTCCAAGACGCACCTCAACGCGGCTGGAGAGGACAGAGACCATCATAGTTCATGATGCCTGGGCAAGTCAAGATAAGGCCAACACACACACACACACACTGAACGAATGACGTACGACTTGTAGCAGTGAGCAGCAGACACCACCCAGTTCTTGTTGACCAGGGAGCCACCGCAGAAGTGGTAGCCAGAGTTCAGAGACACCTGATGGGGCTGGGAGTGAGGGGTGCATTCATACCCTCCGACAATCTTGTCCTCCTCCGTGGCAACTGTGAACAAACAGGAAGCCAAATAATCAACCATTAAGTAAATTGAACTAAATTCAGTGATGAAGTGCATAGAAGCAGAGCAGTTTGCTTACAAGCAGCTCCGATGAGCAGAACAAACACCAGAGACCTCATGGTTGCTGTGTGATGTGATCGTGATGATGAGAGACGTCTTTTGGAGTCCTGGTTTATATGGAAATTTTCCAGTCCTTGCGCCCTGCTGAATACACCCCACCTTTAATCATGGACCAATCAGATTTCGAGGAGAAAAATTTTGCAGGGTTGTGGAAAATCTTTTTGAAAAAAAAAAAAAAAAACATTTGTTGTATGCGTTTGTGCTGGCATAGAATAAAAGTGTTATTTTGAAACACTTCATAGAATGTTAAAATAACAATTCTAAATAAAACGTGTATATTTAAATTAATTTTAAAATCCATTTCACAAAATTTTATATTCAAAATATTTCTCATGTAAAATGAGTTGATTGTGTAATGACTGCATGTATTCAATTAACCTGTTATAGCTTCAGTTTTCATATCTTTGTATTTTATTTGTTCAGTTATGATGTGATATGTAGATGATAATTTAGGAATTAAAATATTATGTATGAGACTGAATCAGTATTTATTACGTAATATATCTTGTAATCATTAATCTTGGCTTGGATGGATTTGTGCTGGACAGACAAGGATGCAGGACTGCAGATGGTCTGGTTCACAACTAAAGTTGCTGAATATGACTTTTGGAAAAATCACCAAAAAAAAATCACACGTGTCTTAGATGGAACACCTTTAATAAATGCTGATGATAGCAGTATGACAACAATGGAAAGACGAATATTTTTGGTAAACAATCTTAACTTTCTTATTTAGGTCATTAGTTTCATGGATGTTCTTAAATGGCAATAAATTTGATGTTATTTGAACTCATGCCGCTGCTGCTGAAAGCAGTGAGGAATAAAAAGTTTGTCGAACTGCAAATTTAAATATCCATCTAACATTACTAAACTATTTGTCCAGGTTTGGCAGGTAGAGATGAAGGTCTCTGTTTGCATTATTAAATGTGATCAGTTTATTTTGAGAGCCTCTTTTAACACTTATTGGTGAGCAACATGTGACCAGGTTCTTTCAGCCAAATTAGGGTTAAGATCATTGGTGAGCAGGACTGTGCCTCATCAAATGATTAATCAGTCACCTGAAATGACCTACCTTTTAGTTGTTGGTCAGTATCAAGTTTCCATTTTATTCTGATTTGGAATTAAGGAACCAATCAGGGAGCTTGGAGTGGCTATAAAACAAGATTCATGAGAACTGACACGTTCACAATCTGCAACCATGAGGTCTCTGGTCTTCGTTCTGCTCATTGGAGTTGCTTGTGAGTACCTTACAGAACCCTTTTTAATCTATATTGAAGCACATTCATACACATTTATGGCTGTCACACATCTGTGTTTAGTGGCAACAGAGGATGACAAGATCGTTGGAGGGTATGAGTGTACCCCACACTCCAAGCCCTATCAGGTGTCTCTGAACGCCGGCTACCACTTCTGCGGTGGCTCCCTGGTCAACGAGAACTTTGTGGTGTCTGCTGCTCACTGCTACATGTCGTAAGTCTTTCTAGGATTTGAAAGATATTTGCAAGCATATTCTAGGCCACATCTGATTAACAATGCAAACAAACAAAACCAGACATCCTTCTTGTACCAACTTCTATCTCTTTTAGTCGCATCCAGGTGCGTTTGGGAGAGCACAACATCAATATCAATGAGGCCACTGAGCAGTTCATTGATGCCTCATTAATCGTCCCACATCCTCACTTCAATTCCTACACCCTTGAGAATGACATCATGCTGCTCAAACTGAGCATCCCTGCCACCCTCAACGCCTACGTCAGGCCAGTGGCTCTGCCCTCCAGCTGCGCCCCTGCCGGCACCATGTGCAAAGTGACCGGATGGGGCGAAACCATGAGCTCCAGTAAGCTGGACGCAGACTAGCCAGACAAGCTCTCTGAAAACGTCTAAGTGCACATTCGCTTATAATACCCTGTAATCTTCACTGCATATGTCTCTTCTGTTCTGTTGCTGTAGCTGCTGACAAAAGCAAGCTGCAGTGTCTGGATATTCCCATCCTGTCTGACAAAGACTGTCATGGTTCTTACCCCGGCATGATTGACAACACTATGTTCTGTGCTGGATACCTGGAGGGAGGCAAGGATTCCTGCCAGGTATGTTTCTCTGACAATCTAAAATTGTGGCATTTTTTTCTCTACTCAATCAAATTCAGATTTTCTTTATCTCTTTGACATGCTGTGTTTAAGTATAGCCCTCCAAAGATTTACACTGTGAGTGGAATAATCTCTCTCTCTCTATCAGGGTGACTCTGGTGGACCCGTCGTTTGTAATGGTGAGCTGCAGGGTGTTGTGTCCTGGGGATTCGGATGTGCTGAGAAGGACCACCCCGGTGTCTACGCCAAGGTAACATTTTACTGCATTGAATACAATAAAATTAAAAAAATCTAAAGAATGGAGGTCCTTTGAAAAAAATCTGTCTATTTTCAGGTCTGTGTGCAGGTTGGATGGCTGCAAGAGACAATGGCCAACTTGTAATTCACCAACAAGAAGAAAGGGCAATGTCCGTCAACATCCGAACAAAAACTTTCTGCTGGAGCTGAAAAAAATAAATATTGCAAATAAATCTTTGACTTTAAACTGCAGTTATTTACTTTCCATTGAAAATTATTCACCCTGTTGATGAAACTAACAAATACACTCAATAAAAATAGGTTTTTAGGCTTGAAATGATGACAACTGAATCATACATATTTATATGAAAGCTATCATGTTAATGCAATAATGGCAGCCTCAAGCATGGGTCAAACAAAGCCAATGGATAAAATACTTATCAAATAATTAATATCTAATTTCATCTAATGTTGGCACATACAGAAATATTTTTCTTTCAGCCTAATGTGATAGAAAAATGGTACAATATAGTTTTAGAAATATCAGCAGTGTTTTAAAGTAAATATTTTATATCTGAAAACTGAGAATGAAAAATGGAGACCTGTAAATATTGAACTGACCGGGTTTGATAATCTATTCACACACCAGTCTTCAGCTGAATAAAAATGTGGTTCTCTGCAATATAGAAAATGGGCTATTTTAAAATACTTTTACATTTGATACTTAAAATCCAGGTAATGTAATCATTCTTTTAGCATTGATGTTTGTTTTTTTTCTGGATATCAGTCTAACTCCTTTCTCCATATTGAAAGAAGATTTTATAAAAGCGATGCTTATTTCTTTCATTCAGTCTTCTCACCTCTCATGTCTTAATTTAGCTTTTAGATAACATGTGCTGAGAAACACACAGCTGGGCGATACCATGTCCCCACATATCTAGATACAGCTGTGAATTGTGTGCCTGTGAAGTTTGGCCAGAGGAACACAAGCTGACCTTAAGCAGATATTTGGAGTTATACATTTATATATATGTTCATCAAAAAGCTGCAGTATTAAAAAAGGCCTTCAGACCTGATAACAGAAATAAAAAAGAAGTAAGCTGGAATGAGAAAAGTTATCCACCGTTGTTAATTATTGATGTTCTTATAATTAAAAAAATATGAATCATGCTGTAGCAAATCAAAATCCTACTGACTTTTTTGCAGCTGAAACTTAAAACTATTTCCTACTGAACCATAACTGAGAATGTCTGACTGTGGCTTCAGTACAACACCTGCACCTGAGGATTGCCTAGTAGCATAACGTATTAATTTTTAGTCCTTGACCTGCAGATATTCTGAAAAGAACATCAATGTGTAACCTCTTTGTCAGCATACACGTCAAGATAAAATAAAATCAATGATTCAGTGGATTCTTACAAGACGAGCCATGTGGTGTTAAAAAACATCTAGTTACAGTGTGGTGTAGAAATTTCACTGTAAAAAGTATTGAATTTCCTAAATTAAAAAAAATTTCAAATATTATATCTTGGAGGCAAATGCAATTTACTGTATTGTAATATATCAACACATATGCATTCAAATACAGTGACTATTCATATTAGTCATTATGATTTTCCACTTCTTTATTTTTGTCTAAGTCTAGAAATGAATAACTAAATCCGAAGACACCCGGCACAGAGATTGGCTCCTAAATGACCAATGAGGGTGGTCGGAGAATGTGGCAGCTCTCCCCACGGTGAATAAAAGGCAGCACTCTGGTTGGAGACCCTCATCAACAGGATCACACAGCAACCATGAGGTGTCTGGTCTTTATTCTGCTCATCGGAGCTGCTTGTGAGTGTGATGTCCGCTGGCTTTCATCCTATTAGTGTGTCCAGAACAACTTTCTCTAAAGCTGTGATGACCGATGGAACCAATACTCAAACTAATAACCGACTTTATTTGTCCATATAACCATAAAATTATATTCTGCATTCAAAGAGCTGCCTGTGTATGTTTGTTCACAGTTGCCACGGAGGAGGACAAGATTGTCGGAGGGTATGAATGCACCCCTCACTCCCAGCCCCATCAGGTGTCTCTGAACTCTGGCTACCACTTCTGCGGTGGCTCCCTGGTCAACAAGAACTGGGTGGTGTCTGCTGCTCACTGCTACAAGTCGTACGTCATTTGTATATAGTGTGTGTGTGTGTGTGTGTGTTGGCCTTATCTTGACTTGCCCAGGCATCATGAACTATGATGGTCTCTGTCCTCTCCAGCCGCGTTGAGGTGCGTCTTGGAGAACACAACCTGAGACAGACCGAGGACTCCGAGCAGTACATCAGGTCCTCCCGCGTCATCCGTCACCCCGAGTACAGCTCCTACACCATCGACAATGACATCATGCTGATCAAGCTGAGCAAACCCGCCACCCTCAATGAATTTGTGCAGCCCGTGGCTCTGCCCACGGCCTGTGCCCCCGCTGGCACCATGTGCAAAGTCTCTGGCTGGGGCAACACCATGAGCTCCAGTGAGTAGCATCTGAAGTTCAACAGCTAGAACGGTTTATGTGATATTTTTCTATTTCCATTCATATGTCGTTTTATCAAATGCAGCTGCTGACAAGAACAAGCTGCAGTGCCTGGACATCCCCATCCTGTCTAAAAGGGATTGCGATAACTCTTACCCTGGCATGATCACTGACGCCATGTTCTGCGCTGGATACCTGGAGGGAGGCAAGGACTCTTGCCAGGTATGTAATTCAACGTTCAGGCAGAAATACAGCAATAACCAGGTTTTGAAGTTGTTTCACACTCCACACCTTCTGTTCACAGGGTGACTCTGGTGGCCCCGTGGTGTGCAACAATGAGCTGCAGGGTGTTGTGTCCTGGGGATACGGGTGCGCTGAGAAGGACCACCCCGGTGTCTACGCCAAGGTAACCAGGATATCTAATTAACACACTGTGTTCATTTTTTTTCCTGTCTTCCTTTCTATTCAAAACCACTAATCAAACATCAAATGTTTTAATGTATAGGTCTGCATCTTCAACGACTGGCTGGAGACTACCATGGCAAGGTACTAAATGGCCCAAACAAGAATGCCAGTCGAACAGCTGAACATCGTTTCCTGTTATTGTTCCATCTTCTGTACTGGACAAAATAAAAAAATAAACATTTAAAAGCACATTATTTTGGTCAACTTAATACTTCATACTTTATTTTACTTCTTCTCTTTCACAATACGCACCATTCATCCGACTACATCACACCGCCCTCACCCGGGAAACAATTGTAACAAGACAACAGACCTCTTATAAATCTGCACTGTACATTGTGAATGATATTTTTAAATGATATTTTGGGCGGCACGATGGATCTAGGACAGCACAGTGGCGTAGTGGGTAGCGCTGTCGCCGCACAGCAAGGTGGTTCCGGGTTTACGTCCCGCTCTGTGGCTGGTCCCAAATTGACCGTAGGTGTGAGCGTGTGCATGTGTGGTTGTCTGTCTCTCTGTGTGGCTCCACGGTGCACTGGCGTTGCACCCGGAGTTTCCCCCGCCTCACGCCCTCAGTCAGCTGGGATTGGCTCCACCTCCCAGTGACCCGCCACAGCAGATAAAACGGTTGAAAATGAATGGATTTTTAACTGATGACTTCATAGTTTAATTTAAATTTTTCTAAATAACTCATTTGGAGCAAATTATTTTAGCAGCTGATACATACAAGAAACATGTAAAGAGATCAGTGAATGAACAGGCAAAAGCACTTAGTGGAAAAAAAAAAATTAATATGTATTATTAAGACTTCCTTGCTGGTTCTGCGAGCAGGTAAAAATATAATGACAACTTGACAGCCTTGATGAGAAAATTCACTCACAAGAACACTGACGGAGATCAAATACTTCCTATTTTCTGGTAGATTTGAGTTGCTGTGCTGTGATTTAAAAAGGAGATAGTTTTAATTTTATGAACATTTGACTTATGAATATTTGGAGATACAAACAATCGTGTGCCACCAATCCGACTATTCTTCTGCAGTTCCACTTTCTGCCACAACCTCTGTAGGGGCAGCACCGCTGTGCTCACACAGCTCCAACACTCGTACCTGAAATATTTAACGGTTTATCATGGATAATAAAGCAAAAGCTACTGAAGTTAATGGTAGTGGTGACCATCTCTCTGGTGACAACTCTGCCTCTGACCAACAATGACTCCTCCCTCCTCCTCTTCCATCACTTTAAAGGTAAGCTACATGCTACATGCTACATTGTGTGATGCCGGTTCATCTTATAAATGATTATTTTATTAATATCATCATCATTAACTTGATTATTGTTTCTTATATTTATTTGGGGTATTTTATTCATTATATTTAAGATATTTAGAATAATTCATGTCAGCCTTTCATCTGCTAATCCTTCACAGAAAATCATAATCATAAGGTGCAGCCTTTCAGAAAGGAGGTTGTATTTGTCAATTATAAATGTATTCAGTAGAAAAGATTATGCAGAAATCATTTTTTAAATGAGACTTAGTTAATCCGTCTTCCCGTTGTCTGTCATAATCCATTTTATCATCTCTCTCTGCATCTCTTTGATAATGATGAAGAGGGATGAGCCTGAATCCTGGTCAGAGCAGCAGGTGCATTACAATCATCCTCGTCTGTGAGGAACAGATGAGCGATATTTTTCTGCCATTGTGGATCGACTGCTTATTGCAAATCCACAAACGAGTCCTGTCACTTCTCCATAAATGACTGCTGAAGGCTGATTTTTTCAGAAAGCTTCAAATAACCTTGGGTTGGACAGGAAAACCAGACAATCATGCCAAACATGTCATTTCTTTTCTTGTTGAAGTCTAATTACGGTATTTTCGAGCATCGTGATGTTGACCTGAAAGGTGATGATAGTTTGAGGTGATGATATTCTCTTCATCTCCTGCAGCGTGATGCTGTCAGAGCATCAGTTAAACCTGAGTGATTCAAGCTTGTGTCACGTTTTTCTAATTCTGGTAAGCAATTGACTCATGGAGCACAACAAACAAACAACCCCTAGAACTAATCTCCGTGGCAAACTGCAAAATAATGATATATTTAGAAGAAATTCTGAATCTCCTGCTTTGACTGATAACAGAATCTTGATGTGGTTCATCCAAAACTGCAACCGTGTCAAATCCACATCTTGGAGTTATCTTCTTTTATTTTCACTTTCTCACAACATTCTCAAGAAATCAAATGATTTTGCTGAAAGACATTGTGTTGGATTATTATTTTCTTTTTTTTTTCGCAAGACAACTTTTTAACCCAAAAAAAACATACGAAAGAGTTAGAAGAATGATGTCTTTGAATTTCTCTGTCACCAGAGTTTTTGTCAAAGATGGAATTCATTCACCAGTTCTAAGTTTTGAATGGAGCTCTCTGGAATAATTCCAGTGGAAGTCAAACTCCTTTTCAGATTTTTTTGTCGATGAAAAACAGGCTTTTTCTTTGTGTCCTACCTTGCCAGGTGTACAGCATTGTGCACTGAGGAGGCAGAAAATCCATTGAATAACACAATCAGAACCGCAACACCCTCATGCTAAAATGCTAATGCTCTAACATTGATGAGATAAAAGCAGCGCTTGTGTGTGACTGTATTTTATACCTGCTTTGGTGGAAATGCCAGCCGTTTGAAATGACGTATTGAAAATGTCTTACAGTAAGAAGCAGCATAATGTTTTCATCAATAAAAAACACACTGGTGCGTCACAAAATAGATTTTATTGATCGTTCCCAGACTTAAGACATCCCACATCCCTCTTTCTCCTTCTTCACCATTGTTCCTCTTTTTCCTCTCTCTCTCAGCTTCTCTCCTGCTGTTTTTCTCTACACCCACCACCTCCTCCTATCTCATCTCTTGTGTAGGCATGTCTTATTTGACAACCTAGCTGTAGCTGGTGAGAATATTTGAAATCCAGGGCAGCAGAGAGCAGACTTTGGTGTAAACGCCTGGGTAGTTAGGTTGAGCACAGCCCTGACCCCAAGAGACAATACCCTGCAGCTCGCCATTACACACCAGAGGACCACCAGAGTCACCCTGAGAAGAGAAGAAACAGAAAAAGGGAAGGGGTTATACTTTCCATCACCATCATCATCATCATCATCATCATTGTCATAATATGTGTTTGATTGTTTGCCATAATTGTGATTTGTGTTGGTGCTGTGTGGAAATACCTGACAGGAATCCTTGCCTCCCTCCAGGTATCCGGCACACACCATGCGATCGGTGATCTTGCCTGGGTAGGATCCTTCACAGTCCTTGTCGGACAAAATGGGCACTTTCACACACTGGAGGTTAAATGGGTTGAACACTGCAAATAAGAGCGAGGAAGGCAGGTTTAATAGAATGTCTCATCTCTTTGTGGAGCCAAGAAGGAAAACATGTTTAAATGTCCACCAAAAATGACCAAATGATTGTCCAAACGTGAGTACAGTACAACTCGAGTGAGTGCATGAAGACTGGATTGAACAGCGATGTCACAGTTTTTAGGTGATGTCATTACTCATTCTGAACATTCTGATATGAGTGTTAAAGCATCCAGGTGTTTTTCTCTTGTGCGTATTTCATAAACTGGATTGTGTGATGTGAAAATTTAATTAGACTGCCTTTTATTCCATACAATAATACTGTAATACAATATTAAGGTGAACCAGATGGAGCATGCAGTGTATAAATAGCATAATATCAGGTCAGTCTTACATTTTACGTGACACATATCCCTCCTGACCTGCCATAAAAACTTTCCCAACATTTCCACTAGCTGACTTTTCCCCTCATCATTCCGTTTCCACACCAGACTGTTTCTACTAGTGCTAAAACACAATCTGTGGATTGTATCTGCTATAGTTGTCCAGCATCGTTTCTCTCTCTGAATGATATCCTATTTTTATCTCTTGCCAATTTTTTTTGTAAAAAAAAAAAGTCAACTTTGAGCTAGATCTTTGTTTTATGATAGCAGATAATATCCAGTTGAGGTGATAGATTTCTAATATAAACATTATTTATAAAGTTCTCTACCCTGTTTTTATCTTTTTTTCAAAGCTTCTGTTTAAATGTGTTTAAATTTGCAGAGGAACGAATGTTTTTAGAGTGATTGGAGCAAATACATCAGGAAACATCATAACCATACAAATAAATGTTCTGTAATCATGAGTAAAATATCAAAATGGTTTTCAATGACTTTAATTTCATGATCCAGTCGATCTCACCTTCATCAGTGTAGATGTTTCCCCATCCGGATACCGTGCACATGTCGCCAGGTGCGGGACAGGTTTTGGGAAGGGCCACTGGTTTCACATACTGGTTTATGGTGGCGGGGTGGGCCAGCTTCATCAGCATGATGTCATAGTCCAGGGTTTGGTAGTCGTAGCTCTCATGCCAGTAGATGGCATCTACTGACATGAACTGCTCTGTGCCCTCATTCACCCAGATGTGGTGGTCACCCAAGATAGCGATCTGGGCGAAGGGGCTGAAATAGAGGCAAGATGATCATAAAACATGTGCAAAAAGGTTTAAATGCAAGTAAAAAAGGTATTAATAAAAAATAATAATGATACAAACTTTTGCCAGCAGTGGGCAGCGGAGATGATCCACTGGTCGTTGATGAGGGAGCCGCCGCAGAAATGGTAGCCAAGATTGAGAGACACCTGCCATGGCTGTGAATGTGGGCTACACTCATAGCCCCCCACAATCTTGTCATCCATAGGGGCCGCAGCTGTGGTGTTAAAGAAATGGAAAGTTACTTATATTTATTAAAGTGACAGGTTCTTTCCACAGACTGTTGCACACACTGCTGCTTTACCTGCAGCTCCCAGGAGTGCGAGAAAAATCAAGCCAATCATCTTGCGTCTGACTCAGGCCTTCGTACGACCAGACTGGATGAGGAGAATTTGTCCGTCGCTGTATTTATAGCTAAACTCTTCTGCATCTTTTCATACCCCTCCACCTTTACCCCCCCACAATATTCAGCATACCCACCCCTAACTGTGACCGCCTCTCCCGCCCCAAACCCTGCCCTGAAAAACAACCTTATCTTCTTCTGGGTTACGTTTATCCTTCCAGTTAATAAGTGAGCCACATCTTATAATTTTCTTTAGCTTGGCACTTTACAAGGTGTCTGCACCTAAATAAACATGTGTAATGTAAATACCCTTTTAGCAGACAAGTTTAGAGTTAACTCTTTTAACAGCCATATTGAATTATTACACATTGAATTTTTTTAAAATATTTTTTTCTAAGATAAAATAATGTAAAATATGTGAATAATAAAAAACCTATCAAATACAATAATAATTATGATTATAATTATTATTAATAACATAATAAAAATAATTTGTTCAATTAAATAGTCACTACGAGTATTAAAATTGTATTTAATTAAATTAAATATTATGAAAATGTTTAATATTAAATAATATGGCAAGACTTCAAGTACCTTTGTTTGACTTCTGTGATCTTAGCACAGATTTTAACAAAACTGTTCAGACTGTGTCTTCTTTTTCAGCGTGAAACCAGGAGATAAAAGAGAAACATATGAGCTGTCAATAAACTGACAGCAATGGAGATTAGTTTGGAGAGAATGTGAATTCACTGTTGCCCTTTCTTAACAATAGTTGGAATGAAAGTTTTTATAGAAATGATTTATGAATATTGATTTCACTCTCACTGTGAACAATGTTCTGTATAACTCAGTCTCTGTTGTGTGTTTGTACAGATATGAAATCCTGTTGTGATTTTTTTCATACCGAGACATGAATAGGGTTAACTTGAATCTATAATCGATATAGTTCCACAGCGATTGATTGTGAAATCCACACAGTATGTGCTTTAGTCTTCTATTTCTGAGATCACAGATGATTCTGTTCTCACATCTTTTGGCTTTTATTCAACAAAAACAAGGAAGGCGAGAAGCAGACTGATAAAAGTGTTTAATTTATATAGGTAGAACATGTATGTAAAAATAGCTCTGTAAGATAGCAAGTCCAATTCAGTTTTCCTTTGACTCACATACATATGCTTTGTCAATTCACAGCACGTTGAGTTTATGTGCAATGGAATAACAAAAATAAATGCTATATAAATAAAAATAACATATTTTTGCCCAAAGAATATTAAACAGGTGTTTAATGTCTGGGGACCTTGGCCTCGATGGGGCAGGAATGGGCAAACATAAAACCAGACACATGATAAGGGAACAGATCTGGGTTGACTTAGTGCCAAAGTAAGAACAGCGTGTGCGGACACAGATGTGGTCAGCAGATGGAAGGAGGGGGGAAAAGGAGGACACAAGCTGAGCCCAGTGGGGCCGGAGGCGTATAAATGCTGGAGCCAAGGTGTGTCCAGGTGTCTTCTGATCATTCACCTGACAACATGAGACTGCTGGCTCTGCTGATGATGATCGGAGCTGCCGGTAAAGACACATGAATAGATGCACATGCAAAAATTATAAAAATGGGGGTTATATATAAACTACCTTCTGTGTTTGTGTGTCGTTGTGTGTGTGTGTGTGTGTGTGTGTGTGTGTGTGTGTGTGCAGTAGCGGCAGTTCCCCGTGAAGATGGTAGGATCATTGGCGGGCAGGAGTGTGAGCCTCATTCTCGTCCATACATGGCCTCCCTCAACTATGGTTACCACTTCTGTGGTGGGGTGCTCATCAACAAACAGTGGGTGCTCTCTGTTGCTCACTGTTGGTACAAGTAAGTAGGAAAGACTGCACTGAAATATTGTTTGCATTTGGTGCTTATATAAGTTCTTCTGTCTCACTTGAAGTGAAACCTCCTCACCTTCCTTCCTCAGTCCCTACGCTATGCAGATCATGCTGGGAGAACACGATGTGCGAGTGTTTGAGGGCACTGAGCAGCTCATGAAGACCGACAACATCATCTGGCACCCTGAGTGAGTTAAATCATTCGAAGAACAACAACTTCATCCCGAGCGGCTTGGGATGTTACATTGTTCCTTCAACTCATAGCTCATTTCACATTTCTCTGTTTACAGTTATGACTACCAGACTCTGGATTACGACATCATGCTGATCAAGCTCTTCCACCCGGTGGAGATTACGGAGGCAGTCGCTCCCATCGCTCTGCCCACAGGATGCCCCTATGCTGGACTCGGCTGCTCTGTGTCCGGGTGGGGTAACACTGCCATGGAAGGCGATGGTGGGTGGAAGATGGTGACTCTGAATGCACGGCTAAATTGTGCAAAAGTGCCACCATTTGTAGAATTTATTGAAGACAATAGGATGCAGAAGCATTTTGAATTAATGACAAAATATACTCAAGGCCACAGGAGAGCTAGAAAAATGAACAAGTAATTAAATATGGGATACCCACATGTTCTAATCTGTCATGCCCATCCCAGCTATCATGCCCACCCGTCTGCAGTGTTTGGACGTGCCCATAGTGGACAACCAGCAGTGTGAGGGAGCCTATCCTGGCATGATCACACGCAGGATGTTGTGTGCCGGATTCATGGACGGAGGCAGAGATGCGTGCAATGTGAGCATTTACAATAAATTATTCGGGGGGGAGGGGGGTGGTTATGTGCAAAAGTTGACATTTCTACCTCTGTCGATCAGGGCGACTCCGGCAGCCCACTGGTGTGTTTCAACGAGGTCCACGGCTTGGTGTCGTGGGGTCAGGGATGCGCTCAGCCCAACTACCCTGGAGTCTACGTCAAAGTGTGTGAATTCCTCCCTTGGATTGAAAACACCATGTCAGACAACCCCTGAGCAAATGAGCCCCCACCCCACTCATCCAGTCCTGCCCCTCTGTTCTCCTTCCCACTCATTTCGACTGCTTTTACGGTGCCAACGTGCATTTTTCTTTCTCTGGTGCCTTGTCTCCTTTGTTTTCCACCTCCGACGTCTAGACTTGACTCCAGCAATGCAGAATTTAGAATCCAAAATAAAACCACTTGGTTTATATTCATTCTACACATGTCTGTTCATATTCACGTGTCAACAGTGGGTGAAAATAAAGCTTACCAAATGAAAGTCCTGAGAAACTGGATGTGTCAGTTTTTATTTGTGATTTTACATCATATTTGAATATGACTTCATTCACTTGAAGAACATATAATCTAACCTTTAACCTTGTATGAGTAAAATCACACAATATAATTTTTTTATTATTTCATATATTCATCATATGCATGTTATTTACTGTCTTGTCGATGTATTACAGGTGTTTCTGGTAAACTTTTATGAAATTGTCAGCTTCAGTAAAATGCTTTTGCCTCTACAGTATAAAGAAGTGAGACTTTGTGTAAGAGCCTGTGCTGAACCTTTTTTAATTTAATTAACAACTACATTAATTTAAGTTATCTCAGTTGATGCTGTTGTCATCTTCCCAGTCCGTATTTGTCTTTCACTCGCCTTTCCTCCATCTGTTGTTGCCTTTGTCTCTGTTCAGCCTGACTGGAGGGTCCTAGCCAAGCTACTCCACCTTCAATGAAAAAAAAAAAAAAGGTTTTACAATAACTTAAAATTCGGGTTTAGGATATCCTAAATGGATAAAATGGAAATGCTTTTTATCCAAATGAATGACTTCTAGCTTGAGGCTAGTATCAGCCTATGATTTACAAACTGAGTTTTGAGATGTGATTCACTTGAGTTGGGTAAAATTAACATTTAGGCCTGAATGCTTAGGTAATGGTTCTCCTAAGGGAAAATGAGACATAGCCTAAAACATTTTAATGCCAATCATGTCACTAATTATATGATTTAATTATATGAGTTATTAAAATGTCGACCTTGCAAAAAAGAAAAAAAAAACACAAGCACAAAACAGTGTGGATAGATGAGGGAGGAAAGACAATAAAGCAAGTAATCAACAAGTTCTCATTATAAGTCTAGCATAATAAGTCAGTCATATCTTTGATTTGCAAAACACAATTTCACAAAAAAGTATCTTTGAAAAGAAAACACTCCTTGACTTGTTTTAATATTCCAATTAAAAAAGTTTCTTCCGTAATTATTAGTCCCATTGGAATTCATTTAATTAGTTTCCCAAGAGAAGAATGGCAGAAAATTTAGGAACAACTGACTTACCACATTTAAAAGTTTTGACGATGATGACTTCGGACTTCTATAGCGCAGTATAACCATACATTGTTTTTAATGACACCAGTGTTTGTGTAGCATGGTGAAAAACTTACTGCTACTATCCTTCTGGGAGGAGGACAAAATCATTGCTTCTGTGAGGAATTCAGCACTGTACGAAAAACAAAAAAAATAATTAAATAAAGGTCAAATTAAATTATTATAAGCGCTCCAGCAAGCTTATATTCAGATTCCAGAGTGTTACACATAGACAACAGCTGCTCTGTTTCAATACGTGTCTCACCTGTTTGAACGTTGTTTGTGTTTTCTTCGTGTTCCATTTCCACTATGAGCCTCCTGAAGAGATGAGAAGACATGCAGGCATCAGCTACGACGCGTAGGCACACGGTTTCTACAAGACTGTGTTTGAATTAACGTATTTCAACGGAAAATATGCAGCTAATGTTGAACAACATGACTAAAGTTTACCTGAAATGTTGAAAGTGGTTTACCTATGTTTTAAGAATGTTTTACCAGAACCTCATCTTGAGCCAGAAAAAGAACCAGAACCTGTTCCTGAACCTGATGCGGGAACCTGAGGCTATACTTGATCCCAGTCCTGAACCTGAATCTGTTCCTGAGTCTTTTTCTGAGGCCAAACCTGAACCTGAATCAGTTTCACAAATTGAACTTGAACTTGAATCTGTCCCAGATCCTGATCTTATCCTGGAACCTGATTCTGACCCTCCCCCAGGGCTGTATTTTTGGGAAGTTGGCTACCATCGCATGAGCAGGGTGTGTGTGTGTGTGTGTGTGTGTGTGTGTGTGTGTGTGTGTGTGTGTGTGTGTGTGTGTGTGTGTGTGTAAGGGGGGGGGGGGGGTACTGTCATGGTCCCAAGTCTAGTTTTCCCTCCCGTCCTCTGTATCCTGAACTCATCCTCTCATTCCTGTCACCTGTGCTGCTGCAGCCACCTGCTTCCCATCTCCAATCAGGTTTCACCTACTTAAACTCCGCTCAGACCTCAGTTTGCTGCCAGACTGTCCTCGACTCATCCTACTCTCCAGGTTTCTTGGACTTCCTAGGGATTTTGCTTGTTTGTCCCTTCCTTTCCCAATCTCCTGACAACCTGCTGTGGATTTTGTTCAAATTAAACCATGAAAGCGGACTTTTCCCCTGGTGTACTACATGTGGGTCTTAACCTCACCTGTGACAGACAGGAGAGAAAAGTAACAACATCACCAAGGTACAAATCCTCATGGTGAGGACAATATGACTCGTTGAGAAATTCCTCTCAAAACTACAAATATTAACCTCACGGTGTCCCTGGAGGGAAAAAAATCAAGAGATGACAGGACAACAAAATGTCTTCTCCAAATTTCATAGCAATCCATTTGCTAGCTGTTGATATCTTTGTCTACTAACCTGAAAAAAATCACAAAACAATGGTCAATATGCATTAAAATATTCCTACCTTCCCCAGGGCAGACATTCCTTTCACTACAACCTCGATGTCCTCGTGGTCCTCTTCCTCTGCATCCTCCTCTCCTTCTGTTTCCCACATACTGCTGCCTGGCAGGTAAGGCTCTACAAGGATCGCCTCCATTCCTCTGATGTCACATCGACAGTATGGACAGGTGTAGCCAGATGACCTCTGATAAATAAATATTAATGGCAAATCATGAGGAGAGAAATGGTAGCATTATTTGAATGTCATGGCAGTCACCCCATGCCTTTGATTGCCACTTCACTCAAAGATTAAGATGATGGAAAATACTGCATTCACTACTGTCTTTCGTTGTGTTAGCGTTCACACTGTTTCTTGGGGTTGTAATGTGAGCCTACCTACTGATCAGGAAATGTGCTTGACCACAATGACGACTTACAACTTAGTTTTTCCATTGAAGTCTGACGGCCGCATTTCGAGGAGGCCGTCATACTTTGCTGACACAGGAAGTTCTCAGCCAAAATGTCAGGACCTGCTGCGCTGCATCTTAAATTTGTGGACACCTCTTGTGCAAGATGGGAGACTTCTGGCCGCTACTGGTGCATGTAATTGTATTTCACCAGCAGCAGTTTTGAATCTATTTAGATGTCTTTGAATGATTAAAAGGGGAAGACATAGATAGGGGAAAACCCCTTTGCATAAGATCAACGTGGGACAGACTGTCTAAATAATGACTATGACAGCTGAAATGTGGTCAAAACAATTGATGATCCTAGGTGTTAGTTTAGATGACGATGGCTCTTGGTCGACAAAGGTTTGAGAGTATGGATTTACTAATTTCATAAGCAGGGGTGAACTGAATGCTTGTTAAACTGTTGGGTAGTTTCAACAAGGCTGACTGATGTGATTATGAAACCAGTAATTATAAATATAAACATCAGGGCATGGAAAATGCACTGACATGAAAGGCATTATAAAGAATTATCCATAGCTCACACCAGCAGTTTTTAAATAATGCTTAATTTTGAGATTTACTCAACTGAAAGTTTTTGAGGAATTCAAAATGTCAATAGAAATCTGATCAGGAACATTTCTGGATTGTTTTGTCTTAAAATTATTAAATTCATCCTGGCATTGGTTTCTGAGAATTGCAAAAGCAAAAACAAAACAAAAAAAGAGAAAAGAAATAATCCAATTTGTTAAAGCCAGACTTTGGTGAATACACAACTGCTAAAGCAACAACCTCTCTCAGTTTAAACATGGTAGTTGTGTCAGGTCCTGTCTTGAAATACAGTTCACGATATGCAGTGGATGTGTTCTAGAGCAGTCGGTGGTTTGAAGGTTCATACCTGCCATCCTATGAGACAGGGTTTGCACAGGAGATGCCCACAGGGCTGAATACGAGTGTTCTTATCCCTCTCTGCACAGATCTTACACAGCTGGAAGGTGCTGCCGATGTCACAGTAGAGCTCATACTCCTCCTGTTGGGCGTTGAAGGAGTGATGGGTAAACAGAAAAGAAAGAAACCAATAAGAAGATAAATCTATGATCTTTGGTGTCTTTCGTTTCGCTTCGGGGGTATTGCTGGCAGTTTGATAAATTGATAATGAGGTATAAAGTGCACCTGCTTACTTCTGTGACTTTAACTTTACCCCTCGGCTGTGGTTCGCACAGGCTCGTCAGGTCGGGGTTCACATCGCGACCGTCTGGGTAAAGGTAGCTGGAGGCACAGAAACACACAGCAATCACAGAGGAGACACACACACACACATAAAAACAGACAAACAATGACCTGCGTGTGTGTATGTTTGTCCTGACCAGCCTTCTTTGAAGCCCTTAATAAGTGATTGGTACAGTGGTGCATTCTGGGGGATGGTCTGGATGATGTTTCCTTCGGTGGTCACATGGCCGATAGCCCACTGGCCCATCCTGGTGCTGCTCAGACGAAAGATGTAACTGAAAGGGAAGCATTTTAGATCCCACATTAAACACAAGAGGATTTTATGTTTAACTTCAGTCAAGTGTCTTCAACATGGTTTTTCTTCTTGGCGTCAGTTAACTGAAAAGTGCATCAGGATTGGTTTGATGACACTGACAGCTATATAGTTCAAATCTCTAAAATAATTACAGTTCAGATTCTTAATATAACAAGAGCTGTGATAGTTGGAATTTTGAGATTCGTGTGACAGAAATCATGTTTGCTGCTGTGCTCCGCCTCACCTCCCCGGTTTGTGCAGATGGTTTCCCAGACGAGCTACGACCTGGTCGTAGGTGAGGAAGGCCATGTAGCCCGGATGAGCAACTGCTAGCAGGTTCCAGTTCCTTATGAGTGACCTCCAGGGCTGAAATTATAGGAGACTCAGCATGTGAAATCATTACGTGTTATTTTATTCATTATATATATGTGTGTGTATGTATATATATATATTTATAAAATGTATTAGCTGACTAAATAACACATAATGTCTTGTTTAGAATCATTTAAAACATGAAATAAACCAACAAGGTGGGATTTTAGGGGTTGTTTTTTTTTTATGTGTATCATCCAAAGGGCCCGGCTCTGTTTGTCAGGTCATGATCTGAAGCACAAATGATTTTACTCTCTCTTCCTGTTGTTGTCTGTGTCACAAAATCCCCACTAAACACATGTATTTTCAGAAGCAGTCGTAGTTAAAGCGGTGCCTGAACAGCAGTAAAGTTGCTACAGCTGGATGTAATGAAGGATGTAGTGGTAGTAGTAGTAACAGTGGAAGTGCAATTTATTATAATTAAATTTGCATTAGTAGAAATATGAAGCTATAAATATTTTTAGTCATTGCGCTAAGCTAAGCTAACCAGCTTCTGGCTTATTCAGAGTATCTGTTAAACTGGACATATTTTCATATAAATCTCTGCAACATAGCCACTATTATTAGGAAAAAACAAAGATCAAACAAAAAAAATATTGATATATTTAATCAGATGATCATTAGCTTTGACTGGAAAAATTTTACCTCACCTGAAACAGTCTGGTAAAGATGTCAAACTCAAACACAGAGATGTGGCTGTTGCAGGTAAGATCTATGGTCGACTTCAGCGCCAGCGACTCCATCGCTTCCTCAAATGCATGTACAGTCCTAAGACGCTCTTTAAAATGGTTCCACTGCACTATGCACCTGTCAGAACACATTAGTAACATGTAGTAATGGTAATCACAGCAATGAAAATACATAATCATTCAAAAGAAAAAAAAAACATCCACACTCACTTGTTGCCAAATGAATTTCTCCAAAAGTCCGCAGCTTCTATCTTTGTCACCTTGTAGGTGTCACCCTGAAAAGATCCCTCTGGAAACATAGCCTTCATTTCCGACAGAATGTGACTGAACAGCAAGGACAGCTTGGTCAGGTTCCTCCTGAGAATTAAAAACAGTCATTTAGTTGTATTTACAGACACAGGAACGAAATCACCCAGTTGGTGAGCTACACTTAAAAAACAAAAAAAAGAGTGTTTAACTTGTGTTTTTTGCGGGACTGTAGCTCATTTCTCATGCATGTCTCTGTACAAATATCATAAAAGCCGAAAGACTTGTGAGGGACGGTATGTATCTGGAGAATAATCCACCAGTGTGACTTGGTGAAGTAAACCCAGAACCTACAATGTAGTGATGTAAGCTTGTTCAACAAAGCGTGGGCTATAAATAGACTGATCTAAATATTCTACAAACACCCTTTTTGGGGAACCATGATTCCAATTATTGCACAATTACTGCTTTGTTTAAGTTCAAACAAGCATTAACATGGCTGACACCTTCCACAGGTACACAAGCATACAAAATGTACTTTCACATATGTTATATTTGATCAATTATTACACAAAGGTAAAAAAAATCAATAGCTGGAGATATTTTTGGAGAATAGAATTTGCTTTAGTCTAAATTCAAACATAAACTACAAAAACAAAGTAATTAAAACCAAAAATGTGACGACTTCCTCCATCTCTCTTCTCAGTAAACGCTGCAGGTGTTTTTACATACGCCTCCATGTGAGGTCATGCAGTACATGAGAGTATATCAATTGCTTTGAAACATAATCACAGTGAAACAATCACAAACTATCTTTTCTGTTCTCTGACTCACGGCGTTGTTCTCGGTTGCTGGGATAAGCAGAAGCTAACAGTAAGTTGCGCTTCCATCCTGTGATTTGAATCCACTCCAAAACTTAATGGATTCTTCCTTGGCCCACACGACACAATTCCACCACGTTTCATTAAACATGGAGCCAGTAGTCTTTCTACATATATTCCTTCTCACACTCATAGACAAACCTGACCGAAAAAGTGTCAAATGCAAGTACATTTACATACAAAACACTACATTAAATATATTACCTCTGATATATTATTATTGATTCATTCAAAAAAGGATCCTGCAAATTCATTCAAGTTCTGTAGATTTTTATAGTTTATATTCCATTTCAAAACCATCAAACTGCACTAGCAAAGTGTTCAGGAGAGTATCCACTGATACTGGAACCAAACACAGCTGTTGTCATATTGTACAGTGGGGAATATCCACTAAATTGTATATATTTCCATCTCTGTTAAACTGTACATCTGTCGAAACACACTGCTGACACATCTGTGGATATTTCTTTGCAGATTTTTCATGGTATTATAAATTCTTTAGAAGGGAATTTAACTGTGTGGGCAGTGACCGTTTACAATCTACTCACTGTGAAGTGGAGGGGAGAGTAAGGTAGAAGCTGGGGTAGTTTATGTGAAGTGCAAAAGTTATTTTGGGACAATGAAAACCACATGCACACATTTTGTCATTTTTAGTGATGGTTTATCATTCATCAGCTTGATCAGCGTATCTGATGAGGCTTGAAACTGATATTGATGGATCCTCACCTGAAGTCCTGCGCTCTACCATCACCTACCAGGAGAAATCTTTGCAGAAATTATCAACAAGATGTTTGTTTGCTGGAACAGTGATTAAGTGTAATTACAATAAAGTGTAATTTAAATTTACATCCAAGCAATCCGGCAACACTCTGAAATAAACACTAAAGTTAAACACCGATTGTCAGTATTAAAATAAAACTCTAAATGAGGCGCTCTAGGGTATACACAGTTAATTATCTTTTGTGAAATTTATAATCTTGTAAAAACTGAATTTTAAACCTAACAGTTGCATAAACTGCTTCACAGCTTACTTCTGAGTTTAATGGATTTTTTTTTTTTTATTTGAAGGCTTTTTTTGTATTCCAGTCAAAGGAAAAGCCAGCAGTGTGTCACAGTACAATAATCTTCCATCCACCAAATCTTCCACTGTGTTTTAATGTCATCATCACCTCCAGCCTGATCTCACTTCTGTTTTTAACTTCACATCAGAGCCAGGAAGACAGTTCACTTACTGGAGGGGCAATTATTATTCTTACCATCAAAGAGTCAGGGTTAATAGAAATAGAGGGGGTACCTGCAGCTTACTGGCTCGAGTCAAGATAACAAGCTGCAAAAATGGAGGTCATTATGTCTGGATATTGTAAAAACACAAAAGGAGGATATTTATACAATTTGCTCATATAACACTTTGTGAATTTACCACATGACTGCCCATGCAGACCTGGCAGCGTGACAAGACCATCTGTTATCTGGTGGGTGCTGAAGACTTTCGATGTTGCAGTAATAAATCTTCAAATATGGCTTCTTTTGATTTTCAGCTGATGTGAAAAAAAAAAAAAACCTGTGATAAAAGCTTTTAGTGACACTTTGCATGCAGTGAGTTTAGTGTGAGCTGGAGGAGACAAGTCTGAATACTCTCAAAAGTCATAAGTAATGATGGACTTTGACTCTAAAGTCTGTGTGCGTTCTGTGAACACACCTTTATGGATATATGACACTCAAGGCCAGACTCCCTCTCTTCCAAACAGCTCACATACTGAGGTTGTAATTTCTTTTCACTAGCTCCCCCACATTAGCATCACAAAGATGCAGTTCTGGCTCCTTGTTCGATCTTCAGCATTAGTAATCCAAACAGCAACAGGGGGGCGCAGCTCAAATAAAAAGTCACTAGCTGCTCCACTTTAGCCAAACTGGTCATTTTCGTTCTTTTTAAGGGAAGTCTACGTTTGACGTGTGGGATCGAAGGAAGATGTGTTCTCATATGGTATTTAATGTTGTGACGGGTATTCTGTCTGAATACTTGTGAATGAAATTAATCATAAGGTGCTTACAGAATAGTAATTACTAAAGAAAAAAGATCTGATCTGTGACTTATCTTAATGTACAGACACTACAGTTTCTGGAGAGAAAACGCTGCTTTTCACCAAAGTAGTTTTGATGTGGAGAGAATGAAAACTATCTGAATGTCATTAAAACTGTCCATTATAGTAGAGTGGGATGATGTCAGAGAACTAAGATGGACAACACGCTTAAAAAAGGTTTAAAACTGCAGCGAAACCCCGAATTCTATCACTAGAGAAGTTGGAATAAGTACATGTGAATGTTTTTTTCCTTCCTTTCCTTAAAATTTAGATCAATGTCTAAATAATAACTACCAAAAATTATGATTATGTTTCTCATTTGTTAAGTCTCTGACATACATGTGACTGGTTGCTTCTTTCTACAATGGACAGAGCACAAAAAACTTAACTGTTGCGAATGAAGGAAGGAAAGAATAAGCAGGAGCTGAGGGTGGAATTTTAACACTCACACTAAGACATCTGCTGTGTGTGGATGTGTGCCTCTTACCTGTGGCTGGAGGTTTCCTCAAATATCCTTTCGCGTCCCTCTTTGAACAGCAGCACAGCTCGTTCCGTCTTATCCAGCAGGTTTCTGACGTGGACCCTCAGGTACTTGGCCTCGTCTCCCCGGGACGCATGACTGCCAGCTGCTCTGGAGCCCCTGTAGGGCTCCCAAACCTGTACAAGCAGCTTTTTTGTCTCAGATATGAGGTCTGGCAGGTAGGGCGGACTGTTCCTCAGACCCAGCTTGGGGTTGGTGCACAACTCGTGCAGCTTATTCAGTCGTTTCAAGGCCTTGTCCACCAGCCGCCTGTCTGCACTGGTGAGGGCTTCAGAATCTCCAGCTGTTGCCATGATTAGCGTGAATGGATGTGTGACAATAATTAAAAGTGATCCTTTTTTCAATTTTTCTGTTAATTTTTGAATGGGTTATCATTTGTGAGCAGACATGGGAGCAGAGTTTCAATATATTTTTACGTCTTTGGTTAAAGGTAACATTTATATTCCCTCAGATATTTTTCGTGGGTCCCCAGCTCCATCTGAAAGTCACAAATACCAGCCGTAACTCAACACTGTTACATTATCCAACAGTAGTAAACACATTCAATTATATCATAGCAAAACTATAGATTTAAGATTTAAACATTTCTTTTCAAAAAGCCCCTCCTGTAAGCCAGATCAGAAGCACAATGTCTGTTGAACCGTTCAAAGTTTTTCTCAAGGGTTGCAAAATAAGACCAGAGAGAGTGAAGAACAAACAAAGGAAGGGATGGTTTCACACTGACACTCAAAGCAGTTCCAGTTTTCACGAGCTTAATCCACTTCCTCCACCAACTCTCTCCACCCAAACACAATCAGCATTTTTCACCCCCTTATTTAGCATGCTTACCGGTATTCACATGCACACATCAGCAACACGGCAGCCCCACATTGTCATGGTCAACTGAGTTGATCAATCCACTCAAGGGCTCAGCAGAAACACACTCTCCCGCATTGGCTGAGATGTGGCTGCTTCTTTATGACTCTCTCTCTGTCTCTCTCCCTCTCTCGCTCGCCTTTGGGGTGAAACCTCTGATTGATTTCCTGGTTGTAGCCGGCCAAACAGGTTTGTTTTCTTTGCTCTGCTGCTCAGGCAGATGAGTAGTAGATGAGCAAAGAAAGGGGAAGAGAAGTAAATACTCAAAAACTGAACATTTACTTACAATCAAACAGGTGAGCAAAACCTGGGAAATACCCCAGCATGTAAAAAAAACAGCAACCCTGAAACAAAACAAGGATTCCAGAGTTTTCAAGTTAAGTTCGGTAACTCCAACATTTTCCTAAATTAGGATTTAAAAAACATGAATTATCAAATGTCAACACAGTATGTTTACATTGCAATTAAAAGGATTTTAAATTTACATAATTTCTGACATAAAAATCACTCAGTACAGTAGAGCCATACTTTTAATTCCATGCTTAAACATTCTAATAGTTGATGATGTTCAGTACTACCACACACACACACACACACACACACACACACACACACACACACACACAAACACAAACACACACACACACACACACACACACACACACACAGTTTGTTCAGATCCTAAAGCTTTGCCTCTAGCACCATCAAGAGGTTGACATTTGTTTTCGGGACATTTCATTTAACTTCTGAATGGATTGCAATTAAATAGATTTAACCATGGATGACTTGTGAAATAACCATCCGCTCACCCAGATCATTAGTTGACAGAAATACTTATGATGACAGAGAGCAATGAGGTCAGTGAGAGTAATTTATCAGCCTTGTGTTTTAATTCAAATGCACAATTATTTTATCAAAGATTTTTGTGTTGTGTCTGTGTTGCCTTCAGAATGAAATAGCATACCCTCCTCTGTGTGTACGGATCTACACAATGCATTTAAAAAATAACTATCCATATCGATTTGCCTATTACCTTTAAATGACTTTTATATTGAAGCAAGCACTAAAAACAAAAAATAAAATTATGAATTACTAAGATAAGATAAAATACAAGCTACAAACTAGTCAACCGGATTGTGTGTGTGATTGTCTATTTGTGGCCAGCTGGGAGGAGTGCTGATTCTACCGTCTGACGGCCGTGGGCAGGCACTGTATTATAGAACATCTCATTTCATCAGTAATTTGTATGTCCCCTATCAGCACTGATAACAGCAGTAATCCTCGTCCTCATGCACTGACACCTGTTAGATGCTACTGTATTCCACTCTTCAGAGCTGCCCACTGATGCCAGTATCAGTAATGGACAGCATGTTGCTGGATCATTCTTGCACACGACACTTTTTACCCAATTTGAGTGTGTAGAGGCAAGGATTTACTTCCTGTGTTTTCACTTGGGGTAGTGGGTGTGGCATGTGTGCGTGGGTGTGTTGATGCATCAGATTGACTGATTGCCTGATGAATCACCTGTGCTTGGCTGTGGTTCTGTTTGCTTGGTACAGAGAGAGTGTGAGGTGCGGAGTAAAATACGCAAGACTGCAAAGAGTAAGAAATGTAAAGAGTAAGATGCAAAGGCTATTTTCCATCTTAGTCCAGTCCAGTCATCATCCATCTGCAAAGAATGTATGTTCTTCATGGAAACGGTAAATTAAACATCCACAGCTGCAATAATGCCTCATGTATCATCCTTGGACTCAGCGTGTCAGACAGAGCCCCGCTCCCTCCTCTCAGTGACTACATTTGGGCTTTGATAGTCATAAAGCCCAAATGTAGTCACTGTAGTCGGAGTTCTTTTATTTTGGTGGGTTAGTTTTATGTTGGAGTAGACAGAAGCAAACCAGAATTGGGTTTAATTAGTACTTGGATAGGAACCCGTCTGGGAATCCCAGGTGTCAAAAGCATTTTCACTTCATTTGGCAGGCAGCAGAGAGGGTTTGGACAGCAATGTCAGTGACTAATGTCTTTCTTTGTAATGCAAAGTGTTTTATGATGAAGAGTTCAACACCCATTAACTGTTGAGGCTGCAAAAATGGGTTTCATCACACAAATTACCACATATAAATGAAGTGAAGAAAAGCCTAGTACTTAACAGATGGTGCCCTCTGGGACAAAAAATATTATCACTCTTTTTTTTCCCCTCATCTCATATTTAAGCAAGTACAGTACTCTCAATGAGATGGTTACTTTTGTCAAGAGAGACCTACGGCTTAAACAATTTATAGTTCAAACATGTGTAGACACACGTATGCGTTTTCTTAATTTACTAAAAAATTACAGGTATGATTGTAAATGTACAAGTATGACCTTTTAAATTGTTCAACTAAAATGAGCATAAATGAAACCACTTGAAATTCACACCTTGTTCACAGAAGGGATGGCTTTTGATATTCAATATTTGACTAATCGTTAATTTGAAAAAACAAAACAAAAACCCAAACACACCAAAATATCGATTAGCACACATGATTATAGTTATAAAAATGTCTCTCCTTTGCTTTTGCCTGGGCCTGGTGGTGATGGACTTTTATCACCACAAGGTGGCGACAAATCAAAATGAGGCGCTAGTAAAGCGATCTGATCACAAATCACAGCAGATCGCCTGCAGAAGGTCCATTCAGAGTTCAACATCTGACAAATTGCTCAAACTGTCAATTTATCCATGAATGAAAGCTTGAAAAAGTTTACTACCTCGATAGCATCCATCAGCAGCCGTTTCTCCTCCTCACAGGTGAAGAGTTGATTTTGGAAAGTTGTAGGCTGTGGACATCCATGATTTTCATCTGTAGGACTGTTTAACCTGATGATAACGATGATAAGCACATTATAGTATTGAATCACAATTATAACAGCAAATAGAATATTAAAATATCACCTCATTTTCAATAATATCTTTGTTTGAAATGTTCATTCCTTGTTTGCGGTAGATTATTTGAAATTCTGTGTGAGAAGACTTAGTGGGTTATTATTTTTTATATGGCACAAGTTCACCAGCCATATAAATTTGAAAATTAACTCAGTTGTTTTTAAACCTTGAAGATATTTTTTAAAATTCCTAATTAATAATGCATGAATGTGTCCTTAAAGGTTAAAGCAGGTAATGGGGATACCTATTAAATACTCTGCTGCTCTATCTGGGACTTGTCAATGATTTACTACGTATGAACAATGACTAAAATAAATTAAATGAATATATAATATGGAATATAAATAATATATAAAATTTAATATTGGCTCTCAGCCTTCCTTCATCATTCACAGATGAGACGCCTTCCCAGTTAATGATGTCACTGAAATTGGATTATTTTCCCAACGTAACTATCAGTATAGCTCAGAATTTACTTTGTAAGGAGATAATACATACGCTTCCAAATATTTTCAGAGCAAATGACTAAACCAAAGTAGTTTCAACAGGAATGCAGTTTGCTGCAAGAATCGTGTTGAAAGTGTCCAGTGAAAGGTGGTCAGTTTTTCGACTGGAACAAGGCTCCTCATTTCATTATGTTACTTAAAGATCTCTGCATTCATCACACACCTTTTTTTTTTTTTACATTTCCTTGTATTTAATCTACAGATCATTACATGTTTCATTCATTAAGCGTTCATTTTCAGGAGGAGGACTCAGCAAGCGACTGGCGTTGAAAGAGGTCATGGCCGTGCTTTGAATCACATCAGTGTCAGAGGAGACTATAACGGCTGCCATGACGGCTGGACAGTCTGTCGCAGCTTCAAGGCCTTTCAGGGACTTTTAAGGTCTGTTTAGATACAGACCTTGACTTTCTGTTGCTGGTTCCACACTTCATTGGAAAGAGGAAAGTCCCAAAATGGCCCTGGTAACCAGAACCTGTTCTGGTGATGAAGATGGTACGTGTGTGTGTGTGTGTGTGTGTGTGTGTGTGTGTGTGTGTGTGTGTGTGTGCTAGTGTTTGAAACCAGGTAACATGACATCAACTGATCGGTCAGATGTGTTGGGCATCCTTCTAAATTCCAACTTCTTTCCCATTTGTATTCCTCATTTAGGGGTTCTAAGGTCACCTCTGGGGATGCGGCCTGGTGACATGTTAAGCATATATTGTATTTATTTAAAATTTCACACCCTTTCTGTGCACCCTAACCTTATCCCTAACCCAATTCCACATCTTTTAGACATTGTAAATCCAACATGCCATTTCTAGAAATACGTCATTTACAGGCGGTAAATTGAACTTTTATATGGAATAACTGGAGCAAACTGCCTGTTTGCATCAAAATCAATCACAAAAACATGATTGAAGTGAGATTTAAAAAAAATCCCTTCCCTTACATCATTAAAGAATACAGAGAAGTTCCAAAAGGAAGTTATTTCTGAATGAACATAAATAGATTGCAAAATTATACAATAAAAATCCACGTAGACCAATTTCCCCTAATGCTTACAGTTCTAATACTCAAAGGACAGAAGAGGGACAAATTTAATTGCAATAGATACTTCACAAACTCTCATTTGGGTTTTTAAAATCGATTCTAACATTCCCCGCTGGCTCTATGAAGCATGGCACATACTGGCCTTCTGGTTTTGAAAAATAAAATTTAGCCAAACTGAATCCTGATGTAAATTTGGGGCTTAATTTCTAACGTTGTGGCACAAATTAACCCGAGAGGACCCAGTGTGACCCCGGTGTCAGACGCGCTTTAAATGTCCGTCTCTTCATTATAAAGCTTTATGTCTGATTTTAACTCGTTAAGTCCCAAAGCGACGTATACTCAACATCCTGGTATCATGACCATGTGACAGTTATGTGTCTGTGACAGAAAGTTATCTCTCCAAAATAGTAATACAATAATAATAAACCTTATAACAATAAAACTTATTGTTCTGAAAAAAAATTCAGAAATGTGTTCTATAAGGTCCACTTGGTCTGTGGTATAACCCACATAATTTTCCTGTAAGGATAAATGTGTGTGGGTTCTCTAGGGTTAAAGTAAAGAAGCACTGCAATAAAACAAATTACAGTCAAATTTGAAATTGGATTCACGTTAAAAGCTGGTCCTCTTCTTTCGATGTCATATTTTCCCAACGTTCTACCCAAAACACTCGAAACAAAAGAAAAAAAGCATCGATCTGTCTTTCCTCCTTGAGCTTATAAAAAAAAATACATATATATCAGTGCTGGGTTTTGAATTTGCATACAAAACAGACAGATGTTAGGGAAATTCAAGTATTGTTGTGAATCCAAATCAGGGTTATCTGCAGGCTCTAATTTGCCACCAACTTCATTGCTTTGTTTCGCTTTTAAGGGAAAGCACAAAGTGTCAACGTTCATTGAGCGCTGGCGCAGCAGCAGCGCTGTACCTGCAGCCGTCATAGGTGCGCACGGATACACGGTAGCGTCAGCAGACGTCTAGTGGATCTCTTGAAACATTTTTTAAAATCGCCTGTTAAAATACAGTAGTGACACAAAACGAAACTGGTGATTTAATCGCCACCTGTTTCATTTTGGTGCATGGTAATTGCGCACTAATCTACTAGACATTTCGGATGGGTTAATCCCACCAAACTGTCACTGAACGTCGAGAACTTGTCTTTACGCCTACACACCTGAAACGTTTCGAGACGCAGCATCCCTGTTCAGTTTATGCCGAGGATCGAGGATGACCATGAACGGTGAACACCAGTCGGTTGCCACAGCGCCGCTGGATCTGAGCACCACTCACCGAGCGCGTTGGAGTACTGCGTCTAGGATTCCAGACTCCAAAGGTCGCGCCTGGGACGCAAACCCACAAGCAGCCCCTGCGTGTCCAAGAACGCATGGTTTGGAAAAGTGCTTCACAGCGGTCAGAGACTCCAAGCCGCGCTCGGAAAACGGCGCTTTGCGCAAAAGACCAGCGGACAAATCATCCCTCAGGCTTCCTTTTAGGAAACGACCGATTCCAGTTGAGCCGGAGACCCAAAGCCCGTCCCCGGTTCCAACTAGGAGAGAAGAACACTTCTGTCCTGCTGGAGACGCGGACCTGTCATTTCGGGAAAGTTTTGCCGGTCGTTCAGCGGATGAAAGCAGAATTAGATCATTGACTCCCAGGCGCGATGAGGAGACGAGGCGGGGTCCCGAGGGATACCCCGGAGCCTTTTTGCACCCGTTTGAATACGGTAAGCGTTATTATTATCTATTAGTATTATCCTCCATGCGTAATACTATATAACACTACTATAATGCTCAAATTATGTTCACTTCGGCCGTTGCTGGAATTTCTATAACTTTGCAAAGCATCCTGTTGTAGTTGGTGTTATTATTATACGGGCAAACTAATCTGACTGAGCTCCTTGCTAAAAGTTTAAAAGCAGTGGAGAAAAATATTTTTATTGGTGCATTACTCTGCCAGTCATATTTTTGCAGTTACATATTTCTTAACCAATGAAGAAATGTCTAGTCAGCAGCTGTGCAGTCCCTCTAGACAACACAGGCCCATTCAACTCTTAATTGAATATAAGGCAAGTAAAACCTGTATGTCTCTTAATTTTTTTCTGTATCCCACCCATTGTGTTCCCTCTTCACGTGTCTTTAATGCTCAGGTGCCCCCCCAGTCTTCTGTTTCTCCCCGGTCCCGGAGCAGAACCACCCGTTGGCCCATCCAGCAGAAAACCTGCGGGTTGCCATCGCTCTGGCCACACGTCAGGATGAAGATGGAGACACGTATGTTGATGGCTCACTCACACGTTAGGCTGTCCCCATTGTGGTGAATGACTTGATCATGATTACATTATACTGTATCAATACATCCCACATCTGAGGCACTGACATATATCACGGAAGAAAATTCAAATAGTTCTTCATGCAGTTTCATATCAAATGATTTTTTTGGACTGTGGACTGAGAGAAAGTTGTACAATCTCTCCACCGTGATGAATCCTAGTTGTATCTACAACATAGCAACGGGATCATTGCCAAAACTGTGCAGACCCAGCTTGGATAGCAATCCACTGCAGTTGATAAATCTGAGATGCACGGTTTCATTTGATATGCAAGATTTGCCCAATATCTTGGAAGCTGTGACTCACAAGTCACGAACCCGTGCATATGCTGTCATACACATGTTTTTAAAAGGTTCACAGAAATGTCATTTAGAGGCATAGGTGTATTGAGCTGATTCTATTTTAAAAGTTTAGGTATGCCTTCTATGGTGGCAAAAAGTAGCTGAAAATATGTTTCAACTACCCAAATGGCATGCAGCAATAAAAAGCAGGTCACCAAGATCATTTTAAAACGTATTTTAACATTCCGTGACATATAAACATGCAAATGATTTAAAACGTCTATATTATATCATTTCAAATGTCTTAGTCTTATGTTTTTATTTATATTTTAGCTTTAAATTTTCCGTCATGTAAAGTTTTAATTTTTGCATTTCAGATTTTTGTACTGTAGCATGTATTGCATGGATTTAAGTTAAAAGAAATGAGAGCCCATAATTTGCGCATTCCCTTTTCATATCTATTTTCCTTGGAGAAACCATTACCATCATTGTAAAAAGTGAAGCTGAAGTGGTCACATGAGTAACAAGAAAGTTCAGGTGATTCATTGGGATGGACTCTAACAGCACTAGTTTCAACAAGTGATAATCTGACCTCATAAACAAGACATTTTTTGCATTGCACAATCCGAATGTGGTTTGCGAGACACCACTGTCATCTCATTTTAATAACGGCCATGACTCACCTGATTCTGAATTTTGAAGAGGTGCAGTTGGTGCATGTCTGCTATCCAACCAAAACTCTTTTACAGTTGTTTGACTTCCTGTAATAGAAACTGATTAGGTGAAGATAAGGAACGTTTCACAAAATTGAAATGGACCCTTTCAGCTGATAGACAAACATGGGGTAGCATTCGTGTCAGAGCTAATTGCTAAAACACAATTATGGGTCCGCAGGATAAATTTTCAAAACCACATGAATACAAATACCGAACTTTACTGGAGAAACTTAAAACTATTGATGAAATAAAAGAAAAGAAAATGTCACAAAGACAGAAACAATCTTGACTGAAACATAGCATGTCCAAAATTTAAGGCACTTTGATCTTTCTGTTTCACAAAGCACCAGCATCACCTGCATCCATGTGACTCAAACTATGTGCCGACATTGGGTGGAGTCACAGCTTGACCTGTCACAGCTGCCCATCTATATCTGCTTCAGACATTCAAAAACGTGGCATGTCTGCTATTGACAGGCAGCAGCGGATAAATAAGAAAGCGCTGTGAGCTTTCTTTGACATGTTTCACATTCACTTGCTTGCATCTTTACTCTCCATTGTCCACACCCCTCTATCAAGCATCTGAAGTATGGTATTAATATTTGTATGGCAAAAGCCAAACCAAAATGAAACCTGATATCATAGCATTAGCACTGACTTAATGCAAAAAAGCTGCAATGCAGGGCCTGTTAAAAAATGTGTCCCCTTTATGATGGAGTTGAGGCTGAATTGTGTAGTACCTACGTGTTGATTTGCGGTCGTTTGAAACTGTGAATTCTGCAGAAAGAAACATTCTCAGCCTCCCTGTGTGTACACGAGTGTGTGTGTGTGTGTGTGTGTGTGTGTGTGTGTGTGTGTGTGTGTGTGTGTGTGTGTGTGTGTGTGTGTGTGTGTGTGTGTGTGTGTGTGTGTGTGTGTGTGCGTGTGAGCATAATGTGAGTGCTGGTGAGCACGAATCTGCTCTTACGTCAATCTTCTCTTCTCAGCGCCTCTGAGCGGCTAAGTTTCGGGAAAACTAGTGACTGCTGACTTTTTGAACATGCTTGTGGTTTTTCTCAGGTGTCTCTGTCTCTTGTCTTTTCTTCTCAGTGTTTTTTAAATGAATGGGCTCAAAAAACCAAACATCCGCTCCCCACTTCCTCATTTACCGCTTTCTTTCTCTCAGCCTCATTTCTGTCTCACTTGCTCTTTGGTATGAACGATGTACGGATGTGTTGCATTGTCTTCCAGTACCTACATGCGTCCAATCAGTCAAGACTTTTTTGGGGGAAAAGTTTTGGTTTTTGAAACTCTTGTCGTCTTGACTGGGTCATTATCTTAATTGTAGACTTGAGTAATTTCAAATAGATTTTTTTGTCATGGCATTTTGAGTCTGCACATGCACACAACCAGATAGAACAGGCTTAATATCGCCATAGTAACATGGTGGCACAATGAAAGTGCTGACTTTGTGATATTTAGCAGGCAGCATTCACCACTGTGGTTTAGCATTTTATAAGCTCTGGTAACCATCACCAAATGCCACATAAAGTAAAGGTACATATGCTTGTAGATGCTTAATGCTTGTGCATTTTAAATATCTGGTCGTGAAACACGGTAAAAAGGCAAACTTTTCAATGTTTTATCCCTCTCACATCCATGCAAGGAGCTAGACAGCCCATAATGAGCAGCTTCAAGAAGTGGACATGAGTCGAGGAAAAAAAGTATGGAGTAGTTAAAGAAGCGCTTCCGAACAAAGCTGGCATTTCATCCAGTTTGGGTACGTTTCATTAAGCCTATTATTGCTAAACCTGTAGATCAATCATCACTTGTGATGGAACACAGCCAGTTATTACTTATTATTATGTTATTACAATGAATAAAAATCAATCAGTCATTCAGAAATCAATTAAAAGGATGATAAGTCTAAAATTCGATCAACCAGGCATTTCCATCTCATTAACCCACATGAATTTTCTTTGAAAATTCCATTTAATGGTGCTTCTCAGTCATCTTCCAACATTAGGGCAGACGTTCTCCTGTTCAGGATGTGATGTGGTTCTGAAATAACTGATATGTTACAACCACAAACAGATTATAACTACATAACAAAACAAAAAAAAAAGTTTCTGTCGCCTAATCCTACTATTATGACAGGACTGCAAGCCAGTCAGAACTCTGGGCCGTTACGTGGAGCTAAACGTTAAGCTAAAAATAGTAGCCTGTATAATATAAAATTTCCCGCAATATTTTCATGACTCATCAATTTCTGCTCCCTCACATCTCGAATATATATAGTAAAAACAGAGCTGAAAAACTCATGATTCTTGAGCTGAT
This sequence comes from Antennarius maculatus, assembly GCA_013358685.1. Classification (NCBI taxonomy): domain Eukaryota; kingdom Metazoa; phylum Chordata; class Actinopteri; order Lophiiformes; family Antennariidae; genus Antennarius; species Antennarius maculatus. The sequence goes on from CM023615.1 coordinate 17,994,776, forward strand.
CAACCTCAGCTGATAATCCATAACTGAGTCAATAACCAACCAATCAAACAAAAATCCCGTCCAGGCCAAAATGCAAAGAATTGCTGCATCATGTCAAGTCAGGAGATCACAAAAGGTATTTATGATATTTCCCAAATACCATGCCAGCCTGTTTTATAGTTATGGAAACATTTCAGTCAAAGCCATAAAAAGGAGTCATAAACTCACGGGGATTAAACGTCAAACTTTTGACATGTCAAGATGTCACCCTTTTGATGAATTCAGAGGTGCTCTAAAAAATATGACCCATCCCATTAGTCGTCTGGGTTTGCTCAGGTACATTTCCCCTGTGAATAATTATCCCATCATTTGTCAGTGACTACATTGAGAGGTGCTGCAACATGACACAGCGCTCATTTCTCGTTAACCGGACTGCGGTATTCTCAGGCTGTGCTTTTGTTTACTGACTGCACACAGTGACGCATCACCTCATTGCTCAGCTGGTCCACATACCACAGGATGTATTCGGCTTCGCTATGATCGCTCATGTTGGCTACACCCTCACCTTACATACCAAAAAGGATACCGCGCAGTTCTGCATTCTCTTCCTGCTTTCTTTTTTGTCTCCCTCCCCTGTCTCCTGTCTGTCTCTTGCATTCTCTCACACACACAAACACTCACAGCGAGACTGTCTGCGTGAATGTGGAGACTCCTGTCTGCGTCACTGCTGCTGTGCATGGGGTTATCTGGGACTGTGGTCAGCCACGCTTCCACAGAACCAGAAACTGTACAGTTTCGTCTTAAGAGAATAAAAAGACAGTGAAGTTGCAGACTTGACAAGTAATCACCTGAATTACTGTATTTTACGTTTCCCACCTAGCTTTGTCCCGTCAACACCGACTGAAAGGCCTTGCTTTAGCGTGATCAATCCATAACCTGTGGCACTCGCTGAGAAGTGTGTTGAGGGCCCTCAGTTACTGGAACAGGGACAAGCATGATCAAGCATGAAGTATAATGCATTCATACAATTTGCATTTCTTTTCTGGTAGTTATGTTGAAAACCGTTGAATTATGTAGTTTTCTTCCGGAAACCAGACAGTGAAAGGTTGCACACACTTACCCTTTTGTATAAAGGAGCACAACCATTATTAGGTGCAAACTTGGCTCGATGAAGTTGTTAAGGAATACAGATTTGAGATAAATGAATAAAGTAATCCCCTACTTTTTTAAAGCATATACATTGGTGGACGTAAATGCTCATTTGATGCACATATGTAAAGAACCTTTACATATGTGCAGGACAGACATTAATCAAATTTTTTATAGAAAATTTCTGTTGCCAGTGACTCCATATCAGTGGGACGCGTTGCTGAGAAGACATCTTGCAAAGTTATTGTTGTTGGGTTTTTTTTGTCATTGTATGAACCTTTTGTCTAACCTCAAATTCTGCATGTTCTTCAATTCTCAAGAAGCGTCCGGTGGCATGCATGTCTGATTATGACGAATCCACTGGATGAAGCTGACTGAGTGAACGTACAGAAAGCCCCTGTGAAAAATCAGGCATCCGATTGGCTGGATTTCCACAGCACAAACTGAGATAAAGAATGCTGCCATTGTGACTGACAACAGGAAGTCACAGAAAACCAGTCTGGTTTTTACTGGAAGATGGTTTTTCTGGTAGAATGAAAAAGAAAAATGAGAAAACTGTTTTTTTTTACTTGTTTTTAGGACATGCCCTTCCCTCTTCTGAATTTTGTGCCTTTCCCTGTCTAAAATATCAGTGTTTATTTCTTTGCTGCATGCAGAGATCAGAGATAGTGGTTTTTCCCTTGGTCTTGATAATCGTAATAAGGTTAATGTGTGTCATGCTTGTGTATCTGTGGGGCTCCTCTGTGTAACTGTCAGTGTGGTTATCTAAATCAAGGCGTCAAGTAGAATTTTACTACCTCTAATTACAAAATAGACATTCCATTTTTGCATTGGTGTCAGCATTTCACAGATATATGAAATTATAAATGCTGAATAATAACATCACCGCATACTGATAAAATCAAATGCCATGTCATTGTAGAAAGTAATGCACTTCAAATACATTTTCCATTTATTCATGTATGGCATATCTTTATTATACATACTTAAATAATTGCTCTGACGGCACAGTGGTGCAGTGGGTAGCACTGTCGCCGCACAGCAAGGCAGTTCTGGGTTCGAGTCCCTCTCTGTTCGGAGTTTGCATGTTCTCCCCGTGTCTGAGTGGGTTCTCTCCGGGCTCTCCTTTATCTCCCCTTCCACCTCCAAAAACATGCGCTTCAGGTTGATTGGCCATTCCAAATTGTCCGTAGGTATGTGTGTATGCGTGCCTGGTTGTTTGTGTCTCTGTGTGGCTCTGCGGTGCACTGGTGTCGTGCCTGGAGTTTCCCCCACCTCACGGATTCAGTCGGCTGGAATAGGCTCAAGCTGCCTGTGAGCAGCAACAGCGGATAAGGCAGTGATTAGAAAATAGGTGGATGGATGGTTATCAGATAAATAACCTTTGAAAAGGTTTTATGTGTGTTTTTCCTACATTACAGACCTCTCCATATAGCTGTGGTGCAGGGGGAGCTGGCCATCGTCTGCAAGCTGATCCACCTCTTACTGTTGGCACGCAGGAGTCTTGATATCTACAACAACCTACGTCAGGTAAAACAAACTCATTTCAAATATGCAAAATGTTTTTCCATCCATTAAAACAAACACACACACCTGTATGCCCAAACTACCAATATTGTTGCTTCCACAAATGCAAAATTTAAATTAATTTTTGGACAAGTCAGCAAAGTTTATAGCTTTTTTTTTTTTAATGTGGTTCCATACTGTCCAGAGACGGACTTAATTACGTGCTTCTGTTGTTATTTGATTTTATTAGTCAGTGCATCACAATGAAATGTGGAATAGTAGCGCAACAGGGAACTTCTGGCGCTTCAAGCAATGCTTGTAAAACACTTAATGCTACCTCTCCCTTCTGATAACACCAATATGGAAAAGAATGAAAGAGGAAGTGCCTTGGTTTCCTCCTAGCCATGTGCCACGTTATCACGCACTCTTACTGTCAGAGCAGTTCATGGTTAAGTGCTGGAATTTACCCTTCCTGGTTTCTACACCTGTACTTGCCAGAAGCCAACACCATGCACTTGCTGGGAAAGACGAAGTGTGTTTTCTCCAATTCTTTTATTTATATACATATACTTTTTGTTCTAACACACAATGTGCATGTTGGGTTTACCATATTGTGAAATTTAGAGAAGAGAACCAAGATGATTGACCTCGGCCAAATGTGAAGCCCATGGCCTGTCCTGAACCTTGCACATTTGTTTCAGACAGAAACTACATGACAAGTCAAAAAAAAAAAATTACACAACACACACAAAGTTTTAAAGATATCACTGTCATCTCCATGTCAGTGATAGATGTGGCTGAAGTTATTATTCTCTAAGTTATCTCTCTATTCATCCATTTGTACTATCTGCTTGAGCTTCATATATGTGGAATATTTCAAGGGGGACTTTTTAGGATTTGGCACAACTGTGCTCTAGGCCTCAATGAGCACACTGATTAGAGTATGGATGTCAACAAAGGTCAACGTTACTACAACTTGGCAAAATATATTTTAATATAAAAGGTAGAAAGGTACAAAAAAAACCTTTGACTGTATTAGCATAATCTCTTGTGAAAACACTATTGCAAAGTGTTATCGAGGAAGAATGTAATCTGACACTCTGTGGCCGATGCTGCGCATATTTGAATCTGGATGGACATAAATGTTGAGGACACTGGCGCTGAGGGAAAGAACTGTGAGACAGTAATTCTACTTTGCAAAACGTCTGCCTGATAACCTTGGTTATTAACCATTACAGTAAAAGACGATGGACTCTTCCCAACATCTCCTTACAAGGTAATTTCAAGGTAGGGATATTTGAAACTGACGCTTTACTAAAATGTTGACAAATGTTTGCCTTTTTCTGTTTCCCAATCTGGGAATGCCCCCCCCCTCCAAAAAAAAAAAGAACTGGCCTTATTCTCTCCTCTTGTTGTTTCCCTTTTTGCTCGGTGTTCTGCCAGCTATTTCATTGCTGTCATCATTCAGCAGTGAAAGCACCTGAACCATCCAGAGCTTTATTTCTCAAAGCTGAGGTATTACACCACACGGGTCACCACAGGCTGCCTTACCAGAAATAAAGCTGTGCTATCACTGTTGATGCCTCTCCTCCTTGCTGATGCTTGAAAGCACAGGTTTTCTGATATCCTGTGTATGAAAATGTATAAATACGACACACACACAAGCCCTCTTTTCACACACTTGCATGTAATGTACCATATGCTGTTATGAAGGTAAAAGGGAGATTTTTAGACACAGGCCTCGCCACAGTAATTTACCTACCAGATTGTGTGGTTTCATCTGAATACCAAGCATTAAGAACAGACTTATGAAAATGAGGCCAGGGAGCTTTTCATTTTTCTAAACCTCATTCACACGATAGACCTGAACATATTTTCTGGCATTAGATGAGGACAGCAATTCACTCCTCTACTATGCACACATCTGCAAGCATAATGCAGTTTGTGTGTATAATAGTGTATCTTCTTCTTTTCCTTTCGGCTTTTCCCTTCAGGGGTCGCCACAGCGAATCAATTGCCTCCATCTAACCCTGTCCTTTGCATCCTCTTCTCTCACACCAACTACCTTCATGTCCTCTTTCACTACATCCATAAACCTCCTCTTTGGTCTTCCTCTAGGCCTCCTGCCTGGCAGTTCAAAACTCAGCATCCTTCTACCAATATATTCACTATCTCTCCTCTGAACATGTCCAAACTATCTCATTCTGGCCTCTCTGACTTTATCTCCAAAACCTCTAACATGTGCTGTCCCTCTGATGTACTCATTCCTGATCCTATCCGTCCTGGTCACTCCCAAAGAGAACCTCAGCATCTTCATCTCTGCTACCTCCAGCTCTGTCTCCTATCTTTTCCTCAGTGACACTGTCTCTAGACCAAACAACATCGCTGGTCTCACCACAGTTTTGTACACCTTTCCTTTCATTTTAGCTGAAACTCTTCTATCACACATCACACCTGACACTTTTCTCCACCCATTCCATCCTGCCTGGACACGTTTCTTCACCTCTTCCCCACCCTCCATTGCTCTGGACTGTTGACCCTAAGTACTTAAAATCCTCCACCTTCTTGATCTCTTCTCCCTGTAACCTCACTCTTCCACTTTGGTCCCTCTCATTCACACACATGTACTCTGTCTTACTGCGGCTAACCTTCATCCCTCTCCTTTCCAGGACAAACCTCCACCTCTCTAGCTTCTCCTCCACCTCTTCCCTACTCTCACTGCAGATCACAATGTCATCTGCAAACATCATAGTCCATGGAGATTCCTGTCTAACCTCGTCTGTCAGCCTGTCCATCACCATAGCGAACAAGAAGGGGCTCAGAGCTGATCTCTGATGCAGTCCCACCTCCACCTTGAACTCCTCTGTCACACCTACAGCACACCTCACCACTGTCTTACAGTCCTCATACATGTCCTGCACCGCTCTAACATACTTCTCTGCCACTCCAGACTTCCTCATACAATACCACAGTTCCTCTCTGGGCACCCTGTCATAAGCTTTCTCCAGATCTACAAAAACACAATGCAGCTCCGTCTGGCCTTCTCTGTACTTCTCTATCAACATCCTCAAAGCAAATACTGCATCTGTAGTACTCTTTTTTGGCATGAAACCATACTGCTGCTCACAAATGCTCACTTCTGCCCTTAGTCTAGCTTCCACTACTCTTTCCCATAACTTCATTGTATGGCTCATCAGCTTTATTCCTCTGTAGTTGCCACCACTCTGCACATCTCCCTTGTTCTTAAAAATGGGCACCAGCACACTTCTCCTCCATTCCTCAGGCATCTTCTCACTATCTAAGATCCTAAGAACAACCCAGTCAGAAACTCTACTGCCACCTCTCCTAGACACTTCCAAACCTCTACAGGTATATCATCAGGACCGACTGCCTTTCCACTCTTCATCCTCTTCAGTGCTCTCCTCACTTCATCCTGACTAATCTTTGCTACATCCTGGTCCACAACAGTCACCTCTTCTAGTCTTTGTTCTCTCTCATTTTCCACGTTCATCAACTCTACAAAGTACTCTTTCCATCTTCCCATCACACTGCTGGCACCTGTCAATAGACTTCCATCCCTATCCTTAATCACCCTAACCTGCTGCACGTCCTTCCCATCTCTATCTCTCTGTCTTGCCAGCCTGTATAGATCAGTCTCTCCCTCCTTACTGTCCAACCGAGCATACAAGTCATCATAAGCTTCTTGTTTGGCATTTGCTACCTCTACCTTCACCTTACGCTGCATCTCCCTGTACTCCTGTCTACTCTCCTCAGTCCTCTCAGTGTCCCACTTCTTCTTAGCTAACCTCTTTCTTTGTATACACTCCTGTACCTCCTCATTCCACCACCAAGTCTCCTTATCTACTTTCCTTCCAGATGACACACCAAATACTCTCCTACCTGTCTCCCTGATCACATTAGCTGTAGTTGTCCAGTCATCTGGAAGCACCTCCTGACCACCCAGAGCCTGTCTTAACTCCTTCCTAAAGGTCATGCAATACCCTTCCTTTTTTATCTTCCACCATTTCGTCCTCTGCTCTGCCTTTGCCCTCTTCATCTTCCTCACCACCAGAGTCATCCTACACACCACCATCCTATGCTGTTTGGCTACACTCTCGCCTACCACCACTTTACAGTCACTGATCTCCTTCAGGTTACATCGTCTACACAAGATGTAGTCTACCTGTGTGCTCCTACCACCACTCTTATAGGTCACCCTATGTTCCTGCCTCTTCTGGAAGAAAGTATTCACTACAGCCATTTCCATCCTTTTTGCAAAGTCAACTACCATCTGTCCTTCTGCGTTCCTCTCCTGGATACCAAACCTGCCCATCACTTCCTCATCACCTCTGTTACCTGCACCAACATGTCCATTGAAGTCTGCACCAATGACAACTCTCTCACTTCTAGGTATGCTCTGCATCACTTCATCAAAGTCCAACCAGAATTTCTCCTTCTCCTCCAGCTCACATCCTACCTGTGGGGCATACCCACTAACAACATTGAACATCACACCTTCTATTTCTAGCTTCAGACTCATCACTCTATCCGACACTCTTTTTACCTCCAGGACATTCCTAACAAACTCCTCCAAGATAACTCCTACTCCATTTCTCTTCCCATCTACACCATGATAGAACAACTTGAACCCTGCTCCTAAACTTCTAGCCTTGCTACCTTTCCACCTGGTCTCCTGGACACACAGTATGTCTACCTTCCTCCTCTGCATCATGTCGACCAACTCTCTACCTTTTCCTGTCATAGTTCCAACATTCAACGTCCCTACTCTTAGTCCTATACTCTTGGCGCTCCTCTTCTCTTTCTTCGTGCGAACGCACTTTCCTCCTCTCCTTCTTCGACCAACAGTAATCCAATTTCCACCGGCGCCCTGTAGGTCAACAGCGCCGATGGCGGTCGTTGTTAACCCGGGCCTCGACCGATCCGGTATGGAAGTCATAGGTTTGATTCGCATCTTTGATTTGGCAAAAGTTTTACGCCGGATGCCCTTCCTGACGCAACCCTCTGTATTTATCCGGGCTTGGGACCGGCACAATAAGACACTGGCTTATGCCCTCTTGCGGCTACATTTGTGTATAATAGTGTATACTGTGGAATAATTTTAATCATTGTAAAATGATTAATGATTGCTTTTTTTTTTTTGGTGGTCCTGTAGCAATGTGAGGAGGCGTGGTTATGTTTATTTGTGCTTTTGAATGAAACTTCTGTCAAACAATCAGAAAATAAATTTTTAATTTGTCTAATTCACTGTGTTATTGTGGTAAATGTCACTTCCTCCCTTCATCTGCTGTCCAGACAACTTGATTGCTGCTGCTCTCAAAGCAGAAGTCAGGTCTAAACTCATTTTGCAAAAGTGAAAGAGAAAGTTTCTTTATTCAGCCTGTGATTTTGGATTCACTTTAGATTATAATGGGTTCTTTTTTTTTCTTTTTGGCCTAAGTTGCAGTCTTTTCACTTAAATTCATAAAAATCTGTCCATTATTTGTCTTATGATCCTCAGAACAAACCGACAAAACACATCAAAAACATGACCTCCTTTGCGGAAATGATAGAACACAGAATTTCCAATATTGATGACAAATCCTGAGTTTCTGTGGTTTTGTGTGTGTTACTATCAGTACAAATGTGAGTCCTTGATTTGCCTGACACTCCCTGATATATTATGGTGGAGGCTTGTTTGATACTCCCACACTGGTCATACTATCAGTGAGGCTAAAGACACACTTTTGTAGTCTACTATTTTCCTGTGCTCGCTGCAGCTGATGGTGCAAAGCGTGACTCTTTCACTCATGGAGTCAGGGGACTAAACCCCCAGGGGCCCACCGACATTATAACATGCACTACTGGCCATGCGCTTGAGGTTAAAAACATCTACAGAAGTGTGCATGTTGCTGTCACCAAATATTGTGCAGAATAAGGTGTTAATATTTAACTAATGAGTCATTCGGGTTCAGTATCTGTTATAATTATTTTATAAGGATAGTTTGTGCAAAACTTTGCCAGTCTGTTTATATTTGCAATATATCATGGTGGCACCCATGATATCTTTTGTGTGGCTGTTCATGGCATGTTTATACATGAGTTAGACATTTGTGTTCTTCAGTATCCTCGTTCCGGGAAGTCACATGACCCCCCCTCCCTTTTGCGTTTGGCTGTTTCTCAACATACCTTGTGCTAAGGGTAGTTTACGGGGACTTTCCCTTCCTGCGCGTCTCTCTCTTTCTCTCTCTCTATCATTCTCTCACTATCTTCACATCTCCTGCTGCATATACCTAAAGAGAATTCAGGGTTCCTTACAAACTACCTGATGCTGTAGTGTAGCAGTCAACAGACGTTAAAGGCTGTGTTGATTATTCGAGTTGCAGCATTGAATTTAACTTCTAGTATTATCATCTGAAGAGCATCTTGTTTTTGTTTGTGCAGCCCAGGGCTGTTTTTCATACCACAAACCTTCTTTTGTACTCCTCTCATCTTTTACCTCCCTCATGTTGATCTGCCAATTTTGCAGGAATGCAAGTACACAAGGAAAGACCCAGGGGAGAGGGAAGGGATTTTCCCTTGTTATCCTGTCTTTTCCCTTGACTCCTTTTATCCATTTCCATTTTTTTTTTCTCACTCCTCCATCAGTCTCACACCCCCCACCCACCCAGAACACTTCCTTTTTCACCCGTCCTCTTATCTCTGCTGGATTTTGTTTTAGTCACAGTGAAATCTTTACAGGAAGCCACAGTGAGTCCCTTCCAACTCTGACAGAAATCTGTTTTGAAGGCCTTAAAAGGTCTTTTGTGTGGAAATCCTGGAAATAACTGGATGTTGCCATATAAGTTTCATTAGAGCTTTGTGGGGTCAAAATAGCCCCACAGCTGGTTTTCACAATGTTTGTTCAAGAACATATCCTGATTATGGGAAGTTCAAAGACCATTAATTTTCCGGGGGAATGTGATTTTGTGTGTGCTTCTTGTTCAAAAGTGTGTGTGTGAGTCAGAGGATTCAGGGAAATAAGAGCTGAAGGGAGGAACACATGGCATTTAACACACTGAAGGAATTCCACAAAGGCGCTCCCCCACTGATTGTCTAAATCTTACTGGAACCCTCAGTGCATACATACACACACACACACGCGCACACACACACAATTACAGTCATATAGCAAAAATGAAACTTGGAGGTGTCCATCTTTTCCTCATTGTTGTTGTGTAACTTGAATTCATTTGAACTCCAGGCTAAAGACTGAAGACTTCCTTTAATTACTCACTTATGGAAGTTCTTCATTTACAAAGTGTAACTATCAACAGAATGATACAGGCTGACATCACCCCAAAGAACATCCTAAATTGCCCAAGTGAATTTTTTTCAGCACCAGCTTTATGGAACAAGCAGTTGGTGAACTTAGTGTGACTTCTGTTCAAGACTGTCCCTCAGAGTAGACTGCTCCTCCATTTGAATATTTAAAAGAGGGGAGTTAATTCCAGAGAAACCCCATCCGTTAGGCATATGGGCACACAGAGAAGTGATTGTGACATGCCTAAAAATGTAAATTCTGCTCCACTCCATTCTAGTTTCTAGGATGTGGACTGTCCTGAAGTCCAGAATTTGTTACTTTTTAAAGAATAGATCATTATGAATGTGTGTTACATGATGACTCACCCCTCCCTTTAATGAGTCTGAGGATGGTTGTGTTGTTAACTTGATAGACAGTGATGCTTTTTTCTTGAATAGAATCCCAATTGTATATGTGCAGAGCAAATAGTTTGGGGCTCAAGAAGCAGTCCTGTGGGGGTCAGTTAAGGTTACAGGTTCATTGTCCAAGATCTGGCCACTTCTTAATCAGCAACATTGGTTTAATCTTGTTAAAAGTGGAGCTAAACTCCAGAGTGAAGTCACATGAAAACCAAAAAAAGCCACTGGCCTGAAATCCTTTATTGTGTTTTTAAAGGACTTTAGGAGTGTTTCCTGTGTTTGAGTTAAATGTCTGTCTGCTCTCCTACCAGTTGTTCAACACAGGCCTCTGCCGCTCTTTGTGCGACTCCATTATAGGGATTCAAAGCCCTGAGAACTGGTTTATGTGTCATATAAAATCTCCTCTGGGTTTTTCAGAGGGAAATAATTTCCTGTTTATTCATTGCTGTTTTATCGTGACTTTTCACCTAACAAAACAGGTTTGTGGTGAAACACGACTTTCACCGGAAATAAAAAAACTCCAACAGCATCGTGAATAAGTATGTGACGATTGTTAGATTTCTAAATGTATATGATGTCGCATTTCCTGTTATTAATCTTTGGCCAGAGAGCAAAATATTTTGACTTTTATTTAATCTGTCTACCTAGTTTGAAGAATGTCAAACCCTTAGATTAATAATTCAAAATTTTGCTCATTTACTTTCATAGACAGCATTAGACAATTCTCTATAGTGAATATGCAGCTCCAGCCAGTAGTTAATTAACTCTTCTTTGATAATTTATGGTTTGGATTAAATAAACTGGACATGATTTATTGAACAAGCAAACTTTGAATAGTTTCGGTAACTTTACACATAATTAGGCTCTTTTCAGTCTTCGTTTCCCAACTCTGACTTCATATTAACTGTTTTGTTAAGCTCGCCAGTAGAAAGCTAATAATGTGTCTCTCACTTTGTCAGATTATTTCTTTGATTGCTCTACAGTATGGCAGCAATCATAATCTGCAATTTCTAGTTTTACATGAGCACTTTTTGTCAGACAATGAGATGAAGAAATGCTTGATTTTTATGATAATAGATTTCTTATCCTGCATCGAAGCTATTTATTAAGAGAAATGAATGATGTCTGATGTTGAGGGTAGTAGAGAGTGGGAGCATTGTTCAGCATTCATTGTTCAGCATCTTTTAAATCTCCTCCTCAGACTCCCCTGCATTTGGCAGTGATAACCCAGCAGACAAATATGGTGGAGGCTCTGTTGAGAGGTGGGGCTGACCCTGCCGCCTTGGACCGTCACGGCCAAACGGCGATCCATCTGTGCTGCGAGTATGACCAGTGTGACTGTCTATCTGTCGTGCTGTCCTGTCCCTCGTCCTTGACATGTTTGGAGATCAGAAACTATGAGGGTAAGTTGTGGTCTATTAAAAAACTCTTTGGGTCCTACTATAAACATGACAAAGAAATATCGTGGATGTATCCCCATAAAGTGAGGTATGATGAAGCTGTATTGCCAGATATTTCATTCATGTATCCATCAATTACCCATAGCAGTTTATTCTTTTCAGGTTTGTAAGGGGGTTGTGGTCTAGCCCATTTAACATTAGGCAAGGCACAATCTGGATAAGTCCCATGTTCATTACAGGACAACATAGAAAGAAAAAAAATTATAATATATATTATAATAAATGAATCAATGCATTTGCTGCTATACACGATAAGTTTTTCTTACAGACTTCCTGTTTTTGTCACCCACTTTACATTTACACCTGTTACACTGAAATAGTCATTTATAATAATGTACAAGTGGTACCAAAACTCTTAAAATTCAAAAATAGGATCCTCCTGATCCTGAAGCCTACTACTGTTTGTGCATATTAGCACACACAAGGAATGTACGGTAACTCTCTGTTTTTTGTAAATTGGTTGATTTGAGTGTGTGTCTGCTGATGGGGAGGTTGACATGTCCTCCTCTTTGTGTTGTTTAAAGGTGCATTTAAAATTTCCAGTCATGTCTCAGTGAAGAAGGGATTTTTACTGTACCAGTAACAAGTGTGGTAGAGACAAAAGCCTCATAAAGAAAGCCGTTGTTGCATCCTTTATTGTTTTTACAAATTTTTACATACAATGTGAAGTTACTGTATGTTAGTGTATCAAGAATACCAACCTATCACAACAATTCCAAGTAATGTGTGGTAACCTGCTCATCTACAAGATAAAAATTCTCACCCTATCTTGAAGCAACAGAATGGTTTCATTCAATACCACATAAACCACTGATTATTCTTTGTGTTGAAAATGGGCTACATGCTGACTTGCCCTTGTGAAGTAAAGACAGGTTCTTTGAAGGGTCTCTGCATTTGTTCACTTTATAACTGAGGTTCTGTTCTGTCTGTTTTCAGGGTTGAGCCCTGTCCATCTTGCTGTTCTGCGTGGTCACATAACTTTGTCCAGAATGCTCTTGGATGCAGGAGCTGACATCAATGCTTTGGTGAGTCCCTGTGCTGAACTGACTCAGGAGTGACTAACTTTGACAAAACAGTTTTATATTTACCGTCTCTGCATTCTGAGTCTCCTTACTTTTTCCTGTGGTGTTTTTTTCTTTCCAATTAGGACATTAAAAGTGGTCAGAGTCCTCTCATGCATGCAGTGGAGAGCAATAACACAGACATGGTCCACTTCCTCATTGAGGTAATGAATGTGTGAACAGAGAAGAGGGAGGGAAGGGAGGACTTTTGATTTAGCTTTATTTGACAAGTTGCCTCTTTCCTGTTTGTGAGCTACAAAATGAGTTTGCAAATTATATTCTCTCAAAAAAAAAAGAAGTGAAGGAAAATTTTCACCTTATCAGGGCTGAGCAGATGCATTTTCATTAATAGAATTGTCTTCTCTCCATACCTTCCTCTTGCGTTTTACATAATTTTCTCTTCTTCATCTGTACTATATGTTCTAACTCATCTTCTTCACCCAACTGTTGCAGAATGGCTGTGATGTCAATAGCCAGTCATATAGTGGGAACACAGCCCTGCACAGCGCCTGTGGCCGAGGTCAAGTTGAAACGGTGAGGCTGCTGCTGAAGAGCGGAGCTGACAGCAGCCTCAAGAACTACCATAATGATACCCCGGTGATGGTGGCAAAGAACAAGAAAGTGAGCAACAAGATGACAGAGAAATGAAACGTGTGCAATGAAACTAAACTTGTTGAAATTCCTTTGTGCATTATTCTTTTCAGTCATTTTTTGGTTTTGATTTACTGCTTTATGATAATGGCAAGAATTTTATTCAGTTACTAAGCAAATTGTGAAGCATTTCCCTGACATTATCCAAAGTTCACTCACTGTAAGCTTACAGAAAATTCTACATCAGGACACATTTAAACAGTTGCAAAATCAGTGTTACTCAGCGTTGTTTAGGACAGCAGGAAGATAGCTGGTAATATGAAGAGAAAGAAAATGTGCATACCCTTCCATCTAGAGGTCAGGTCTGGATGGTGCACCGTTTTACTCAACCAACATAAAACCACTGTTTTACGGTAAATCACTGTGACACTCGTTTCAGCCATGCAGGCATGTTTGTATTGAAGTTTAGATCTTTTGCAGATAGCAGATGTGTTGCGAGGAAGAAGTTCCAACCAGATAAGACCGCAAGATCAACGTGGGAGCAACTTCATGAAAAATGGTAAAGCTTTTTTTTTTTTTTGGTTTAATGGATGTGGAACCTCACATATAGGAAACACAATCATAACTACATTTCATTAGTACTCTGTCTTTCCTTTAGGGTCTCTATCTCCTGATCACAGTTGGGGATGCTCACCGTTGGCTACAGCGCACACACATGATAAAAGACTGCCCCACTCTCCAAAGACTTCATCGCCGCTTGTATTTCCATTTTGCTAGCTCGGAGTTATTACCTAGTGCAACTTGCAACTACCTCCACGCTGCCAACTAAGAAGAAGTCTTCAGACCCTGAAAAGGCATCTAACAGTCAGTTTATCCAATGGGATGACAACGAGTGAAAGACTGCACCTCAGTCTGGTGTGTCTCTTGGGTTTTCATTCCTGAACAGAGTGCCTGCAATCTATGCTCTTATTCAGTTGCTGTTGTGGGCAACGTCTCAGTGACTATACAAAGTGGTGACCCACAAGCTGCTGCTATGTTTAACTGGATATCTCCATACAGACCTGGAATGTGCCGTTGAATGGAATTTCCCTAATATGCCAGTAAACATAATATGCCACATTTTTCTTTAAAGTATTTTGGCTTTTTTTTGTGTGTGTGTGTCTATCTGCTTCTTTTCAAGAGGACAGAAGATGGAAAATTAAGGAAGAAAGAAGCTGGGAGACTACATGTAGAATGAATCTTCAGACATAACCCTGAATGAATGATTTGACAAAATAGATATTTAACAAATTGGAGTCTGAGTGCTGTAAGGTTTGACAATGTAGATTTTTCTGCTTTCATCATCAAAGGCCTCATTTTTACCATCACATTTAAAATATATTCAGTTACTTCCAGGTCTGTTTATGCACATACAAACAGATGCAATGTTTTAGACTTGTGAAAAGTTCTTGAGGGGTTTTTCATATAAAATGTGCCACAGATTCAAATCTGGTGTGTTTTGTCATTTGATACTACATTTGCCTTTGGGAAGTGTTGTGATTGAAATTCTGACAGAACAAAAGCATCAGCTTTTTGGAGTTCCACAAAGTTAACTGTTCATATAATGCTGTGTAAGAATGCAAAGGGGATAGTAGAGTGCATGTATAGTGCCTTGCGAAAGTATTGGCCCCCCACAAGAACGTTTTGAAATTTTGCCACATTTCAGGCTTCAAACTTAAAGATGACAAACTGAAACAATTTTTCATGAAACAACAACATGTGAGACACAATCGTGAAGTGGAACCAAATTTATTCAACATTTTATATTGTGTTTACAAATAAAAAACTGAAAAGTAGGATGTGCAAAAATATTGGTCCCCTATTCTCTCAGCTTAGCTAAACGACTCCAGAAGTTCCCTGATGACTTCTGAATGATCCAATGTTGACCTAAATGACAACAATGACAGAGTGCACCGGTGTGTCATTTGGTCTCACATTTGCACATCCTACTTTTCAGTTTTTTATTTGTAAACACAATATAAAATTTTGTATAAATTTGGTTCCACTTCACCATTGTGTCTCACATGTTGTTGATTCTTGAAAAATATTTTCAGTTTGTTATCTTTAAGTTTGAAGCCTGAAATGTGGACAAAATGGCAATAGGTTTTTGGGGGGCCAATACTTTCGCAAGGCACTGCAGCACCTATTCCCATGGGTAATTATTTATTCAACAGTGGTTAAATATATCATAGTCATTTGCAAATTTAAACTAACAATGAGAGTCTTTATGTCACCAGGTTTAATGCATACAGCAGTAAGAGCTGCAATGCAATAACAGTCTCTAATGTCCAGACATGCTCTCACAAACAGAGTTTTGATGTTGTTTACAGGTGACATCGATTAGCAAAGTTTATTGTCTGCTTCCCATTTTGTTCAACAAGGTTAAACTTGTGGATCAGTAGTGTGAAAAATTTAGATTAGCATCAAATTTTTGAGGGGCTCCCAACACGATCAATACTTATCTAACCCTTATTCCTCCCAAAGATAAAAACATGAAATCTTTATTAAGATAACTATGAGTTAAAGCTGGAGGAATTGACTTGTTGACTTTTGGATATTATCAGACATAATTAACATTATAAATATAAAGATAAAAATAAATCAATCCTTTAATAATCCCCTTAGGGAAACTAATTTTTTCCCACTCCAAATACACTGACATATACAGTATATTGTACAGTCTCGTACACACACACAAATACACACACAGGGCCTGTAGGCATGCTGATTATGGGAGGTAGAGTGGCGGGCAGCTCTCAGCTGGGGCGCACCATGAGCAGTTTGTAAGGGGACGGTGCCTTGATCAAGGGTACATCGGCAGTGTTCAGGAGATGAACTGGCACCTTCCACTACCAGTTCACAATCCAAATATTTTTGACCCACCTGGGTCTTGAAGCAGTGACTTTCGATCTCCAGTCCAAGACTTAGTGGACTGAGCTACTGCTGCCCAAATATTTCCATTGTATAAGTTAAAAACACATTTTTTGGAAAGTGGGTGAACAACTACAATAATTAAACCAGAGAGAAACTGTAAATATCCACATTATTGCATGAATAAGAGAATTAAATTTGTATCTGCTCTCTTCGTAGCACCGAAACATTCGAGGACTCCAGTTCAAACGAGTGTAAATACGAGCAGCCTTGCCAATGAATAATATCCTCTTATCAAGAAGATTAACTGAAGTTTTACAGGATTTAAAGGTGAAGGGTTAACAGTTGTCCTTCTCAGGCTGCATAACAGCAGACAACATAGATTTGGGCAGAGCTCATTAGCACACACAGCCAGCTGTCTGTTCTGATGATTTCTATCTTGACTCATGGGGAGTAACAGAACTAAAAACTTAGCTTTGATATTTATGTTTCAGAAGAACCATGAAGGTTAATCTATTTTTAGAATTCAGGGATGAAATAGACTGCTGCTGAAGCCTATCCCAGATGACATTGGGTGGGATGCATGGTGTTCCCTGGACAAATATCCAGTTTATTACAGGGTCACATGAATTGATTGATATTGGTTGTTTGGCACATTGGCAAACAACTAATCACACTCACATTCATTCTATAGGCAATTTAGAGTCTTCAGTTCACTTGTATTATATGTATCTGGTGGTGGGAGGAAGCTAGAGAACCCAGAAAGAGCCATCTGCACAATGCTGCCCAAATCTGAAACAACTAAAATGATTGAAATTTTAAATACTTTTCCCCACTTTTATTCCTTTGAGGGAATATTAGTGCCAGATATCAGCAGGGAGGCAACAAAGCATTGCACAGTAGTGTCTTGTTGTTGATGAAATTATTTAACCTAAATGCATGCAGCACATATATCAATGCAGTTAACCTTTTTTGATGGAATTTTCTGAGTTATATATTTTTGTATCTGTTTTCTGAGAGAAAGAAAAAACTTCATAATTTAAGAGGATAATTTTAATGCAAAAAGAATATCTGTAGGAAATGTCTTTTGCAGTGCCTGAAATGAAGTAATCCAAACAAAAAACAATAAGTAGTTTTATGTTTATTATCACAGCAGGGTGTGCAATATAAAACTGGATTCATGTTTCAGGTTTTAATGGATTCCTCACGCAATTCAAACTAAAGCTGACTTAACATCAGTATTTGGTGGGGCAGAATCTGGTCTAAAATTGCTGAACTTATTTACATGAAATGCCAGCTATGAATTACACCATCTGCCATATACAAAAAAATTTAATTACCGTTTATATTTTAAAATGACCACAAAATTTGCCATGAATATTTAGGGTTATCTGTTTAATGCAACATGCATAAGCATGATAAAAATTCATAAACATAATAAAAATAAATATGATACGGCCCTCAAAATAGGTGTACCCTTGGAATGTCATTCAGTGCAGATTGAATGAAGTGAATGTTACGAGAATGAAACCCGGTGTGACGTCATCACACGTGGGCTGTTCTCAATCTAGTTTTAGCCAATGACAGTCGAAGTAAGACGTATGTCAGCCAATCCATGGATGGCTCGTTGGAAATGGGCTGGGACTTGACAAACTACGGTCACGGACGTTGTCGTGAACTTCTCCGCTGCTGAACTACCTCTGGACTTAAGTCGTCCGTGTAAGTAGCCGACATACTGTCGCTTTATTCATTACAGCAGAGAATATGAGGTAGTGTCAGTTCTTTATCCGTCATGTGTACAATTACCCTCAAATTTACGTAGACCACCATTCCAGTGATCGGCTCCACATGGCTACCTAGCTAGCTAGCTAACCAACCACCCCTGCTAGTTTGTAGTAGCCGTCACAGGTTAAACGTGATTAGTGCATAATTATGCCGGCTGCTGGCTATTCAGCTAGCAACTTCCGTATCAAATAAGATGCAGCACTATATCTGTTGCGACGGTCAGGTTATCTGTTTTATTTGCTGTGAGTGTTGACAGCATGATTGAACTGGGCCTTAGCCTCAGCAGACTTGGTCTAAATGCCAGCAGGACAGTACACTTCATGTAGCTAGCCAAGTTAATGACAGCTGAACCATGCAGGTGAGCTAATGTATATGGAAAAAAACAAGCTCAAGTTTACTGTATGAGTTAGTACTATTATCAAGGTACTTGTGTTTACATTTTAAATTTCGTAAAGTCAGTTAAGGTAATGTGCCTTAAATATTTTCAACTGAAGTGCTTCTTTGCCGGGATTGGCAAGACTCTTAAATATATATGGTCCACAGCAGCGTTGTTATCCTTCTTTGACACAATTTTTCAATCAAATAATTAAATGCAATATTCCATTTTCATTCTAGTCTGTTACAGTCTCAAAGTATGGGCAGTGTGTTGGCTGCCGCCTCCCCCAGTCCTGCCCCAACCGCAGCTGGGGGGAATCAAGTCCCAGGGTTGGTGTCAATCCCTCCAGGGTTCTCCATGCCCTCAATGTCTTCCATCCCTTCAACATCTGGATCTGACCAGGAGTCATCAGATTCAGCCCCCCCTCTCCCCAACCCAGGTACATACGAGGAGTGTCACCGGAAATGCAAAGGTGAGAAAATGTCTGAAATCTCTCGTTATGTGCATGTCAGATGGTTCATGACTGATGTAGTGTTATCCTCTCATTCCTTTGAATGATGCAGTTGAAATAACAGTGCTATTACAGGGTTTTAATCATCAAAAGTTTTTCACTTCCAAACAATATTTATTTGAACCACTGATGTACAGTTGACTAATAAATAAATGAATTAATTAATTGTTGCAATAATTAATTGAAATATGACAAAGGGAGCATCTGCACTTCATTCCAACTGGTGTAGTCTAGAGATGAGAATGAAGAACACTTGTGTGCCGCAAAATAAATTATTAATACTTGTGAGCCTTGTTTTGATCAACAGTATGTCATGTAGTATTTTTTTTTTTGCCAGATATGTCATTTTATTACAAAAACAAACCAATTTTGTAAAATGCGATCTGGCCTGCCAAAATTAAAAATGTGTATTACATGTGAACAAAGGAAAGTCAACATCTGTAAATTATTGTGATATGTTGTCATGTTTTAATATATACTATGGGACCACAGAAGCTGCTTCTGTTTATTCAATACAGTTGACAAAAAGGCAGAAACACTAGATGTGAAGAGAAGGGCATGTACGACTCATGACTAGGCATGTAGCTCCCCCTGTTAGTGGATAAGTGTTAATACAGTCTCATGTCATTGAACTCATGTCATTGATTTTTGATTTTTTTTTTTGTTTTTCTGTTTCCATTATAACGAGTAGCACTCATTCAATCGGGTTGTGGCATTTTCTCAGCAAAAATTTCTACAC
Source organism: Antennarius maculatus (assembly GCA_013358685.1). Taxonomy (NCBI): domain Eukaryota; kingdom Metazoa; phylum Chordata; class Actinopteri; order Lophiiformes; family Antennariidae; genus Antennarius; species Antennarius maculatus. The sequence goes on from CM023615.1 coordinate 18,014,541, forward strand.
ACATCAACTAAGAACTGAAGTCACAACTTGAACTATTTAGGGGTTTTATTTCAATCGTTTCTGTGATTCCATGATTACAAGATGAATTTAGTATCATTGTTTTGTTTGTTTTTTTCATATATATTTTTTAGCATTTTTGAACCTTATTAGTTAGGACAGATAAAGATTGTGACAGGAATTAGGAGAAGAGCGTGGTGTATTGACATGGAGCAAAGGGCCTTGAGTGGGAATCAATACTACCATAGCTGCCACTATCAGTTCAGTAATAGGCTTAAATACACCAATTGTGCGGGATCTTCAGTATCTCATGCTTGTTGCCATATTTAACAGTTGTCTAACATTGGTGTTTTTCTAGAGGTGTTCCCTATGGAAATGGAAGGAGTGCGATTACTGGTCAACAAAGGCCTGAGTAACTATTTCCAGGTCAGCCATACTGTTACCCTCAGCACACTGGGTGAATCTGGGTATCGATTTGGTTCCACTTATGTGGGAACTAAACAGACGGGAGCAGAAGAGGTAATTATCATTTCTACCTTTTGTATAAATGTGTGTTTTTAAGGTTTGTCTTTGCTTTGTGAATGGAAAAAATTGTTAAATTCCCTCCCTAGCTGCTTGGATAAGTGGTCGTGTTTGATCATGAATGAAGCTTAGGCTTAGTTTTAACTGGTTTCATGGTATAGCATGATATAAAGTTTGATCATTCTCATGCCAACATTTGTTAATTACTTTCAATTTGTAAGAAGTGTGTGTGCAAAGTATCTATTAAAGGAGGAAGTTACTTCAACGGGTTAATCCAGCTGCTCAAACATCAACCTTCTTTGCGGATCCCAAAATAAACTTTTTCAACAAAGAATATTCATGCTAATAGACGGAATAAATCAAAATCAAAACTACAGTCCAACAGTTAGCTTGAAATACACTCGGGTACATCGCCGTTGGAAGGTTTCGAACAAGTATTGTACATTTTGTTGAGCATTATTTAGTTCCATCATCATAAAATGCTACCAAATGAGTTTGATGTGTCTTACTTCAGGTGCTTTCCTAAGAGAAGCTTTTTAATCATAAATCCACTTTAAAAATAGTTTCGTTATTCCGCTGTAATAAAGCATTTCTTCAAAAAAAAAAAAAAAATCTGGGGTTACGGTCAGTAATAGTTGTACTTATGCTGCCGCTGCAGCTTTCCAGATGAATTAAGAGCTGAAAAAATTATTTTTTTGTTCCCTGCAGTCATTCCCAGTCTTGGTTGGGGATATGGATAATACCGGCAGTCTGAATGCTCAGATTATTCACCAGCTCACAACTGCTGTACGCTCAAAAATAGCAATCCAGGTATGTACAATTGAAGAGGGAACAAGGTCACAATTGTGGCTTTTTTTCCACTCTGAGGTGACGCTGATATTATTCCAAACTGTTATTTTTTGTGTGTGTGTGTTTTTTCAGACACAGCAAAGCAAATTTGTTAATTGGCAGTGCGACTTGGAGTATCGTGGCAAAGACTTCACGTCTACTGTGACGCTTGGAAACCCAGACGTACTTGTCGGATCTGGTACGATTGCTTTGAGATTTATTACATCCCGCTTCAAAACGGTGATGTATTGTGATTGTCAGTGTTGGTGTGTTCGTCCATTCATTCTTATGTCCACCAAATGTCTTTGAAACCGTTGCAGATAGAAAGATGGGGAAAAAAGCACATTACTCGGGCAGCAAAAGGGATGAAAATGAGATGACTTTGAGAAAAGTGGGTCACGGTCAAATTTCAACTGTTGTACACTCAGGAACCAGATAAGATAGAAAGATGAGGGAAAAGGCCAGTTTAAGACCATCGATCAAATTTAGTGCTTTGATCTATGAAAGTAGGTCAGAGCACTAGCTTTGATCTTTGACCTATGCAAGTAGCTCAGGGTAAAATTTTGAATTCAGGTGTGTCGTGGGATCATCAGAGGGACAGCACATGTTAGATGTTTTGAAGATCAAGTCAGAGAGGCCAGACTGAGATGGTTTGGACATGTCCAGAGGAGAGATAGTGAATATATTGATAAAAGGATGCTTAGTTTTGAACTGCCAGGCAGGAGGCCTAGAGGAAGACCAAAGAGGAGGTTTATGGATGTAGTGAAAGAGAACATGAAGGTAGTTGGTGTGAGAGAAGAGGATTCAGAAGACAGGGTTAGACGGAGCCAAACTGATTCACTGTGGTGACCCTGAAGGGAAAAGCCGAAAGGGAAAGAAGAAGAAGAGGTATGTCGCGGGATGTTGCAGTCTGAGACTGCCTTGTTTTGTATTTTGCCAGTTCTTAATAATTCGTTCATCATTTGTCAGCAGTTACAAGAGCGGCCTTATTTATAGCTGGGCAATATGATTGAAGTCAATATCGCAGTATTAATGTATGATAATAGACTGTCTTACGCATTTGAAATACTCCATATAAATGTCCGAACTGAATGAATGTTTTGAAATAAAACACTTTCAGTCCACAAGAGAAGCTTTGTAGATTAGTGGAAGTAGTAAAATTTTGTAGGTCTGTGTTCCAAACCACTTTATTTTCAAATGGTGATAATTTTTTTACAGAATTTCTTCATTACCACCAAAATTAGACCTTTTGGGGGCTAAAATTAATATGAAAAAGGCAATATTTAAAAATATGAGTGACTAAAAATATATTTGCCACTTTACTGCTTCAACCTCAGGAATTTTGGTGACTCACTATCTCCAGTCTATCACACCAGCTCTTGCTCTGGGTGGTGAGTTAATGTACCATAGGAGACCAGGGGAGGAAGGAGCGGTCACCTCCCTCTTGGGCAGGTACACAGGTAAATCCCACAGGCGTACAATTCAATTCAGTCCTTTTTTTGTTAACTTTATGGTATATAGCTAGCATTTTCCAAAATGTTCTGTCATTGTGAAGGACGACTAATGTGTTTGTCTGTAATCGAGGCATAGATAAAGTAGTGTCTAAGAGAAGTGAACTGTTTTTTTCTTGTCTGAGTGGTGTTGCATGTTTTCAGCTTTGTTGTTTTGTTTTTTTAATCTTCAGGTCAAAACTATATAGCTACATTGACTTTGGGAGGAGTGGGGGCTCATGCTACATACTATCATAAAGCCAATGATCAGGTAATTTCCACTTAAAGAAGTGATGTGGATTTTTTTTTTTTAATATTTGAATATCTGACATTGTTTGCCTCCCAAAACCTCTATGATTCCCTATCCATCATGGGGAATAGTTTAACTACATCTGATTAGGACCACTGAATGTTTCATGTCTATTGCTTTGTAGGGCTGTGCATCTTTGAGTTGGATTTTGCAGTGTGCAGAGTGAGATTATAAATATGAAATTACCTTTCTGATATTGTGTGAAAGTAATTTATGTTGTCTCATCTGGCTTCAATTTGGGAAGGATTTAATGTACTTTTGCTCTGAGGAAAACTTGATTGTGAGGGGGAAATATGTATCTTTAAGATGGTAACACATACTCACATAATTTTTTTCTGTAACAGTTGCAGGTAGGAGTTGAATTTCAAGCCAGCACAAGGATGCAAGAAACATCAACGTCCTTTGGTTACCAGGTGGATGTTCCCAAAGCTAATTTGGTCTTTAAAGGTAAAGAAATACAACCATAACCAGAAAGAAACAGTGATGGAAATTTTCTGGGTACTTAGTCAACTAAGTATCTGTGTTAATATAAAAATAAGTGTTTTTAAGTACAAATTTAGGATGTGTTACGTAAGTTATTCCTGCTTTGTGGATTTTGTACCAGTGTCCGCTGTTTGAGAGAAGAAATAGTGATCCCTCGTTACTCACTGTTAATGCGTTCCAGGACCACCCGCAAAAAACAAAATTCCGCTATATAGCGACAAACTATTATTTACGGTAATTTAAACGTTTATGAACCCTCCCCTTATATCTGTAATACCTTTTCCCACACAGATTGTTTAAAGCGCTTTAAAGTGTTTCTTTAATACACAGGAGTGAGTCTCAGAATGCGTCGCGTTTCCGGATGCTGTCAGCCAATAGAATGCGGGTACGGTATCACGTGACTACCTGTTAAAAATCCGCAATCTAGTGAAGCTGGGCATCTTGAAGCGCAAATACGCGAGGATTACTGTACTCCTTTATACTTTAATATGCTTTTACTTGACTGTATACAAATTTCCTGACATATTTTAATTCCTGAAAGTAATTGAGATGTTAGTATAGAGCTGAAGTCATTGAAATCATAATGTAATATACATTATATCATATGTATGTAATATACATTATATCATAATGTAATATAGATTACGATTTCGATCGAACCACTGGGTTCGATCAAACCCAGTGGTTCTTAACCTGGGTTCGATCGAACCCTAGGGACTCGGTGAGTCGGTCTCAGGGGTTCGGCGGAGATGGAGGTCAAGACAAAACACCTGACACGATGTTTTGTCTTGACACGATGTGTCAAGACAAAAACAATGTGTCGGAAAAAACACCCGACACATCATGTCAGGTATTTTTGCCAAACATACACGAATCACTGTGTACGTTTGACACATCATGTCAATTTGTGATGACACGCCCCCCTTAGCCATCACTGGCTGCAGGTGATCACGTGACGCTACATCGATTTGCCTACCTGTGCTACAGGGGATTTTGCGCGCTCAGTAGTCAATTTATGTCTGTCGTGATGGTACGTCATGTGATTGCTTTCTTAATATTTTAATTCATGTTAACTATGTTGAGCAAAAAAAGAAAGTGGACGAATATGTGCAATGTGAATTTACATGTACTGTATAACGGAATGTGATGGGAGTCAGCGTTCTGCTTTTGCAATGCCAAGTTGAGCAACTCCAGTCTTGCACTTGCAAAAATAAAGGAACACTTGCTTAAGCTGCATGGAAAACAAAAGAAACAGACTTTGCTGTGAAAATGACATAAGAGTAGCACTTGCCAAGGTGAAGCCACGCATATCTGAACTGGTCTCTCAATAACAACAGCAGAAGTCACACTGATTTGCAGGTAGGTCATTTCATGTGAATTCATGCACCGTCTTGGTTCTGTTCTTTGAAAAAGGTGACATTAATGCACAATTCATTAAATACACCAGTAAAACATATACAGTATTTTCCGCACCTAAAAGCTTTTAATTTTCTTAATTTCTTAAAATCGAATGTGTCTTATAAATGAAAAAAAGTTTTAAAATAAACCATTCATTGAAGATGAGTTCTCAGATGCGTTTTATAATCCAGTGCACTATATAATCCAGTGCGCCTTATGTATGAACTTTTTTTTTTTTTGAAAATGCCATTCATTGAAGGTGCGCCTTATAATGCAGTGCGCCTTATAGTGCGGAAAGTACTGTACTTATGTCTTAAATTTGAAAAAAAAAAAAGTTTTTTTACTGAATAAGGGTTCGGTGAGTGAGCATATGAAACCGTCAGGGTTCGGTACCGCCAACAAGGTTAAGAAGCACTGATATATATATATATAGTATGAGTAGTGGGTGTTTCCTTTTGTACTTGAAAAATGTATTTGGGAGTACTTTTCTGTTCACCCACTTTTTCCCACCTTTTTTCCCACAGGAACAGTTGACAGTAATTGGGTGGTTGGTGCAACCCTTGAAAAGAAACTGCTTCCACTTCCACTCACACTGGCCTTAGGAGCTTTTCTCAACCACCGCAAAAACAAGTTCCAGTGTGGATTTGCCATCACCATTGGCTAGAGGACCAAGGGCTGCCTGAAGTTAGCTCACAGGCCACAGCTTGGACTGGCACGGAGACACACGGCAACCTGGACTGAGTTTTTTTTTTTTTTTTAGAAATTGGTTTCAGAGACTCTCTTTCTACTATTTCTGGGCCAGACAGAGAGACGATTACAACTGCCAGGGAGCCAGAACTGGTCAAGCCATGCTACACTCTGTAGGACAAATGTGTTTCCTTCATGGTGTCTTGGATATTCCCTGAGGATAAAGATGTGTACTGTGGGCATCAGTGATGCATGAGAATGTTTGATGTGAAAATCAAAGTGGCTAGAAATAACATATGGTGATCATGTACGATTGAAATAAATGTGAACATGTTTTGTAAACCTTGATATTCTCATTGCTTACAGAAGTGTGAAAAAGTTAAATAACTCATTAGTTATGAAGATTAAGCTCAACTTTCAACACATGCAACACTGCCACATGTTTTACACTGGTAATGATGTGTTTACTGAGACAATTGTAGAGATGCTGTTTTGGCTCATCTTTCCTTCCAAATTGCATTATGATACATCTTATAGTGTAATACAGATGGCAGTTTTCTGCTAATCAACAGATTTCTTAAGTGAAATAAATTCTGTGAATCATCTAAATCCATTTGGAAAATTTCAGGAGGGTGTGGTACCTTATTTTTATTGTCATTGAACATTTTGTCTTGTCAATTCAATTTGTTTGTCAATGAATTGGTGACTAGATAAATCTGAAATGATCTAGACCAATGAGAATGCTCGTAGCATTTTACTTCACAAATTCACGGCAAGCACACCAGAAGGAATCAAAGAGGAAGGCGGTGCAGAAGTTGAGCCTATCCCTGCTGACTATGGGTGAGAGGTGGGATACACCTTGGACATGCCGCTGGTTCATGGTAAGACCACACCTGTTCACACTAACAGTCATACCTACAATTTAGAGTGACCATTTCACCAAAGCAGCGTGTTTTTGGAGTTGGGAGGAGGCTGGAGAACCTGGAAAGAACTCATACACACATGTAGAACACAAAACATAGTCTCTGCAACATAGTCGCAAAGAAGTTTTATGTCATTAAATCTTTTTGTGTAGATAATTCCATGTTTCCCGGACAGCTTCATATGTTAAGTGTAGCACCAGCAGGAGTTTCCCAACCTCATCACTCTTGCGCAACTAGCCCTCACGTCAGCCATCCATACAGCCGAGTGTTTGGGGCTTTTCTACACCGAACTGAATTTTAACCAAAAAGAGAAACTGGCTAAATGTCAGCAATCAAACACAAAATAATAAGGTTGCAGCTTACAAAAAATCTGTGTGGAGAAGGCTCATTCAGCATGGTGTAGTGTCCACAGGAGAATATATACTGTAAATTAAAACCAAAGAAAACTATTCAGTGACGAGCAAAAAAAACCCAAAAACTTTACATCCTTTATTTCTAAAACTGTTTTTTAAAGATTGACCACCAGGCTTTAACGATTTGATAAAAGTAATATGCAATTTTACTTTTTTTCGCTTTACTTAATTAACAGTTATGACGTTATCAATAAAATCATTAACGTTACCAGTTTTAGTTTAAATAGTGTATTATTGGCAAACTCTATCCTTGCTTTCAGCCTCTACAATATATTCTGTAATTACTGAGATGCATAAACATGTTGGGATGTACACATTTTTTTGAAGTGCATCCCAGTGATGCACTACTTTCTTGAGGTATAATGAACTCTCATGTTATCTTGTCTGTCCTGGAAAGTCTTAACATTCTGCAATATGTCCACATTTTAAAGACAGCCAGGTGCTTCATGATATTGGGTCCATGATTCTCAACCATACAGAAGTGTTGACCAGACACAACATTTTAGTGTATTTTTTCTGGTGTTGATTAAGAGTTTCATTTTATTAAACACACTCCTAGCAATTGATAATCTATGGATTAATTTTCCCATTTTCAGTGATCTGGCCTAAATATCTGAATGTTTCCACCTGCTTCACTACATTGTAATTTATTGTAATGTCCACTTTTGGTGTTAATTTGTTTCTTAATCTTACCATTGTCTTGGCATAATCAGAATCCTTTAATCCTTTAATCCTTTCCCCTGAGGGGGAAATTGCTTAAAAATACATTTTCATTCCATATTCCTTTCCTTTCTAATTGACTATGTGTAAGATGTCTTTCATCTCCTCTTCAGTCTCTGCTGTGAGTTCTGTGTCATCATCGTTGCTATGATTATGTTTTGACCTGTGTACAAATTGAATAGATATGGTGATAGGAGTGCCTCAAGGCTGTGTCTTATCTTGATGTTTATCTCTTCTGAATAACCATTCTCCAATCTGATGAAAGCTTTCTCTATCACGATCTAGTTTCTTTTGGGGATAACCTTTAGAATGGTTTTTGTGACATGGCTTCTGAAGCTCATGGTTACAAAATCTGAGTCTTCTGTTGCCTTGGGCTTTTTCAGAAGATAGAAGTGTTCTTATCTCCTGGAAGTAATCCTGTCCTCTAGACTGAGTTACAGAATTTGGTTAGTGTATACATACTTTCATCATGTAGTGTTCGTAACAGCTCTGTATTTATGTTGTGCTTACCAGCTGCTTCCCCTGTTTTTAGATTTTTGATAGCTTTCTTTACTTCATGAGCTAAAATATCCTTCCATCTTCAAATGATGGAACATCAAGGCTGTCATCTCTGTTGTCAACAAAGAGTTCTGGAACATAATCGTGTTGTCTTGATTTTGTATCATTTTCATCAAACAACCTTTTGCCATCTTTATCTCTCATGCATTCACTGACACTACTCTTTCTGAGTTCCCTTCTTATTCGACTTTGTCACACATTTCCTTATGTTTGTTCAGTGATTCCAGCTTTTAAAAGTCTCTTTATTGCTTATTCCACCAATGTCTTCATTCCACCTTTTTTAAATTCACTAGACTGTCGTCCCCCATTGTTTGGCTTTCTTTGCTTTCTTTGGTGACACATTTTCTTTAGCTTTGTTGAAAGCATGTTTCATAGATTCTCTGTTTTCTTCAATATTACCAATTTTCTCATTCTCTTCAGGTACAAAACTGTGAATGGTTTTTTTTTTCAATTCTTTAATTCATGAATTTAAAAAGGCATAACAGTTTCACCACCTGGTGGCATTATAGGCCACTATTTACACAGGCGAAGGACGCCTGCTTATATTTACAATGATATGTGATGCATTACAGGACAGTTATGTGGCAAATATTTCTCTTCTCTTCTGAAATACTTCTCATTTTAGTAATGTACAGTTTTTCTACACACATACACATGTATTAATCATTATCCTGAGTAGAAGACAAGCAGAGATATTTGACATTTTTGAGTGATGTACTTTAGAAAATTAGGTAAACTACACAGTGAAATCATTCTTTTCAGTTTTATTAATTGTATGAGATATCATGGACATTTTTATCATTATTCATTTTGTTTTCAATAAATGTAGACTGTTATTGAACCAAACACGGTAAATTTTAAATGTAGGCAATGATATTTCTAAAAATGAAATAAAAATAATCAAGTTAACTGCCTCATATCTGTATTTATGAAAATGAATTTCATGAATAGATGTATGAGTTACTTTACACCGCTTTCCAATGGATAATCACCTGACTACAAGAATCCTTATAGCTCTGATAAAAACAGGTGCTAAATGAGGTAACATCGCCAAAATCAAAATCAAGAATTTTTTTAAGCAGTTTTTTGCCATGAATGCATTCATTCTTCAAAAGGTGTTACCCTTAACAAGTCTTGCTTGATTAAAATTTTTTTGAAATTTTATTGCTTACAAGATAAAAACATAAATGGTACTTTCCAAGCAGTTTTAAACAGTATATTTATTTTCATTTTATTTTATTTATTCAGTTTATTTTTTTCTTTCCAGACATGTTATTACAGCAGACTTGACTTTCATCAATTTTGGAACATCAACAACAACATCCGAAAAGAATCACGTGTATCATTCTGTGATTTCTCTGCCAGAAAATGTCTCCTTCCAGACTGCCAGTCCCTAAACCAGAGGTGTAGCCTAAGGGCATTTATGATGACCCACTGACATGAGACAGTTTCTTATCTCTACAGGCACTGACCTGCTTATCAAACCAACAGCAATAGACAACCTGTTATCTGCATCAAGAAACTCTGAATGTCTCTTTGTTACTGTGGTGATGAAGTCAAGATGTGTCTTGTTCTAAGTAACTTGTATGCATCTTGCAACAAGTCCCTCCCCTCATGAGGTCTTGTAGAGATTGCATGGAGCAGATGTTATTAAAGTCTCCAGTGGGGCCATTGAGATAAGGGCCTTAATGATGCCTTTTGGCTGTTTTGTCTTGGAATGCAGCGTAAATCCACACAAGTGCTAATCAGCTCTGAAACAGACTGGAGACGACGTGAGATAAGATTTCGAATTGAAAAGCATCACAGAGCTTTACGGAACTTTTTCACATTTCAGAAAAAAATTTGAAGTTATGGTGTTTCACATTTGACCGAATGAATTGATGTCATGGTGTGTGGGTACCTCATTCCCAACTCTTGTGTGTGAGTGGTTGCGTGGTGATGTGGACTGGACTCTGGCCTTCCACAGTGGATGCTGGCAAGATAGGGCGTTGCGCAAGTTTTCTGCTTAATTTTTTTAAAACAAATTCCAAGGTGTTTGGCTTCATTTTAAGGACAACTCCAGGCATTTAAAGTAAGAGCAAATGAAAATGCATTTGATCTTTCAGCACAATTTTTTTTTTTTTAATCTTTTTAAAAATGATATTTGTATCAAATGTCTCAGACATTTTTTGTATTTATTGCTGACACTATAGAGGTGTCATGGCATGCACTGAGAAGTTTAAGAATAAATACAGTAGTCTGTCTCTAGGCAAAATAGGAAATGGAGTCAAAAAAGCAGCACATGTCCCACTGTGGCTTGTGACCATTGTAGTCCCTCATCTTGAATATATTAGAAGAAGAAATCAACTTTATGGTGAAAATCATTGCCATGTCATTTCAGGAGGGATAGTCAGTACATGGCATTAACCCATTACACACATTATTTTATATATATAGTTAGACATATATTACCAATTAAAATTTTCTAGCAATTTGGTGTTCTATAAAAACAATGCAGAGAATGAATCCACTGGCCATATTTGGATTTTTCATATTCATCCCTTTATTTCTGACAACTAACAGAAAAGGCAAAAAAAAAAAAGTCTGTCTTCTACTTTACAACGAATACAATCCAATATATACGTATATATACATGTTTGACAAGTGCAGATGAGTATTATGTTTCCAACAGTAACAATTAGTAGTTGTGGAAATCTACACTACAGTTAACTTGCTTTACAGTACAACTGAGATATTTAAATTGACCATATTTCTTGAAAAACAAGGCTGGCGTTTTGGTGAAATATTGTGCAGACGTGACTATTGACAAATTAGTTGGCATTCACAAAAGTTTGGTAGAGATTCATAAGCTGGGCCTGGAGATTCTGGGCATAGGGGTCCAGCTTTTCCTTGAGGTCTTCTGCATAAGGAGCAACCATCTGTTTCACCACACTCGTCCTCTGGCTCAGCTCGAGCTGGACCTTGTCGGTCACGGGGGCCAGACTGTCCTTGAATGTTTGCAGGTGCCCGTCTACCTTGAGTTTCAGGTCATCAGTGTAGGGCCCCAGCTGAGTCTGAAGATCCTTCACACTCCGCTCTAGACTGGTCTGAAGCTCTTCACTCTTCTGCATCACGATGGCCCTCAGGGCCTCGGAGTCCATGGAGTCTGTATAGGGGGCCAACTCCTGTTTTAGCTGCTCCACAGTCTGCTGGATCTGCTGGATCTGGGTTTTCATGTCCTCTGCGTAGGGCTCCAACCAGACTCGGACAGTGCTCAGCTCCTGACTCACACGTTCTCTCAGTGTGTCGGCCTCTGTGCTGACTTTGATGATCAGGTCTTGGGCTGCTGGTGGAAGCTGCTGTTGAATGGAGACTGCATATTTGCCGGCTATGTTTGTGCTCTCCGTTAGACGGGCGCTAGAGAATGGACAAAACGTGTTAAACCCATTGAGCTTTGTTTTGTTCAGAACCAGTCTTCATGTTACATCCTTGTTTGTCAAGCAACTCACTTGACTTCCTGTCCAATCTGGGACTTCCTGATCATCTGGAGGGTATCATCAGCTGTCTGGGTGGCTTTCTTAATGTAGTCCCAGAAAGCATCAGTCAGCACTTCCAGTTGTGGCTTTGGTGCATCAGCATAGAAGAGGTTGGCATGACAGCCTGTTGGATGGACACGAGAATAGCTTGAGAAAAGTTGTAAATGTTGGACATTAGTTTGTTTTTATTTGTAAATTAGTTACGAAAGCATTGATGTGTGCAACAGCTTTAATTAACCACATGGGAAAGAAGATAAAATAGTTAAAAAAAAACAAAAACTGCAAATTACCAGACAGCACAGCGAGCGCTAGGACCACAAACACCTTCATGGTTGTGTCTTTCTGAAAAACAATTAAAAATATCTAGTTAACATTTTAGCCATTTTCAAAATGTCATTTAAAAGTTTTTGAACATTAGAAAGTTTTTGATTACTAGCGTTATTCTCACCTTCTTTTGGCTTGTGTGCCTCTCAGCGTCAAAGACTGTTTGTGATTATCTCAGACATAGCTACCTGTATTTATACTGAAGCCAGGTGATAGTTGTAGTCAAGAGGTCAGAGTCCAGGAGTCACTGCCATGTTGTCATAATGGCTCCCTTCCTTCTTTGAGGTGCGATTACAAGGCAGACACAAAGGCACAATCTTTACATTATACCAAACTTATGTGGCTTTTAGGAATGCACAGTCAATCAACACTAATGACATTCTGAAACTAAGGCTCCAACTCAACAAGAGGTATTGCAAGAACTCTCCTCTGACCTGTTTCTAGAAAGCATTTAGGCCGTACTAATTATCTGTCCACGTAGGCCAGTGCAGGCATCCTGTGGATAACTCCAGATAAACTCTGCATGCTAACACTGATGGACTTTGTATCAGGGTCAAGCAATGTGACTAAATAACTGTAAAATGTTTTTGCAGTGAAAATGACCAAAAACAATCCAATGTTAACCTTCTTTTTTATAATTTGCAAGTGTTTTTTGTGCCATACACAATAATAATAATCTTTTAATAATCCCTGTAAGAAAATGACTTTTTTCCACTCTAATCACACATGTACAGTATATAATCTAACATTCTGTGTTGCTTAAAACAATATACTTCCGCTACATATTAATCAATCTGTCCATAACTTTACATGCTTGTAAAGAGTCACAACCTCATGACAGCTAGGCTCTGCTGAATGAATTTTATCCTTGGGGTGGGGGTTGGGGGTCAGGGGTCTAGAGTCTTTAAGCCACTGAGGTATTCCACTGACATGAATGACACGCTGATGCGCTTCCTGGTAATCAAAAGTTCGTCATGCCACTTTGTTTGATTACTCTGTTTTATTTCCCTTAAGTTTCTCAGTTAAGCAATACATTCAGAGTTCATTCAAAAAACTGTTAATACTTCCAGACAGAAACCTAATCTGGTTCAAATCCAGCACACACATTACGTTAACACTTTTGCAAGTAAATTTCTGTTTACAGTGTCTGTGTGTGACAAAAGTAATGAACTCAGTGTATTTCTAGTAATACTCTGTCATTTTAAAGCAATACATTTGCAGTTGTATCTATACCAACTTAGTTACAATAAATTAATAGATACATGTTATACACTGTAAAACATTTTGATTCCTTTTCCCAATAGAACTCATTAAGAATTTTATGTAAATGTTCTAATTTGCAAAGTGATATTCATGCATCTTGTGCTTCTTTTCTGCTGTTTAAAAAATGGTATTCTCACAAGTAGTTTAGTAAATGCATTGCTATTCATTTTAAGTATTTTTGTCAGTGATAGCACTCACATATATGTAACGACTAAAAATTTAAAATCGTTTTATATTTTATGCAGACATAACCTCCCCTTAAAGTATTGAAAATAATAGGTGATGAATTAATTACCGTACTGTCCTCTTCATAAACTGAGGTGCCAGCAAGCTAAAAACACTTTCGTTACAGGTAAAAATAAATAAATAATTAAATAGAATAAATTTCAGCATTCACACACAAATTCTAACCGCGGTACTTTTTACAACATGTCACATTTACATTATTATTACATTGGTACAGCCCAATCTTATTCAGATTTCACAGTAACTTTGCATAAGTTTTACAGTGTAGTTTCAAAGACCCATGAGATGTGTGATTTTTTAATCATAGGCAACAGAACTCAACACAAAGAAAAAGAAAACTGCTTCTCTTCAAATGTACAAAGAACAGCTGCTTTGTGATTGGTGTGACTGTGTCTGAGTCTGCTAACCCTTGGCCACACTGTCTGAACATTGGCATAACACAGAAGTTAGAACCACGATTTACTGTAAAATGCAAAGCTTAAATGGACAGTGAAACGCTGAAACTATATCTAACATTTTGCCCATGTTAGCAAAGCGTTATGCTAAGGACTGATTGCAGAGGACAACGTTCTTTTAAGTTTACATGTCCAGATTCAGTCTAGACTACACACATGAAAGGCCATAAAGAATACATCACAATCAACATTAACCAGCAGTCAAGATGATATCTGGTGGACCGTAACCGTAAATGTAGATTAGATTGTGCGCATATGCAGTGCTTTTGTGGCATGAGGGTACAAAATGTCAGGTTAAGCAGGGTGACACAAAATGACAGCAAGGCATCAGATCCTGGACTTTGCGATCATTACTGTTGGGCTTGCTCTACAAGCAATGGAACTTGTAAAGCAAGTTCCATTGCTCTACAAGCAATGGAACCATCCTGCTGAACTCGCAAGTTCAGCAGGATGGCTGCCAAGTGGAGCTGCTGAAGGACTGCATCAGCCAAAGCTCTGGTAAAATGATGGATGGAATGATAAGATGGAACAAGTGGAGCCTAGCAATTGTGCTTCACCACTCAGGGATAATTACTTTTGAATGTGCTACAAGCTCAGAGAGAACCCTACATCGATGAGATGAAGCAAGAAATGGACAAACACCTGAAGGGCTTTAAGGAGACCATGATGGCCATGACAGGGAAGAGCCAGGCTAAGAAAGTCACAGAGCCCAGTAGGTGCAACAGATGGCGACGCCATATGTTGATGAGATGATGGAAAAGTTGGACCCTTATTCCCATTCCTTATTCCTAAGACCAGGCTCATCTCCTTACTTTCTACCAGTCCTTTGTTCATGAAAACTAAGTCAGCCTCCATCTTATATGAAACAGATTAGAACTACTCATCCAGGATAACAATATGCTATGCATTAATTCAAGTTAATATAATATTTTAAGTATTAAAAATGACCATCCACTGTTTTCCTCCTATGTAAGGGAAATAAAGAAACAGGAAAACAAACTTGTGAGTCTTGACATAACTGACTTAATGTAATATTCTGGTGAAATTTTTAGTGTTGATGTGGTTTGACATTTTTCAATTCAAGTAGGTGTTAATGTCATTTTTAAAAATTTGCATGAAATTCAACAATCGGTCAAAACTAAAATACAACAATTTTACACTTCAACACCACAACGAATCTACAGTGTTAGTCACAATTGCATAAATAAAGGCCATAAAGATTTTAGTCCGCAGTTGTTGTTTTTTTAACATGAAACCAAAATCTTTGGAAATAAATTGCACTGTCTGGTGACGATGCAAGACATAAAAAATAAAGTTGCCAACCATTTTTGATGTACAGGTTCTGATTTCAACAGCTGGAAGGAATAAACTATCGGTTATAACTCCAGACAACAGAACAAAAGAAAAGCAGATGGGGTTGTGGCCTTTTCTTTGTTTGCTCAGTGTCTTTTTGTAAAATCTTGTTGCCCCGCCATGCTCCTTGACAGCACATGTTCAGTTTTGTCTCTGCATGTCTGACAGGTCATAAACAGATTCTGCTTCCACCTTGTTTTTCTGAGCTTCCTTTCGTGTCCCAGTTTTGTGGGAGTTACATCGCTCCCACGCTGCTTTACTCAGTGGCAAACAACATTCCTGTTAGACTCCCAGCTGACACAGACTCAACATTAACCCTCCAAAGAGACAAATCTGATTCCTAATTATTTCTGGTTATTTGAAGGTTTTCAGAAAATGCTCATTTGGTTTCACTTGATGAGGCACACAATAACTCCATAAATTATGCCAAGTAAAAACTGTTATTTTTCAGCATTTACTGATCAGACAGGACATTTTTTAGAAGGATATGTGAAGTCCGAAGTTGGTACAACTCAAATGCAGATGTGCATGATGCTCTTGTCATCATCTTTTCACAATGTGAAGTTCTCTGAGCAGACTGACAAAGCTTTCACTTCCTTTGGATCAGTTACACATCAGAAGTGGTCCTACCATTGTAATCCTTACTCGTCCCTTCCCTTCTCTTCCCTTCCCTTCCCTGTCTTTGTATGAAGAACTCTTATTTAATCTCAGTATTAAATGCAGAATTAATAATTAAATGAAGTCATTAACAGTGTATTGAAATTTGTAGTTTCGTTTCTCTTGGTCAAGACCAACGCAGAAGTTTTCCCGAATATTATAAGGAACAACATTTTTGTCCTATGTTACCATTGTTTACATCAGCTGCTAAACAGATGCTAAACATGATGCTAAACAAAAGGCACACTGGTGAGATCATGGAATATCTGGACATTTTTTATTACCTTTTAATGCCATATATTGTGAAATGGGACTTCCCATCCTCCAAAACAATACTGTGTGTCAGGTCAAATGCATTCATTGGATTTCTGTATTTTTGGAGATGTATTAACCAGTTTACATTTCACATAGGTCTTGTAAAACATAAAGGAAACATAGTAATTCAGCTGCTACACAAAGGTGCTCTGCAAGGATCTGAAGAATCACGTCCTGCTTTTGCTCTCCGGTCAATGCATTCATAGTCAAACTGTCTCTTTTGGGCTCTTTGTTTGCTGAAACAAACTTGCCCAGCGTGAATGCTCTTGGACAAAGCCAGGCCAGCTGATCTATAGAACATGTTGCCAAGTACAGTCATGCAGCATCTGACAGCAGGAGGCAATGGGACACACCTTTGTGGGTGAGGTATAAGTTGCTGAGTGAATCAAAAGTGTGACACCCCCCCTTCCACTCATCACACTTATATAAACTCAGCAGACCCACTTGGACCTTTGACAGTTTTCCTGATTGGATGATACCACTGACTCCGAAGTAGACAATGAGGGTTATGTAGCACGCCGCATCATTGAATGTCCAGTTTTAACCAACAGACGTTAACTGTAATAACCTTGCTGACACAATCCAAACAGAGGGATGAGTTCACCTGGACTTAACCAAAAACGAGATTCCTCAAATCAGCTTCCAGAAAACAGAATCATCTGACTGGTGTGTGTGTGTGTGTGTGTGTGTGTGTGTGTGTGTGTGTGTGTGTGTGTGTGTGTGTGTGTGTGTGTGTGTGTGTGTGTGTGTGTGTGTGTGTGTGTGTGTGTGTGTGTGTGTGTGTGTGTGTGTGTGTGTGTGTGTCTATAGATAGACATTCACATCTGTTGTAGAGCAAAAGCAGAAGCAGGTAGTTAAATTGACCGTGTCAGATTATTTTACTGTATTAGCTCACCACTGTTTCACTTCCCTCTGTCTGACCCTGCACCCTGGTGGCTCAGCAAAAAAGAGGCACGACATCGTGTGTTCAAGCCTGTGCTGTGACATGTATGCATCCACCTCTGCATAATACAAACCAAATATCTACGATATTAGTAAAAGTAGGGGAATATTACTGATCATAACTAACTGTATATGTTTTTCAAATTATAAACAGGAAGTATAGCGACAATCCTCATGAATGATGACATATTTTGTAAAAAAAAAAACAAAAAAACCCCAACAAGCTCAAAACACATTGCATAACAATGTTCTCAGCAGAGTGAGGGCACTGAATTACCGGCATTGATTTGTTTGCGTGTTTGAACTCAACAGGGCTTGTTATTTAGCAGAATATAACCTGTCTGTCTGCGTGAGTGTGTTACGCCTCCTGCACCAACACACACACACACACACACAGCTCAATGCTGTCGTGGAATACAAAGGTCAAAGGTTTTTGTTTTGAACATGGTGAGACCTAATCACTCTGGGTTATCTGATCTGTTTTTTGTTGACCAAATTTAGAAGAGAACACTTTCTTTCATTTTGATAGATTGCCTCCCTCAGGGAATCAATAAATTATTCTGATTCTAATTCTGATATAAAGCAGATGATATTCAGCAGCTCACCTGATCATTCATAGTTGTGTTATCACACACTGCTGCTATCATCCCCTCATACTAACTACTCGAATGATTCATCCAATTTCAACTTTGTTCCAGTGTGAAGTTGAGTTTTCGAGAGAAGTGACAAAACAAGGGTTGACAACAAAGTACTAAAGGGCAAAGGCCACTACACATGGGCACTGGTGGTGCCATCGTGACCTTGACATCAACAATACCTTTCTTTTACATAAATCGACAAGCAGAACAGATCAAGTACAGTTTAAAAAAAAACAGCAGATTTTAGTCACGTTTTACGTGAAGCTCAAGTCTCAGTTTGTGTTGAGAATAAAAAACATGGTGCAAATAAACCATGCGCTTCATTTGTCATTTAAATATGAGAGTGATGTTGTCATGCAAAATTTGGGAGTCGTGAAGGGCTGTTAAGGTGGAGGTGTCAATGGTTTGGGAGCTCACAGCCCATTTAGATGAGAATGCATGTGCAAAAGGTTCATTTACATCTACATTTACATCAGATTACATCATTTTGCAATGAACAACCAGAACGTGGTTATTACTTCTGATTTAAATATGTTTAACTGGTATTTATAATATTATGCTGTCTACCAACATAGTGAATCTGCTAAATCATTTTTTCCAGTTGATGAAAACAAAAATTATATATTTCTAATATGTACTCGAGTATAAGCAGTTTTGGAGATACCGTACATTTAATCCATAAATAAAATGAGTAAAATACATATTCCTTATAAATACGACTTTTTAAATTTCTTAAGGCTGAAACTGTTATTTTATCTATCACTGACTGCTGCGTGGCAACAATAAAAGAGTGAATGTTGGAACTTTCACCCCGTCATTCTCAGACCACAACCCTGTGAGAACTTCGAACGCTTTGTTGGCGACACGGATAGAAAGAGGAATATGAGCAGACAACAAATCATCCCGACGTGAACGCGTGTTTCCGCGCGTGAATAATCCCCCCACACACACACACACACACACACACACACACCCTCTTCCCGCCTCCCCACCCTTCACAGAAGCCTGACGTCCGTATAAAAGCCCGCAGTCACCGCTCTGGACTCATACAGAAGACTCAATCTTCCACGTGAGTGACGGGAGCGCGCAGATAGATTTCTCTCTGTTAGAAACGGGCGCGTCTGTGCGCGTCCCTTACTTCAATTGACTTGTTTTTTTAAATTTATTTATAGTCTATTTATAGTCTTTAACCAGCTATTTTAATGTGTTTTCTATTTAATTTTCCAACCTTCAAATTGGTTTTCGTTTTTTACTTGAATAAGCTTTTAACATATCTGAAATATTAAAATGTAAGTGACCCTTCTTTCTTAAATCCTCAGGTGTATCTGTGATAATCATGAAGGCTGTAGTTCTGCTCGTTGCTCTGGCAGTCATCACTGGTAAGTGTGCGCTCTATCTTACTTTTCACCTTTTTTTTTTTTTTTTTTTCCTGGAATGCTCTTTGTATGTTTATCCATGTTTTTCCACATGTGTCCACCAACAGGCTGTAATGCCCGTGTTGTCAGCCAGTCTAATGTCAACCCCGACAACTGGGAGAACACCGTCAATCGTTTCTGGGAGTACATCGCCAATCTCAACAGACAAGGTGATGGAGTCATGCAGAGCCTCAAGGCCTCTCACCTCAGCAGGGAGCTTGAGTAAGTCATGTTGAATTTATCAGTGCAATCGTATTTCCCTTTGTTTTTAAGATATTTGTCTTCCTTAATTTCTCTTCACACTCTCCCTCTTACTTATGCCCTCTTACTTATGCCTAATATATTATCCCTAATATTATCTGTTCCCAGTACTCTGATTACTGACACCATGGCAGAGCTGGCAGCATACAGAGATGACATCCAGACCAAGCTCAGGCCCTACACCGATGGCACCACTGGCCAGATGTCTCAGGATCTGCAGCTCCTGGCCAACAGACTCAACAAAGACATGCTGGATGCCAAGGAACGCAGCATCGAGTACCTGAACGAGGTCAAGACCATGATGACACAGAACACCGGTGAAGTACACGATCGCATCAGCACCTATTCCACCAAGCTGAGGAAACGCCTGAACAAAGACACCGAAGAGATTCGCAAGTAAGCAGGGTGGAGATTTACATACTTAGATTGTTTTTTTCTTTTTTTTTTTAAAACATTTTCACAAACTATAATGTCCTTTTTTATTCTCAAGCACTGTGACCACCTACCTGGATGAAATCCAGTCCCGTGCAACCCAGAACCTGGAGGCAGCAAAGGAGAAAATCGAGCCCTACGTTGAAGAGGCCAGGGACACCACCATGAAGAAGTTCAGTGACCTCTCCACCATGCTGAAGGGCCAGACCGAGGGTCTGGGCCAGCAGCTGGAGACCCAGGCCGAGGGACTCAAGACCCAGTTGGAGGCCACTGCCGAAGAACTGCGCGTTTCTCTGGAAGGTAAATTCCAGGAGCTGTCTGAGATCCTCACTCCTTTGGCCACCCAGATCCGTGAGAAGTTTGAGGACATGGTGGAAAAGGTCAAAATCACTGAATAAAAAGAGACTCATATGGTCGGTAAAAAGAAAGAGCGAAAATGATATTTTCATATAGCTGATCCACTGTTCTGAGGGGGTCAATAAGGAGAATATGGTGTGTCTTCAACAGAACAATCAGCCAATATGGTTTATTCCTTCTAAGTAGTCACCCTTTCTTCTCTTGTTAATTCCCTTCACTGAGCACAATCACCCCAGTTGCCTTTAAAACACAACCAGGAGAGAGTTTTGTAACATGCTTTGCTTTTTTTTACTTAACATTTTTGTCTCAACTCTCCTCCATCTTTGGTTGTACATATAAATGTAACGTCTGGTATGCAGGGGTCAGCCTATGTCATGTCTAATCACACCACGCAAATAGCTGTCATTTCAATAAATGCACTGAATTTTTTCTAGAGGTGATATTGAACGATTTAGCATGCCTTCCATATTTTCTGCATTGCTGTTGACAGTGAGTGTATTGCACCTGACTGTTTTTCTTTCTGAATATAGCATGTGCTTTGTGTATCACTTGTCCTATACCCAACGTGCTGCTCACTGTAAATGCGCTGAGGCTGAACAGTGCTGAGAAAATAAAGAACCAAGAAAAGAAAACCTGTTTCCTTGTGTCCATCAGTCAATCATTTGATGAGCTTCGGTGTTGTTACTGATTAGATGTCTTACCAAAACTATACTGATCCAGTTAAGCATTTTAAAAAATAATGATCAACATGAAGTCTGCAATATTTCCTTCTATGTCTGACAGTCTACTGGCTTTATTATGAGGATGGACAACTTCCAATAAACCTTGAAATCATTTAACAGTTGCAGCTATTGCATAAGACTCCAGTGATTAGTTACATAAGGAATCTTATCATTAATGGCTATACAGTACTTCCCCAACCACCCATAGACATGAACGCCAACCTCCCCGTGTTTTTCATTTCACCAACAAAATCTATGCCCTTCACCCATTTGTTTTCTTCTTGATGCCACTCCTCCCCCCTTCCCTGCCCATAACCTTTCCTTTGCCCACATTTTTTCTAGTCCAGACTTGTTGATGTCTGTTCCCACATTCCTTTCTCTTGATCCAAGCAGACATTTGGGAACATGTTGTGCCCCTGATTAAGTTCTCTTTCAAAGTGACACATTTCTACCTTTATCTCTGCTCAGCCCATATTAAATAGGTATCAGTGCATCTTTGTACAGATATGTCAATTAGATATTCATGCATTGCACAATTCAGGCGTCAGCCCTCATGCACGTGTGTCCTGTTTGCCGTACCATAAGATAAGATGCATATCTTGAGATGTCTCTGTCCGGCCGTTCTTCGTTGCCTCCTCAGGATTCCTTTTCGGCATTTTTTTTTACAATCAGTGATTAACAAATTCCCTATTAATCTTTCCGCATGTGTTCTTTTAAATAATATTTTATTCAGACATATTTTAAAACTATTGAGAAACACATTTACCCCAAAAGATAGGCCCTTGTTACCCTAGAGTTGATTCAGTTACACCAGATGCAAGGTTCAGAAGGAGTTTGAACCTACAGCACATCTGGACCCACCAAGTGGGGAAAAGATGTGATTGATCATTATCCTGAACTCCTCTCACCCAATCTTCAAATAGAAAAAAAGCTGAAGTTAAACTCAGCAGGATGTTCCCTTTGAAATGCTGAGCGGAGGCCAGCAGAGGACACCATTTGTCCCTCGTTCATCTCCCCCTTCTCTGACCACCTCCGCTTGAACCCATGCTGCAAAGATACAGCTGTGCTTTCTTTGTTGGGAGATAACGTACGGTACATGTGGTCAATGGGTGAAAAACAAATCAAAGAAGTGAATGCGTGTTTTCTGAGACTTGTTCAACTGCCTGTACAATGATCATGTAGCAAGCACTTGAAATTACGACAAAAGTCCACTTGAACCAAAAAAACTAAATAAAAATGGTAGAATGTCAAACTGTCACAATAATGATTTGGAATTGTTTTGTCAGTTTTGTTTCTTGTTTTAGGATATGTACCACGGATGTTTCTAGTGAATATCTAGAAAGCAGAAATGTGACCGAAGCTCAAATTAGCTGCCTTTACGTTTTCACAGTATAGAACAAAGTAAAAAAAAAAAGAAACATAAAATCTCCAAATCAACCTCTTCATTCAGAACGACTGCAAAAACAGATTGGTTCATCATTATGACATACCTGACCCTTCCCCTAATTTTCATTAAAAATAAAAAAGTCAGTCATGTGGTTTACGTGTAATCTGCTAAAAACACATTTAACCTCTTGGCAGATGTACAAATTGCAAAATGCTGAAAATCAATCTTCGTAAAAGTAGTTAAAAACTGCACAAGTAGTATACTGCTTGTTAATTTACTGCATACATACTGTAGATAACTATAAATAATCCACAAATGCCCCTGAAAGTCAATTATTTGAATGTGTAAGCTGTTTTTTTCTGTGCAAGACAAAGTCAAAGCATGTTCCAGCAAAAACATGTTTATCTTCTCCCTCTGTGTGAGAGGTTTTTGCCTTAAAGTAAGTGAGTGACTAACACTATGACTATGTCCTCTGTGATGTCAGGAACCAGTATTTAGTAATTCCCTAAGTGAAACTGTGGTTAGGAGTAGTCATGGGTAGTTTAAAAACAAGAAAACCGCAAGTATCCTTCTTGATCAGCACTTCTGACTGCTCTTATCTTTAATGATCAGAGCAACGACTGCCAACAAATAATGCTATCAAACTAGCAGGTGCTAGCCCACCAGTGACTGCTAGTTACCCCTCTGCAAACATCCCTCAAAGCTGACACAAAAACAATCGCCACAGGGACACTTGGCCTAGTACCAAATCAGCTTTTTTTATATGCCTGTTATTGCAAATTGGGAGCATACAAGGCATGCACTTTCCCCTTCCCTGCCTCCTACAGTTACTCAAGAGGAGCTTATACACGCAAGTGCAAGCTCATACATTAATCCACCAATCACTTCATCACAAAAGAGATGAAGATCTTTTAAAGGTAAGTTTTTTAAAGGTAATGTGTGACTGCCGAGGCATGTGAAGGCTCATTTAACACAGTTGTAGATTATTCATCATGGAAATCACACCTTATGGGAGCCATGAGCAACAATGGGCATTTGGCCCTTTGCAGCAGACTGTTTGGTGTGAAAATAGATTTGTTAAGCCGTAACAAAGCCTCCAAATGGTCAGACACAGACTTCCTGGCTCTAACTCTGCTACAAAAGGTTACTGCAGTTCAGCCGACAGTCGTCTCTCTCGTGCTAACTTACAAAGGACCACTTAGGGCTTTGTCTCACTCACTTCCCTATTAAGAAAGGGAAGGTCTGGACAACACAGACATCAAATGGAGCAATAAAATGGAAAAATACAAAGAACATCCAGAAAAACCATCTGTTTATCAGTCGGTGTCTTCTGCCCCATGAATAATAAACACAACAACATTTAGAACACAAGATTTCACCAGTGTTTGATCATTCGGTTGTATGATATGCAAATTAAGCATGTGATAGTGGTGGAATATATATTTTTATTTGCTGCATTTGAGGAAAGATTTATGGTACTTATAATTTGCTTGATCTAATACAACATTAATGCATTGATTTTTATTTCATTCGTTAATAATAATGAACTAATAATGTAATTGAATGCAGCGCTGCCCTCTTTGAATACTTTTACATCAGAAATTAAGAAATCAAGCAATCAGAA
The DNA here is from genome assembly GCA_013358685.1 of Antennarius maculatus. Classification (NCBI taxonomy): domain Eukaryota; kingdom Metazoa; phylum Chordata; class Actinopteri; order Lophiiformes; family Antennariidae; genus Antennarius; species Antennarius maculatus. The sequence goes on from CM023615.1 coordinate 18,038,776, forward strand.
TATTGGATTAAGGGCAATCTATGCCACACACTAGTATTGGAGGATATGTCAAATCTGATCCTGACACAGCCCAATTACTTGATATGAAAATCTTTATAACCAATAAACTTCAGATTGATACAGAGTCCATGTTTGGCCACTAGGTCAAAGGAGTCTCCAAATAGCTCAGGTCAATTGATAACAATGCAATCAGCTCTGCACTATGGTCCCTCCACATAACACCTCACATAACACCTCACCTTATCAGTCAACATACTGTAGATGTTGCTGAGGGAAAAACTTTTTTTTTATGGTATGGTGACATACTGAGATATATATATATATATATATATATATATATATATATATATATATATATATATATATATATATATGTTTGTGTGTGTGTGTGTGTGTGTGTGTGTGTGTGTGTGTGTATGTATATATATATATATATTTTACAAGCTAGAGAAAATATTTACTAATTAATCCGTTAATTGACAAATTGTTTTGTATTCTATTCATTAATTTATCACGAAGCATGCAAATGCTGCAAAACTCTTTGAATATAAAAATGTAGATGTGTGAAGCAAAATGTTCAAGGATTTCTATTTAAGGCATAAATAGAAAGTACTTTTAAATAATATAAACCATTATTAAAGCAGGGATGTGAACTGTTATATGTGTGATCTTTATTTTACCTGGAAAAAAATTCTGATTTTAAAATAACACATTCCCTTAGCTAACACCCTCTTTATAATTTTATAAGTTACGACTACAGAATGTAGGTAGTGGATTCTTTAAAAAAAAGACAAATGTATTGTGTGTTTTTTTCTTTTTTTCTTTTTTTTCTGTTTGAAGTGGTGTCAGTTATATCATCAGTGGTATGTTTGCTGCATCTCTATCAAAATCAGAATCTATTCATGCAAACACTGCGAATAAAGAGGGCACTGACACAAGGTCACCATGTGTACATGCTGACTGAAGTTTGATAGTTTGCATCACCCTCCTTGGAACGAGCAGGCTTATAAGGAGGGATCAGTGTCAGCGCTCTAACACACTCGATTGCTTTCTTCCTTCAGACGGAAAACAGGTATGTTTAACATTTCCTTTACAACAGCATTTGATCTGAATATTCTATTATTGTAACCCTTTCCATTACACCCACCCGCCACAGAAAAAGCTTCTTACCTCAGTCTGTCACTCTGATGAACTCATGAAAAGCATCATGGACTGTAGCTTTGTAACATAAAACTGTACAGTAACTCCCTTACATAGTTCTTGCACTTTCCAATTTTTATTTCTATTACTACTAGAACATTAACTACCTCATTGCACTTCTGTTTTTTCTAAAGTGTACTGCTTCCTGCGCTTGTTATCTTTTGTCTTTTTTGTCTTTATTCCATTTTGTCGTTAACACCCTTTACTTTGTGAGCAAAGTTTAACCATAGTGAAATTCCCTGATTCTTATTCTGATAATATATTAGTATTTATTAGGCTTCCATCTTATCCTATAACTGAAACTTAAGACTTGACAGCAATTTTTTTTTAATCCTGAAGAACTGCATTGGTTCAAATTTAATCTTTTAGCTTCTGAATATGTGGACTACAGATTATACATTTATAATGTGGCTACAAAGATAGTCTGAATTAAATATTTCACCTGTTTATTATTTATTTGTTAACGAAGAATCAGCCTTGCTCTGAAGAGAACTACCCAGTCGCCATGTTCCTGACATGCTGGGCCTTTTTGTTGATGTCATGTCATGCAAGTAAACAGCAGTTTATCTCTGTCCCTTCTCCTCAGAGAGTCACAGCCAAGATGAGACTGTACCTTGCGGTTGCCGTGTTGATGCTGGCTTTTGTTGCATATGCAGGTAGAGCCTTAACACCGGTGTCGTCCTTTAAAAAAAAAAAACAACTGTTATCCATCTTAATAACTCTGTTTCCTTCCCATTCACAGCGGCTGAGGAAGAACAGACCTTTATGGAAAGGCTAACTAACCTCCACCAGAGGGCAGTTGAGATAAGTCAAAATGCATATGCCAGGAGCGTAGAGTCACTTCAACAACTGGCCAACAGTGAATTTGTGGCCAAATCAAAGTAAGCAGAAAGTAACAAGTAGGAAACTATCACAGATCACACCGATAATAGTGTGCACATTTTGACCCCATGCTGTTTCTGCGCTCTTCTCCCCAGAAGCTATTTTCAGAACACGGTGAATACAATTGTGGAGAGAGTCAAAGGTTCTTCCAGCTAGACAACCGTCTGTGTCTCCAGCCCCCAGCAGCCCCTCTGGCCTCACCTTTGACAATTCACTCTCATTTAGAATGCTGATGTGTCACATGGTACATTGATCTGCTGACCAGACAAAATTGTTTTACTGCATTGCTAAAGAAAGGTGTTTTTATGTATGTATAATCTGAATGTAATCTGTAGATTGAAGACATAAAACTATAATAAAAATATTTTATAAAAATTCTGTGCAAGCATCAATGTTTCGCAGTATAAAAAAAACCCAACTAGCCCGGATTAAACTATCAAAATCAAGTTTCACTGTTATTATAGCGAGAACCAAACTGAAATATTCAATTTTTCATGGGCTCTAATGCAGCACAGTGAGATAAAGGTGAAAGGTACAGAAAAATATTTTTAAAAATGTCAAACTACAAAGTGAAAAAGTTTTAAGATGTATTAAACCAACAATGAGGAAACTCTTTTTTCACTCCAGCATATTACACACATACAGGCTGGAACACAGACACACCCAACCACACAAAAAGACATGCAGATGTGTGGAAAGATGGTGGAATGATGAGCACTGGGAGCAATTGGGGGTTTCGTGCCTTGCTCATGGGTGCCTTGGCAGTACCTGGCATCTCTTCAGCCACTCTTAATGTTGTGGTTCAGGGTGGTCTTAAACTGATTACTCCCAAGTAGAGGTAAGATCTTGTGCCCCAACCCGAGTTTCGGGCCCGACCCGACATGAAATTCTGTCGGGCTCGAGTCAGGTCGGGCAGGATTTTTTTTGGACTTGGGTTCGGGCTTAAGATCCGGCCCAAACTTTTCAAATGATCTATGGGTATTATAAATAATTTAGGTAAAACAGAGAAGGCGCTGTATGAGAAACATTCATCTACAATACCTGCTCAGTTCCCTCCGTGCGTCAGCTGTATTTTCTCCTGTCACTTTACCTTTTCGTATCATATATGCACTGAAAGAAGAGGTAAGATGTTAAGCCCGAATCCAAGCCCGAAATTCGGGCCGGTTTGGGCTCAAAGTGTCAATAATTACGTTCGGGTCGGACTACCTCGGGCTCGGGCCGAATTGGGCTTCAATACCGTCGGGCTCGGTTCAGGTCGGGCTGGATTTTTTAGGCCCGATCTTACCTCTAGTCCCAAGTCAAGTCCCTGTGGACAGATCTATCCCATACATAAAGGAACACAAACAAAAGAAAGAAACGAAACTACACAAGTAAGATGTTGATTACAATCAGGCAGGAAGATCCAGGACCAGCACTCATCTCAGAGAAAAAAAGTGTTTGAGCAAATGATGTTGTACTGAGCCTGTGAGAACCACAATTAATATCCATTCAATCATTTAAATGCATGCTTTACATAATGCAAATCTATGAAGTTTGCAAAGCTTAAAAACATTTGCATAAAATACTGCATTATTTATACCGTAGTTGCATTTTGTCAAAGATATTCAAGTTTCGGTTATTTTGCACACTGGTTGGCCTGGGGCCAAGAAGCCAGCCTGTAGGACAGATGTGATCATTTTAGAAAGAGTAAGGCATCTCAAGCACTTTTTAATTACGTGAAAGCGTATGAGGTTCTACGGCAGCGTAGAGCTGCCAGACCAAGAAAATAAAAACCGGACGTATCACGAAATTTCGTGATAGTATCACGTTATTTCGTGATACGTATCCCGAAATTCGTGATACTATCACGAAATAACGTGATACGTATCACAAAATAACGTGATACTATCACGAAAAATGTGATACGACGTCCCGCTTTTTTTTTTTCTTTGTCTGGCAGCTCTACGCTTCCGTAGTTTTACACTCATTTTACATCTTATTTTCAGTATGCCTTTTAAACTGAAAGCGGAGACTAAAAATGCTCCCATAACACTTGAACACCACTTACATGGACCACTGCGCAATCAGCATCTCAATGACTGAAGATGATTCATGTGGAGATTCATCTTTAATTTTTTATAAATTTTGTAATGCCATGATTCAATTTCTGCTTGTATCATTATTTCACAGTCATACGATGATAGAAGCCCCTTTGGCAGTTTTGAAATTAATATGTAATCACTTATGATATCTAATGTTTTTTTTCTATCTATAAACACTTTGGATTATTTTTTAAACTTCTTCAAAAATTTTAATTTAATTTTTTTTTATTCTTGAAAAAAGCATTGAATCATCACAAAGTGATTGTACTTGTTTTAATTAGATTATATTCAGTCCTTGTTGTATGATTGGACTTTAAAGCTGATAGAATAGAATAGAATAGAATAGAATAGAATAGAATAGAATAGAATAGAATAGAATAGAATAGAATAGAATAGAATAGAATAGAATAGAATAGAATAGAAGTTTAACACATGCTTTTTGGCTCTATAAAAAGAAAGAGTATAAATGATGAATATACAGAAATAAGAGTTTTGCAAATTGTCTTCCAGTATAAATGTGTTATGTACAGCACTAATATCAACTGTTAAGAGCTGGTACCAAAGGTCAAGTGCCAACATGGCTCATTTTCTGGCATTTCACAACTCCCAGGCTAAAGTCACTGTTTATGTTGGGCTAATAATCCACCATTTCTTCCAGTTCATTGACATCTTTTTCTTGTGAAAAGAGCAGAGTGATAGAGGTCAGTAGCCCAAACACAGAGGCCACAGACTTTACTTATTAATCTATTCACTTTCACTTTGACTGGCTGAAGATGTCAAGTAAACTGATAAATGACCATTAATTGCTTGAACATGCTGAGCCTTTTAGTTTTGGGGCGATTGTGGCTTAGACGTTACGAGTGTCAACCGCTCTTGGTGTTGGAGCCCCAGTTCCCCCAGTCTATATGCTTACTCCCTGGGCTCCCATGGAACAAACTGGATCAGACAAGAGTACGTTCATCTTTCTTGTTATAGTACCGAGAAAACAAAATGCAGCAGGCATCTGACCAATAGAGATACAATAATGTAGAGATCCTCCGAGATGTATATCAGCACTGTTCTTATCCAGATGAAAGAGGGTATAGTGTAGGGAGACGTGTGGATGATGTCCTCAGTGCTCCTTTTCTGTGCAACAGGTGAGCGAGAAGTGTAAGTGGAAGACAAGTCTTGAGATGATAATGGTGGAGGGGAATGCAACGTGGTGGAAATCATTCAGGCTTACTTCAGTCATATAGCAATGGTCCCCAAAAGCCTTAAGACCACCTTCTTAATGCCAGTGCCCAAGATATACCTCTAGGCCTCCTGCCTGGCAGTTCAAAACTCAGCATCCTTTTATCAATATATTCACTATCTCTCCTCTGGACATGTCCAAACCATCTCAGTCTGGCCTCTCTGACTTTATCTCCAAAACCTCTAACATGTGCTGTCCCTCTGATGTACTCATTCCTGATCCTATCCTTCCTGGTCACTCCCAAAGAGAACCTCAGCATCTTCATCTCTGCTACCTCCAGCTCTGTCTCCTATCTTTTCCTCAGTGACACTGTCTCTAGACCAAACAACACCGCTGGTCTCACCACAGTTTTGTACACCTTTCCTTTCATTTCGTTTTATTTTAATTTATTTTTTTTTATTCAGTTTATTTTCTTCTTTCCAGACATGTTATTACAACAGATTTCACTTTCATCAGTGTTGGAACATCAGCAACAACATCTGAAAAGAAAAAAAAGGGTTGACGGGTAGAAGCCATTGGCTTGTAAGGTTCCCGTCCCCTAAATCAACAACATCTCTCTCATTGCAGCACATTGTCAACCAATTCATACATTGCATGTCACAAATCAATTTCAATTAGTGTCCTTGTTTACTCAGCATTCCTTTCCTTTCCACTTTCGTAGCAGTCATAACATCTTGCATGCGCTCAGTTACTGCACAAAGGTTACAGTGACATTTGTTTCACAGGTATGACAACATGAAGTATAATTCGCCATTACAGTGCAGTCCTTTAACCATCATTCACGTCAGAAATATAACCTTGCAAAATCATGTTTTTAAATGCTTTTTTAAAGGCAGTTAGAGTTACCACACTCCTAATTTCATTATCCAGTTTATTCCAATGTTTGACACCAATGAACGATAATGAAAATGTTTTTAATGTTGTTCTTGCTTTCTTCTGTAAAAATGCTGTGCTTTCTCTTAGTTGGTAATTGGATTCATTAATCTGTATTTGTGATTGTATATTTTGAGGTAAATAGTTATTGGCTGCTTTATACATAAGTTGTACAGTTTTATAGCTTATGATGTCATGTATTTTCAGTAGTTTAGATTTAATAAATAAGTGGTTTGTGTGAGCTCTATAATGTTCATTGTGAATAATTCTCTTTTTTTTTTTTAGCTGAAACTCTTCTATCACACGTCACACCTGACACTTTTCTCCACCCGTTCCATCCTGCCTGTACACGCTTCTTCACCTCTTTTCCACACTCTCCATTGCTCTGGACTGTTGACCCTAAGTACTTAAAATCCTCCACCTTCTTGATCTCTTCTCCCTGTAACCTCACTCTTCCACTTGGGTCCCTCTCATTCACACACATGTACTCTGACTTACTGCGACTAACCTTCATTCCTCTCCTTTCCAGGACAAACCTCCACCTCTCTAGCTTCTCCTCCACCTGTTCCCTTCTCTCACTGCAGATCACAATGTCATCTGCAAACATCATAGTCCATGGAGATTCCTGTCTAACCTCATCTGTCAGCCTGTCCATCACCATAGTGAACAAGAAGGGGCTCAGAGCTGATCCCTGATGCAGTCCCACCTCCACCTTGAACTCCTCTGTCACACCTACAGAACACCTCACCACTGTCTTACAGTCCTCATACATGTCCTGCACCGCTCTAACATACTTCTCTGGCACTCCAGACTTCCTCATACAATACCACAGTTCCTCTCTGGGCACCCTGTCATAAGCTTTCTCCAGATCTACAAAAACACAATGCAGCTCCATTTGACCTTCTCTGTACTTCTCTGTAAACATCCTCATAGCAAATACTGCATCTGTAGTACTCTTTTTTGGCATGAAACCATACTGCTGCTCACAAATGTTCACTTCTGCCCCTATTCTAGCTTCAACTACTCTTTCCCATAACTTCATTGTATGGCTCATCAGCTTTATTCCTCTGTACATGCATTTTACCTTACATATACATATGCATAACATACTGTATATGTATTAACATATACAGAGTGATGATGAGTTGGTGATCAGTGATGACCAAATACTGTTAGAGGCTCCAGGTCCATCCTAATGAACGTTGACAACAGCTGCTGAACTTAAATTAAGATGAGCATAAAATACATTTAACGATATAAATGAAGTTAACCTTTCTGATATACAACAGAACTCTCTCTCACACACACATACACACACACACACACACACACACAGACACACACACAGACACATGTGCAGTGCGGTGCAGGTGTTTAAAACTCAGAATTTAAAAACAAGAACAAAACTTGATCCCATCTGTTTAGACAGCTGTGAGATCAGCAACTAAGCACATCTTAGTTATGAACTCTGCTTGCACTATTCGTGTCCCATTCGGAACATGCAGTTTAAAACATAGCCTCAGCACTTATGACCAAATTGATTTTGTTGGTGGACTTTGCCCACAGATATCCTCTGCTTGGCTTCAACTCTCTATCTCGTACCTACCTCCAGTCTCTGCTGAAACCCATATCTGTCCTGCCAGAGGAGATGTTGTCTAGCCTGTGTGCATATCGGCCCCCGCAAAATGGATTTGGGTATCTGACCCAAAGGACATTGGGGCAGTTACTGAACTCCAATAGGGCTACACTTCATATTGACATTGATCTGATTTCTTCTTCTTCTCCTCTCAACTGTTCGCTTCAGGGGTCTCCACAGCGAATCAGTTTCCTCCATCTAACCCTGTCTTCTGCATCCTCTTCTCTCACACCAACTACCTTCATGTCCTCTTTCCCTACATCCATAAACCTCCTCTTTGGTCTTCCTCTAGGCCTCCTGCCTGGCAGTTCAAAACTCAGCATCCTTCTACCAATATATTCACTATCTCTCCTCTGGACATGTCCAAACCATCTCAGTCTGGCCTTTCTGACTTTATCTCCAAAACCTCAAACATGTGCTGTCCCTCTGATGTACTCATTCCTGATCCTATCCTTCCTGGTCACTCCCAAAGAGAACCTCAGCATCTTCATCTCTGCTACCTCCAGGTCTGTCCCCTGTCTTTTTCTCACTGATCGACATTAATCTGACATTGTTCTGAAATCAGAATTTTTTTACACGAGCTAAACGAGTTATTATTAGATAGTTCTGTTTGTTGTAGCTAAATTAATGACTGAGACTGGGACTGATTTGGAACAAATTTTGTCATGTGCTGAGACTACTGTGGGTGGTGACATTTAATTAAAATTAGTAATAGATTAGACTGACAGCTTTCATTATGAAATATATATTCCAGCAATGTTCCATATGCACTTAAATGTGCTCGTTGTTCTTGTAGGTCCCCCGCACACATGGAAAGTGATGAACAAGCACTCGACCATCTATGTTATATAAAGGAATGACCAAGCCTCCTCTTTCCATCGCTCCATGGGTCAGTTCTGATGTTCATATGCCCATTGTTGGCACTGTTGGGAGTGGACAGGGGTCAATATGGTCACCCTAACTGGTTTGCGGCAATGTGGCCTCACACACAACAAGCTGTGACGACTGTGCATTTTGACACCTTTCCATCAGAACCTATATTAACTTCTTCAGCAATCGACAATAAGCTCACCTGTCGCAATGAACCACACAGGCCAACCTAAGGCCTCATCATACGTCAATGAACCCTGGCCAACCATGACTCTGTAGCCAGTTCCCAGCTTTACCTACTTTGGACCACTTCAGATAGATTCAACCTCCGCGAGCTGTCCATAATAAATATAATTTTCAAATCTGCCATTAAAATGAGGTTGATGACTTAATGCTTATTAAGTCTTATTATTTTTAGAAAAGGTAATTGACAATATTACATTATGCAGCCTATCTCCAGGCATCAAGCTGTAAAGGGGACACACAAACCAGTGCACTGGATTGACTGTAACACGGTGTATCCAGATAGGTCCTATGTGATTGACCTGTTGATCATTTACTCTGATATGGGTGGACATTACAAAATGATTTTGACTTTCAGTAGTTAATGCAGTTTGAGAGCATATTTTAGTGCAGCAAGCAATAATCTTCAGTTTTTACCGCATAAATAAATTGTCACACAGAAAATGCAGTGACATTTTGCATGGCAATACACACAGCATTGGACGGGCTATCACCATATGAAACAGATGGACATTTCACAATCACAGTCATATTTCAACATACAGTGTTGAAAGTGAGGATCATGTACACTGAACTTTGTTTAGGTGAATGTGTGTGTGTGCGTGTGTGTGTGTGTGTGTGTGTGTGTGCGTGCGTGTGTGTGTGTGTGTGTGTGTGTGTGCGTGTGTTTGTATGGCTGCATGTGTTCGTTTGTGTGTAGGTGTGTGTTTGTGCTTAGGTACGTGTGTGTGCGTGCACTCGTGCGTTTGTGTGTGTGTGTGTGTGTGAGTTTGCATGATTATGCATGCGCATGTGTGCGTGTCGTTGTGTGCCTGCTCATCAGATGACGTTTGTTTGCAGTCCCCCCCTATATTATCCTGTCCAGATGTGAGCTCCGAGTTACAGACAACTCATCAGAGAAGACTGTCACTTCTTGGATCTGTTCGTCCAACTCAGCAGCAGGTAATTTTTTATTCTTACCAGGAGCAGGAATTTGCTGCATTTGTGACGATTTTTCAATATATTTTTTGAGACGTTTAAATATTTTGTGTTTGCATGCAGAGTCTGCAATTTTAGCACAGTATTTTTCTCTGCTAATGATAAGAATTGAGAGAATTTTTTTTTTATTTGGCCTATTAAATTTCTGCTTCTTCTTGTTTCAGCAATGAATGCAAAGTATGCCGTGGCACTGCTTCTTGTCCTTCAGGGTAAGGCAACATATAAGTAACATTTCACACATGTATTATATGTTTTTTAAAGTATCAAATATTATAATTACTATGTGGCTATGTAAACAGTGATTTAAAATGCAATGCTTTTCGTTTTTCCGACAATATGCATTGATTGTTATAAGTCTAATATAATTAACACACTTTCTTTTGCCCTCACATGGGCATTATTAATTTTCTGGTTGATTGAGGGGCTTTGCTTTGGTTTAAAATAATGACTGGCAGCACCAAGGTGGCAGTGAGACCTTTTTAACGGAATTAAATTTTTGAATACAGTTACTGAAAACCACCATGCATAAAGCACATTTTTGGTGGTCATACATAAAAATATAAATAGTTATTTCACAATTCCTTCAAATTAATAAGTAAATGATCATCTTAATTCTCATCTGTTCTGGTTTATTATTTATTTTTTAGTCTCCATGAGTCTGTGTGACGTCCCTACCCCATCATCTGAACTTCTTGAAAAGTATGAAAGATTAAGAGACGACATCACGAAGAAGTTACTGGCAGGTCTGAAGTTGTTAGAGAATAAAACAGCACCTGTAGTGGAGATGATGACATCAGACGCAGATGTACAGACTCTAAAATCATCTGTGGGAGATTTACCTGAGGTCAAAAAATTCACCCAGACTTACAAGTAAGTGAAACTGTACTTGTAAGTCAAATTTCTGTTGAAAATGTTACACATACATCAAAACAATTGGAGGTGTTAAATCTGTTACCTTGGGATTTATCTTTAAATAAGATTTCTCTTCTGATTCTGCAGTGCAGTGAAGACTGAAATAAAGAACTTTGCTGCAAAGGTCCGCAATGTCCTCCTGAGTATTTATGAGCGGCGACTCAGACCGACTTATGGTGGATATTTCAGCAATGGCATCGACAAAGCAAAGGAGTTCGTGGACGCTCTATATGTCCCTGAGGGAGGACATGCATAGGAGTGCATAGAATCCACACCAGTTAGGCCGCGAAGAGCAATACAAAAGGCGATTAAGATTCTTTGCTTCCTTTCAGATCAAGATCCTTCCCACATCATGCAAAGTTAAATGCAGGCCAGACTTGTCACCACAACACCACATATGCAAATTGGGCATGTACAGTATATTATTTTGATACACTAACTAAAGTGTGCTCGTGCATCAAGATGTGTGAGTGTGTTCATTAAAATGAAGTTGAAAATATTTCAAAGTCTCTTCTTTGGTATTGATTTATTTACATAAAATCTCAAGCTTCATTTTCTGGCATTTGTTATGTTATCATATCATTTTATGGGCCATCATTGTTCTAGTCCTTGTTAACCATCCTATTATATGTTTGGAAACTTGTCATTGAAATAAAAATTTAAAGAAATATGAGGTTCATTGAAAGAAACATTATTACTAATACTTACACTTAAATGATTTTTGCTAGTAATCACAATAAATTATTTTGTCACAATTTTAATACATCTCCTGGATCTCAGACTCAGTTTCATTCAGATTATCTATCAGAAAGGGGATCAATAAACAGTGTTGAGTCTAAATTTGATCATTTCAGAATTTATCAATAAATCGCTCTCATCAAGATATAAATATATAAAAATATGAAGATGTATCCTCCCAACAAGCATATTTCTGACTTGAAAAGAATGTGAAGATAATTTGCCAATGACCTCAATGAATCAACAAAGCAGCATTTCTCTCGTTAGGATTATCATCTGGGTCTCAGCACCAACTCAGCAGAAACATCTGGTTTGAATCATACCTATAACTTTTGTCAAACTGGGCTCACTGGTCACAAGCAACAGTACATGTGAGGCTGGATCTCATGATAAGCAGGGACATTTACTTAGGACATGATCAACATGTTGCAACAAGTTACAAAATGACTTTCAAAACCCTCAAGGCATCACTTAAGCCTCAGACTCTCAGTCATCCAGGTCAGGGTGGAGCTCTGTGTTGGATGAAGTCAACTGAGCCTGTAGGAAAAGCCTGAAGATATTGGATCCGAGTCAAACCATCTTCATCTTTGCAGTTGACCATTTTTCCATTCAAAGATGTCTTACACCATAAAACTGTTATATAATTCACAGCAGGTAGCTGGCAGCAGATTCAGCTGCAAACTTGAGAGCATCAGAGTGGAACCTGTTCTTGTAAATTTACAACACAAAATTATTCAGTAAATTACTGTGCATCTACAGGATGTATCCTGTGTTTAATAATAACTAAATTAATGCTGTTATAATACTATTACTATAATGGAGAACAAATTGCCCATATATGGAACCTCTCTATTCTGACTGACCAATCAAGGTGCTTTACAACTGAAACCAACGTTCACCCATTCATACACTATGATGCTACTTATTTGCTCTGCGGGTCACGCGTTATGCTGGAGCCTATTCCATCTGACCAAGGGTAAGAGGTGGGGTACACTCCAGATGTGTCACCAGAGCCCTGCAGGACCCCAAAAAAATTATAAATATGCAAAATATTGAAAGAAACTGTGGTTTGATGAATGCTTGTACATATAAGTCTAGCCCCAATTTGCACTGCATTGCTCAGTGTAGGTTTCCTTATCAATGCTGCTCTTGATATGTGTGTCAAAAGGCGGTGACGTGTCTATTTCATTTTAAAATCCTTCTTCCTTTTTTCCCCCATGATATTTTGCTGTTTACAGTATATTTCTATAAACAATGGATTTGTGGTATTCATGCTGTTGTCGCTTATTAGTTGTCTCTCACTCTGCAGCTCATAGCATGTCACTGTATGACATTAATAAAGTGGAAACAGGTTCAAGTAATTCATCTTTTGTGCTGAAGTTTGATAATTTATAGATTATTAATTATGTTCCTAAAACAAAGAAATGCAAAATCCAGAGCACCCATAAACATCAGTTTTTCTCTGGGATTGCATTATGAGTGTGTTATTTAGCTCACACACTGTATATTTGTTGTTCACGAAGTGATCTGCATTGGCGAGCAAACATCTGCCAGAATGCTGATATTTACCCCAAACGTGTAACCAGAAGACTCATTTCTTTACAAAGAAATGAGAATTAAAGCAACTATTGTTTTCAAAAGGGTATCAAACACAAATAAAAGTTCAAGGACACCAAAAACACAAACAACAGTGAGTAAACCACCTGAAATGACCTGCACTTTGTACTCCCAGTTCCATTTGAAATCAGATTACATAAAGGGGAAACAAATATTTTATGTTTCACTTGCGTCATCCAGGGACAGTATAGTTGTTCCTCCATTTCTTATTAACAACACATTGATTCGTTGAAACTGTCTGAACATTTCTTTGCAAACAGAGGAGAAGAAGGTCACATGTCTCCCCAAAATATAAACCAAATATATCTCCATCATAAAATACTGAAAGCTCCTTTTGATTTCTTGATCGATGAATGTAATCTACCAGGCCACACGTTTCATATCTGAATCAGGAGGGTGACGTGTTCAACACACTCTTGACTTCTGACTATCTTTATGGGACTTAGGACTATTGTGATTGTGTGACAAGAATGCATCATCACTATTATGCCAGTAAGAAATACCTCTTTAGAAAGGTTCTGAGAGGTCAAGGCATTACAGTCTGATGCACTAATGCAAATCTTCTTAATGTGAAATAATTGTTGATGGTGGGGACTAAATTAGATGAGTGAAAAGTTTAAACCCGAGGGCCACCTCAGTTCCTGTGTCTGTTAAATCAGGTAATTCTTAAGTGGACAGTGCTTTTGTTTAAAGTCTCTTTTGGAGGATTTATTTGTGTCCTGGTGTTTAACTAAATGGTCGCTATGTTTATTTGATTGAGAGAGAGAAAAACAGACATGTTTCCCACAATCACACATCTGACAACAGTACAGGTTTATCTACCCTGAGGTGCACTTTGGCTCTGAGAGCGACAAGTCCACACATCTGTCCTATATAAACAGGCTGGGCCAACCTCTGTGTTCTTCATCACAGTCATTTCTGAAGAGGAATACAGTAAGTACTTACATTTTCATTTCAATTACTTCCAACTTCCAACTCTAACTAAGTTCTCCCTGTGTCTGTGTGGGTTCTTTCCGGGTTCTCCAGCTTCCTCCCACCTCCACACACATGCAGCTTAAGTGAATTGGTTACACATTTTCTGTAGGTGTGTGTGAGCGTGGGTGTTTGTTTTTCTTTAATTTGGCCCCGCGATGAGCTGGTGTGTCATCCTGGGGTGTACCCTACCTATCATCCATAGCTGGCTGAGATGGGCTCCAGTGTAACCTGTGACTTGTGAGGTAGACAAGCGGCTGTACATGAAAATTGATGGATGAATGAATATTTTAACAGAAATTGAGATTTTGAGATTCGCACTGTATGTAAAAAAAATTCATTCTTGATTAGTTGAGAATAATTGACGTACAGGCAGTCAGTGATTATCGACACAAATCTCTGTTGATGTGTGTCGACAAATGTGACAATGTCTCCCTCTAGTGGATAAAGTGAGGTAAGCTTTAAATGTCTCCTGTGTTTCTTCCAGATTGGAGTGACACCATGAATAAACTGCTGGTCATTACTGTGCTGGTTGCACTGCTCGCTCTCAGTACGTACATTCCCCAAAGACGAGAAGATAAAATGCACATGCAAAATTCTTTATTTTTCTTACTTCGTCTGTGCAGACACTGAATGCTTCCGCATATCAAGGCAAGCCGAGGAAGAGGAGGGGTTCTTGACGTTATTCTCAAATTATATCAAGTCTTACTATGAAAATGCTGTCGACACCGCCACCGATTACATCAACAGCATCAAGGGCTTCAAGATAGAGGAGAAGGCAAAGTAAGAGCTTCAAAATGTAGATTGAATGATGTCATGATTAAAAAGTGCTGGATTTATATTTGAATGCTTGTCTCTCCTGCAGGAACTTTTATGAAGAACTTACCACAGCTGTGAGCACCTATGCTGGTGTATTGCAAGACCAGATCTACTATAGCTTTTAACCCTAGCAGTAAACAAACCATGTCATCTTTAATTACCTCAACTACCTTTTCTGAGAGAATGAAAACTTCCAACATCTAAATGTCCTTTGTTACATTGAGAGTTAGGTCATGTCTCATATCATCCAGTTCTTTTTTAAAACCGCAAAGGATTTCTTCAGAATGATGGATTCTGCTGACTACTTCTTGGACTATACTGAACTAGCGGAATACGTTGGACTGTAAAAACATGACCTGCTCTTGCTCTTGCAAAGGGACTGGACATAACGATGTAGAGGAAAGAATCTGAGCACACAGCATCTCATCAGGAACCATCAAATTCTCTCCATGGTTCAAAGACAGAATTAGAAAAGGCATGAAAATAATACAAATACTACCAGTGTGTTATCCACTGTCTGGTGTTTTTGATCCCTATAGTTCACTCTAACAGTCCTCCCATCACTAATTAAAATAAATGCAAATATTTGTGTCATAACTTGAAATTAAATATTTATGCAACAATAAAAAAAAAATGATGTCTGTGGTTCATAAAAGGCAATATATTTTATTCTGTGATATTTAATTGTGCTCCTTTATCTTGTCTGTTTGAGCAAGACGTGTGTTTCATTCAAACTTGCTGCTGCGAAAACATTGTGTTTTCATGCCTGCATCAGTCTGTAAGCTGCCAACACACTTTAATCAGCTGATGCAGCGCCAGAACAAAAAGCCTCTGTTGCAATTAATAATGGATGAAAAGACACAGCATGTGAAGTGTGAGAGCAAAGAAAATGATTGTGACGAATGAACACAGAATGGGATGTTTGTGTAGTGGCGACGCAAGAATGTTGTGGTTTATAACTAATGTATGGATCTACAACATATGTTCTCAGTCTGAAGCTACAATCTGCAGAAACAAGAGAGGAATCCCCTCTCATCTCGATTTGTTGTTACAGAAGTTCCAATTCTCAAGATGAAAATGATTTCCAAGGACTGGATATTGGAATATTTCTTTTAAAAAAAAATAATTCTAAAATAAAATTTACATACTATTATTAATACAATTTACACTAATGTAATTTAATATGTGGGCTATGGGAGCACTGACATGCCCTCTGATCAGATTTCCATATTGTAAAAACCACATTTATTAACTTCACGAAAATGGTATTCAAGCGTGGGGCGGCACGTTGGCACAGTGGGTAGCGCTGTCTCCGCACAACAAGGCGGTGTCGTGTTCGAGTCCTGCTCTGTGCGGTGTTAACTTGCTCTCCCCGCGTCTGCGTGAGTTTTTTCTGGGTTCTGCGGCTCCCTCCCACATCCAAAAACATGCGCTTCAGGTTAATTGGCTGTTCCAAATTGCCCGTAGGAGTCTTTGTATGTCTCTGTAGCTCCACGGTGTACTGGCGTCGCACCTGGAGTTTCCTTTGCCTCCTTATTTTAATCACGCATTGCTCAATGTGTGACTATCTGTCATGGTTCCATGGGTAGTTATTATTCATTATGAGCCGAATGTAGGTCATCACTTTCAGGTGTCGTTTTCCCAGGGAGAGAAGTGTGTCTTCAGCTGCATCAGTATTTCTATGGAAACTGTGCGGCAAAAAATAAAAACTCCAAAGGAATACACCAGCATTGAAACTCACTGATGTTGAGCAGTCACTTTCCATAAAGTGCTTTTGATCAAGGCAATTAATTGTTCTGTGATTTTACATAAGATAAAGAACAAATAAACGAATGGATCTGCTGTTCTCAACACTGAAGGTTAAAGATTTGCACTTTAACAACAGCTCATGTAATGATATAATCTTCTTCTTTTCCTTTCGGCTTTTCCCTTCAGGGGTCGCCACAGCGAGTCAGTTGCCTCCATCTAACCCTGTCCTTTGCATCCTCTTCTCTCACACCAACTACCTTCATGTCCTCTTTCACTACATCCATAAACCTCCTCTTTGGTCTTCCTCTAGGCCTCCTGCCTGGTAGTTCAAAACTCAGCATCCTTCTACCAATATATTCACTATCTCTCCTCTGAACATGTCCAAACCATCTCATTCTGGCCTCTCTGACTTTATCTCCAAAACCTCTAACATGTGCTGTCCCTCTGATGTACTCATTCCTGATCCTATCCTTCCTGGTCACTCCCAAAGAGAACCTCAGCATCTTCATCTCTGCTACCTCCAGCTCTGTCTCCTATCTTTTCCTCAGTGACACTGTGTCTAGACCAAACAACATCACTGGTCTCACCACAGTTTTCTCCACCCGTTCCATCCTGCCTGTACATGCTTCTTCACCTCTTTTCCACACACATGTCCTCATACATGTCCTGCACCGTTCTAACATACTTCTCTGTCTGTCTGATTTTAATTGATTTTAATTTTTTTAAGTCCTTGATTTTATCAATGGCATTTTGAGGTGACCCCACTCCCTGACCCCATTCGCCAGTTCACTTTGTGGTTCCTTTGAAGGAACCACGATTTTTACCTTACCTAACCCCTAACCCTAACCCTACCCTGACCTTGACCCAAACCCTAATCTAACCATAACCCCTAACCCTAACCCTAAACCCTAACCCCTAGTCCTAACCCTAACCCCTAAGCCTAACCCTTAACCCTAACCCTACCCTGACCTTGACCCAAACTCTAACCTAACCCTAACCCCTAAACCCTAACCCCTTGTCCTAACCCTAACCCCTAACCCTAACACTAACCCTAACGCTTACCCCTAACCTTAACCCTTAATCCTAACCCATAACCCTAACCCGACCCAAAGCCTAACCGCTAATCTTAACCCTAACCTTAACCCTAACCTTAACCCTAACCTTAACCCTAACCCTTACCCTAACCCTAACCCTAACCCTAACCATTAACCCTAACCCATAACCCTAACCCGACCCTAACCCTAACCGCTAACCTTAACCCTAACCTTAACCCTAACCTTAACCCTAACCCTAACCTTAACCCTAACCCTTACCCTAACCCTAACCCTAACCCTAACCCTTAACCCTAACCCATAACCCTAACCCGACCCTAACCCTAACCGCTAACCTTAACCCTAACCTTAACCCTAACCTTAACCCTAACCCTAACCTTAACCCTAACCCTAACCCTTACCCTAACCCTAACACTAACACTAACCCTAACCCTAACCCTAACCCCTAACCCTAACACTAACCCTAACCCTAAACTCTAAACCTTACCCTAATACTAACCCTAACCCTTACCCCTAACCTTAACCCTGAACCCTAACCCTAACCCTTACCCTAACCCCTAACCCTAACCTTAACCCTAACCTTAATCTTAACCCTAACCCTAACACTAACACTAACACTAACACTAACCCTAACCCTTACCCCTAACCTTAACCATAACCCATAACCCTAACCTGACCCTAACCCTAAACCCTAACCCTAACCCTTACCCTAACCCCTAACCCTAACCTTAACCCTAACCTTAATCTTAACCCTAACCCTAACACTAACACTAACACTAACACTAACACTAACCCTAACCCTTACCCCTAACCTTAACCATAACCCATAACCCTAACCTGACCCTAACCCTAAACCCTAACCCTAACCTTAACCCTAACCTTAACCTTAACCTTAACCTTAACCTTAACGCTAACCCCAACCCTTACCCTATCCCCTAACCTTAACCCTAACCTTACCCAAACCCCTAACCTTAACCCTAACCCTAAACCCTAACCCTAAACCTAACCCTAACACTAACCCTAACCCTAACCCTAACCCTAACCCGACCCTATCCCTAAACCCTAACCCTTACCCTAACCCCTAACCCTTACCCAAACCCCTAACCTTAACCCTAACCCTAAATCTAACCCTAAACCTTACCCTAACCCCTAACCTTAACCCTAACCTTAACCATAACCCACCAGTCCCTTCTCTATGTCAGATATCTGGATGACATTTTTGGGCTGTGGGACAGATCAGAGGCAGAGTTCTTACAGTTTATTCATATCCTCAACTCCCACCACCCCAAAATAACTTTAACACACAAAACCCATCCCAAAGCAATAGAATTTTTAGACACCACAGTATTTTTTAAAGAACACAACCACAAAATTAAAAACTGGCCACAAAAGTTTGTTTTAAAGAGACGGACCGACATGCCCTCCTTTTTAAATCGTCGTACCACCCAAAGCACACTTTCAAGGGGGTAATTAAATCACAACTAATCCGTTTCCACAGGATTCGCACCTACCCGAAAGATGTTGAGGAGGCGACGAAAATTTTATTCAGTGCACTTCGGCTGCGGGGATATTCGAGGCGCTTCCTTAGGAGTATTAAGACGGAGGTTAATACGGCCCCCCCTCGAACCAGCACCCCTACCCCGGTTAGTATAGATACCCACCCATTTCTCATCCCACTGGTCACCACATACGCTCAGTCCATACGTCATAATTTCCACACACTTACAGTCTACCCACCCGTCCCTGGGGGGCTGCCGTCTGATCTCCGCCTACAGGAGGAACAAAAACCTTAAAGACCTCCTGGTCCACGCAGCCCTGAAACCAGTCACTCCTGGGGAGGCGTCTCGAGCCCGGGAGATACATTTTATCAATACCCGCTACATTTTCAACCCCTTCAGTCGGACGGGTTTTAAACTCTGGCAGGCCCCCACACCTTTAACCTCGAACGCCGTCTACAGCATCAGATGTCGGGCCTGCCAGAAACTGTACATTGGGGAAACGAAAAATACGATATTTTTACGCATTAGACAGCACTTTTATATCATGAAAAGCGGAGCAGGAAATAACATCTTATATAATCATTTTAAAACTCATGGACCTCACAATGTTCAGAGCCTGGGGATCGAGAGCGACAGCCGCTGGTCCCTTACACAACGACGCACAGCAGAGAGACGCTGGATCGCTAAACTGGACACGATCGATCCCCATGGCCTGAACGAAAAATTCAATTGAAAAACAGTTTTTATTTTATTCCACTCTTACTCTGTTTTTAGGTCCCACAACATTTTAACACTCAATCAAATTTTTCTCTCCATCCCAAACCAGACCCAATTCCCTCTTTAACCCTAACCCCTAACCCTAACCCCTAACCCTAACCCCAAACCCTATCCCTAACCTTAACCCTAACCCCCTAACCCCTAACCCTAACCCCTAACCCTATCCCTAACCCTAACCCCTAACCCTAACCCTTCTTTTCCCATTAAACCCCCCCATTCCCCTCCCTTTTTTTTATTTCCATTTTTAGTCCATATTCATCTTATTTACTTTTATTGTTTATGTTATCAATTTTATTTTATTTATTTTATTTATTAAAATTGAAGCCTACAGAAATATAAAGAATGAAACCTCTTATATTTGATGTTTTGCATGCAATTTTATTATACATTAAAAATACTAATAAGCGTTTGGGGATGACCTTTGCTTGTTTTTATAATGTCTCCCTTTTTATTCCTGAAATTATTTGACTAACAATATTTTTCTATTCGATTTATATTTCTGTTTAAGGCAACTTCCCCTTATTTCAAAAAAATAAAGGAATTTAAGTTACTTTTTAAGACTTTTCCATTTTTATCCTCTCTTTATTCTTATATTTGTAGATAGTATGGACTATATTTTTTTTATTTCATATTCATTGCCTCTTTAGATAAATGTGATAATAATAAACAATAAAATAATTATGAATCATGAGTATATTTAATTTTATAAAATTAAATTTTTTTGTATGAATTGAGTCAAATGTCAATCACCCCTCTGGTTCAGAACAACCAACAAGTTGATTATGAATCTTACCCTGACTGAGTGAATCCCTTATTTTATTAATACAAACTCCTTTCTTTAAAATTATTACTTTTGTCTTTCACTGCATGTTTCATTTTACTTATTTATTGTATATATTTTAATAACATAGCACTTAACTAAAATACTTATCATTATTATTCAGATCATATTTTAAATTGTTCTTTTACCAGAAGGGGCCCTAAAAATTTATTCTATCACTAAGTTGTTTTTTTATTATCGTTATTTTATTTATTTATTTATTTATTTATTTATTTATTATTTATTTATTTATTTTTATTTAAATATCTATTTGTATGTATATAAATATATGAATACATTTCTCATTTTTTCTATCCAGCTGCTTCTTTCCCTAACCTCAAACACCCATCCCCCCCTTTTTCCCTAAACCCTAACCCTTGATTCTTCTAACCCAACCCACCCCCCACCCCGCCCTCCGTCCCGAATCTGCGAATTCCGAAACTTTCCATTTCTTTCCCCTCATCCCAACCCCCCTGAATTGGATTAGTTATTTTCCCGTTGTTGGTGTAGAGATAATATCGATACCTTGCAACTTGAGATCAAGGGTTCAAACCCCAACGGACCACATCTCTTTTAAACACTCTTTTAACTAAAGTTTTCCTTATATCTGCATCTCCCCACAGTCACCACCAAGAAGCTATAGCTCAATGCTTTAAACACAAGCTTAGCAGTCAGGGGAGCAGGGTTCATGTCCTGCTCTCTACATACCATGTCACCTCCATCATCCTCCCCAAACATCTGTAGAGTGTTTTTATTGTGGACCTTATTAACTATTATTTTATTCCAATGTTTTTAGCTCTTTCCTGCTCCGTTTTCTTTTTACAAGAGTGCTTTTTAAATTTAAAATCCATTTACCTCACTTCCCCCAGTTTTTCCTCATTCCCCTAACTTTTCTTTTCCCTAATTTTAATTGATTCTAATTGATTTTAACTCCTGTTTTAATTCACGGCATTTTAAGGTGACCCCACTCCCGGGCCCCATGTGCCAGTGCACTTCGTAGTTCCTTAAAGGAACTACATATCTTACTGTACCTAACCCCTAATCCTAACACTAACCCTAACGCTTACCCCTAACCTTAACCCTTAACCCTAACCCATAACCCTAACCCGACCCTAACCCCTAACCTTAACCCTAACCTTAACCCTAACCTTAACCCTAACCTTAACCCTAACCCTTACCCTAAACCCTCACCCTAACACTAACCCTAACCCCTAACCCTAACCCTAAACCTAACCCTAACACTAACCCTAACCCTTACCACTAACCTAACCCAACCCCTGAACCCTAACCCTAACCCCTAACCTTAACCCTAACCCTAACCCTTACCCTAACCCCTAACCTTAACCCTAACCCTAACCCCTAACCCTAACACTAACCCTTACCCCTAACCTTAACCCTAACCCATAACCCTAACCCGACCCTAACCCTAAACCCTAACCCCTAACCTTAACCCTAACCTTAACCTTAACCCTAACCCTTAACCCTAACCCATAACCCTAACCCGACCCTAACCCTAAACCCTAACCCTAAACCCTAACCTTAACCTTAACCCTTACCCTAACCCCTAACCTTAACCCTAACCTTAACCCTAACCTTAACCCTAACCTTAACCCTAACCTTAACCCTAACCCTAACACTAACCCTAACCCTTAACCCTAACCCATAACCCTAACCCGACCCTAACCCTAAACCCTAACCCTAACCTTAACCTTAACCTTAACCCTTACCCTAACCCCTAACCTTAACCCTAACCTTAACCCTAACCTTAACCCTAACCCTAACCCTACACCCTAACACTAACCCTAACCCGACCCTAACCCTAAACCTAACCCTAAACCCTAACCCCTAACCTTAACCCTAACCTTACCCTAAACCCTAACCCTAACCCTAACCCTAACCCGACCCTAACCCTAAACCCTAACCCTACACCCTAACACTAACCCTAACCCGACCCTAACCCTAAACCTAACCCTAAACCCTAACCCCTAACCTTAACCCTAACCTTACCCTAAACCCTAACCCTAACCCTAACCCTAACCCGACCCTAACCCTAAACCCTAACCCTAACCCCTAACTCCAAACCTTAACCCCAACCCCTAACCCTAACCGTAACCCTAACACTAAACCCTAACCCTAAGTCTGGGAACATTTGGAACTGGTGCCGCCGAACAAAGTAGATTTTAAGTTCTAAGAAACTTATTTTCAGACTCTGTTGCTCACACAGTAGAAAATAATAAACCACACACGTCATTTTTAATTTACAGGGGAGGTGTTAACTTTGTTCCAGCACCCGACATACAGTAACAACATGTCATCAACGATGAGGCGTTACCGATCCAGACGTGAGGATAAAGCCGGTGGTGCTGCTGTGATCACGACTCAGGATTCAGACTTTTATCTCACAACATAGACCTTGTTTTATTCAGTGAAACTAATCATCCTACGTAACTCACGAACACGAACACACGTGTTTATTTATATTACATAGAGACACATGAACATGTTATCTATGTCTCTTATTGCTTTCTTGAATCCTGCAAGGATCAGTAATTACACATCAATTTCCTATAATATATGGCTGCGACATAGCAAGTAAGGATTAACACATTAACACATTAAATTAAATTCGGTTTTATTCAGAAAATGCATGGAATACATGTCAAACAATACATTGATGTGGCAGCGTTGTGTGGCTGCAGTACGGACAATCTGCCAGCAGAGGGCGCCACGTTCCCAATGAATGGGGCGTCGAGTAATGAAAGTCAGTCAGTCATTTTCCATAATCCGTTTACGCAGGTCGCGGTGCCTATCCCGGCAGTCTCAGGGTGGGGGACACTCCGGGCACGACGTACCGCGGAGCCACATAGAGACAAACAATCACTCACACGCACTCACTCCTACGGTCAATTTGGGACCGGCCAATCAACCTGAAGCGCATGCTTTTGGAGGTGGGAGACACGCAGACACGGGGAGAGCATGCGAACTCCGCACAGAGCGGGACTCGAACCCGCACCCGTGTTGTGAGGCGACAGCGCTACCCACTGCGCCACCGTGCCGCCCCATTTGGACATCACTACAAGCTATTTTAAAATAATTAATAAATAAATAATGTCTTATTCCGATCTTATATACTGTATATATACACATATATGCAGTATACATACTGTATATATACACACATATGTGTGTGTGTGTGTGTGTGTGTGTGTGTGTGTGTGTGTGTGTGTGTGTGTGTGTGTGTGTGTGTACATATATATATATACTGTGTACACACACACACACACACACACACACACACACACACACACACACACACACACACACACACAGGGTTAGGGTTAGGGCGGTTAACCTGCAGTCATGGCTCAGGCACCAAGCCGTAAAGCGTCCTCGTCGCCAAATATGTCAAGGAAATTCGTCCTGCTAAAAGAAAATAGCTGATTCTCTGAAGAATTATAAGTTATGGACATGGTGTGATCATTCATGTCTCTTTAATACATACTAGTATGGGGAGCAGGGTCATAATACTGTCACAAAAAAAATATTTCTATATGTGTAGAAGTACATATGTATGTATATATGTTTATGTTATCTCAGTTCTGTCATTCTTCATCAGACACACACACACACACACACACACACACACACACACACACACACACACACACACACAGTTACCTCAATAATCAATAAAATCACCGACAAAAAAATGATAGGATATAAGTTTTTACTTCATATTAGACTTTGCACATTAAAATAGGATTAAAAATATTTTCATGAACTGTAAACAATGCATTTTAAAAAATTAAGCAAATAAAAGCAACTGTGAAGTGGTTTCAGCCTCTATCACTTATCATAAAGTGCAAAAAGTGAGTGTCTACTTTTTCAGGGTAATACAGTAAGGATTAAATAATTTCACAGCAGTTCTTTATACTCGTTCATGATATACAGTTGTCCATAAGAAAACAGTATTGTAATCATTTTCATGCCTTAAATCTTTAAATAATCATAAATTACAACCTTGTCTCATGTACGGTATTTTAAATGAGCCAAACAGACGTTTTGTGTCTGATCTCAGCTCCACTAAAAGGATTCCACAGGGGTCAAAATCATTAGTAGAGCCTTTTTTTTCAGAAATAACAGCCTCTAAATGCTTTCTATAGCTTCCAATGAGGGTTTGAATTTTGGTTGAAGGTATTTTTGACCATTGGTCTTCACAATACTTCTCCAGTGGGGTTAGTTTGATGGTTACCAGCATGATCAGCCCGCTTTAAATCCTGTCTTTTTGAAGTGGGATTTTCTGCAGTGACCGTAAAGAAAACCAAACTGCGGAGTACACCGGACGTACAGAACACACTTCAGATGTCATCGTCTCCCATTACCCCTAGATCAGCGGTCCCCAACCACTAATTCTCATTATTGTAATTATTATTATTGATTGACTTGTTCACCCTTTTATTGTAAATGATCAGTATTTCTCCTACGTTGACGGCACTGATTGTAAGTCGCTATATTTCAAAATAAACCTCATCAGTGCAGTCACTTCAAACAAGTTTTTAATATAATTATCTCTTACAATTATTTTGTTTACAGAGATGCTGATTATCAGTTTATGAAAAAAAGTTATTATCTGTTGATGTCTGTTGATGTCTGCATTTTACATAAAACCACTGATGATGATTTATTATTAGACTACAGCTGTCCTGGCGTCGTTAACGATTATGAAGGCCGGTCCATGAAAATATTGTCTTAGATGAAACGGGTTCGTGGCGCAAGAAATGTTGGGGACTGCTGTGCTATATGATGTATTTAACTGATATTGCTGATCCAAACAACCAGTGATTTATAAAGGAAAATCTGGAAAATTATCAGGGGTGCCCAAACTTTTTCATATATCGGTAAAAAGATTGAAACAGCACAGATGACAATTTATGGCTTTTATACCACAGCAAGTCATCAGGTCATAGAAAAGGTAAAAAGATATAAAAAATGGAGTTCAAGAATTCCATTTAATTCCATTGAAGAACATGGTGGAAGGAAATTTTGTCAACACGTAAATCTTGTATAGTTGTGTTGCCAGGCCTGTTGTTTGACATCAACATGTAAGTCTACAACATAATAGAAAAAAAGAAAAAGAGAAAAAAATAAAAACAGATCCAAAGAAGAAAAGTAAAAAGACAGAACAAGAAAAAGACAGAAATAGTACACATATCCCACTGAAATAAAATAGGCATATGAGTGTATAAACTATATAAGTCTTTCAGTGCTCGGGACGTAAGTGTCATACAAGTCATCTTGTATGACACTATGAAAAAAGTATGAATGAAAAAAGTATGTTTGATGAGAAGGAGAAAAAGTCATGTAAGGGAAGTGATGGGATAAGGCTCTGCATCTGTCTTCACTATCTTCAAATCCTGCAACCCCACCTTCAAGTGACACGGAGAAAGGAAAGCAACTCATCTGCCTGCACTTTTTTTTTTTTTTTTTTACACCTAAGGACACTCAATTCGACTGTTTTTACCCAGACATCCTGTTTTTTTCCGTAGCAAGCCAAGGAGACACAAGGGGGCGTACCAGATACTAGTTGTATTCAAAATCCAATGGGGTTTCAGTTCAGGTTCGAATCCAGTTTGTGATGCAATTTGTGGTGGAGAGAGGCTTTCTTAAGACAGGACAAAGTATATAAGTACAAAATATTCAAAAAACTTTAGTTATCCCCAATGACTACTGTCAACCACTCCATAAAAATAGGTAATGTGCTACAATCTTTTTAGGTGGCTGCGATCAAGCCCGTCCTTAAAAAACCAATCCTAGTTGTTGACCTCCTCTCAAACTACAGGCTGATTTCCAACCTGCCATCCCTATCTAAGATTCTACAGAACATAGTAGCCAAACAGTTAAATGACTATTTATTGGAGATCATTCGTTAGAAGACTTTTCATTCAGGTTTTAGAACAAATTAAATACGGAAAATGGTTTCTGGGTTCTTCACAGCATTACTCTTCAAGTCCCTACCAGAAGAAACCAGCACTGAAATACTTAATATGTGAATATCACATATTACTGAATCAATTAAATGTTCTTAGATATATTTCTTTCACTGTGGTAATTCTTCATAACCGAGTGTCAAGCATAAAAGTTCCATGGAAATCAAAATCACAACAGTCTTCCCTGGAACTTTCTACAAGTCTAGTTGATTGATTTAAACTGCTTTCAATTCAAAAAACTTTATTTATCCCCAATGGCCAATTGAAGTCACATGAAGCAGCAGCATTGGAGCAAAACAAAACACGGTTATTTAATGTGGATCGATCTACTGGCGCCCCGATTTAACTGGAATTAGAGTCCACGATTTCTTTCAGGCCCGAGTGAAATGAAGAAAAAAAAGTAGATTCTTCCCTTCTGAAACAGTGGATTTCTGAATCCATACCGTCAGCTACAGCGGAATAAAAAAACCTGGACGACTTCCTTGTCGGACGTTTTTCTGGGGGACAACAACCGGAAGTAAACAAATGTGTCGTAGCGTTAGCTTGTGCGTTCCTGAAGTCAGTCAAAGGCGATTTTATCTTAGTTTTGTGGTGTTAAGTCAACAAAATGTCTTCATTTGACTCTTTGGGAAATTTAGTTATAAATGGACTAACAGCTGCTGAAGACGAAGTTTTTGGAGTTTCAAAAAAAACAACTGTCAAGAACGAAGACGAGAGAAATCATCAACGCCGACTGCTGGATCTCTGCCTTAGAGCCGAACTGAAATTACACAGGATAGGTAAACAAAACGTCATTTAATGAACGAAACAAAAGATCTGACGGTCAATTCATCCATATTTTAACAAACGTAACTATTGAAGACAGAGTCGGGGGGGACATTGTTGGTTTGATGGAACCACCTAATCCATAGCGGTCCCTCCATTCAGAGCAGCGTTACATGGGAACAGTTGAGATTTTTTGTACTTAATTAATAATTTTCAGCATCACAGAACTCAACTCTTGACTGTGAACAACTCGGTTCGTACGGGGAAAAACTGCAGATCATTTATTGCTAACTCGCGACATGCGGCTAACAACGTCGCTAGGACCCCACAGGGCATTTAAGCTGTCCTAATAGTAGTGATGTGACGCTGGGGATCGAAGCTCCGAAGCATGTGCCGAGTAGGAGAGGGGCGTTCCCGCGAAGCGCGTATCGAGGCTCGCTTCATCCAAGGTAGCAGCTGAAAAGGATGACGTCCGAAGTATCGCCAGGCAGTGAGGCTTCGGGCGTGACTTCCGTATCGACGCTTCCATCACGGGAACGCCCCACTACGCGGTTGATGCCACGTGACTTATTCGGCTCGTGATACGTGCATTAACACCGATATTTAAAAAGCGAAAACACTCCATTCAGAATGTGGTTGTTAGGTCGAGAGTTGTGATTAGCTAGTGTGGAGACAGTTTGGAATTTGGATAGAGTCGGACATATTTTGGAGAGGTTACTTTAGGAGGGAATCAGGAAATGGAACCTGCCACACTGGAGAAATTGTTGTTTTTAATTTTTTAAAATTAAGTATATATGAATATACCGTATTGGCCCAAATATAAGACGACCCTAATTATATGACAACCCCCTCTTTTTCAAGACTTAAGTTGAAAAAAGACTTTTTGGACATTTTTATACAGAAAATAATTACAGTACATCTGAAACAAATGATTATAACAATATATTTGAGAGAAAAAGCATATCATTTTGCCTCATTCAAATCATGCAAAAACTGTCTATCCCATCTTAATATCTGAACATTTAAATATGTAAACTAAAGTGCAATCACATTTGTAAATGAATGGTGAGTGGCACCAACCTTGCTACAATCCGAGAAACGACCCACTTTTCTCCAGATTGTCGTTATGTTTCTTCATTTTCTGGTATCTCTTCTCTAATTTTCTTTTCTTTCTTACCGCTATTTTTTAATTTTTCTTCTTCGTGCTACCTCTATTTTTATTTTTCTTCTTTGTGACAGGGGTTCGCTTTGGCCTGGGGAATTAAGTTCAGCATTCGCTTTACAGATATCTGGCACCATCTAGCGTTGTGAATGGGTATAATGTCTAGACCCCGAAAGTAAGACGACCCCCACCTTTTCAGACTTATTTCAATGCAACAAGAAACACCGTCTTATATTCGGGCCAATACGGTACATTGGCCCGAATGTACCGTGTGTGTGTGTGTGTGTGTGTGTGTGTGTGTGTGTGTGTGTGTGTGTGTGTGTGTGTGTGTGTGTGTGTGTGTGTGTGTGTGTATATATATATATATGCTAATTTATAAGTATATATACTAATTTGATCCCCAAATAAAAAATCAAAGATGTCACAAAATCATAATCACTGGCCATACATCAGTGTTACAGAAGCAAAATCATTATCCACCCTCCCATCACTGTACATTCTTATTTTCTTTTTCTTCATGTCCATATAATCACTTTCCATACTGCCGGTCTGTGTGTGTTATATATATACTGTATATGTATTACAATCACTAAAATATACATGTTTTGCATACTTCTTTATTTTACTGACAGTTTTATTCACAGGCTCTCTGCAAAATACTACCCCCTTCAAACCCATGCTACCTGATATTTTACCATCCAGTAGATGGCGTACTAGAGTAAATGAAGCCTCATGAAGCTTTGAACCAGGGTGAACCGATAGGGATGAAAAGCTTCAATGCTTCACGGGGCTTCATCCGCCCACCACTACCTAATAGGTGCCGGACTGAAATAAACATCGCAATAACGTAATAAAACATAGGGAATTTACAACAGTAACTGATTTCCTTGCATGTCTGCGTTTGTGTCATAGTATTAGTTCGTAGTCATAGTAACGTGATCCTGCTGTTGTTGTCCCTCCAGATGACCCACGGTATCATGTCTGTAAGGAGGAGGAGGTGGAGGTTCCTGCTGACCAGCATCTCTGGAACCAGGAGCTGAAGTCCAGTGTGGACCAAGAGGAACCAGAGGTTCTCCACCTGAAAGAGGAACCAGAGGTTCTCCACCTGAAAGAAGAACCAGAGGTTCTCCACCTGAAAGAGGAACCAAAGGTTCTCCACAGCAGTCAGGAGGGAGAGCAGCTGATCCTGAAGCAGGAGACTGAAGCTGTTGTGTTGACTCCTACTCATGAGGAAAATGACCAGAGTGGAGATCAGACGGTGTTCATGAAAGCTGAGGATGGTGCAGCACAAACAGAGTCTGTTGTCCAGCTGCCGGTTATCAGCTCTGTGGTGGGAGCAGCAAACATTGACCTGCTGATCTCTAACAGCTCTCATGTGTCCGTCAGCCATGATGAGAAAGGAGAAACAAGCAGAACAGATGTTGAGACTGAGGCTCAGTTTCAGTCCCAGGGAACAAGTAACACCAGGAAGAAGCCATATGTTTGTACAATATGTCAGAAGGGTTACAAAACACGCAAGAGTTTGACAGTCCACATGAAAATACACACTGGAGAGAAGCCTTACAGGTGTGAAACATGTGGAAAATATTTTAAGTTAAACTTTGAGTTGATAAGACACACAAGAGTCCACACAGGTGAGAGGCCTTACAGGTGTGAAACGTGTGGGAAATGTTTCACATGGAAAGCTTCGTTGACTTACCACATGAGTATCCACACAGGTGAGACGCCTTACAGGTGTGAAACTTGTAGGATATATTTTAGCTGCAGTAGTGCGCTGATAGTACACACCAGAATCCACACAGGTGAGAAGCCTTATGGTTGTAAAACATGTGGGAAATGTTTCACACGGAAAGCCTCCTTGACTATCCACAAGAGAATCCACACAGGTGAGAAGCCATACCGGTGTGAAACTTGTAGGAAATATTTCAGCTTCAGTAGTGCGTTGATGGTACACAAGAGAATCCACACAGGTGAGAAGCCTTACAGGTGTGAAACATGTGGGGAAAGATTTAGGTTGAATAGTGAGTGGATCAAACACACAAAAGTCCACACAGGTGAGAGGCCTTATGGTTGTATCACTTGTGGCAAACGTTTCATAAAGAAAGGACACTTGACTTACCACATGAAAACTCACACAGGGGAGAGGCCTTACAGGTGTGAAATGTGTGGGAAAGAATTTAGTGTCAACAGTAAGTTGAGAAGACACATGACAATCCACATAGGTGAGAAGCCTTACAGGTGTGAAATGTGTGGGAAAGATTTTAGAGCCAATGAAAATTTGAGAACACATATGAGAGTCCACACAGGTGAGAGGCCTTATGGTTGTATCACATGTGGCAAACGTTTCGTACAGAAAGGACACTTAACTAACCACATGAGAATCCACACAGGTGAGAAGCCTTACAGGTGTGAAACGTGTGGGAAAGAATTTAGCGCCAATCGTGTGTTGAGAGGACACATGGCAATCCACATAGTTGAAAAGCCTTACAGGTGTGAAACGTGTGGGAAAGATTTTATCACCAATAGTGATTTGAGACAACACGTGAGAGTGCACACAGGTGAGAGGCCTTATGGTTGTAAAACATGTGGCAAACATTTCACACAGAAAGCAACCTTGACCCGCCACATGAGAATCCATACGGAGAGAGAAGCCTTACAGTTTTGAATTTGAGGAGAACATTTCAGATATTTTTATGACACAAACGTGTCCACCCTGTTTTGGTAAAGTTCCATTGTTTTGGAATGTACAGGTAATATTCTGTTCTTTCTGTA
This sequence comes from Antennarius maculatus, assembly GCA_013358685.1. Classification (NCBI taxonomy): domain Eukaryota; kingdom Metazoa; phylum Chordata; class Actinopteri; order Lophiiformes; family Antennariidae; genus Antennarius; species Antennarius maculatus. The sequence goes on from CM023615.1 coordinate 18,070,411, forward strand.
TTGTTCACCAATATGTCTCAGAACCATTGAGTTTGAATCAAAAGGAAATTTTCTGTCCTAAAGCCTCCTGTGCAGTTTAATTCTAAGACACAATATAGATGTATCTGTGGAAGTACATTTGCTCTTAAATTGAACTAAAACTTAAAGTAATTCTGTCCCCCAATTTTTTTTTGACATGCTCCGGTGGAATGAATGAAAATAGATTCTCCCTTTCTGTCGATTTTAAACAGTCAAATTTCTGATCCGTACTGTCAGCTCCTGTGACAAAAATAACCTTGGATGACTTCCTAGTCGTAGGGTCTTCTAGGGTACAACGAGCAGAAGTCAACAAATTTATTGGAATTTTTTGTGTGTGGGTCGGCACCTTACATTCATTGTCATTAAATATTTTCTCACGTTTACTCAACTTTCAAATTGAGAACAAATCAAATGTCACGTTTGGGTCAACGTTAGAGTGCTTTGAGTCGTGTTGATTGGAATTGTGTAGGATCGAGAATTTCCAGTTTTAGAAATTGATGTGTTAAACATTTTGTGTTTTTTTCTAATGACTTGATTAACTAGGGTTCAGTGAATGTGTGATGGAAGAATTCAGTGTTTATTATCATTGCTTCATTATTGTTTCAGGATTTCATCATTAATCGCTCACATATATGATAGTTAACCAATCACATGTAACTTGAGGTTCCTATTACACTTGTGATGATTTTCTTATTTGATGATATGTATGTAAAACATGTAACCACCTACTTCACCTGTTCAATAAAACACTGCAAGAGATGCCAGCATTCTGGAGGAGGGATCACACTGCACTGGGTCTGCTGGTGTCTCACCTGCAGTGGAAAAAGTTGTGTCTGCCTGCGTCTGTGTGCATGTCTGATTTTTTCTTACAGGATGTCTGGAGCTTAACTCTGACATTCTACTTGGTCCTTCGAGCTGGATTCCTGCATACTCGTGAACCACCGAGCCGGGACAAGGAAACTGAAAATGTGCATTCGTCTCCAAGGGGAGGTGAAAGTTGTCGTGGATTGAATTCTCCCGCAGCCAGCGGATTCCTGACTCGGCTCGGGGGAGATCGGGTTGACGGAAGTCCAAACAGCGAATCAGCACGACATCAACGACAAGGTAGAACCAATCTTGTTGTTTTGCATGAAGTTTAATGAGTTGTTCCATGTGAGCTCCAGCCGTCTAAGAGTCAGTAGACTTTTTTATTCAATATGTGTTTTGCCCTCATCGTGCTTCAAAGACTACCACCCGGTTTCACTCACTCCAATCCTCATGAAGTGCTTTGAGCGGCTAGTCATGCACCACATCAAGTCTGCCCTCCCTTCAACCCTAGACCCTTTTCAGTTTGCTTACCGGTCTAACCGCTCAACCGATGACGCCATCTCCATGGCCCTACACTCAACCCTCACCCATCTGGAGACCAAAGACTCATACGCCAGAATGCTGTTCATCGACTTCAGCTCAGCATTCAACACAATCATGTCCCAGCAGCTCATCCATGAACTGGACTAGCTTGGACTCAACCCTTTGTGTTTCGTCTCATACTTTGTGTTGTACTGTCTGTTGTACTGTCTGTGTTGTACTGCCTGTGTTGTACTGCCTGTTTACCGTGGGTCAGAGAGGACTGCAATTTCATCTGTGCTGTATGTCGTGCATATATTGTACATTTGACAATAAAGCTGACTCACTTGACATTTAGAAACAGCATGGATATCTTTAAAAACTATGTTGGCGGTAACAATTGTCCGGGTTTTTTTGTGCTGCTGCTTCACATTGAACACAAATGAAGGTCACCTATTTTCTGACAGATAAACGTTCCACGTCGAAGACATGTCCCTTGAGTCAGACTCAAGACTCAATAATGAGGTTAAGTGGATTCAATTTTTTTCCTAAGCGGAGGAGAAAAATTTTCGATTTCAAAAATACCAGGCTACAAGTCAACATGACCTCAATCCACTCATTCCTGTCACCTGTGTTGCTGCAGCTAGTGATGTCTGCTTTGTTCCAGCACTCTGATACACGCCCCAGACTTGGTGGGCGTTCCCATGTGAACCACTGCTCCGGAATCTGCTTCAAACATGGAAATACCACGTGACTGAAGACGTTTGGCACCAAGTGCTCTAAAACACTAAACGCTCCATTCACCAGGTGACACAGTTTACTGAATCAAATGGTGATCTGAAACATCGGCCGGTCCCAGATGTGTTAAAATGGATGAAACAGTGCAGTGCACTGCGTATCGTATCAATATCCCTTGGATTGATAAGATTAGTGTTTGGACTGCTGACAGACAGACCAGAAAAAGTAGATTACTTTCAGGCTCTGTTGCTCACACAGTAGAAAATAATAAACTACACATCCCCCCCCCCCCCCCCCCCCCAAAAAAAAATACCCGGAGGTGAGCTGACAGTGGGAGGTGTCAGCTCACCTAGTGTCTTATTGTGCCGGTCCCAAGCCCAGATAAATAGAGGGTTGTGTCAGGAAGGGCATCAGACGTAAAACTTTTGCCAAATCAAACACGCGAATCAAAACTATGACTTCCATACCGGATCGGTCGAGGCCTGGGTTAACAACGACCGCCATCGGTGCTGTTCACCTACAGGGTGCCGGTGGAAATTGGACTGCTGTTGGTCAAAGAAGGAGAGGAGGAAAGTGTGTTCGTAGGAAAAAAGAGAAGAGGAACGCCAAGAAGATAGGACTGAGAGTAGGGATGTTGAATGTTGGAACTATGACAAGAAAATGTAAAGAGTTGGTTGACATGATGCAGAGGAGGAAGGTTGATAGAGGATGTTGATAGAGAAGTACAGAGAAGGCCAGAGGGAGCTGCATTGTGTTTTTGTAGATCTGGAGAAAGCTTATGACAGGGTGCCCAGAGAGGAACTGTGGTGTTGTATGAGGAAGTCTGGAGTGGCAGAGAAGTATGTTAGAGCAGTGCAGGACATGTATGAGGACTGTAAGACAGTGGTGAGGTGTGCTGTAGGTGTGAAAAAGGAGTTCATGTTCACAATGTCATCTGTGAACATGATGGTCCATGAGGTAATCCAGTCCCACTTCATCAGTCAGCCTATCATCACCACTGCAAACAAGGGAATCAGATCTGATCCCTGATCAGTCCCACCTCTACCTCGAACTCCACAATACCCACATCACTGTATCTGACACTTTTCACCTACAAGACCCTTAGCTAACTCTTCTTTTAAAGTGACTCCATTTCTCTTACCATCAGCGCCACAGTAAATTAAATTTGAATCCCACTCCTAAAATTCTAGACCTCCTGCCTTTCCAGCTGCTCTCCAGTAAACCTAGTTATTTCCAAACCGTTACCGGACCTGAGGGCCCTGGTAGGTTTACGTGAGCACCGACACATGGCCAGTGGCTACTGGTTCCGGTCAGACCACCGCTCTGGGCCTCCCCCCCATGAGCAAACACCCCCATCACTACAGCTCCATCAGGAGGGACTCACCTGCTGCTGAAGGCTCCTCCAAGAGGAAGGCGCTCCGGGGTCTTCCTCTGCCCCTCCCTGGACCAGGACTGTGGGGGTGACGTCCTGCAGCTCCATCAGCGAGCTTTACGCACACCTGCTGGCTGACGTGAGCTTTATGCACACCTGCGGACATGCGCAGTAGTTGTTGTTCACGTCCAACATGAACCGTTTGTTTTTAGCCCTGTGAGGTACTGAGGTACTAAAGCCTGCTCCGGGTATCTGAGGACCAGAGCGTCCCGGGTATCTGAGGACTGTGTTCCTCCACTGTGCTGTCAGTACTTACTGCAGTCTGTGATGTGAGTTCTCCAGAGGAACAGACGCAGGTCAATTTCATTTCTTTATTTTTTGTAAAATATTGACGGACAGCCGCTGTAAAAACTCCGCTGTTCACGCCTCGGCTTCAACATATTTACAGCTCCACGTTCCCTGGTTGGTTATCAGTGATAAAAATCTGAAAAGAACCTTTTCATTCATACTTGAAGCAACAGACAGAACAGACATTAACATCATTAATATGAGACACCAATAAAAAATATGGAAAAGAACAAGCATGGCCTTTAACTGATCACTGGCCAACAGCTCCCCCAATCTGTACAGTCTAGAACTGCATGTCACTCTCACACACACACACACACACACACACACACACACACACACACACACACACACACACACACACACACACACACACACACACACACACACACACACACACACACACACACACACAGGATGACATCAGTAAAACATACAGATGACTTCCATCATGAAACTCACTGAGACTGCCAAAATAAAAGAACCGTGCTTTTACAGAGAAATGTGAAAAAACAAAACAATCCCTTAGTAATTTGGGAGTCCAACAGAAAGAAAGATGTTTCCTGTCAAACTGATTTGTTCCTCTGATGCAAGTTTATCAGAACCATCAACAGAACCAGTCAACAGAACCAGTCAACCAGTCATCTGAACCAGTGTGTTCACTGGAGCATTCACCTGAGTGTGACTGAGCAAACCCGTTCACCGGGGTTTCCACGACGACGCCTGTGAGGATTCGGCCCCCCCCAGGGACCAATGTGTGCTGGTCTTCACACTACCCCACCATGAGGAGTCCACCGGGTTCACATCACCACACACACCTGAACTTCCTGTTCCAATCCAGCTTCCCCCGAATAAACTCCAGGGGGTCAAGTTGCTAAGCACCAGGCACAGCACCTCCCGGGGCAAAATCAGGAGAGGATTAGGTGCGTTCTATGAAGCCGGACCTCTGGTGACCAAGCCCTTCACAGCATCTGGGGGCCACAGGAAGTGTCAGAACCACGGACCAATCAGAACCTGCACTGAGGTCACTCCTCAGAAGAGCCCCCACTGGAGCAGTCACAGCGTAGCACTGACATCACACACGATGACATCACACACTAGCAGTGTTAGCTTTAGCTCTGACGTCATCAGGATTGTCAATAAAGTTTTCATCTGCTGAATGAAGTCCTTTCATGTTTTAAACAAGTCTCTTCTTCAGGTGTTTAAACCAGTCTCTTCTTCAGGTGCTTACACCAGTCTCTTCTCCAGGTGTTTAAACCAGTCACTTCTTCAGAGGCGTTTAAACCAGTCTCTTCTTCAGAGGTGTTTAAACCAGTCTCTTCTTCAGAGGTGTTTAAACCAGTCTCGTCTTCAGGTGTTTAAACCAGTCTCTTCTTCAGAGGTGTTTAAACCAGTCTCTTCTTCAGGTGCTTAAACCAGTCTCTTCTTCAGAGGTGTTTAAACCAGTCTCTTCTTCAGAGGTGTTTAAACCACTCTCTTCTTCAGAGGTGTTTAAACCAGTCTCTTCTTCAGATGTTTAAACCAGTCTCTTCTTCAGATGTTTAAACCAATCTCTTTTTCAGAAGTGTTTAAACCAGTCTCTTCTTCAGAGGTGTTTAAACCAGTCTCTCCTTCAGGTGTTTAAACTAGTCTCTTCTTGGGGGGTTTTAGCAGAATGCTGCAGCTGTGTGGGGGTGGTGACTGAACTCTCCGATCCTCCTAATTGGTTCTGGGTGAGGGTCAGTCTAGAAACAGAAGCTTTGCTATTGGCCGGGCTCCTGTCGACCTGGTTGATGCAGCAGAGCAGAACCAACCATCCAGCGTCACCCCCTGCTGGAGCGAGGGCCAACATGGCTGCCGTGTCACCTACAGCTGATGTCATCAGAGCGCTATCATTAACGTTAGCATTAGCATTCACACAGGTGTGTTTTCATGAACATGCAGACCAAATGCCCCTAAACAGACCCGTGGGGGTTCTCCTGGACTCGGGGCGTAGCAGAGCGGTTCAGTTTAGTGCCTTTGACGCCCCCCCTCCAGTCCATCTGACCTTCAGCCCCCTCACCCCCCCACCACCCACCAGTCGGTGGTGGGGGTGGGGTGAGTGGATGGCCGAGCGGCGCGGTCCACCCCACCATTGTCCACGTGGAGCGTCTGTCCCCACCCCCACGAGCATGCGGGGGGGAGGGGGGGTCACTTCAGCCGGTCGGACCGAAAGGAGTCCTCCACCGCCGGGTCAGCCAGCATCAGCTCCCCTCCCAGCAGGTCCAGAGCCAGGGGGTCCATCCTCAGCGGCTCGTCCAGCGAGAAGGGGTCCATCTCGAAGCCGGGGACGTGGGAAAGGGCGCTGGTCACCTCTTTGGACAGACCTGGGGGGGAGTCGCCTGCAACGAGGGGACACACACCCTCAGGGCCAATCAGCAGAACATGGACTCCCCCACTGGAGGGGGGGTCCTGAACGGGTTTCTGATGCCCACCAGTGAGGATGATGTTGGGCACGTTGTGTCGCCCCTCCCCGCTGCCGTAGTTCTGCTGGTCCCCGGGGGCCCGCATGACCAGGGGCCCCTGGGCGCTGTGGTTCACCGAGAGAACCCCGCCCCCCCCTGGGGTGTCGGCAGGGACCTGGAGCGGGAGAAGGAAACGCGTTATGACACCGCACAGGCGCCAGTTTATACCTGTGAAACATGATAAACACTCAGACACACACACAGACACACACACATACAGACACACACACACACGCTCAGGTGTAAATGCAGCAGCGCGTCTGGGCTGTGTGATGTCATTGTCATTGTGTGGGCCTGGTCTGTTACCTGCTGGGCGGGTCTGCCGGTCAACTGGAGACTCAGGTAGGGGTCGTCTAACAGGGAGCTGAACAAGGCATCCTGGAACAGAGTCAGAAACCCATGACACCCCCGAGGAAGGAGTTCACCCAGACCCACGACATCCCCCAAGAAAGAATTTACCCAGACCCACGACACCCCCCAGGGAGGAGTTCACCCAGATCCACAACACCCCCCAGGAAAAAGTTTGTCTCTTTTCAACAGGGGGGGCCTGGGGGTGAATCTCATCAGTGAAATTCTTATAATGATGGAGTTTATCTTCATGACAACGGATCTGGTCAGGGAATAGAGGATGGAGAATCAGCGGGAGGAACGCGTGTCGCTGAGCAAAGCATCATGGGATTGGTCAGGGATGGAAAGAGAACCTCCACTGGAGGGCACTGACGCTCAGCAGAGCCTCCAGGACCGCTAACCGATTACAGAACCACAGGAAAAGAACACCTTCCTGTCAGACAGCACTAAACGATTACAGAACCACAGGAAAAGAACGTCTTCCTGTCAGACAGCACAAAACGATCAGAGTCACAGCAAAAGAACGCTTTTCTGTCAGACAGCACTAAACGATCACAGAGTCACAGGAAAAGAACGCTTTTCTGTCAGACAGCACCAAACGATTACAGAACCACAGGAAGGGAACCTCCTTCCTGTCAGACAGCACTAAACGATTACAGAGCCGCAGAAAAAGAACAGCTTCCTGTCAGACAGCACTAAACGATTACAGAGCCACAGAAAAAGAACGGCTTCCTGTCAGACAGCACTAAACGATTACAGAGCCCAAATGGAACTGGGGCCACCGCCTGAAGCATGGGGGCCTCTGGGGGCGCTGGGGGGCATACAGGGGGTGCGGGGGACACCAGTGGTCTGCGGGAATATGAGAGCATGCAGGTGGTCCAGGGGCATATGGGAACATACAGGGGGTCAGGGGGCATATGAAGGACACAGGGGGGGCTCTGGGGGCATACAGGAGCATAAGAGGCACATGTGGGGGTGCAATGACTCACAGTGTAGAGGTCGGAGGCCAGACTGTGGCTGATGGGCTGCAGCTGAGGGGGGCGGTCAGCCGTCTGCTGCTCCACCTCCTGCTTGGCGTGACCCTGGGAGGAGGGGGTGCTCTGGAGACAGCGGTCCATCGTCCTCTCATTCTTGATCAGCGGCGTGCCGGCCTGCTGCCCCACGGGCGCCTGCTGCACAGAGACACGCCCCAGTCACATGACTCTCCCCGGTCACATGACACGCCTGCCTTGCTCCAGAAGCCTACCGTGCCAAAGTGCTGGTTGTGTTGGTTGTGCTGGTTTAGCTGGTTCCGTAGGTTCTGCAGGTGGAGCTGTTGGGCATTGGGTCGCACCTGCTGGAGGCGGCGCTGCTGCTGCTGCTGCTGCTGCTGGTGGTGGGGGCCCTGCTGGGGGCCCTGCAGGCCTGGAGGGGGCTGGTAGGACTGGCTGAGCGGGTAGGGGGGGAGCCTCTGGTCCAGAGGCAGCTTGCTGGTATCCAGCGGGACGCCCTGGGGGGACAGAGATGCTCACCACTGAAAAAAACGGCACCCCCTGCTGGGGGAGTTGGGCTTTACCTGTGTGATGGAGGACGGCTGAGGACGGCTGAGGACGGCGCCCCCCTCAGGGGGACAGAGCCTTACCTGTGTGATGGAGGACAGCGTGGGGGAGATGGTGGGGGAGAACTGCTTGGAGTGATGTCTCCTGGACTCCCCACCCAGAGGAAGGATGAGCGGGGACAGCTGTGCTCGTCGCCGTGGCGACGTGCTGAGCGGCGGCTGGCCTTGTCCACTGAGGAGAGGCGAGTAAGAGGCGCCAGAGCCGCCCACCCCCCCGCTGTAGCTGGGGTTGGTGCTGGACACCGAGTGGAGCGACGAGCTGCTGAGGGAGGAGTGCAGTGATTGGCTGCTGAGGGAGGATGGCAGGGAAGGGGAGGGACTCAGGGACGACTGGAGGGACGGGTTGCTGAGGGACGAGTGCAAAGAGGCGGAGCTCAGGGAGGCAGAGCTCAGGGAGGCGGAGCTCAGGGAGGCGGAGCTCAGGGAGGCGGAGAAAGAGTGGCTGCTCAGCGACGACTGGATGTTGGGGTTACTCAGAGATGACTGCAGAGAGGGGCTACTCTGGAGGGACGCCAGGAGACCTGAGGAGGACAAGAACCATGAGGTGGAGATCCCCCCCACCACACGCGATGACCACGCCTCCTGACAGCAGGGGGCAGCACTGTCACAATGCCTTCTTAAGGGGGGAGGGGGAGATGCAGCCCAACAGGAAGGTGACAGCAGCTTCCTGCCCCCCCCACTCCCCCCACCCCCATACATCCCCTGGGGGGTAATCCCGCCCACTCACACTTCCTCCACCAATCAGAGGCGGATGAGGCCAGAGCTTCAGCAGCTCGCTAAGCTAACATCAGCTAACGTTAGCCACGCATTAGCGTTGTGTGTGGGTCTGTGTTCTGCTCCACACGGGTGTAGCTAATACACACTAAGCTAGCATTGGCTAGCGCTGTTAGCGTGGCAGAGAGGACCTGCCGTCGCCGTGGTTACCTTGTGACTGGTGGAAGTTGCCGTTGCCCCCCTGTGCGCTGGCGGCGTTGATGCCCAGCTGAGTGAGGGTGGAGGCCAGGTTCCCCGTGCTGCCCCCCCCACTCAGGGAGGATGAGCCAGCGAAGCCGGGCTCGTCCTGGTCCAGCGGCGTGGGCAGCGGCGAGGGGAAGTGGAGGCTGGAGAGGTCGGGCAGCGAGCCGCCGGTGTTGAGGACCAACGGAGCGCCGCCGTGAGTTGGCGTGGGCGGCTGCTCCGGAGACGTGAAGACGCTGACAGGAAGACGAGGGTGAGACCGCCACAATAAAACACGCTGACAGAGGAATAATCAACGCCATTCAATTCACACAACATGAAATTCATCCGTCCTGAACGACACAGCGACTCCATCAGAGCCTGTGGGTGCAGCAGGGCGGGGGCGACACCTACTTGATGCCGGGGACTTCACAGGACTTGGGTCGAGACGACAGCAAAGGCAGCTGGGGGGAGAGATGAACCGGTGTGACCAGAAACTCAAACGTGTTTCAGAAGAGAAGCGTGTGATCGCCGTGGAGGGAGACCTGCAGCCGTACCTTCCTGGAGTCCCAGGGTTTGAGCAGCGTCCCCTCGTCCAGCACGTTCTCCTCGATGGGGGGCACCGGGTACGGGAACACTGGGGACACAGCAGCATGTTAGCGTGTGTTCAGTCGTCCTGTAGGACTCTAGGGCCCCATTCAGACAACAGCCAATCAGATTTCCTTCCATATCTGATGTTTAGTGCTGACTGTTCACACTGTTTTTAGCAAGTGTACAAATGCAATCTGGCTCTGTTCAGACTGGGACACATTATCGACCGATCTGACAGGTTGCCGTAGCAACGAGATTGGGGCAGAGTCGTCGTTCAGTGCGCGTAATGTGTGAGGTCATATAATTGCAATGGCGGCAACAACAATGAGGAACGTGGTTTTGTTACCATGGCGATATCACTGTCTGGTAGAGGTGGAAAAAACACACACACATCAGATATTGTTAATTTCTTCTTCCGTGTTTTAACGCTCTGTAATGCGATGTTCTTCCTTCTGGCTCCTTGCTCTCACATCGTTAATATGACGTCACGGTCCGCAGTATCTGATCGGAGTGTTTGGAGCTGTTCAAACTGAGACACATCTGTCCAAATCTGATATGAAACTACCTCCAGAATGTGATTTCAATCCGTCCCGCAAAAATCAGATGTCATATGGTATGGGACTGTTCAGACTACACACAAGACATCTGATATCAATCTATGACTAGGCCTGTAGGGTTAGGGTTAGACGCCTCCAACCTGTCTAACCCTGTTCACCCCAATCAACTGGTTTCATTTAAAGAACCCTAGATCTAATACTACCACTACTATATAATACTACTAATAGTACTAATAACAACAATAATAATAGATTCTATTTGTTAGGCGTCTCTCTCGGCACTCAAGGTCACCTTCACATAAATTAAGTCACAAATCAAACAGCAGTAAACATGAGTTCAGTGGTGTGTTTGGTGTGTGTGTTTGGCGTGTGTTTGGCGTGTTTGGTGTGTGTGCAGGACTCACTTCTCCTGCTGTCTCCATCGCTCTGACCTGAGAACAGAACCAGCAGTGAGAACTCAACGGATCCACATCGGAGCCCATTAGCAGGCTGGCTCCTGATTGGCTCCTGCTTTTCCAAAAGGCAACAACATTCCTCCCACAATCAGTTTGAAATGACACGTGAAGCGTCACGCCTCACGTGTCACGTGACACCTTCCACGTGAGGTGGAAGGTGTCGGCTCACCTCCCGACCACTGCCGAGGTGCCCTTGAGCAAGGCGCCGTCCCCTGCCCATTGGGGCGCACCCAGGAGTCGCGACCCGTTATTCTGCCCCCCCCATACTAATTTGCATGCCTCCAGGCCCCCAGTGTGTGTGTTTGATCAGGGGGTGTACACAGTACATTATGCATGTCTAACATCTCTGTGTGGTGTCCCTCAGGGCCACATGCTCGGCCCCCCCAGGTTAAAGATAAAGTTCTGCTCTGAGGCCCAGAACAGCTACCGGTCGGACCTTCAGGTGTTGCTGGCTGTTTTCTCACCTGTGCGTCTGTTGTTGAGGGAGGAAAGGGTGCGCCCCCCAGTGGTGAAGGGGTCTCCGGTGGGGGGGTTCATTACGCTGGTGTGGAGGGCTGAGTCAGAGTTGGTCCTTCAGGACGAGACACAGTGAATGTAGGGAGAGAGAGAGAGAGAAGGATCAGGTGAATCTTTCTCCAGCCAATCAGGGCTCAGCACCGGAACAACATCAGCGTCCCCAAAGCTTTCTTTGGGAATTCACTGGAGACTAACACTCCTACAGGTGTGTCCTCCTGACGCCAGTGGAGAACCTCGCCTCACTAACGGCGTAGCTTCAGTTAAATACGGGCACCATGAGGAAGACGACAGGAAAAAGCAGAGAAACAACAGGAAGAGACGAGTCGGAGGATTTTAAAAGGCTGGAAAATCTACAAAAAAGAATTAAAGGTTGAAAAGACATTCTGGTTCCCACCCACATGAAGGTAGGACTCCTGTCCAATGAGAGGCAGGAGTAGAGGAGGAGGAGGAGTAGAAGAGGATTCACCTGTTGAGTGCGGTGGTGGGGAGACCAAACAACGGGCTTTTATCTCCAGGGAAGTTTCCGCTACAATTCCTTTTCGTGATCGACAAGAACAGAAAGTTATTTTCCTCCAGGGAGAAAAAACACCAAGAATAAAGAGACAAGGATGAAGCAAAGGAGGAAGACGAGGCAGCCAGCAGAGGACAGGGAGGTCACATGACAGCTGATTGCGGGCGATGATGACGAGCAAAGACCTCTTTCAGGATTCCATTAGTCATCCTTATGGGCGGTCCGAAGAAAACCCAACTGACCAATCAGTGATCAATAATCTGAAACAGGTTCTGGTTCTGCTACGATCAGCTGAAACGATCGGCTCACGTTTCAGGTTCAGCATCAACGCAGGAGCTGCTGGCATTCCACGCCACCTAACAGACACAGCTGATTGGACGTGAATCGACTGACAGACCATCAGCAGCCCGAGGACAGGCCTCTGTTCTAACGGGTCAACGGGGTTGGGCTAACCCTATCCTGTTGACCCGGTTAGAACCCCAGAGGGTGACCCGGTTAGAACCCCAGAGGGTGACCTTAACCCTCCGGGGTTCCAACGGATCACTGTTCTCTCACCTCCACCAGGTTCTGCTGCATTAGGGGTCCTGAGTCGGTTCCAAGTTCTGTCTTCACAGACAGTGTGCTTCCTCAGCTTTTAGTGGGTTTCAAACCAGACGGGGGGACAGGGGAGGCAGGGGGCGGGGGGGACAGAGGCGGACAGGGATGATAAGGGGAACGGTGGGACGGGGGGGGGGGGGGGTGACAGGGGCCCAACATGAAGGAGTGTTCTGCTCTACATGTCCGTCTCACCAGAGCTGTTGTGTCTGGAAACACGAGGCCACCAGAAAATAAAGGAGCAACTCCAGACCCGGACCAGTCCCACCAGAACCTGACGACCCTCACCAGCTGTGTGTGTGTGTGTGTGTGTGTGTGTGTGTGTGTGTGTGTGTGTGTGTGTGTGTGTGTGTGTGTGTGTGTGTCAGGGCTGTGCTGTTAGAGAGCAAACAGGAAGCAGAATGTTCCCATAGGGAGGAGCGCTGGAAGAGGCGCCACCTCAGACGGGAGACTAGTAGCATCAAGCGCTTCCTGTTAGTGGGGGGGGGGGGTTAGTGTAGCTGCTGCACAGGACCCCGTGTGACGCCTCAGTCACCTGGTTCTGACCCAACACGCCTGAAGGCTCTCCTCCTGGTGGGGGGGGGGGCTCCCGTCTCCCGCCCAGTTCCTTTGAAGGTTCCTCAGAACCATCTCCACCTGTCCTCAGAGGCCCGGCTCGCTGGATGTGGCTCAGAATCAATCAGCCAATCAGAACGTGGACGCCAATCAGAACAGAGACAGAAGGGGCAGACGCAGCAAAGGGTTCTCTCACTGGCCGAGCTAAACCCCGCCCCCACTGTAGCCTATGGAGATCAGGTGTTTGCTTGAAGAACCAGAGAGAACCACCGTGATGTCATCTTCCTCTGACTAATAAAGTTGTGCTGTTTGAATTCAGAACACGTCTGAGACGTCACAAATTAATGTCCCTGACGGAACCTCCTAAGGGATCAATAACGTTCTCCTCTACTCTATTCTACTCTACTCCGGTTTGGCAGCAGCGAAGCAGGAAGAAGATGCTTCAGAAGTAACTGGCTTCCCTGTAGACAGCCTCGTCTACATGGAGACAAATCACAGACAGGAAGCACAGCCTCATCTCCATGGAGACAGAGATCACAGGGAAAGCACAGCCTCATCTCCATGGAGACAGAGATCACAGACGGGAAGCACAGTCTCGTCTCCGTGGAGACAGAGATCACAGACAGGAAGCACAGCCTCATCTCCATGGAGACAGAGATCACAGAGAAAGCACAGCCTCATCTCCATGGAGACAGAGATCACAGACAGGAAGCACAGCCTCATCTCCATGGAGACAGATCACAGAGGAAGAACAGTCTCGTCTCCATGGAGACAGAGCTCACAGACAGGAAATACAGCCTCGTCTCCATGGAGACAGATCACAGACAGGAAGAAAAACACAATACCTTCTCCAGCTGGGGTCAGAAGGCGGGGACAGGTAGGCGGAGCTATAGGGCGAGCTGTCCACCTGAGAGGTCTGGTTAAGGAACGGTCTCTCCTGGACGTGATGACGATTCCCGTGTCCTGCCTCTTTTGGAACTTTCACACCCACTGACCAACAAAAAACCACTTCCCACGGACCAGCTCCACATCTGGACCCGAACCGCCTCCAGAACCCATCTCTCCTGATACCAGCTCAGGTTCTACTGACTGGGACGGTTCTGCAGGTGCAGGATCAGAGGACAAACTGACGATCTAAACTGACAGTGGAACGCTGTCCTCTGGTGGACTACAGACCAACAGGAGACTGCCGTCCTCTGGTGGACTACAGACCAACAGGAGACGGCCGTCCTCCACAGGACTACAGGCCTACAGGAGACCGTCGTCCTCCAGTGGACTACAGACCTACAGGAGACTGCCATCCTCCGGTGGACTACAGACCTACAGGAGACTGCCGTCGTCCAGTGGACTACAGACCAACAGGAGACCGCCGTCCTCTGGTGGACTACAGACCTATAGGAGGTCTGTAGTCTCGTGGACTACAGACCAATAGGAGACTGCCATCCTCTGGTGGACTACTGACCTACAGGAGACTGCCGTCCTCTGGTGGACTGCAGACCAACAGTGGACGGCCGTCCTCTGGTGGACTACAGACCAACAACTGTCTTGTTTCCTGGTTGAGTTGCTGTGAGCTCACAGGGGGCGGGGCTGACCTTGGAGGTCAGGTGTGAAGGATACTGGGCGGCTGCGGTAAGGTCGGACCGGTGACAGGAATCGGCGGTCTCTGTGGACCCGTTCCACCAGGCCGTGGTGCCGAGTGGAACGGCTGGACTCCAGGGCGGAGGGGAAGGAACCCTGCAGGAGGAGAAAACAGACGTATGAGGTTTGGATCGTTCATTCAACACCTCTAGAGAGCCAACTGCTCCTTGCCTGCTCACATGTGAGCCTTCTGTTTGGAACACGTTTTAAACTAGAACACGTTATAAACAGTTTAGAATGTGTTATAAGCTGGTTTCGTGATCCCGTCTTACTACAGCTGCAGGGTGTCAGGAGACAGAACCCGTTCCACTCTGACCCCACTACATGAAGGCATCACGGCAGCTTTCTGGACCACAGGCTGCTCTAAACCATCCGAGGCTGTGGAACCCTGAAGCTACAGGAACGGTTCTGTGCTGCACGTCATCTGCTTCACAAAGGATTTCCACCTCCAACAATCCTCAGACATGGGAGGAAGATACACCAGCCTGGGACGTGTCTGAGGTTCTACCAGTCTGCTGTGGCCAGCGTTCTCTAGATGTTCTACTGGTCTTTTGTGACCAGCGTTCTCTAGATGTTCTACCAGTCTGCTGTGACCAGCGTTGTCTAGACGAGGTCATCATGTTGTCATGTTACCACGTTGATGTTACCCTGACCTGTAACATCACCAAAAGATGGCCGACAATCTGTGCAGCAGAACTGAAGGGAAGGGTGTGGCTTTCAGGAGATGGGCAGCGCTCACCTGGAAGTCCTGAGGGTTCCTGCCGATCTGGTTGACGTTGGGCAGCGAGCCGCTGTAGTACGGACCCTGACTCCTGGCGAGACGGAGCTTCTGTGCCTGAAGCTGACGAGATAGAAACAAGCAGATCACCAATCAACACACACATGTGTAGCGTCACAGAGGAACAGGACTGATCACAGATCAGCTTCAGCAAACGTCACTGATCACAGACCAGCTTCAGCAAACGTCACTGATCACAGATCAGCTTCAACGGCCAGATCTGCTCCTCATCAGCTGTTGACAGGAATAGGTCGGAGCTGATAAACAGCTCTGGGCTGATGGATAGAACATCTGACCAATGACAAACAAGCATTGGTCTCCAGTTTGATGAAACGTCTGAACTTTGTCATGATGTCTACATCTGAAGAAGCTACAGAGCTGCTGCAGTTAGCATAAGGGGCTAACAAAGTCCAAATGAACCCGGAGTTCGAAAACAACTAAGGAGAAAACAGAAAGTATTTCAGAAGAGTTTAGAACATTCAGGGTTCCTCTGGGTTCTTTGGAGTTCCTTGGGGTTCCTCAGGGTTCCTCCATCAGAAGCTGCAGCTCACTCACTCACACTGCAGACACAACGCTCCACACTGTGGCCCCCACAGGCACAGGGAACATGTCAAACACACAGGTGCTAACATGGGTCAGAGGAGGAAGTCCCGCCCCGTCTGTTATCTAGACATCCTGAGAGGCTGAAGCATCACCAATCACGTGCGAGCAGAATCCGGTCACCACCAGAACAGAGCAGACGCTGAGGGACGTTAGCTCCTCCCTAAGAAAGTGTGCTCTGAGAGAGGAAGTGACCTCTGGTAAGGACGCAGGGGTCAGAGGTCACAATGCTGGGATGACCCTCAACAGACAATCAGGAAACAGAACAATGATCCTGCCAAGTTCTCATCACACCAGGACAAGACAGGCCTGATCCTAAAC
This sequence comes from Antennarius maculatus, assembly GCA_013358685.1. Taxonomy (NCBI): domain Eukaryota; kingdom Metazoa; phylum Chordata; class Actinopteri; order Lophiiformes; family Antennariidae; genus Antennarius; species Antennarius maculatus. The sequence continues at coordinate 18,086,693 of CM023615.1, forward strand.
AGGCAGGTTTAAAGGTTCTCTGTGAGGGGATGAGCACCGGTTCCACCAGGTCCAGGTTCCACCAGGTTCCATCAGGTTCAGGTTCCACCAGGTTCAGGTTCCATCAGGTTCAAGTTCCACCAGGTTCCATCAGGTCCCACCAGGTTCAGGTTCCACCAGGTTCCATCAGGTTCTATCAGGTTCCACTAGGTTCAGGTTCAGGTTCCACCAGGTTCCATCAGGTCCCACCAGGTTCAGGTTCCACCAGGTTCCATCAGGTTCTATCAGGTTCCACTAGGTTCAGGTTCAGGTTCCACCAGCTTCCATCAGGTTCCACCAAGTTCAGGTTCCACCAGGTTCAGCTTCCACCAGGTGCTATACCAGACCCCTCTTATGATCATCAGGAGAGAGGAGTTCAGATGAGATGAGCCTCAGCTAGCAATAGCAAGCTAACGGCGCCGCAGGTTTCCAAGAGCTTCAGGACGCTGCTGGAACGCTGCTGGAGTATTACCAGACTAAACCTGGACAATCTGGACCAGGTTTAGTCCGGGTTATGGTTTTAGTTCAGGTTCGGGCTCTGGTTCTGCTGATGGACTCAACTGGACCTTTGAACAGTGAAACGGGACTGAAACTCGGATGAAGTGACTCCGGACACCAGTAACAGGCTAGCTGCGGCTAACAGGCTAGTTTCAGCTAACAGGCCAGTTTCAGCTAACAGTCTAGCGTCAGTTTAGCGCATCACTACTGCGCATGCGTGAGCCTATGCTCGTTGACTGGCTGCTGATGCGGGTGACGGATCGATACAGTGAGCATCGATCACCAATCAACTGGGGGTCCATCTGTTCGATCACCGGCGGTTCGGTTCTCTCAATCCGCCCTGAACGCTCGGAGTCCCCCGGTAAACACCGGAAACACACCGGTTCGCTGGACCGGAGCGCCGCGGAGAGTTCCACAAAGTTTGGCGGGTCGTGAAACGTCCGGTACCCGCTGGAGTGCCCGCTGCTCCGGTCGGTGTGTGTTGTCGCCGGCAGCTGCTGGACCCGGGACCGGGACCGGCGGGGCGGCAGACGAGCCCGCTCCGTGGCAGCTAATGCTAATGCTAGCTCCGCTAACGGCGGAAACGGACGCGCGCGACAGCATCCAGTCCGACGTTGGTTAACAAACTTGAACGTCCTCTCCACACACACAAACACACCCAAGAGCAGCGGGGTGAGCCCCCCCAGAGACGCCACACGGCGCTGCTCTCTGACCGAGCCCCGGGAGGCCTCTCTTCCGCCGGCAGCTCGCCTGCTGCCGCTGCCGCCTCACACTCACCCGCGTCGAGCTGATGTCCATCATCACCTCCTGGAAGGCGGCCGTCTCCTCGGCCTGGCGCTGGGTGTGCAGCGCGATCTTCTCGCTGAACTTTCTGGGGTTGGAGGCCCCGGAGCCCGAGGCGGGGCCGGGGCCGGGGCCGGGGCCACAGCCGCCTGTTCCCGTCGCAGACATCTTCACGGAGCGGAGCGGACGGGACGCCGTGACGTAGTGGAACGACTGGGATCAGAGAGCGCCGCGGAGGAGAGGTCGCACTCTGCGGGGATTCTGGAGCGCTGGCCCCCCAGAGCGACGGAACCTTCAGACACGAAAATACAATTTACTGCAACCGGAGTTCATTTAAAACAAACAGCAGGACCAGCACAGAAACGTTTATCCAAGGGTTTCTAAGAACCTTAATTTCCTTTAGTGAACAACAACTGAACTGGACCGGAACCAGGCGCGTAACAAATCATTGATCATCAATACAACAGATTTATCACATTTGAATTGACTCATATCGATCCAAAACACAAAGCTGTTCCAGGGTTATAAACCGAAACTTGATCTCCGAGTTAGGGTGATACCGTGTGTGTGTGTGTGCGCGCGTGTGTGTATCTGGTGCGTGTGTGGTTGTGTCTGGTGTTACTGTATATGGTGTGTGTGTGTGTGTGTGTGTGTGTGTGTGTGTGTGCACGCGCGGATCTCGGATCCCATAACTACTCCAGAGGTGTGAGATCACCTCCCGGTCACTGCCGAGGCGCCCTTGAGCAAGGCGCCGTCCACGCTACCAGCTGCTCAACTGGGCGCAACACAGCCTCCCCCGTACTGATTGCATGCCCACAGGCTCTTATTACATTGTGTGTTTGTTTCAGGGGCCTGTACACAACGTATGTGTACACAACACATGTGTGCGCATGTCCAACATCTCTCTGTATGCTGTGAGTGTAAAGGTAATTTTTCCTTGCGGCATTAATAAAGTAAGTTTTAAGGTTTTTTTGACGACCAGGAGCCGAGCTGTTAACGCCCACTCAGTTATTTCAATCGACAGAGTGAGACCTCTTACCAATACCGACGATCTTGGATTGATGCAACAATGTAGCAGCGCGCCTCCTGCAGGCGAATTCCCGCCACTCCACCCTAAAGAGCAGAGACTACGACTCCATCCTGTGCTGCTGCTGGGGTCCAGGTTCAGGTGGGGTCACCTGCTGCACGCGCGAGAAGGTCAGAGGTCATGGACCGTGAACCAGTGCTAGTTTCTGACCAACCCTCCAGCATTCACATTGATTATCGGATGTGATTAAAGAACCAGAGGTACCTGATGTAGTTCTTCAGTACCTGATGTAGTTTGAGTACCTAATGTAGTTCAGTACCTGAGGTAGTTTAGTACCTGATGTAGTTTAGTACCTGATGTAGTTTGAGTACCTGATGTAGTTCAGTACCTGATGTAGTTTAGTAACTGAGGTAGTTTAAATCCATGATGCTACTGCTTACATAAGAGTTTTTTGCAGAAACTTTGTTTACTGGGGCAGAAAATGTTTTAATTCTTACATTAGAATTTAAAATCCAGAATCAAATGAATTTGACTCTACAATAAAAACAAAATCTTCAAAGATATTTTATGTGCATCATCAAAGTGACACAGAATGTTTCACAGATTCATCTCAGTATGGACCAATCAGAGACGTCCTTGTGTCATCTCCACACGGATCCCCCCTCATGGGGTCCTGGACCCCCGTCACAGCGAGGTGAATGACGCCCAGAATAAATCACAGTGGAGATAAAAGCTTTCGGTCGCCAGCGACATAAGGCTCGCTGTGGGAGCCTTCTGAGAAGCTGGTCATGGCAAACATCAAGGACTCCATAGACATAAGGTGGAACCCCACCAATGTGCCCACAGGAGGAACCTGTAGGAGGAACCTGTAGGCATGTTGGTGGTTTTAACAGGTGGTGGCCCCAGGATGCAGCCCAGGTTCTCCAGGACTGCTTCTAGCACACAGACTGGTAGATGTTCAGGGAGGCAGCCACACAGGGGGGAGAGGTGAACCTGGAAGGTTCTAAAACGTAAGGGGGCCCCCCCAGAGAAACAAGGCGGCATCCCCCCCTTCACCAGAGAAACAACTTCCTGTCAGAAACGTTTCCCGCCAGACGACAAATCCTTTTCTGATACCCCCGGAGGAGAAAGGCTGGATCCTCAGGGGCTGGACCGTCAGGGGCCGGATCCTTAGGGTGTCGGATCCTCAGGGGCCGGACCGTCAGGGGCCATGATCCTCAAGGGCCGGATCCTCAGGGGCCGGACCGTCGGGGGCCAGAACCTCAGGGGCCAGATCCTCAGGGGCCGGACCGTCAGGAGCCGGATCCTCAGGGACCTGTTGGACCCGGCTGATGCAAATCCAAATGGAAGAACCGTCACATGACGTGTTTCCATCATTTAATATTTGTCTTGTTGTTACAAATGGAGTCAAAATGATTTCACGACAAACTTTTAATCGGCACTTCAAGAAGCGTATTCAGGAAGCATGTTCAGGAAGCGTGTTGGATGCGTGACAAGTGTTGATCAGCTGATTAATATTAGATTCTGTTCGTAAACGCAGCCCATGATGAACGTCGGACAAGCTGTGATCCGCTTGGGAGTCGTTACCGAGACTCGCCAGCAGATGGCAGCACTGGCCTGAGCTCTGGCCTCAAATTATCAAATTACTAAAAAAAAATACTGGCAAGCTTATGGTGTTTGGAGGATCTTGATCACACCAATAATCACTGATCAATCATCTGTGTTGCCAGTGTTTGCAGCCCTGGTCTGATTGGTCACACTGCTTCAGTGCAATAAAACGATGTCTGGAAAGAGGAAGTCTTCCTGTTTCCACGGTTACATGCGGAGGAAGAGCACTGCAGTGACCACGGCGAAGCCCAGCAGCAGCATGGCCACCTTGAGGATGCGGTTCCTGGAGGAGCTGAGCTCCTGCGGCAGGATCTCCATAAAGGTGACATAGATGAAGGTCCCTGTGGCCAGCCCCTCCAGGGTGGAGCGGGCCAGCTGATGTTGGGGGGGCTCCCTGGCCTTGCTGAGCACCACGCCCATGCCGATGCCCAGCGGGGACATGGCGGTGAACAGCAGCAGGCAACCAGCCACCACTGAGCGCCGCAGCTGGCCCTGACACAGCGTGAAGACCAGGCTGAAGGACACCATGCTCTTGTGGATCATGAGGGCCGGGCATATTTCCAGAACTTGCGCCCCGTCCTGCAGGAGCCCCACCGCCAGGCCCTGGAACACCGAGTGCAGCGACAGCGAGAAGACCAAGATGAAGGCTCGCAGCGCCGACTGGGAGCGGACGCCATCACTGTCGTCTGGGCCTCGACGCCGGCGGGAGGGACGCTGGGCGATCCTGTCCCCTTCCTGGATGCTGGAGTCCAGCAGCAGAGACCGGCGCTCCTCCACTGGTGACGCCGACTGGTCTCTGAACGTCAAGACCATCTGCTCCAGGACCAGAACCAGGAAGAACCCCATGGCCAGGATGAATTCAGGCAGAGGGAAGTGGAGCTGCAGGGACAGAACAGAAGAGGACTCAGGACCTAAAGCCAGCAGAGACACCAACAGGGGGCGCTGGGCACCCGATCTGAACCCACGCTGGGTCTGCACCCATGCTGGGTCTGAACCCGGAAGTCCCTTAAATCCTAGAACTTCAGTTTCTCTGTCGGTTGAAATGGGCCAGCAGAGCGGATCGGCTCGTGAGCGGCTAATCACACTAGCAAAAAGGCTGAGCTAACGTCACATCAATGACAAACATACAGTTACCTCCAACAGCAACAGCTTTATTACATGATGTCATGATGATGTCATCATGATGTCAGAGAGAGCCAGTGTCCCTTTTAAAGATTTGATATTAATGTAGGTTAAAAGATAGCACAGCTGCAGACATGCTAATGTTAGCTGCAACATGCTACTGTTAGCTGCAACATGCTAGCGTTAGCTGCAGACATTCAGCTCTCAGGCACATCTTCTTGCATCTTAGACAGTGTGTTTCCTCAGATGTTCCCTCAGATGGTTCCTCAGGTGTTCCCTCAGATGGTTCCTCAGGTGTTCCCTCAGATGGTTCCTCAGGTGTTCCCTCAGGTCTTTCCTCAGGTGTTTCTTCAGCTGTTTCCTCAGGTGTTTCCTCAGGTCCCTGAAGTGTTGCTCTTCAGGTGTAGTTAAATACACCTGACCCGTCAGCTCCCATTGGTCGCTGGTGAGAGCAGGAGAGGATCTGCTGGAAGCAGCTGGAGGCTAATGTAACACTAATTTATGCTAATCTAATGCCAATCTAACGCTTATGTAATGCTAATCCAATGCTGTCTGTGCTATCACGTTAAACAGCCCCTCCCTCCATACACCTTTTTGGATAGCTCAGTGACCTCCAGCTGTCCAAAAATGATCTGAGCTCATTCCACCGACTCAAAAACAAGAATTCCTGAATGCTACAAGCAGCTGTGCTAAAGGGGAGAAACAAGCAATGATGATGTCACCACTCTACAGATAATGTCACTACTCTTTTACTTTGACATCCTGGACACAAAAAAGCAAAGCAGAGCACCATCAGAGGAGGTCCTTAAACACACCACAGAATAAGCACCTTGTCTATTTCCTGCTGTCATTTAGCTTCCTGATGCTACGCTAACGGTCCACAAGTGCTTACTGGGATTCCTGCGGCGCTGAAGGCCTGGTTGATGCCCCCCAGGTAGTCTGGCAGCAGGCCCAGCAGACACGTTGCCATGAGAACTCCCCTAGCGAAGCAGCCGGTCAGACTGAGCATCCTGTGCCGCGCGCCTGTGAGACAAACACCTGGGATGAGCCGACACCCTGCAGCACCTGGGCGGCGTGTGAATCAGGCTTACCTGGATCCAGGCAGCGTGATCCCGCCCCCCGGACCACGCATAGGGTGGCCAATCCGAAGAGCAGCGTGACGCACAGCAGGACGACCAGCGCTCCCAGTTTGATCTCCAGGGCGGGGATGTGGGCGGGGTGGACCTGCAGCGCAGCCGACGCCGCCCCAGGAGGAAGGAGGACAGAGGAGGAGACCCTCCCATCGACAAACATCTTCAGCCCGCTGCACCTCCGTCAGCTTCAGCAAACCGCCGCCATGTTGGATTCACAGCCTGGGGGCAAGAAAAGAAAACAGTCAAACCCCGAGGTGCTGGGTGCGGGGCTTAATGACCCTTCTTCTCTCTAACCGCGACCCAATCAAAGATGGCGGCAGGTGGGTCGAAATGACCAGATCCCAGTCAGACAAACCCTAACTTTAACCTCCAACCCTAACACTAACCCCTGACCCCTATCCCCTGACCCCTAACCCTTAACCATAACCTCTGACCCTTGACCCCTAACCACTAACCCCATCACTTCCACTCAAATTTATTTCCAGTTAATGACAAATACTTTCAAGCAGTACGTTTAAAAGACCATGGGACAAAATTCCAACCAATCACAGCACACTGGGCCCTCATCAATTAATCAAACAATCAATCAATCAATTGGTCAATCAATTAATAAACTTGAGTCCCTTAGCAGACAGCCAATCACACTCAGTGCAGCGCTTCACAGTGGCCAGTGGCCCCCCAGGTGTCACTCGGGCTCCTCGGGGCCCCTCCTGGACACAGGTTTTACCTTCAAGAGAATCAAACTGTCCTCCTGTCAGCTGATCGAACAGAACCGGGACCGTTTGGACCTTCTTACCAGATAAACATGTGACATCTGAGGTGTGACGTCATTGGCTGTTGGGTGAACACAGAAATGAAACCTCAGTCAGTCGTTTCAGAACATCCAATCAGATTCACTGCTGCTGTCACCAGAACCAGAACCAGATCCAGATGAAGAACCAGAACCAGATCCAGATGTAGAACCAGAACCAGAGGAACAACCAGAACCAGAACCAGAGGAACAACCAGAGGAAGAACCAGAACCAGAGGAAGAACCAGAACCAGATCCAAAATGCAGAGCCAGAACCAGTTCCAGAATCAGAGGAAGAACCAGATCTAGAACCAGAACCAGACGTAGAACCAGATCCAGAACCAGGACCGGACGCTACCTGAGCTCAGGTGTGTTGCCACGGGGGACTGAGACTCTGATTTAGAACATTTTGAACATTCAGATGAAAAACTTTCTTTGACTAATTCTATGATTTTGTTATTTATTTTTTATTACAACATTCTTCATCACCTTCATCAACAGCATTCGAAAGGGCTGTCCCGAACCCAGAATCACACCACATCATCATCATCATCATCATCACCACATGAAACTTCACGTCTCAGAAACCGCCCCCCCCCGACGGAACGACACCACAACCCAGGAAGTCGCGCCACACGTGACCAACTTTCGGAAACTTTTCGTCAAACTTTCTGTTTTCCACCCAGTACCGGCGTGGTTCGTACCTGAATCCGGATCCAGCTGTTCAGACTCCTCATGGAACCAGGTTCTGGTCTCCAGTCATATCCGGATCCGCTCCGGGCGGCTTTAGGATGATGCTATCCGGGAAATGGTGACTCAGTTCCCATCAGCTGATCCAAGTTCTAACTGAGCTGACGCGAGCACATTGCAACATCCGCGCTTCCTGTTTTCAAAATAAAAGCCCGTGACGTCATGAACGGGGGAATTTTAGTAAAACAGGGAGCCACGGAGAAATACTGCTACTATTTCTAGTACTACTAGTACTTTTACTACTAGTACTACGAGTGCTAGTAGTAATAGTACTAACAGTAATAGTACTAGTAGTAATAGTAGTGGTACTGCTACTAGTGCTAGTAGTAGTAGTAGTAGTAGTAGTAATATTACATCCCGCCTCAAAGCGGTGATGTATTGTAATTGTCAGTGTCAGTGTATTGTTATGTTATTGATGAAAAGTTTCAAAACTCATTATCAGGTTCAGTACTCTTTACTGCCATGTTAGATCTCACGTACGTTCGTTACAGCAGCCGTAAATCATACCACACGGCCTCACTTTACGACAGTTACTGATACAAGTGTGACCTCTACCCTGAAAGGTCAAAGCTATGCACTAGTCAGGAAGTACTTTCAGGTACCCTGACCTACCCTTAGCGGGATGTTTCACTCTCTGACTGCCTTGGTTCTTGTTAGTATTAGCATTATTCATATTAGTATTATCAGTTTTAGTATTATTAGTATTAGTATTATTAGTATTAGTATTATTAGTATTAGTCTTATTAGTATTACTATTATTAGTATCAGTATTAGTAGAATTAGTATTAGTAGTATTAGTAGCATTAGTATAAGTATTATTAGCAGGGCTTTGAACCGGTTCATGGAACGAAAACGAAAACTGGAAACTTTTGGTATTTTAGCAGGAACGAAAACGAAACCGAAAACTTTATATGTTTTAACAGAATCGGAACAGAAATTAATTATAAACCGGTTAATACCTTTTTTTTTTTTGTTCTTGAAAAAAATATTTGACCTCATGTTTCACTTCCTGTCATTCACTCGACGCGGAATGAGAGCGGAGAGAAGTAGCGGCTATCAGCAACAGTTAGGAAAAGGTCAGTCTCCCAGTCACAATTTAATCATAACAGGTAAACACTGCAGTATATCAATCTTAAAAATGTATGATTTAGACATTAACTCATTGGCTGCAGTCATTTTCAGAGCAGTGTGTTCCCGTACTGCCAGCGCTTTGTAGCAATATTGAGCTATGGGAGAAACACAACGAAGATCTGTTGTTCAGCAATAAATGACATGGTGGAAGTTATTCTTGTCTTACTTCATGTAGTGTCTAAGTAGGAGGCATAAGCCTTAACTACAGTGATATAACTGTCATAAAGCAGTGGTGTAGTGCTGTGGTACTGTTTACTGTAAGGTAGGGGCATATCTATAATTAGTCTATAGTGTATAGTCTACATAATAATAATAGCTAATATGTAATAGTCCATAGTATATAAACTAATTGCTTTAGTTGCCAGTTTAAAAGTCCTTAATTTACCGTATTTTGCGCACCATTCGGCTCATTGTATAAAGAGGCACAATCTCAATAACGGTGTTTATTTCTGTACTTTTACACACGGCGCACCTTATTGTTCGGTGCATGCTAGCTAACGGAAGCAAAAAGCTGACTGTGGTTGAACTGTGTTGTTCTACGTATTTAAATTTCAAAAAATACACCAACATCATTTTTTAAATATGTTTTTATTTCTTTATTTTTTGATAAATCTGTGCTAAATCCTTCGAAGTCCTCATCTTCGGTCTGCATTGAATAGTTCGGTGATTTCACTATCGCTGACCGTCACGTTTCCGGGTGGCTGTCCGGTAATGATGCCGGCTTTAGCGAAACATCAGACAAAAGTCGAAGCAGACACGTTCGTCCAGGATCCGCAATCCACGCACATGGGGGTGTAACTCACTCGGCACTGCCTCCAGTCCTGGTAAACGTGTGTTCACGTCTCTCATCCATCACTCCTCAATGCCCGCAGCTTAACTTTAAAGGCTCTGTTTACACCGATGTCCAGCGGTTGGAGTTCTTTCGTTAATCCTCCCAGGATGATGGCAAGCTCCGAATTCAGCCGCTTGACGTGGTTTTTGACAGAAGTGGTGGTGTGGGCGTACATGGAGTCACAGATCAAGAGAGATGGCGAAGAGTGAAAAAAGCCCCCCCGGTCTCTTTATGTGAACAACTGGAACTGGTAGCCTGGAGTTTACATGTTGCGTTGTAAGCGTGTCTCTTCGCTGACGCCATTGTCGGAGGTGTGCCGGACGTAGCCTCGCGTCATGTTCTCTGATTGGTCCATCGCTGCCGGCGTACGTAGTGACGTAATACGTCCTATGTCAGTGGACAATAGTCGATCTGGCGGATCGCTGACTAAAGTCACACAAATACATTTTTACAGATTTTGTAACTCAGTGTACACATAAGACGCTTCATGTTAAAAGGAGCAGCGTTGATTTTTGAGAAATTTTAAAGCTTTTAAGCACGTCTTATGGTGCGCAAAATACGGCAGCTACATATTTATATTTACAAGGTACATTATTAACCGGTTCAGGAACTTTATTTATTTTTTGTTCTAACCGGTTCAGGAATGTCAGTTTATGGGTGGAACGCAAAATCGGAAACGTTATAATTCCGTTTATGTTCGGTACGAACCGATTGGCAAAAAATTCTGGTTCAAAGTCCTGATTATTAGTATTATTATTATTAGTAGTAGTAGTAGTAGTAGTAGTAGTATCAGTATTAGTATTAGTATTATTAGTATTAGTATTATTAATATTACTAGTATTTGCGTCATCATTAGCGGATAAAGGAGGTTAGAATAGATTAGAAGGGTTTATAAAAGCCTCCAGGTACAGATCCCTCCTGGGGGGTGGATCTCTGAGTCTCTGTTCGCACCTGGTCTCGGACCAGTCCACTGATCAGATCCCTGAGGACGGATTCCAACACCGCACCAGGTGTGAACAGGGCCAGATCTTTTATTTTGACAGTGCCTGCCGTTTTCCTGTTCAGTTTCGTGACACTTGACCAGCGGCTCCAGGGGAGGATCCAGCTGATCCCGGAACAGTGACTGCTGCCCGCAGCGTCATGAACGGGAGGAACGGACGTGTAGTTCCTGAATGTTTCAAAAAAACTTTGGAAGGATTTCAGCAGATTCCTTATAGACTATGTTTCCAAAGACTTTACTCTATCTTGGGGAAAATGTTGTTTTCTGTTTTTACAAGTGCTCTAAGAAAGAGGAGGAGGCTTTTTTTCTTATAAATCTGTTAATAATTTTGGCTAAATTCTTTATTCACAAAAATTCAGCAACAAAAAGCCTAAATTTATTTATTTTCTAAAAGATGTTGAACAATATATACAGCTTATTGATAGCTCTGTCAACAAAAAAGCTGTAAAGACTTTAAACATATGTTCTGCTCTAGATGTTTTTTTGTAATGTAAGGTCATATGGTCATACCCCCTGGCAACTTTTTTTAAAAATATATGTTCCCTGTTTGTATTGTATACTGCTTTTTGTATACTTGACTGAATTTTCTTTAATAAATTTATTTTAAAAAAAAGAAAAAAAAAAAGTTCCTGACTGTTTCTACCGACAAACACACCGCCATGCAAACCACAGACAGATGATTAAATTCTGAAAACCCTAACCCGTAACCCTGAACCATGTTTCCTAGAATGGGTTTCCCTCAAACAGCACAGATGTTTGATGAGTTCCTGATCCTGTATCTGAAAATCCACTTCTAACATAAAATAAACTAACATTAGATTAGATTAGATCAGATTAGATCAGATTAAATCATATAATCCTTTATAGGTGCCACAGTGGGTAAATTTCCGTTCTTACGGCAGCATCAACATCATGAGGTAAAGAAACGGACATAGAAGAATCAACACTTTCCATCACAGATGACTCCCCCAGATTCAGTCTCAGGTTGACATGTGTTCAGACCCCCCCCCAGTTTAAATCTGAAGGAGGGTTAGTGACGTCTTTGCCCCCTCCTCCTGCCGGCAGGGGGCGCTGCAGCCTCCTCTGCCGACATGAAGCTCCAGAAGACCGGAGGCGCGTCGTGGACCAGAGCTGCCAGCTGGACTCGTTCTTCCGTTGAAGCGACAGAGACTCCCGGTGCTCCTGCAGCGGCGGACGGACCTCCCGGTAATGACAGTCCGGACAGTCTGAACCCGGAAGAATCCGAAGCAGACGCGGTGAGTGACGCGCGGATCCGGATGGTCGACCGGACTAAACCGGGTACTTCCTGCTGTTCCAAGTACCGGGACTGAACCGGGATTACAGGGATAGTACCGGGACTGTACCGGGATAGTACCGGGACTGTACCGTCACACAGCAGTGGAGTCACCTCACTGCTGTTACTGCAGTAACGGAACAACCACAGAGCTGCGGAACCGAACCGAATCCTGTCGAGTCTGTGACTCCCCCCATAGAGTAGCGACCGCGGAAGTACCGTCATCGAGGAGTCACACACTAAAGGAGTCAGAGTTCATTAGTAAAGGAGTCAGAGTTCATTAGTAAAGGAGTCAGAGTACTTGAGTCTCTAATTCGTAGCCTCCGGTTGGACCTGCATCCTGATTTGAGGGCGTTCATTAAGCCACGCCTCTTACATGCAGGTGTGAGTCACAGCGGACAGGAAGACGTGTGTTTGTCAGGCAGCTTCTACAAAATATCTATGAGACTCCGCTGTGAGTGGTTCCAAATGAAGCTCCACCTCCACAGAGTTGATGTCAGTGTGAGCAGAAAGAAGACGAACAAGCTAAAGAAAATCACCACAATGGTGGGGGGGTGTTCAGAGAACAGGTTGAGCAGCCTATCATGTGTGCTCCTGTGGGCGTGGCCCCACCAGGATGTCCTGTGTTTGTTCTGTTGTGTGCCTGCTGATGTGTTGCTCTTATCACGGTGCGTTCAGGGACTCCTGTGTGACATGTAGAAGTGAAAGGACTCACGACAAGGGAGGAAGGAGGGAAAGGGTCACTGCCAGCGGGGGCGTCTTGGTGGCCGAGAGGGACGGGTCAGTGTCGGTCTTGTCACTGTTGGAGTTGTGGTCAGTGTCAGTGTCGCGGTCAGTGTCAGTGTTGTGGTCAGTGTTGTTGTGGTCAGTGTCCGTGTTGTGGTCAGCAACTGCTCTGTCTTCAGGTCATGGATGCAGAAAGCGGCGAGCTGTTTCCCGGGGGCGTGGCAGTGGACAGCTTCCACCTGGACGACACCCAGCTGGGATGCTTTAGCAGCCTGGAGGAGCCCCTGCCGGACTGGGTGGTGGACCCCGACTGTGTGAGTCCTTTTTGGGCATGTGTGACGACTGGGCGAGGCTAACGTTAGCTAACGCTGCGACTGTTCCCAGGCGCTGAATGACAGCGAGCCCGAGGACGTTCTCCACGCCGTGGATCCCAACGCCGTGTTTCCCAGCGGGCCGCCTGTGGACCAATCATCTGAGAGCGACAGCGGCATCTCTGAGGATCCGGTGGTCGAGAGTCCCATCGCCATGGTGACATCGGTGACCCCCCAGCTGCCCCCAGCGACTGTCTACCAGGTGGTTTATGACCTCAGCAGCCTGGGCGGACTGAAGCCCCGCCCTTCAGCGGAGAACGTGATCTCCATCGAGCTGGGTGAGGTTCCCTCTGGGTCACCCAGCTGGGTGAGGTTCCCTGTCGGGTCACCCAGCTGGGTGAGGTTCCCTCTGGGTCACCCAGCTGGGTGAGGTTCCTGTCGGGTCACCCAGCGGGTTCCGGTGGTTCCACCGCCTCGACTGGTTGTTTTTGGGTGTAGCCAGAGAGACGCAGTGAGCGGCTAGCTAGCAGGATGAGCTAGCAGGATGAGCTAGCAGGATGCTGTTTAGTTGTCAGGTGCTGCACATGTTCTCTGGACTGTAGGAAGAACAGGATGAAGACCAGCTCAGTGGTGACTGTGATGTCATTTCCTGTCCCACACAGATGAATGGAGCTCCCAGGTGTTGTTGTCGGACTCCTGCATTGTCAACGAGCTGCCGGTCGTCCCTGCAGCTCGCCTGGATGGCGCCCCGACCGCCGCCGACCCCCCCAGCCCCGGCAGCGACCTGGTGAGTCTCTGGAAGACTAATTCTTCTTCTATGGTTACTACAGCTGTACCTGGAGGACTAACTCTCCTTCTATTGTTACTGCAGCTGTACCTGGAGGACTAACTCTTCTTCTATGATTACTTACAACTGTACCTGGAGGATTAACTCTCCTTCTATTGTTACTACAGCTGTACCTGGAGGACTAACTCTTCTTCTATGGTTACTACAGCTGTACCTGGAGGACTAACTCTTCTTCTATGGTTACTACAGCTGTACCTGGAGGACTAACTCTTCTTCTATGATTACTTACAACTGTACCTGGAGGATTAACTCTTCTTCTATTGTTACTACAGCTGTACCCGGAGCTCCAGCTGACGGACGAGGAGCAGAAGTTGCTGAGTCAGGAGGGCGTGTCTCTGCCCAGCAACCTTCCTCTCACCAAGGTGAGGCCAGTGGACGGCATGGCCCCTGAGGGCCTCGTAGATCCATAATGGCCCCTGAGGGCCCTGTAGACCGATAATGGCCCCTGAGGGCCCCGTAGACCCATAATGGCCCCTCAGGGCCCTTGTAGGCCCATAATCGGCCCTGTAGACCGATAATGGCCCCTGAGGGCCCCGTAGACCGATAATGGCCCCTGAGGACCCCGTATACCCATAATGGCCCCTGAGGGCCCGGCGCTGACTCTGGTGGTCTCCACAGGCGGAGGAGAGGATCCTGAAGAGGGTCCGGAGGAAGATCCGGAACAAGCAGTCTGCTCAGGACAGCCGACGCCGCAGGAAGGAGTACGTCGACGGGCTGGAGAGCAGGTGGGGCCCGTCCTGTGATGTCACATCCTGTGATGTCACGTCCTGTGATGTCATGGCGCTGGTGGCTTAAACAGGGAACCCTCCAGGGGCCGGTTCCTTGTGACGGCTGGAACAACGGGTAATGGTGCATGCGTGTGTGTGTGTTCTCAGGGCAGCAGCTTTCTCAGCTCAGAACAAGGAGCTTCAGAGGACAGTGGAGCAGCTGGAGAAACGAAACATGTATGAGAACATTATCTATTGATCTGACTGATGTGATTGATCTGACTGATGTGATTGATCTGACTGATGTGATGGGATGGGGCGGAGCCTTTAGATCAGGGTGTGACTTGTGCTCCTGTTGTCCTGCGGGTGTCTCCCGGGGGGGGGTCAGGTCTCTGCTGACTCAGCTGCATCGGCTCCAGTCCCTCATCAGACAGACGGCCAGCAAAGGAGCCCAGACCAGCACCTGCTTACTGGTACGGACCAGTGACATCACTAGCACCGCTGTGACATCAACCGCTGTGACATCACTAGTATCAACTAGCGCCACTGTGACATCACTAGCACCGCTGTGACATCACTATCATCCACTAGCACCACTAGCACAGCTGTGACATCACTATCATCCACTAGCACAGCTGTGACATCACTGGCGTCCCTAACTGGTCCCAGCTGGTTGGTCACCAGTCGTTGTGGGCGTGTCCTTAGGGTGCGTGGCCTCATGGTGCTCTGTGTCCTCAGATCATCCTGGTGTCTCTGGCTCTGATCATCCTGCCCAGCTTCAGCCCCTTCAGACGCAGCCAATCAGATGACGACCACAGGCCCACAGGAGGTCAGTCTGGGAGGGGGACAGGTCCTGTGAGAGCGGATCCTGTGAGGGCGGGGCTTGCAGGTCTCATGTGACCCCGTGCCGCAGCTGAAGGAATGTTGTTTGTTTAGTTCTCTCCAGAAACATCCTGACAGACTCGTCGTCGTCCCAGACGGCGTCCGATGGTGGCGAGGGTCCGGCGGTAAAATCCGACACCTCGTCACCGCCTTCTGAAGAGCCAATCCAGGACCTCCAAACCATCAACTGGGAAGGGAGGGGCCAAGATGGAAGCCAATCAGGAAACCTCTCCGCGCCTGTTACCGGTCTGAGGGCGGCGCGGGAGGCGGGGATCGATCCCGCTAAACCCGCCCACGCCGACGAGATGTAACATCACAACCAATCACAACCCAGCAGCTCCTCAGACATCCACCAATCACAAGTCCTCAAGAGCAGTGGGCATTCTGGGAAATGCCAGAGACTTGACAAAGTGAAAGAGAAAGGGCCCGACCAATCAGAGCAGGCGCCTGAAGATGTAGATGGGTGGGGGGCTATGATGAACATGCTAACATGCCATCTTTAGTGGTTTATCTGGTTAGGTTGGTGAAACTAACAGTTTTATATTAATGCTACGCTGTGCTAATGCAATGTAGCATTTCTATTTGTATAGAAAGGAATGAAATGTACTTCAAAGTGCTTTGGTGGATTCATTTTAACAATTCATCTCAAACTAGCTGTTCATGCTGACGTTGCGTTTTATCGATTTGGGAGGTTTTCAAAGACATTTTACTCAAAAATGTTGAACTTAGTGTGAAACTCAACGAGACAACAAACTAGCATACAGGCAGCTAAATTAGCTCATAAGCCACTACCTAACCAAGACATCAGCAGCCTGTGTTAGTACGGGAGAAGTTAACAGTCCGTGTACCACAAAGCAGGGCAATTTTTTCAGGAGATTTTGGCGCCAACTTGAAGCAACAGGAAGTTGTCTCAGGATGTCGTACGTGTCAGTCTGTTCTGTTAGCTGTTCTGCTAGCTGTTCTTTTGGCTGCTGCGCCGTCTATTCATTCCTCCTGGGAACGCCACTAGCTAACCTGTGTTAGCATCAGGAGCTAACGTCCTGATGGGGTTTTGCTCCTTAAATGTGAGCTAACAGATGGTTTCTATGGCTTGTCAGCTGGTGGCAGGGACTTCACGGACTTGGTGTCATGTTAGCGTTCGCATTAGCGCTAGCTGACTGACATCTGCTTCTCTGCACCTGTGGCCTTTCCCACGATGGTAGTGTGATTGTGATTGATGCCATCCAGGTGTGTTTCCAGTTCATAGCTTCAACAGCTATTGTGCTAGCCTAGCCTTAGCCTAGCAGCGCTACTGATAGCAGTAAAACCCTACTTTAGCTTTTTGTAGATAATATTGTGATTTATTTCTTTAAATCTAAAAAATACTTTCTATTTTTAAAGACAAGCTCATTCTGAATGACTCTTTGAACTTTATTTATTGTTTCCGGTGATCAGGTGACCATCTTGATCACTGATCCACAAACTGATTAATAATCCACAAACTGATCACTTATCCACAAACTGATCAGTGATCGGTTGACCGTCCCGATCACCAGGATGTGCAGTGATTGATTAGAAGGGACGTTTTTTTGATGTTTTGATCCAATAAAACGTGTTTGTACAGGAAGTGTCGTCGTTAAACGTTCATTTATTGGATGGAAGCGACTTCCTGGTGTCTCAGCAGGATGTCAAAGGATGAACCTGTCACGCCACGCCCCCCACAGCCCTTCCTATGGGTGTCCACCAGGCGTCCCCACGGGCTTCAGCCGCACACCTGTCCCTGATCCGGTCACCACCGAACCCAACCCCGCGTTAACGGGAGGCTCTAGAGGCGCGTGGGGGAACCGGGGTTCCGGTTCCAGTGGGTTCTGGTGGTCCATCACTGCTTTAACGGCGTTTCTTGATCGGTGATGAAAGGGGAACCGGAACCACACGAGTGATCTGGTATTGGTCCGGTATTGATTGGTGGTTCCTCTATTGATTATCGATCGGTGATGTTTCCTGTCTCTCCTCCGTGGGCGGATGTTGTTCATCTTGTTCTCCTCCCGCCCCCTTCGCCCCCCACCTCCCTCGCTCCGCCCCCTCACACCGACCGTTCAGCCGGTCTCCGTTCAGCCGGTCTCGTCCACCGGCAGCGGATGGATCGGACCCGGACGGAGAGCTTCAGCTCCCGCAGTTTGGCGGCAGTGACACGTGACCTGGCGGAACGGAACCACTGACCCTCAGCGGGGGCGGGGGTCTCCACGCCACGAGCTCCTCGCTCACCGGATCATCTCGGTCCACGTCGCCGCGCGCGGACGCTGACCGGACACACCTGACAGGTGAGTTTGAGTCACGCGGTGATTCAGTGGCCGCGGTCACGCGCGTTCAACTTTTCCAGCAGCTTTCATGAGTTCATGAGACATCGAAGCTGTTTGGACACTTTGGGGGCTTCAGGTGTGACGTCATTGACAGAAAGCTGCTCACGGCTCCTTCTCCGCCCAGGAGGGCACGCGTGCGGCTGCTTTTGGCGAGTTTGGTGCTCAGCCGGAAGCGATTGGTGCCGGTAAGAATTAACGGAAACTAACTCACCCTAACCCAACTAACTAACCCTAACCCTAACTAACTAACCCTGACCCAACTAACCCAACTAACTAACCCTAACCCAACTAACCCTTGGTTGGTTGGTTGATTTATTGGTTGGTTGGGTGGTTGGTTGATGGGTTGGTGGGCTGAATTATTGATTGGTTGGTTGGTTGGTGAGTTGATTAGTTGATTGGTGGGCTGATTGGTTGATGGGTTGGTTGGTTGCTTGATTGGTTGGTTGGTGGGTTGATTGGTTGAGTGATTGATTGGTTGGTGGGTTGATTAGTTGATTGGTGGGTTGATTGATTGATTGATTGATTGGTTGGTGGGTTGATTGGTGAGTTGGTTGGTTGCTTGGTTGCTGTATTGTGACGTTATCATGGAGCCTGCAGGCGGTTGTAGGTGTCGTTGTAAAGACGCCTTTGAGTTGCTTTCTTGGGGGGTCCCACATCATGGTGGGGTTGAGGGGCGGTTCCCTTGGTTCTGCTGGTTCTGCATCTGGGATGCGACACTGTATGGGGTCGGCGGGTGTGAGTGGTGACCGGTGGTTCATCATGGTGACATGTGGTTCTTCTGATGGAGCCTTCTGGGATCTGTTTCCTGTCCCACCTGGTTCCGCCTGATCACAGAGTTCATGTTACCTCCAGAAAGCAGTGCATTCTGGGATGCGCTTCAAGAAATTTGTGTATCCCAACATGACATCCCAACAGTAATAACAGGATATATGGTAGAAGCGACGCAAAGATTGAGTATAGCAAATAGATCAATATAAAAACTAAACAAACTGATAATTTAATGACTTTATAAATAACATCATAACTGTTTAAATTTTAAAAAAGGAGCAAAATTATATATTAGTTTATCAAAGTATTAAAGCCTGGTAGTCATTTAAAAAAACAGTTTAAGAAATAAATATAGATATAATAGTTTTTTTCTTCTTTTCTGTCAGTAGTTTTCTTTGCCTTAAATTCGGATTTCTCCTGTGGACACTGAACCAAGCTGACAGAACCTTCACACACATTTAGTAATATCTGTAGCAATATCTGTAGTAATATCTGTTGTAATATCTGTCAGTAATATCTGCAGCAATATTTGTAGCAATATCCTGGGCTTGTGCCAGCCATTCGCCACTTCGCCATAGGCGAAGTAAATTCCATATGGCTACAAGGTTTTTAGCCTGTGTAGCCACAGTGGCGTTCTCATTTTTAGGAAAATAAGGCTAAAACTTACAACTTTTTTGGACTCGCGAAAATCCCCGAGCGATAACATAAGAAAACAAACTTTTTCTTTCGCTAGCGCTGCTATTTCCGCCAGCGCACGCCGACGGGATCATTAAATATGCACTCGGGTCATGACCGCCTCTCATCCAATGGAAAAAAGGATTCTATTTTTACAAGCTAAATCCACAAATTGGTGTACAACAAGGCGAGGATGATCGATCAAAATCAAATAAGAAGTGTTTTGTAGTAGATTTTGTGTTAAAATCCTAATTAAACAACAAATGGTGAATGCTGAGAGGGGGTAGGAGACCGATCAGAAGGTAAATGAAAGATATTATCAATACTTTTTTGTAGTCTTAGACCTTTGATCCCTGTGACCGGCAAGAATAACCAGTGATGCATGTAAATGTGTATTCACCTCGCTTGCTATTTTTCATGCCTTTTTAAATTGAAATGAAAAATCACATTATTGAATTAAAAAAAACAACAACAACAAAAAACTAGGGCATACCAATGGTGTTGGTTGGCGGTGGTGGTCAAAGTTGAAATTTCTCCGAGTCCAAATAAAACTTATAAGTAAACATTGAATACTACCAAGAATCAAATTTATTAAAATCAAAGTGTCGAAGTCAAAGTTAAAATGTCTTCTAGTCTTAGTAAAACTTAAAAGTAAACACTGAGTAATATTTTGTATGACTGTATCTTCACTTAGTGAATGCAAGTTTTCAATTGTTGAATCTCACATTTATACCTGCATAAAGTAGGATAGAAATAAAGATAGTTAAGCTTGAACTGTTGACTTAAATGTATTTTTGTAGGTGAACTGAACAGAAGATTTTGCCCTCGGGGGGGATCCGGGAGGCCCCCTGGATCACCCCTGTGGGGGGGTCTCCCCCCCCTACACGCCCTCCAGCAACGAGCGTTGGTCGACCGCGCTGCGCAGCTGTCTTGGGCAGAGAATGTGGCTTTCGTGGCTTACTCAATTCTTTTACACTGAGCTACAGTGGCTTAGTCATACTAGCTCCTAGTGCAAGCCCAGAATATCTGTAGTAATATCTGTAGTAATATCCGTCAGTAATATCTGTAGTAATATCTGTCAGTAATATCTGCACTAATATCTGTAGCAATATCTGTCAGCAATATCTGTTGTAATATGTCAGTATTATCTGTAGCAATATCTGTCGCAATATCTGTAGTAATATCTGTCAATAATATCTGTAGTAATATCTGTCAATAATATCTGTAGTAATATCTGTCAGTAATATCTGTCAATAATATCTGTCAGTAATATCTGTCAATAATATCTGTCAGTAATATCTGTAGTAATATCAGTAATATCTTTAGTAATACCTGTCAGTAATATCTGTAGTAATATCTGTAATGATATCTGTAGTAATATGTGTAGGAGGGGGGGCATGATGGGGTTGGGGGTGACTCCATGCTTTACTCACATCTCCCTCTTTGTGTCTGCAGTGGTTCTTCATTGAGGGGTGGGGGCGCCCCGCTGGGCTCAGCATGGCCTCCTGGGTGCAGGGCGTGGCTCTCCTGCTGATCCTGCTGGTTCTGCTCCACCTGCAGGGGGTAAGAGGTCGCAGCGTGAGACGCCACCTGGGGGGTCGCCGTGAGCGCCGGGGGCGGCAGAACATCACGCTGGCCATCATTCTACCCCAGACCAACACTGCTTACCCCTGGGCGTGGCCTCGGGTTGGCCCCGCCCTGCAGAGGGCGGTCCAAAGGGTGAACGCTGACCCCGCCCTGCTACCGGACCACCGCCTGACCTACGCCTTCAAGAGCAGCGAGGACCGGGGGGGCGTGTGCTCGGAGTCGGTGGCGCCGCTGATGGCGGTGGACCTGAAGCTGGCCTTTGACCCCTGGGCCTTCATCGGGCCCGGCTGCTCTTACACCGCCTCCCCCGTGGGGCTGTTCACCACCCACTGGGATGTCCCCATGGTGACGGCTGGCGCCCCGGCAGTGGCGTTCCACGGTGGGGTGTACCCCTCTGTCACCAACACCGGCCCCACCCACAGGAAGCTGGGCCGCTTCGCGTTGCGGCTGTGCGAGCGCTTCGGCTGGCGGCGCCACGTCATGCTGATGTTCAGCGACAACAAGCTGGATGACCGGCCCTGCTACTTCGCCGTGGAGGGGCTATACACCGAGCTGAGCGCCGCCAACATCAGCCTGGAGGACCGCGTGTTCCAGGAGGCCACGCCCACTCTCAACTACGCCCACATCCTGTCCGACGTCCAGAACGATGCCCGAGGTGAGTCCGCACACGGCTACCCCCCAGGTTTGACCCCCCTGGTGTGACCCCCCGGTGTTACCCCCCCGGTGTGACTCCTCACGGTCCGACCCCCTCCGTCTGACCCGGAGGGCTAGGGTGGTGTGAGATGGTTCAGGGGAGCTTCTGCCCCCCCCTTTATGGTTGTCTCATAACGGGTGGGGGCAGCTGCTCCAGACCGTCAGGTGGTTGTTATTAGCATTGTTAGCATCTCTGACACACTGAGTCCACCCACCGGTCCCAACGGGCCAATGCAGAACCAATGCAGTCAGACCTGCCACCCCTGAATTAATTCATCTTCATGTACCGACACTGTATCCGCCATGGTGGGTCACGGGGATTCAAAATGTTATCCTGACTACTGTCATAAGTCAAAGATCAAAGCTAGTGCTCTGACCTCCTGTCATAGACCAAAGCACTAGCTTTGACCTATGGTCTTACTCAAACTGGCCTTCTCCCTCGTCTTTCTATCTTATCTGGTTCCTGATTGTACAAAAGTTTAAATTTGTCCTTGACCTAGTTTTCTCAAGGTCAAGGTTATCTCATTTTTATCCCCTTTGCTGCCTGAGTAATGTGATTTTTGTTTCATCTTTCTATCTGCAACAGTTGTGAAGATATTTGGTGGACTAACGGACGAACACACGAACACTGACATTACAAAACATCACTGCTTTGAAGAGGGACGTGATCAATGGTTAATGACTCCAGGACAGCTGTAGTCTAATAATTAATCACTGCAGACAATAAACAACTTTTATTCATTAATTAATAATCAACATCTCTGTAAACCAAATTAGTTGTTTTAGAACCAAAATCCTTTCTAATAATAAATAAATCTAATAAACCTAATTCCAGTGACTGATGAAGTTTATCTGAAATCTATTGACTTCCAATCAGTTGATCACTGCAGGAGAAATCCTTATCATTTCTCGCTCAAAGGGTGAACCATCAATAATAATAATGATAATGAACCAGTGGAGTCTGAACTGGTTTCTCTGCACCAGCCAGTCTTTCTGGGGCTGACAGAGACAATGGCCCCTGGGGGGTTCTGGACATCTGGTGGACTCTAGTTTGGTACTTAATGGCCCGCGGCCCAGTACCTAATGGCCCGCGGCCCAATACCGAGTGGCGAGCCAGGGGTTGGGGACCACTGGTCTATACAACACAAGAAGCAGGTTCTGCACTGTGCTGCTGGATGGACCAGGGCTTCTGCTGGGGGGGGGCTGCTCCGGGGGGGTGGTGGACCAGCAGAACGTCTCAGGAGACTGTACAGTCCCCGTGTGTCTGGTCCTGATGGTGATCTCCCAGTGGTGGTAACCATGGTAACAGCAGGAGGCGATGGGCGATGGTCTTGTGGTATCACGGCGTTCAGCGGGTTCCCCTGGGCTGGGTCCTAATTGGTGGACAGTCTCTGCGGGGGCGTGCTGCTAGCAGCGTTAGCTTTAGCAGGAAGTGGTTCTTGTTCCTGGAGCTGATGAGATGTTACTCACCAGCCATTGGCCAGCTGAAGAGTATGTATGTGTGTCCCCCCCCCACTGTGGATTCAGGAAGAGCACAGGGACCAATCATCTGTGAGGCTGCTTCATCACCCAACAGCACTTTCTGTTTCCTGTTCTGTGTGTGATCACAGAACCAATCAGAATCTGCAGCGTTAACAAGTCTCTGTCACTTCCCCTCATCTCCCTGTGTGAACAGAGCTGGATCCGGGTTCTGGTTCCAGTTCAGACTGGATCTGTGTTCTGGTTCCTTCCTGCAGGAGCTAAATGACTCAGCAGGTCAAAGTTCAGCAGGTCATAAGTCGTCTAAACGCTGACGATCACAGGAGCCAATAGGGACAGAGCGTCCTGACCAGAGATTAACGTTTATCTCTGGTTTGATGCTGCCGCTCCTGATAGGTCCAAAACAGCCTGTAAACCAGTCCAAACCAGCCTGTAAATCGGTCCAAACCAGCCTGACGGGTCTTCATGGAGACTGAAGATCACTGATGGAGCCACTCAGAGACAGAGAGACGGTTTCCATAGCGACCGCTGGACCCAGCAGCGCTGGGCAGCGATGCTTCTCTTCATACCCGACCGGGTGAGCAGACATTAGCCCAGCCCCTCTGCCGGTAACCCGAGCGTTTGCGGCGTTAGCGCTGACGTTAGCTCCTCGGGAAATCGCTGCAGAAACCTGAGCCGGATCGATGCATTAGCAGAACGGGCTGCGACACCCCCCCCCCCATAGAAGACAGACAGCAGAATGAAGGGACGGAAAGTCAGTCAGGGGCGGGGTCGGAGGTCAGTGTTTCTCCAGGAGGGGGGGGTCAGACAGGAGGCAGCAGGGACTTCAGGAGGCACAGGTTCAGATCCCTGATGGATTTATTCAAATGGAACCAGGGCTTATCGCCGCCTTCTGTCCAAACCAGCCTGTCAACCAGTCAGTAAACCAGTCCAAAGCCATCAGTAAAGCGGCCCAAACCAGTCTGTAAACCAGTCAGTAAACCGGTCCAGACCAGCACAAACCCTCCAGCCTCCACCAGCTTCCCTCTCTGGTTCCCACGGGGGCACTAAACTGCCGGCAGGACATTCATTAACAGAGGTCAGGAACCTGCACCCTTATATGGCAGCGGCAGTCGGCCTATCAGATCCTCAGGTATTTCCTGCCAAACACTCAGGCTAATTTTACCCAAAGTCTGCCGTTTGTCTCGTTAATCCAACGTGAATCCAGTCCCGAGCGGTGAGGAGGTTTAAACAGCCATTAAAACCACTGGTCCTAACCCTAAACCACTGGTCCTGACCCTAAACCACTGGTCCTAACTCTAACCCTAAACCACCTAGTAGTCCACTGAGTTCACTATGGACACTGGACAGGTGTGAACTGGTGTGGACAAGTGTGAACTGGTGTAAACTGATGTGGACACATGTGAACTGGTGTGTTGAGTTGGGGTTGAACCTGTTTTCTGTGTTTCTAATTGGATTACATTTATTTTGTGCTTCTAAATTCTTGTTTGAGGCTCTGGTTCCTCCTCTGGTTCCTCCTCTGGTTCCTCCTCTGGTTCCTCCTCTGGCTCCTCCTCTGGTTCTTCCTCTGGTTCCTCTTCTGATTCCTCCTCTGGTTCCTCCTCTGGTTCTTCTTCTGGTTCCTCCTCTGGTTCCTCCTCTGGCTCCTCCTCTGGTTCTTCCTCTGGTTCCTCTTCTGATTCCTCCTCTGGTTCCTCTTCTGGTTTCTCCTCAGGTTCCTCCCCTCCTATGGTTCTTGTTCATAGTTGCTAGCAGCAGTTAGCTGTTAGCGTTAGTGTGGACTCAGGATGTTGAACTCGTGTCCAGAGCCAGGTTTGGTTTTTAGTTAAGGTCTGCTGTAATGCTGGAGCTGGTGGTCTCATTGGGCCGTTCTCCGGGTTCTCCTTGTCCTCCTGGTTCTCCTCGTCCTCCTGGTTCTCCTTGTTCTCCTTGTCCTCCTGGTTCTCCTCCTCCTCCTGGTTCTCCTGCTTCTCCTGGTCAGGCCACCGGTGCCAGCTGGACTTGAGCACAGGTGGAAGCGACTCAGCAGAGCCTGAAGGCAGGAACGTTCTTGACTTCCATAGTTGGTAACGCTCTCCTACTCCGTTAATGCATGCATGGCAAAGGAACAGAGGCCTGGACCGCCCCATGGAACTCTGGGTAAACACTGGAGGCTGAGCTGACAAACCAGATTGGACACAGCTGAGTAACGTCAGCGTCTTCCTCCAGACAGCATCTCCACATTTAGACAAGTGAAAGCCCAGCCGGGCGTTCAGACGGGGCAGAGACCAAACCTTCTGGTCTGGGTTCAGCCCCTCCTCCTACGGGCGGTACACCCGGAACGGGTTGTTCTCATCGGGGTTCAGCCCCCGCCTCCTGCAGATGAACACGTGTGGTGGGCGGTTCCTCTGGGTTCTGGTCACGTGTTGTGGGCAGTTCCTCAGGGTCTTTGATGCTGTTTCTGAGTGAAGATCAGACTGATATGGAGTTTATTACTGTTTTATTAAAATGGAGTTTATTGCTGTTTTATTAACATGGAGTTTATTACTGTTTTGTAAACATGGAGTTTATTACTGTTTTATAAACGTGAAGTTTAAAGGCTTCTATGAACAGTGAATATATAACATCTCGTTATCTTTAGTTTTACATTTCCTTGGGCACTTTTTCAATTTATATACTAGGGTATTTACACAAGTATTTTCTGGAGTATGTTCTGGGGTATTTTCTCAGGTATTTTCTGGGGTATTTTCTCGGGAATTTTCTGGGGTATTTAGTCGGATATTTTCTGGGGTATGTTCTTGGGTATTTACTTGGGTATTTTCTGGGGTATTTTCTGGGGTATTTTCTGGGGTATTTACTCGGGTATTTTCTCGGGGATGTCGTGCCAGTTTTCCTGAACCTATTGATCCTGAACGGAGTGCCGATGCTTCTGCTGCAGTGAGCCGTCGTGCTCTAGAGCAGCAACAGAGGAAGTGTGTGTGTGTGTGTGTGTGTGTGTGTGGCCGGTCTGGTGTAATGAGGCCATTAACATTAAATCATGGAGCACAGGGTGTCGGAGATGGGCAGTAACGCATCCATCCATTATCCATCCATTGTCCATCTATCCATACATACATTGTCCATCCATCCATCCATTATCCATCCATCCATCATCCATCCATCCATCATCCATCCATCATCCAACCTGTGCTGATGGTTTTCAGCATCACTGTTCTAAACACAAACGGCTCCATGACCTTTTCAGAACATCTCATGTATTATTTTCATCATGGACTTTGGGGCGGAGACTAAACCATGAATATTTTACAGCTGCTGCTCAAGTCTTCATGATGCATTGAATTTAACATCAGATACACGTCAGAAAACATGTATTATCACCAGGTCCCAGTGCCAAGGGTCAAATGATCGGCTCTCGTCCAACCAGGTCATGACTGACCCGAGTCCAAGTCTGACCTGACGCTAATGCTAACACTAACCCTAATGCTAACCCTAACAGTAAGACTAACACTAACAGTAACCCTAATGCTAACCCTACCGTTAACCTTAACCCTAACACTAATCCTAACGCTAACACTGACCTTAACACTAAAACTAACACTACCACTAACCCTAATGCTAACACTAAAGCTAACCCCAACGTTAACCTTAACCCTAACACTAACCCTAATGCTCACACTGACATTAACACTGACACTAGCCCTAATGCTAACATTAATGTTAACGCTAACCCTAATGCTAACCCTAACACTAACCCGTATGCTAACCCTACCGTTAACCTTAGCCCTAACACTAATCCTAACGTTAACCTTAACCCTAACACTAACCCTAATGCTAACGCTAACTTAATGTTAACACACTAATGCTAACACCTCTTGGTTGTTCTGTCCAGTTACTCAAAGCTGTGAAGCGTGTAAATTGGTCAGAAACCACACGATGATGATGACCTTCATCCCTGCTGGGGGCGGGACTCTTGTCTCCATCAGAAAAGCTTTTAGCATAGGTGCTTCCTGTAGTTCCACTTCCTGCCCAGAGGTCATTAAACCTGAAACAATAGAGGCGCGGGGGGGTGGGGGCGGGGCCACGTCCTTGTCTGGCCTCTCAGAGGTCAAAGGTCACGACAATCAATACCTGAACCACCGCTGGAGG
Organism: Antennarius maculatus; assembly: GCA_013358685.1. Taxonomy (NCBI): domain Eukaryota; kingdom Metazoa; phylum Chordata; class Actinopteri; order Lophiiformes; family Antennariidae; genus Antennarius; species Antennarius maculatus. Next base: position 18,113,818 of record CM023615.1, read on the forward strand.
AGGAACGAGTCAAACATCCATTCAGTGTGGAGCTGATCCATGAGTCAGCCTCAAACACACACACACACACACACACACACACACACACACACACACACACACACACACACACACACACACACACCCACCCGTCCATGTCCTGACAGATGAGTCAGTGATCAGCTTCTCTCGCCTCCAGCTGCTGAGTCATCGTATTGATTACTTCCTGCCTCCGGTGCGGGTCTCCACACACACTCACACACGCACACACACACATGGGCGTGGCTCAGTGGTAAATCCTTACTGCTCTGTTCTTCCTGATTTCCTGTCAGGCGGTGGCTTTAGTCACATGACCACCACTGACTTCCCGCGTCATGCTAATGCACACGCAGCATACTGTGACCCCTGACCTCCCGTCTCCCCCTCAGTGATGTTCGTGTGCTGCTCGCCAGACGTCTTCAGGAAGCTGATGGTTGAGTTCCGGCGGGCCGACCTGCCCCATGAGCAATACGTGTTCCTCTACCTGGACGTGTTCGCTGCCAGCCTGCAAGAGCCTCGCCCCCCCTGGGCCCGCGGTGACCAGCACGACGCCCTCGCCAGGGAGGCCTTCCAGGTGAGTCAGGGCCCCCACAGGTGAGGTGTGGGTGTGTGTGTGTCTCTGTGTGTGTATGTGTCTGTGTGTGTGTGACTCTGGTGGAGCGTCCAATCAGAACACGGTATGTGTTTCAGAGTGTGAAAATCCTGACGTACCGTGAGCCCCAGAACCCCGAGTACCCTGAGTTTGTGTCGAGGCTGAAGAGGGACGCCTGGGCGGAGTTTAACTACACCCTGGAGGACTCACTGGTGAGGGGCTTTTGTGGGGTGGGGTGTGTGTGCAGTGAGGTGTGTGTGCAGTGGGGTGTGTGTGCAGTAAGGTGTATGTGCAGTGGGGGGTTGTGCAGTGGGGTGTGTGTGCAGTGGGGTGGGTGGGTGTGCAATGGGGGGGTGTGTATCGTTAGTCACGCTGACAGCACAGCGTTAGCGACATGCTAATAAAACACATTATGCTAATGTGTGGTCGGAGCTGTCACAGCTGTCAGGTGACTCCACCAGTCCAGGGTACAGGAGCTATTTCACACACACACAAACACACACACACTCGCTGTTGATGCGATTAAACTGTCTGAAAATAAATAAGTGATCTTATTGAATTGACAATGTCATTCGCGTAAAGCAGGACTGGAGGCAGAGCCTGTTGCACAGCCAGAGGGTTGATGATGCTGAGCATTTAGAAGGAAGCTGGAAAGGGGCTGGTTGCCATGGCGTCCACACTGCTGTGAGGTGTTCTGTTTAGGTGGGGCGACTGGACCCGCGTGGAGCCGGTCCAAACGTCCCAGCCCGTCTGGCAGTGCTTCCTCGTCGACGGCAGAAACATCTTCCTGATACTGGAGGCTCTGCTCTGGTTCCCATGACGGCGCTCTTTGACCCCTTGCCATGGCAACAGGAGTGCCTGAGGATGCAGCCAGAAGCTCTGATGGAGTTCTGTGTTCAAGTCCAGTTTCTGTTCAGGAGAAGGCTGGAGGTCTGCTGGGTTACCTGTAACATGACGGGCGTTACCTCTAACGCGACGGGCGTTACCTGTAACACGACGGGCGTGACCTCTAACGCAACAGGCGTTACCTGTAACACGACGGGCGTTACCTGTAACACGACGGGCGTTACCTGTAACGCGACGGGCGTTACCTGTGCCACGACGGGCAGTACCTGTGCCACGATGGGCAGTACCTGTGTCACGATGGGCGTTATAGGTAACACAACAGGCCTTACCTGTAATGCGATGGGCGTTGATCATCAATGCAATGGGCGTTACATGTAACACGAGGGGCGTTACCTGCAGCATGAGGGATGTTACCTGTAACGCGACAGGCGTTATCTGTAACATGACGGGCATTACATGTAATGCGATGGCCGTTACTGTAACGCGACGGGTGTTAAATGTAACGCAATGGGCATTACCTGTAACACGACGGGCGTTACCTGTAACATGAGGGGCGTTACCTGTAATGCGACGTGCGTTACCTGTAACATGAGGGGCGTTACCTGTAATGCAACGTGCGTTACCTGTAACATGAGGGGCATTACCTGTAACGCGACGGGTGTTACCTGTAACACGACAGGCGTAACTTAAGGGGCGTTACCTGTGACAGTTTAGTAGAGCGTGGTCTGCTGGCGGTGACACCTCTCAGTGGTTGTTAAACGATGAACATCGGTGGTTGGATCCTGGAGGGTCGTCCCGTCTGTCCAATAGGTCTTTCTGTCATGTCTGAGATTCCTCTTTTTTTGTGGGGCCCCCCAGGGTTCTGTTCTTTCAGGTGTGCGTAACCATAGCAACCATTGCGGCTGTTTTCACCGTGACCTGTCAGGAAGCGACTTGCGTCTTGTCCTGTCTTGCAGATGAACATCATAGCGGGAGGATTTTACGATGGCTTGATGCTCTACGCTCACGCCCTCAACGAGACCCTGTCACCGTCCAGCGGGCGGCCCCCCGGCAGCGTGGTCACCAGGCGGATGTGGAACCGCACCTTTTACGGTTGGTGCTAATCCAGCGTTTCACAGTGATCCGTGTTGTTTAGGGCGTCAACCTCAGGTCTGCAGAAACAGGAAGTTAGCGAAACCGCACGGCGTTTAGGAGCAGACTCCTCCTCCACACACCTCACGCTGTGTGTGTGTGTGTGTGTGTGTGTGTGTGTGTGTGTGTGTGTGTGTGTGTGTGTGTGTGTGTGTGTGTGTGTGTGTGTGTGTGTGTGTGTGTGTGTGTGTGTGTCATGCAGGCGCCGGTAGCTTCTGGATGGAATTTATCAGAGTTGATCATCAAACACTAAAAGTGAACACAGGTTTACCTCGGTTTGGAGTCATGTTTGTCTGCAGCTGCTGTTAGCATGTCTGCAGCTGCATACATGCTAACAGCAGCTGCAGAGGGGTCTGAATGCTCGCGGTAGAGTGTGATTGGTCGGCTGAGTTCTGCAGTGGATTGGGTTCCTGGTGGGACTGGGGGTCCTCAGTGTTCTACTTGAGGGTTTCCAGTCTGTCAGCTCTGATTGGTCTAGCCTGCAGGTCTGTGGCTGGTTAGACGCGGTTCTCCTTCGTGATCTGTTTGTCTTCACCGACAGCCGCCCGCTGTACAGGAGGTGATGTCATGGAGAAGAAAGAGGCCGGCTGAAGGCCTCATTCATCATCGCTGGGCTCATAAAGCAAACCAGATGATAGCAGCTGGGGGGGGGGTCCCTCCTGATACCGCTACGCTAATGTGACATCACTCCCCCTCTGGTTCTTTCTTTAAGCTCAACAATCAGAGCTGGGGGGCGGTGGGGGAGTCGTATCAGCCCACGTGTTTCCTTCACTCCTCTGCCAGCTTTGCTGTTACCTTTGACCCCAGCTCCTCAACACTCAACATCACTTCCTTCAGTACCTGAACGCTGTCCAAGGTTGACGTGTGGCAGCCAATCAGAGGCCTCTGGGGTCTGCAGAATGGTCCACGCCGTTCTGATGAGATCCAGAACCGTGTGCTCCTGGTTGCTAGGCAACAGGCGTAGTCCTGCAGCAGGTTGTCTGCTCCTCCTGGGTTCCTGATTTCCTGTTTACACAAGCTGGATTGCCCATCCGGGGGGGGTTGTCTGGAGGAACCCCCAGTATCGACTCACTGGGTCAGAACATCCACTTCAGACCCACAATGACGTCTGGCTCAGCTCCTCCTCCATCACCTCTGACCCTAGAGCCTGAATTACTAAACCCCACCCACAAGGCGGCGACACCAAGAGATCACAGAGCAGCGACATCCATCCGCTGTGGACCTGCCCCTCCCATCCCACCAGTATCACCCCTCATCTATCCATCGGCTCGGGTCCTGCTGCCTTTCTTTCTCCTTCCACCATACAGTCATCCATGCATCTGCAATTGTGCCTTGAATTCACCAACTACATGATGGGGAACATGTATGAAGACAACAAGCCCAATGGTCTAACTATAACCATAAAGACACTGACTCTATCTGGCCAATCTACCACTCTCTCTCTGTCTCTCTTTCTCTGACCCTGTTCTTATCTTCGTTTTCTTTACCACCTAGCTGGTCAAGGTGGATGGCCTCCCAAAAGAGTCTGGGTCCTGCCCGGAGTTTCTTCCTCAATGAGGGAGTTTTTCCCTGCCGCTGTCGCTTATGCTCTGGAGGGTTCAGTTGGGTTTTTCTGTCAGTTAAAGCGCTTTGAAATGTCTGTTGCCAGGATTAAGCGCTATGTAAATAAAACTTGATTGAAACTTGATTGATAAGGGATCACAGAGCAGTGACGCTGACCTTTGAACCCTACAGGAGTCCGATCTGTGGAGCTAGGATGTTGGGTAACGATCCGCCTGTGATTCCTGTTAATGGACTAGAGGCTGCTCTGGCGGATGAAGGTGTCAGATGTCAGGGATGGAACGGAAACGAATCCTCATCCATATTAATGCTTCGTGTGAAGCCCTGAATAATCCAATCAGACGAGGGAAAGGGTGTGATGGGGGGTGGGGTCCAAGTTCATCAGAGATTATATCCGTGACAAACAGGACGAGGGAGGAAGAAGACGGATCCGATTACAGCCTTTCTGCTGCCGCTGCATTACTGAAGAGAGCCACGCATCAGATAGACAAGTAGATAGACAGACAGGTAGATAGATAGACAGACAGACAGGTAGATAGGTGGATAGATATCTAGATAGATGGATAGATCTAGATAGACAGACAAAATTGTTGGTACCCCTCTGCTAATGATAGAAAAATCCACAATGGTTATTTAAAACACTTGAAACTTATTAAAGTAACAAACATTTATTGAAAATTAACAATCAAAATCAGTCATCACTTTTTAGTTGTTGTTCAACATGATTTAAAAAAAAAAAAACTACTGAAACATACCCAGACAAAAATGATGGTACCTCTGTAAAATATTGAAAAAACAATTGACCAGAGGGACATGAATAACTCAGGTGTGTCCTGTATTTGGCATCACAGGTGTTTTGAATCTCGTAAGTAGTCAGTCTGCCTATTTAAAGATGACAAAGAGTCACTGTGCTGTTTGGTGACATGGTGTGTACCACACTGAACATGGACAGCAGAAAGCAAAGGAGAGAGTTGTCTCAGGAGCTTAGAAAGAAAATGATAGACCAGCAAGTTAAAGGTAAAGGCTATAAGACAATCTCTAAGCAGATTGATATCCTTGTGACAGTGGCACATATTATTAAGAAGTTTAAGATCCACGGAACTGTAGCCAACCTGGACGTGGCCGCAAGAGGAACATTGACGATAAATTGAAGAGCTGGATTGTCTGAAAGGTATCCAAAGAGCCCAGAACAACCTCCAAAGAAATGAAAGATGAACACCAAGGCCAAGGTTCATCAGTGTCAGATCATTGTTTGAGCCAAAGTGGACTCCATGGGAGATGACCAAGGACGATTGAAAGAAAATCATAAAAAACTGAGACTGGAATTTGCGAAAATGCATGTTGACAAGCCACAATGCTTCTGGGAGAATGTTCTTGGACAGACAAAACCAAACTGGAGCTTTTTGATAAGGCACATCAACTCTGTTCACAGAAGGAAAAATCAGCATATGAAGAAACGAACACTGTCCCTCCTGTGAAACATGGAGGAGTTTTGGTTATGCTCTGGGGCTGCTTAGCTGCATCTGGCACAGGGTGTCTTGAATTTGTGTAAGGTACAATGAAATCTAAAGACCATCAAGGCATTCTGGAGACAAATGTGCTGCCTAGTGTCAGAAAGCTTGGTCTCAGTCGCAGATCATGGGTCTTCCAACAGGATAACAACCCCAAACACACAACCAAAAACCCCAAAGAATGGCTTAGACAAAAGCATTGGACTATTCTGAAGTGGCCTTCTATGAGCCCGGATCCAAATCCTATTGAATATCTGTGGAAAGAGCTGAAACATCTGGAGAATACACCCTTCAAACCTGAGACAACTGGAGGCGTATACTCATGAGGAGTGGGGCAAAATACCTGTTCGGAGGTGCGGAGGTCTCATTGACAGCTACAGAAAATCATTTAATTGCAGTGATTGCCTCAAAAGGTTGGGCAACAAAATATGAAGTTATGGGTACCATGATTTTGGTCCAGACCTGTTTCATTAGTTTGTTTAAATAATTCTGTTGAATGACAATTCCAAAGTAATGTCTGATTTTGATTTTTGAGTTTCAATACATTTTTATTTATTGTTACTTTGGTAAGTTTCAAGTGATTTTGGTGATCATTGTGGGTTTTTCTTTCATTAACGGAGGGGTACCAACAATTTCGTCCACAGGCAGCCGGCCGGCCGGCCGGCTGTGTCTCAATTATTCTGTTATGATGGAAGTGTGTGTGTGTGTGTGTGTGTGTGTGTGTGTGTGTGTGTGTGTGTGTGTGTGTGTGTGTGTGTGTGTGTGTGTGTGTGTGTGTGTGTGTGTGTGTGTGTGTGTGTGTGTGTGTGTGTGTTTGAGAGAGTGATATGGGGTTAATGATCACTCAACTCTGACATTTAATTTTAAGGACTGCTATTGGCTGTCTCATATCTGACCCCGTCTCCTCATTTCATTTTTAGATCCCATCAAAACATCTTTTATCTGAGCCAGTCTTTTATTTCTTTATTGACCAGCAGTGATGTCATGAACAATAACAACACGAACAACAACTATAACAACAATAAAAACAACAACAACACTGCTGATGTTGGCATCTTATGTTTGAAGATTATTCTTTTCATCACCGCTGGTATGCCTTGACCCCTAATTATCTACACACACACACACACAGCTACCTTACTGCTAATTGGCTGTAACCTCTGACAGCTATTTTAATTTTATTCTATCTACAAATCAGAGCTGTGTGACTCATGTTGATAATTATAACAATTATAATCATTGTAATGCCTGCAATTAACCTGAATTAAACCTGGATCATCATCCTGACTCCACCCCTGTTCCCAGCTCCGCCCTCCATTGGGTTCTTCTACTAAAGTGACTAAAGCTAACGCTAGCGACCAAAGTGTCGATGAAGGCTCAGTGAAAAACCGGTTCTGACCCATGTTCTCCTGGTTCTGACCCGTGTTCCCCAGGTTGTGACCCGTGTTCTTCTGGTTCTGACCTGTGTTCTCCTGGTTGTGACCCGTGTTCTCCTGGTTCTCCTCAGGTGTCACCGGGCCGGTCCAGCTGGATGAGAATGGCGACAGAGAGACAGACTTTGCATTGTGGGACATGGACGAGAACAGCAGCAACTTCCAGGTCCGGCAGTGGGCGATGGGTTCCAGATTGGGGGGGGGGGGGTTAGTGTTGGGTGGGGTTAGGGTTTAGGGGGGGTTAGGGTTTGGGGAGGTCCTTCTGAAGGTTCCGTCTCCTTCCAGATGGTTCTGGTGTACAACAGCTCTGAGGAGCAGCTCACCACCGTCCCTGGGGCGTTGCTACGCTGGCTGGGCGGAGCCTGCCCTCCTGACGTCCCCGTCTGTGGCTTCAAGAACGAAAACCCCGCCTGCCTCACCAGTTAGTGCCCCCCCACTCCCGATGTCTGTCGTTCACCACTGTTTCTCCTGACTCAGCACTGAGTTCTCATTGGCAGAGACCGTCACCGTCCACCAGATGGTGTCCATTGTGCTCGTCTTCATCCTCACCATGACCCTCACCATTGTGGTCTTCATCTACAGGTGAGACACCACACACGCCGGGCATTATAGGACTTCCCACACGCAGTGCATTGTGGGACACGGTGCAGTGCATTGTGGGATGCAGTGCATTGTGACACATGGTGCAGTGCATTGTTGGATGTGGTGTAGTGCATTGTGGGATTCGGTGCAGTGCATTGTGGGTGGTTCCCTGCAGGAGAATGCGGCTGGAGAAGGAGCTGGTGGCTCAGCTCTGGAGAATAAGCTGGGACGACGTCCAGATGAGCAACCTGGACAAAGTTCTGCGCAGCGGCAGCCGCATCACCCTGTCTCTGGTGCTCTGGCCCCGCCCACTCTGCTGTGTGTGCGTGTGTGTGTTCGGTGGGTGACGGTGTGTATCTGTGTCCAGAGAGGCTCCACCGTCGGGTCCCTGACCACCGGAGATGGGAACCTGCAGGTGTTCGCCAAGACTGGCTACTACAAGGTGGGTGGGGTCGCATGCTAGTCATGGCGACGGCCCAGCGCTCTGGGCAGAACCTCGACACCATCCTGATGGCTGCCATTTGGAAGAGTTTCCAGTTCCAAGAAACAGGAAGTGCCCCAGCAGTTTGTCCTTTGACTTCCTGTCCACACAGGAAATGCTGAAGTGTTGTTACTGCGTTGAGTTAAGGATGTCTGTTTGTTCAGTTCATTTCAAAACACTTTATCGGTCCCCACTGGGCAACTGAAAGCACGTAAAGCAGGACAGGTGTAAACAATAAACATAAATAATAATTATATAAATTCACACGTAGAGGCGTCCACCTGAGGTCAGAGGTCGTGACCTTCATCTCTGCTTCCCCCAGGGGAACATTGTGGCCATCAAACATGTCAACAGGAAACGCATCGAGCTGAATAGGAAGGTCCTGTTTGAACTGAAACACGTAAGTGTCTGGGGGGGGAGGGGGCGTGGCAGGGGGTGGGGCTCTGTCTCCCTTCATGTGTCTCATCCTGCAGATGAGGGACGTCCAGAACGAACACCTGACCCGCTTCATCGGAGCGTCTGTCGACCCCCCCAACATCTGCATCATCACAGAGTACTGTCCCCGGGGGAGTCTGCAGGTACCCCCACCCCCACCTGCAGGGGGCGGAGCCAGCACCGCCCACTGTTTAGATCAAGAGGGATGGATGGATGGATGTTGGATGTTTAGTTTTTTCACATTTATTAAAATTTAGTTTCAATTCAGTCAAACTGTCACAAACTGTTAACCTGTCCTCCCCCCCTGCCTGCCCCCCTGCTGGTCAGGACGTCCTGGAGAACGACAGCATCGCTCTGGACTGGATGTTCAGATTCTCTCTGATCAGCGACATCGTCAGAGTAAGAAAAATTCCAGCTCGTGGATTAGAACCAGCAACCACTGGAGACCCCCCCTCACACCACCTTACCCCCCCTCACACCCCTCAAACCCTGTCACACCCCCTAACCCCTCACACCCCTTACCCCCTCACCTCCCTTACCCACTCACACCCCTCGCCCCCCTCATCTTCCTCCCCCTCCTCTCCCCCAGGGGATGCTCTTCCTCCACTCCAGCGTCTTCGTGTCCCACGGGAACCTCAAGTCCTCTAACTGTGTCGTTGACAACCGCTTCGTGCTGAAGATCACCGATTATGGTTTGTCCAGCTTCCGTTGCCACGACAACACAGGGAAAGACGCCCACGCTTACTACAGCCGTGAGTTGTGCACCCCCACATGTTCCTGTGAGCTGCATTCCACCACTCCCCCAGCCCTGATCACACACACACACACACAGACACACACACACTCTCAGCTACTGTTAGATGTTAGTAATTGGATTGACGTCTGACCCCCCCATCGGGGCGACGCTGTACCCCCCCACAGAGCGGCTGTGGACCGCCCCCGAGCTGCTCCGCCTGGAGGCCCCCCCCCCTCAGGGCACTCAGAAGGGAGACGTTTACAGCTTCGGCATCATCCTCCAGGAGGTGGCACTGCGCCAGGGGGTGTTCCACCTGGAGGGGGACCCCCTGAGCCCCAAAGGTAAGGAGGCTCTGCCCCCTTTGGACTGTGGCTGGGGTGCAGATCCCGCCGTGACTCATGACCCCCCTCTGCAGAGATCGTGGACCGGGTGGTTCTGGGGGAGTGGCCCCTCCTGCGCCCCGCCACCGACCCCCAGAGCCACGCCCCAGAGCTGGGTCAGCTGATGCAGCGCTGCTGGGGGGAGGAGCCTAACGAGAGGCCAGACTTCACACACATCCGCCTGCTGCTGCGGCAGCACAACAGGTGGGGGCGCTAGCATGTTAGCGGTTAGCGATGTGCTGTAAGGGTTTGTGCGTGTGTGAGTGTCTGACTGTGTGTGTGTCACTGTGCAGAGCTCATGTTTCCTCGAGAAAGCAGTGCATCCTGGAATGCGCTTCAAGAAGAGTTTGTACATCCCAACAGTAATAACAGGATATACGATAGAAGCGACGCAAGGATTGAGTTTAGCCAATAGATCAATATAAAAACTAAACAAACTGTTAACTTAAATGTTTTTATGAACATCATACCTAAGTAAAAAGAAAAAAGCAAAATCATATATTTCATCAAAATATTAAAGCCTGGTAGTCATTAAAAAAAGTTTTAGAATTAAAGTTCTTTTAACTCAATAGTTTTCCTTTAATTCATATTTTATCCTGTGGACACTGAACCAAGATGACAGAGCCTTCACACACATTTAGTAATACTGTCAGTAATATCTGTAGTAATATCTGTCAGTAATATCTGTAGTAATATCTGTAGCAATATCTGTAGTAATATCTGTCAGTAATATCTGTAGCAATATCTGTCAGTAATATCTGTAGCAATATCTGTCAGTAATATCTGTAGTAATATCTGTAGCAATATCTGTAGTAATATCTGTCAGTAATATCTGTAGCAATATCTGTCAGTAATATCTGTAGCAATATCTGTCAGTAATATCTGACAGATACTACTGACAGATAATATCTGACCCAGCAGGGTCAGATATTATCTGCTGACCCGGTTGTTGAAGCAGCTCTGGGTGTCAGCGGCTCTTCCTGTTTGTGGCTGCGGAGCCCCCAGTAATATCTGTAGTAATATCCGTCTTTGTTTCTTCATTACCTTCTTCATTAACTCCTTCTTCTTCCCCTTCATTAACTGTTTTTTATTCATTGTCACTTGTTCTTTTTTGGAGGCATACTGATAAAAATTCAATCATTCAATCAATTAATCAATCACTCTTGATTAGGATATCTCTCAATCCCATCAGCAGACGTTCCAAAGCGCTTTAAGAGACACAAACCCAACAGGACTCTTCTTGTTGCTCTGGAGGATTTAACTAACTCCTCTCTCACTGCAGCGTTAAAACCAGTTAAAACTTGGTTGATTTTAATCAGACTGAATCACACAGGTGAATCACACAGGTGAGTCAGGTGAATCACACAGGTGAGTCAGGTGAATCACACAGGTGAGTCAGGTGAATCACACAGGTGAGTCTCATGACCAGAAACTCACACGAGATCCAAACAGAATAGCGATTTGCAGGTTTGTCATTTAAGTGGAGAAATGTAATAAATTGTGAGTATTTTTGTTGAATGAAGTGACCAACGCTGTCTGACCACCATGTGTCTGTCAGAACATGTGTGTCAAAAACGTGAGAACACACACAGACCAGAACAGTGTGTGTGTGTGTGTGTGTGTGTGTGTGTGTGTGTGTGTGTGTGTGTGTGTGTGTGTGTGTAGCTCCTCCAGTCTGCTGGACAATCTTCTCTCCAGGATGGAGTTTTATGCCACCAACCTGGAGGAGCTTGTGGAGGAGCGGACTCAGGCGTACCACGAGGAGAAGAGGAAGGCGGAGTCGCTGTTGTACCAGATCCTCCCCCAGTGAGTCCCGCTCCCAGTGAGCCCCGCCCCTGCAGGCCCTGCCCCCTGTCTCACTGCCCGTCTCGCCCTCAGCTCTGTGGCGGAGCAGCTGAAGCGGGGGGAGACGGTCCGGGCCGAGGCCTTCGACTGCGTCACCATCTACTTCAGCGACATCGTGGGCTTCACCGCCATCTCCGCCCAAAGCACGCCAATGGAGGTAAGCCGCCGGCCACGCCCCCTCCCGCCAGGCCATAGGCGGGGCCTGACCTATCTGTGTGCAGGTGGTGACGCTGCTCAACGACCTCTACACCTGCTTTGACGCCATCATCGACAACTTCGACGTCTACAAGGTTGGTTCTGGTTGGAATCACGTTACCCGGATTGATGTGACCCGAGTCACGTGACCCAGATTGATATGACCAGAGTCAGGTGACCCGTCTAGTCGCCCTGCTGACCCAACTGTTGAAGCAGCTCTGGGTATCAGCGGCTCTTCCTGTTTGTGGCTGCGGCGCCCCCAGGTGGAGACCATCGGTGACGCCTACATGGTGGTGTCGGGCCTGCCGGTCCGGAACGGAAAGCTGCACGGCAGAGAAGTGGCCCGCATGGCGCTCGCCCTCCTGGAAGCCGTTCACACCTTCAGGATCCGCCACCGGCCGGAGGAGCAGCTGAAACTGAGGATCGGGATTCACAGCGGTGAGGGGGGATCAGGATCCACAGCGGTGAGGGGGGGGTGACACACATAGCTTTGCTGCGATCAGGGCCCCTCAGACACCGGGGCCCCCTCCAGCCGCTCACACGGCCCGTTCACGCCCTGTCCTGTGTCGTAGGACCCGTGTGCGCCGGGGTGGTGGGGCTGAAGATGCCACGCTTCTGCCTGTTCGGGGACACCGTCAACACCTCGTCACGGATGGAGTCCAGCGGAGAAGGTCAGAGGTCACCACACTGGGACGGGTGGGCAGGGCTCCAAACATGTGACCCGCTAGTAGTCAGGTGACCTCCACACCACTGGGGGCAGCAGACATGGAACCCTACTGGTTCTGCAGAGTCTAGTGTGCTCCTGCCCCCTGGTGGTGGGTGGGCATCGGGTCACATGACAGCCAGTGAGAGGCGGGCCTGGTATGTACCATTAGTGTCAGTGGTATCAGATCTGATGGTCATGGGATGTCATGTGACTCTTCTTTTGTGGTGACAGCGCTGAGGATCCACGTGTCGGCGGCAGCGCGGGACGTCCTGCTGGAGTTCAGCTGCTTCCAGCTGGAGCTGCGAGGAGAGATCGACGTCAAGGGCAAAGGAAAGATGACCACGTATTGGCTGCTGGGAGAGGGCGACAGCCATTGAACGAGCGGCTGACAGGAGGGGCTGACGGAGAACGACTCGTCACTTCCTGAAGAACCTTCAGAACACGGAGGACCACCTGGAGCCAGCAGGAAGTGGAGGTGGAGGCGGGACTGTAGGGGGTGGGGCTGTAAGGGGAGGGGCTATACAGGAATTGGGCCTTGAAGGGGTGGGGCTTTTAAATGGCCGGGGGCTGTATCAGGGTGGGACTTTGAAGGCTATGAAAGACTGGTTGTTTTATTGGTGACATGTGACGTTGGTCCGGAGGCGGGTCTAGAACCAGGAGTGACCGGCCCCGTGACCCCCTGCTGTGAACCGGTCTCAGGTGGCCCCACAGAGTCTGTACTGCTGTTGCCATAGCAACCTGAAAGTTACTGTGTAGAACTGCTGACTCGTCACCCGGTTCTTTATCACCCTGGCTTCACCAGAGTGAAGGTCATGTGTTCACATCCCGGCCCGGCCCCCAACCCCGCCCCTGCCAGGCGCACTGCAGCTGTTCTGATGAACTCTGGGAAGGTACCTTGTCTAGCTAGCGAGGTTAGCTCGCTGCTACTCGTCCTCATTTGGTGAGACCGTCAGAGCAGGAAACACAAATCACTTCCTGCCTGAGGTGCTGAGGACACGCCTCTTGATGCTTGGAACAATCACAGCCTGATATTTTCTGTGTGAAATGTGTTTTGCTTCTGAACATTCCTGCCCACCCGATGCGGCGCCGTGCCAAGGCTTCTGGGTTCCTGACAGGTGGGCGTGGTCTAGAACAGCCAGGATGGGTGGTTCTGGCCCAGGTGGGCGTGGTCTAACCTGTAAATAAAGGCAGCTGTGTTGTCTCTGCTGTTTGATCTTTCTCTCCGAGCGCTCTGAGTTCTTGGTTCTCCTGAGTTGGAGGTTCTCCCTGCTTCAGCATCTCCTCACAACTGAGGAACCGCCTAGAAGACAAACCACAGGGCACAAAACCCCAGGACGTCCGGTTCCACTGCCTGCAGGGTTCTGACTGACGATGAAGGTCCAGGAGTTTCTGAAACGCCGCAAATGCTTCAGAGGGTCAATCAGGAAGCAGCTGCTGGTGGTCTGACTTAGGTTCTGAAGCCCAACTATCTCCAGCGTTCTACCTGTGGAAGGTTCCAGTGACCTCCAGGAGCTCACGTTTAAACAGGACGGACGTTTTGTTGAAAAAGGTAAACTTTAATAAGCAAAGAACAATTTAAATGTTTGACATTGATGAAAAGTAGCTGCATCTGTTCAGAACCACAGGAGGAACCGGACCGGACCCAGAAGATGAGAGCAGACAGGCCTGGAACAGGAAGCTCCTTGGCTCCTCCAGGGATTCCTCCAGGGGTTCGTCCACTCAGGTCTTCATGTGATGAGCTGTGAGGAAACAAACCAATCAGATGGTCTGAAACGCTGCTGGCTCCAGAACCAGACTCCAGGGGGCGCTGGAGGACTGGAGGCTGGTTCCTTGCGCTCACGACCAACACAGGACTGATGGTTGATTAGCTGACCAGTCGATCAATCGTGTGTGTGCTCACAGCTTTGACGGTGTGTTTGATGTAGTCCTTCCTTCCTGTCAGGTCGTGTTCGGGATACCTGTCGAACACCTGGAGGACACAAACACGTTTGACCTTTAGCCTTACTGGGCTAACGTTAGCGCCCTGGAGACCGGCCTGTTCACACGCTCCCCATTCATGCGCTCCCCGTTCACACACCTGCTGGCAGATCTGCTTCATGGTGACCTCCTCCAGGTCGGCGTCCTCCAGGAGCCTCCTGAGCGTCACCCTCAGCTGCTCGTCGCTCGGCGGCTTCTTCACCATGTTGATGAGCAACTCGTCTGAGTCCGAGTCCTCCACTGCAGGGGGGGAGGGGCCAGCAGGGGTCATGACCCCGCCCACAGCTAGAAGCTGACACTAGCTAGCAGCTAACGCCAGCTGTGGGCTATCCCTGCCTACAGCTAGCAGCTAACGCTAAGCTAACATAGCTCATCAAACATGCAATCCTGACAGGCTTCGGACCAAAGCCGATCGTTTCTATCGATTGGTTCCAGAGCCTCACCGGGGTTGGCTCTGCTGTTGCTGCTGCTGTCGGCCTTTTTGGTCCTGGCGGCAGGTCTGGAGGGGGGGTTCTTCCTGGGCTGGGGGGTCCAGAACAACAGAGTTAATAGGAACAAACCCCTGAGCGTTCAGCCAATCACGTCGCCTCACCTGGTCGTCGCTGTCTGCATCTGACTCGTCTGAAACGGCCTTCCTGGACCTCTTTCTGGGAGGACCATTCTTCTTCATTGGTGTCCTCTGCCTCTTTGCTGGCGTGGACTTCTGGGGTGTAGACTTCCCTTTTCCAGACTTGGATTTGGGAGACTGACAAACAGTTTGGAAGAACCAGCAATGAGGTCATCACTACAGCCAATCGATCAGCTGATCAATACACATCAACAGGAACTTGGTATGTAACTCTGTCCATATCAGATCAATAACCTTTAGAGGAAGTGTGTTTACACTGAGACTAACACCCAGTCAGATGGCTCCTTTAACTCCTGGTTGAAGTTGAATGGAAACTGGTCTAACCAGCAGGACAGATTATTGATTAGCAAAGAGCTCGATCAGCCCATCATCAGATAACTTATAGGATTAGACTGTCGGGATGACCTCACTGCGATGTCACAGTGATGATGTCACTGATGACCTCACCTCTTCCTCCTCAGACTGCTGCGACGCGTCCGACGCCTCGTCCTTCCTCTCTGACGCTTTGCCCTCTGACCCCTCAGCCCCCGCCGTGGCACCCGCCTCGTGGTCGTCCTCGTCGCTGCTGGAGTCCATGACTATGGCCTTGGACTTGCTGCCTGTTCTGGAGGAGGAGCTGCTGGCTCTAGGTTTGCTCTTCCTGGTCCTGGGGGGGTCGTCGGCGGAGAGCTTCTTCTTGGACTTCCTCTTCTTCTTGACGGGGAGACGCTGAAATGGACACGAGCAGGGGCGTGAACCAGTGGCCCTCGCTGCGTGAACAACATCCATGAAGCAGGTTGCGAGGCAACCTGATGGGCTGTGCATAGAGGCGGAGTCTCTGGAGGAAAGAGGGAGGAGCTGATGCGGCCTCACCTTGCCGCTGTTCCTGGGGGCGATGAGGAAGGTCATGATGCGGTCCACCAGGTCGGCATGCGTCCCCTTTTTCTCCAGGTCCAGAACACCGCAGACCAGCTTCAGCTTGTTGTTGGTGAAGGTCCTGCATCAACACAAAGAGGCTGGGTCTCCAGCTGGGCTACGCCCACGAGGCCACACCCCATCACCTACCGGAGCAGCTTGTCTCGCTTCCTGGCGTACGGCTCGCTGCCGGCGTCGAAAGGGAAGCCGTTGAAGAGACGCAGCGTCTTCTTAATTGACGCCATCTACGAGGAGCACAGACAGCAGGCTACAGGCGTTTCCTTGACAACCACACGTGGCTCTGAGGCTCCGCCCACCTTCCCCGGCCGGTCGAACAGGATGGCGTGCAGCGGTTTGAGGTCCGCCGGCTTCGTCCTGGTGATCTGGTAGCCAATGCGCGGAACGTCGCCCAGCTTCTCTCCGCTGCCTGGGACAGGAAACAGCGTGAGACAGCAGCCCTGACACGCTTCAAATGCTTCATCACCCCTCAGCGCGCCTCAACACGCTTCATCATGCGTCAGCACGCCTCAACATGCTTCAACACGCTTCAACCCGCGTCAGCATGCTTCAACATGCTTCAAAATGCTTCAACACATCTCAACACGCTTCGAAACGCCTCAACATGCTTCAACACGCGTCAACACCCTTCAACACACCTCAACACGCTTTAACATGCACCAGCATGCCTCAACATGCTTAAACACGTCTCTTCATGCTTCATCACGCTTCAACCCGCATCAGCACGCTTCAACACGCATCAGCATGCTTCAACACGCATCAACATGGTTCAAACGCATCAACAGGCTTCAACAAGCGTCAGCACGCCTCAACACGCCTCAACACACATCAGCACGCCTCAACGTCAACATGCGCCAGCACGCTTCAACACGCCTCAACACGCGTCAACACGTGTCTGTAGTTCAGTTTACCGTCTCCAGTCTTCAGCTTCTCCTTCTGCTTGGGCGCCTGGAAGTCGAGTCTCTCCACCGTCTTCTTCGTCCTCTTGCCCTCAACGATCCCCCCTGTGGCTGAAAAAATCTGATCAGAACCCTGAAGGAGAACCCCTCAGAACCCAGAACCCCCCGGAATCCGGAACCGAGCAGAACCAGCAGAGGGGGCTACCTGGCTCCTTACCTGATATCTTAGATCGGCTGTTGCTCAGACTGGACCCGTCCTCCTGTGGCACCTCCTGCTGGTCCTCCAGCTCCTCATCCGACAGCGCCGAGCCGTCCATCGCCTCCCGACAGAAGTACAAAAGCGTTCACCTGACAGAAGTACAGACGCGTTCAGCGTCAATCAGTGATCCTGTTCTTAACTCTTCAGCTTCTGGACCCGTCATGAAAGACAGGTCAGTACCTAACCCTGACCCCTGAACCTGTTTATTACAGTTAAGCTAAATCACTGACGTCAGCAGGCCACACCCTCTAGTTAAAGGTCCCTGTTAACGTGGGTACGCCCCTTAACTCCTCCACCTGTCTGTGGTTCGGACACACCTGTCTGTCGGCTTGCTGACAGCCGCTAGCGGCTGCGCCTCCGGTTAGCTTGTGTCCCGTCCGGCTACGGACACCGGCTGCTACCGGGGCTGTGCACGTGTCCGCGGACGGACGACTCTTCAACGGCGGTGCGCTCCGTCCTACCGACGGCAAACCGAGCTGCTACCGCCGCTAGCAGCGGGCGGCTAGCCGCTACTGCTAACGTTAGCTGCCGTAACACCGCAGCGCTAACGAAACGAACATGCTAGCTAGCATCCAGATCAGCGGAGCGCGAGACGGGTCCGCCCCCGCGTGACCACACCGTCAGTCCAGAGGGGGCTGCAGCCTCACCGGAGCCCTACCGGCCCACCGAAGCCTCACTGGCCCACCTACCAGCCCACCGGAGCCCTACCGGAGCCTTACCGGAGCCTTACCGAGCTATGGAGCGGGTCGGCGGTCAGGGGCTTGTTTTGGATTTCGTGATGGCGGTTTCTGCGTGGGGCGGGACTACTGCGGCGTCCTCTCCTCTGATTGGACCAAGTGCTGTGACGTTTCTTCTTCACGTCTATAGTGACAACAGTGACCCCCGGTGTGGGCTGCCCCCTGCTGGCAAGTCTGTGACATGACGGAAACCCTCCGATGTATTGAACGTCCGCTGAACCGGAAACGGACGCTTCTCCAATCGAGGTCATTGTTTTAAAAATTGGAATGGAACATTAGAATGGAACATTAGAACATTAGAATGGAACATTAGAACATTAGAATATAAAATTAGAACATTAGAATGGAACAATAGAACATTAGAATGGAACAATAGAACATTAGAATGGAACATTAGAATGGAAAATTGGAACATTAGAGCATTAGAGTGGAACATTAGAATCATCCAAGTTTTATTTATATAGCACTTAATCATGGCAACAGACATTTCAAAGCGCTTTAGCAGTCAGAAAAACCCAACTGAACCCTCCAGAACATAACAGACAGCGGCAGGGTAAAACTTCCTTGTAGAGGAAGAAACTCCGGGCAGGACCCAGACTCTTTTGGGCGGCCGTTCGCCTTGACCGGTTGGGTGGAAAAGAAATAAAAAGAAGAAAAGGACAGGGTAAGAGAAGGACAGACAGAGAGTGGCAGATAGGCCAGATTGAGTCAGATAGAGTCAGAACATTAGAATGGAACATCTAATATCTGTCTGAAATCTTAAAAGGGAAGAGAACCCAGAATGTTTGGAGGACGAAGGCCAGACCTAGAGCTCCCGACCCGGGGTTGGGGCCCCGACCCAGCACTGCTTCAGCCACTGGTGGAACCCATGACTCCCACCATCTAGACGAGTCGTCAAACCTCACAGGAAGAGAGGAGCGAAAATGGGACCGAGGCAGGAGAAGTAAGTTTTGTCAGGTTTGTGGTTGGACCGGTGGAGGTGAAATAAATTTATCCTGAATCCACTGACGTAGATCCTCGTCACATCTCGCTGACCTTTGATGATTTGTCATTGGTCAAAAATGTAAAAATGAAATCCAGCTGTAACACACCCGAGACACACAAGTGTGAAAGTTCACTGGTAGTATTGCTAAAGTTAGCATAGCAGTCCCATAATCCTGTTGTTCACCCCTCTGGGTCACGAGCTAGCTAGCTAGCATACCATCCTGTCTGCTTAGGCTGAATTTGGTCTGTGTCACACAATTGTTGTGCAAGGTCCCTGATAAATAAATCATCCCAGTGAGGTTAGAGGTCAAAGCTGGTTTGCCAAACACTGAATTCTGTTTTCTGTTTCCAGGTCAGACGGTGGAGGGGAGTCCTTAAAGTCGCGTTCTTCCCCGTCAAGACGATGCCATGTGGAGTAGTAGGGTGTAGCTTTTTTATGCACGGGTTTGTATGTTTGAATAATAATTAAAAGTGGTTGAGGGTTCCCCATGTTCCTCGACAGCTGTTGGAGCCAAAGCAGTGAGGGGGGGCAGTTTAAACGCGCATTAGCCAAGAGTTGAGCCTCCACTAATATCTGAGAACTCTTCAAGTTACACTGCAAATTTCTCACTGATCCGTATCTCGTCTAAAACAACACCTTCAATATCTGTGAACATATCATCAATATGTTATCAATCAATACATCATCAATATGCCATCAATATGTCATCAATACGTCATCAATACTTTATCAATACGTCTGGTAATCATGTTATCTGACAGGGACTCTGGTATTTTTTTGACCTGTTCAGGTGGAGCGTCGCCGTGACGACTGCTTCATAGACGGGTTGCGTTCAGGACTCTTGCCACAGTTTGGGACTTTTAGGGTCTCTGATTCACCTTTCTGGTGTTTCTTCACGCAGACGAGTAAAATAGCCTGTTTTCTTGTTTTGAACTGATGGCTGTTTGGTTTGGGGATGTGTGTGCGCTAGGTGCGCTAGTTCGCACTGTTAGGTTCTCCGTACAAATCAAACACGCTGGTTTGTGGGCTAGTTGAGAGTAAATCCTGAAGACAGACGGCACTCGATTTCCCTCCGGTTCTCTGTCTCTTTGTTTTTGTCTCCACTCAGGCTCATCTGGGAAGTTTGTCCACGTTCCAGTCAAGAGTTAAATAGAACATGTGGATGTATGTATAATGTATGTACGATAATACTTCCGGCTCTCAACTTCTGTCTCCTGTTGTCATTCTCTCTGTAACTCAAACTCTCACTGACTCTCTGCAATATTAAAATGACAGGAAGAAAAGGAAAAGCAGAAAGGATAATCTAGACCGTAATTTATCTTCTGCGGAAATGTTAGGAGTGACCTCACAGAAGACTTTAAAGAAAAGTTGGAAGAAAATGCAGAAAGATATGGAAGAAAAACACAGGCACATTGTTGTCTTGGAACAGGGGCAACAAAGAATGGATGATTTGGAACAAAGTGTTCATATGAATGATGTGATCATCACTGGCATCAAAAGTAAGTTGCGTTATTACACACATACTGTGACCAGAGGAGAGGGACCTGAGCACAGCGCTGACACCGAGACTGTGGACCAACAGGTGATTTCTGTAGTGATCTGGAGGTAATCATGGATCCAGACCAGATTCAGTCATGTTATCCATTACCATCTGGAGGTAGGAGACCACCTGCAGTGTTGGTAAAATTCCAGAATCATAAACGCAAGATTGTTCTTCTGAAACAAGGCTTCAAACTGAAAGGAAAAAATGTCTACATTAATGAGAATCTCACTAAGAAGAATGCTGATATTGCTAAAAAAGCTCGACAACTGAAGAATGAACTGATGGACAACACCTGGACCAACAACTGCAGGATCTTCATCAAAACAAAGGGGCTTTCTCCAGATGAGATGAAAACGGTGTTCAGGAGTGCAGAAGAGTTGGTGAAATACGAGAAATAAAGATGGACAAGAGTTGTTACTACACCAAAGATCAGTACAACAGAATCACTTCAATAGTGGAGCTCTATACCAATTTTGGACAAATTAAGGATTCCATAGAACAATCAAAAATGTGGAAGAATTGGAGAAACTCAACCAATAAGGTATGACCAAAGAGAAAACCTCTGTAACTTTAACACAGCAGAGAACAGTCATCTCTGCATTGTCAGAAGAAATGAAAGATCTAATACAGAGAACTGCTGATCAAGATAGTCTGGAATTGAAAACCGATCATTTTGTAGATTATGCCCTGTCTGACCCAAATGGAATTATTGACCCGGATAACAATTTCTTCAATGACACGAAGGGAAAGAATGGATATCACACCCAGGAGCAATACAACAAAAAGTTTAAGCCGGATGGTCAGCTTTCACTAATTCACTTCAACAGTAGGAGTCTATACAACAATTTTGGACACATTAAGGATTACCTAAATCAGTTTGATAATCCATTTAAAATCATCGCCTTGACAGAAACTTGGATCAATGAAAACAAAGGCATGAATTTCTATTTGGATGGATATAACATGTCCTGTGTAAACAGGAGAAACAAAGCAGGGGGTGGGGTTGCCCTGTTTATTGAAAACAACATCAAGTTTGAGACTCTAAAAAATGTGTTGATATGTGTTAAAATAATGGAATGTGTAACTGGAAGTGTGAAAAAAAGGTAAAAATTTTGTTGTAAGTTGTGTCTACAGAGCACCTCATTCTAAAATAGAAGATTTTACTGAATGAGTGGGAAATTTACTCTTGAAAATCAATCACAAACGTGTTTTTATGGGGTGATATCAACATTGATCTGCTAAATGATACATCCTTTGCAAAGGAAATTACATAAATAAGTTAGCCCAAACAGTCAATGAGGAATTGGCCAAGATGCAATTATGGTTTGACATTAAAAAAAATTATCCTTGAACCTAACAAAAACTAAATATGTTATTTGGGAAGAAAAGCTGCAAACACAAAATGAATATCAAGGTAAGTGAAGTAAATATTGAGTGGGTTGCTGAATTACAAATGATAGTAATGTTCATTGATGAGATGCTAAATTGGAAACATCATTTAAGACAACTGCAAAACAAGTTAGTCAGAAGTGTATCCATACTCTGGAAAACTCAAAAACTAATAAATCAGAAGGCACTCCATATAATATATTGTGCACTAATCCTCATGCTGTACCTTAACTACTGTGCTGAAGTATGGGGAAACACATTGAAAAGTGGCTTACAACCTTTATTTCTGATCCAGAAAAGAGCCTTAAGAATTATTCACAATGAACATTTTCGAGCTCATACAAACCAATTATTTATTAAATCCAAACTACTGAAAATACATGACATCATAAGCTACAAAACTGTACAACTCACGTATAAAGCAGCCAATAACTATTTACCTCAAAATATACAATCACAAATACAGATTAATGAATCCAATTACCAATTAAGAGAAAACACAGTACGGTATTTTTACAGAAGAAAGCAAGAACAACATTAAAGACATTTTCATTATCGTTTACCGGCGTCAAACTTTGGAACAAACTGGATAATGAAGTTAGGAGGGTGGGATTCCTATCTGCCTTTAAAAAACCTTTTAAAAACATGATTTTGCAAGGTTATTTTTCTGACGTAAATGATGGTTAAAAGACTGCATTGTTATGGCTAACCAAGCTTCATGTTGTTATGCCTACGAAATAAATGTTGCTGTAACCTTTGTGCAGTAACTGAGATGTTGAACGACAGCTGGATTAATAGCCAGCACATGCAAGATGTTATGACTGCTACAAAAAGAACATTTAAAAAATTGGACTCTTCTCAAAAACTGACAAAGACGTGTGCAAAGATGCATGCCTATTGGACTGAATGGACTATATAAAACAACAATGCACCAAAATAATATAATTGATAGTGAACTGTGACATGAGATGTATGAATTTGGTTGACAATGTGCAGCAATGAGAGAGATGTTGACTTAGGGGACGGGAACCTTACAAGCCAATGACTTCTACCCGTCAACCCTTTTTTTTAATTTTCAGATGTTGTTGCTGATGTTCCAACACTGATGAAAGTGAAATATGTCGTAATAACATGTCTGGAAAGAAGAAAAATAAACTTAATAAATAAATAAGACTTGAACAACAATTCAATATCATCAATGTCAGAAACATGGATTAATGAAACGAAGACATGGATTTCTGCTTGGAGGGTTAACATTAAGTTTGAGACTGTAAAGATCATGTTGATATCTGATGATAATATAATGGAATGGGAAACTGTTTAAGTGTCTGTGACAAACTGGTTTTCCCCTGATCCAGTTGTGCCCTGATCCAGTTGTGGCCCTTCAGGATTCTGGCTTGCACAACACCAAGACTTTCCTGAATTGTTTTCTTGCCACTTCCTGCTTCTACTCCAGTCTGAGAGAAATCTTACTTCCTTTACCTGACAAGAGTTGTTTGTTTTTTTACAGATCAACTTTAAATTTGCAGAGTTGCCTTAAATTTCCTGCACTAATCCTGGATCATGTGTGCAACATTTTGCATTTTCCAAGTCCACAAAGTGTATGTCGACTGGTTGGGTAAAACCGGTTGTTCCAGCACTCAACGACCTGGAAGAGAACCACATTGCTCTTCCTGATTTTGAGATTCAAATGATGGACTTCCTTCTCTATTGCCTTGATGTAAACCTTTTTAGAGAGGCTTTCATGGCAGATTGGTCCTAGGTGACAAGCCAGGCCGGTCATAATACCCCACTGAGGCCAATAACTGAACTCAGGGTAACATACCTGTATCGAGGAGATCAGGGCCCCGATCAGTCAAGAAGCCAACCCTAGGAGAGGGCCCATCATTTGGGCACAACCCAAAGAGCCACATTTGTCTCTCTCATCATCTGCAGGAGGAATCACAGAGTCCTTTGTGATTTGGATGCCCATATCAACAATGACAAGGCCCCACTGAAGGGTTAGATCGGCCGGACATTCCCTGAAAACCCACATGGGTCAGTTGTCCAGTGGACCCACCATCCACAGGAGGAACTGAGGACTTAAAAAGTGAAGCATTTTACAGTTCAAGCTACAATGGAGCAAGTTTGAAGTGAGGCTCCATCATGAATGAGGTAACATTCTTCAGGTTCACAGAGCTGCTCCTCTTCATGGAATGTCCTCCTCTTCTATCGAACACAGCCGGCTCAACTTGTTCATCTCCTTCCTTCTTCTATTTTGGAATCACTGTATGAACATGGGTGTAACTAACATGTGGTGACGTCCATGAGCTCGTAGCTTAAAACAGATCTGACAGGAGGAGGTGACGCCAGACAGTTTCTACCACTGAGAGGTGAAATGGCTCAGAAAGAAGAAGGCAGACTGGCTGTTGCTGATCGCTGCTATGCTGGACCTGAAGCTGTCCAGGTGTCTCCTGTCCCTTCCTGTGAGAATCACCTCCAGGTGAGTCAACGAGACGTCCAGCAGAGAATCCAGGACAGAAAGAAAGACGTGAAGGAGCTCCAACAGGAGGTGGAGGCTATCAATCGCTTTGCTGATCAAGCAGTGGAGGACAGTGAGGAGATGTTCACCGAGCTGATCCGTCTCATGGAGGAAAGACGACATGACGTGAAGAAGCAGGTCAGATCCCAGCAGCAACAGGAAGTGAGTCGAGTCAAAGAGCTTCAGGACAGGAAGGAGAAGGAGATCAAGGAGCTGGAGAAGATAGACGCTGAGGTGGAGCAGCTCCCACCCACAGAAGATGACATCCAGTTTCTAGAGAAGTGTCTCCTCAGTGACCTGAGACACTCGTCCAACATCGGCATCCATCCTCTGAGATACTTTGAGGATGTGGCGGCGGTTGTGTCAAAGCTCAGAGATGAAGTCCAGGACGTCCTGAGCGAGGGATGGACAGACATCTCAGTAAGTCTACCTGCAGTTTTACTGTCAGAACCAGAACCCAAGACCAGATCTGAATTCTTAAAGTATTCACGTGAGATCACACTGGACCCAAACACGGCCAACACCCAGCTGTTATTATCAGAGGACAACAGAAAAGTAACGTCGACGAGACAACGTCAGGGTTATTCTAGCCATCCAGACAGGTTCACCTATTATGGTCAGGTCCTGAGTAAAGAGAGTCTGACTGGTCGTTGTTACTGGGAGGTGGACTGGGGAGATGGAGAAGGTGGTGTCGCAGTCGCGTACAAGAGTATCACCAGAGACGGGGGAGAACACGAAAGTTTATTTGGACGAAATGACCAGTCTTGGATGTTATATTGTAGCAGTGATAATTATCAGTTTTATCACAACACGCTGGTGACTCCAATCTCAGGTCCGTGGTCCTCCAGGGTAGGAGTGTACCTGGATCACACTGCTGGAGTTCTGGCCTTCTACAGCGTCTCTGAACTGATGACTCTTCTCAACAGAGTCCAGACCATCTTCACAAAACCTCTCTATGCTGGACTTCGTCCTTGTTTCTACGGAACCACTGCTGAGTTGTGTCAACTGAAAGAGACAGAAGATTTAAATTAGTAGTTACTCTGTTGTTGATAACAGTGGATTGTATTTCAACTGTTAATCAAATGCAGTGGGTGGTACTTTAACTTTCTCTGATGTCCTGCAGGTGGCAGGCATTAGCCTGGAGATTGTCACTGGTGTCAGTGCTTTGATAAAATAAAAACGTTGGTGTATTCCATGCCAAAAACATCTGGTTAATGTTTTTTAACATTGTTTTAATTTCTACTTCATAATTATGACAACTGCAATTTTTGGAAGACATTTAGTCACACACAGAAACTTCTTTCCCATGAAATGACTTTAAGAAATGACAGTGATTTAATGCGTGAAACCAGTTTGTCGAGAACGTTACCACCACAGTCCTGTACCTTCCATTCAGAATGGAACACCTCACCTGTATTCAAAACCTAAAAATGAAAGAGACCAGAAGTGCAAGCCAGAGCTGAAGCAACCATTGGCAGGACTAATTCATTCTGCACTAACCCAGCCAAACCAGATGGTGTCGCTTAGAGGTTTGGCCATTGGTAGGCAGCAAAGCCTACATATCATACATGTGCAAGGCTTATTGTACAAATGATTTTACAACTGCATTTGTCTCAAAAAATAAAAGACATAGTTTATACAAGTTTTGTGGGTCGGATTACAAAGCCTAACAGGCAGTAGGTGATCCGTGGGCTGTTGTTTGGCCATGCCTGGGTTATTGGTGTCTTTCTACATTACCCTGACAGCAGGTTATGGTTAATACTTAGTTCACAGCATATTGGCCTTGTATATTTTTACTGGTTATTCAAGTAATGTTTGATGTAGCACCATTTCTGGAATAAACTGTAAATCTTCAAGCGGTCAACCTTATGTTTGGGCAGTCATTTATTTATTTATTTTTATTTTATACTAGCGGATACCTGTGGAAATTCAACGATAAAACAATATCTGACTTGGTTTGTTTTCTTTTTTTTCTACTCCGTCACAAGACAAACTGCTGTGTCCGAGGAAGTCGTAACGGTTCCGTGTGTGTGAGACAGACGAATGCCAAGACAAAGGCCGCTTCGGCGTTACGGACCGGCCATCTGGGTAGACGCCGGCTTTGTGAGTTCGGTCCTGGTGAAAAAGCATTGGGGTTCCCCACACAACAACGTGAGGTCCGTCACAATCAAAGAATATAAGAATAAGAAAGAATAAGTGAAGAATAAGTGAGAGACATGGACAAATGTGAAGACCGGAGCTAACTCGGCTAGCGGCCCCAACTTCAGGGTAGACGCTGGAAGGTGATAACTTGAGGTTTTCAAGTGAGTTTATTCAGGATACTTTACTAATCCCCATCAGGAAATTGTTAGCTCACTCTATGCACACACTGTTAGTTGGATGGCATGCGTATATACAGTACATACATGGTGAGTCTTTTCATTTGCATAAGTTATTTTAGCAATCCCATAGGCATCACTGATATTCCACTCAGGTGGGGGGGCGGGTGGGTAAAACCTCCCTCTATTTTCTCTTTCCTCTACTTACTGTAGTTTCTCAAAATGCTTGTGATGTTATAAAAAAATTCCTGCTCCATTAGTCACCAAAGTCCTACCACACCCAGGTGTTTGCTCCAGCCATCCTTTCACAGCGAAAGAGATTGAATGCCCAAATTTTCTCATGAGCCATGTTGTTGGGGCAGCTGGCCTTCGTTTGACTTTTCCAAGACAAAACAGAACCTCGGTGTCAGCACAGATGAAGGGCGACTCATGATACCCCAGTGATAGATTAATGACTGGATTAAGGATTCCAGGTTCCTTCCTACCAGGCCCGTTGGAGGGTCTCATCAGTCTGAAACACCCCAAAGAGGCACGGGGGCCATCATTCATTTGACCCATTATCCACAGGAGGAATTTTAGGGGTGTGATGCAATGTGGATCAGGTGCAGACAACAACGGTTGTACCAAGTTCATCACCCTGGCGATGTTACATTATCTTTAAAGTCGTGAATTTAACTTGTCTGCCAACACTGGTGTTAGCTACCATAGCATCACAGCTCACAGCAGAGCTCTAATAAGCATGATACTACCAAACATGTAGAACCGTGAAGCAACATAACAGAGTCCAAATACTTGTCCCCAAATATCCAAACTATTCATACGAGAGTTGGGTGAAGTTATGCTAAAGCCTTACCCAGTTATGAATCAAGGAAATGCATCTGCCAGTGTCTTCTTTTTTTATTTCAGCGTGAATGGATGGAATGGATAATCCATTGAGCCTGTGCCACAGCAATTACTAGACAGACATAACACCACACAGTTCCTCAATTACCTTCTGTACTTAGTAAGTTAAATGGAGTTGGTCATTATTAAGCCCAACCTGCTACCTGCTTCCGCTACCAGCTGGAACATTTGTGCCGACTTTAGTAATCAGCTGGTCGAGCCCGTTTTTTTCTGCAGTGTGGGCACCTTCTCCCAAACAGGTGACAGCAAATAGCATTTCACTGGTAACTGGTGGACACTGACAAACACTGGTAGACACTGGAAGATGACACTGGTGGACACTGATAGTGATAGATACTAGATACTTTAATTTATGAGAAAAAAGGGTTATTCGGCTCTGTTTGCACTTTATTTTTTTTAATTTTGAGGTTTGTGTGTTCTTCAATCTTACATAAAGGCCTTAAATTTATTTGCCTGGGTTTACTTTTATTTATGTTAAAAGGGCTAGCTATGCACTCAATTAAACAATATCCTGCATTAAAAATTGACAATAAATGTTGTTGTAACCATGAAAATATGGACAAAAGGGTCATCTCTAAGACTCAAATTGGACTTAGATTTCTATTTAGAGGAAAGTTTAATAACTGGATCTCTGTGAGTTGTAATTGAATACCCCTGGTTTAGAGGCTCCCACTATTGAAGTGATTCTGTTGCATTGATCTTTGGTTGGAATAACAACTCTTGTCCATCCTGTTATTGTAGATGTTGTCAGGATCAATAATTCCATTTAACTCAGTCAGGGCATACTCCACAAATTTATCAACTCCAAACCATCGTGCTCAGCAGTTCTCTGTATAAAGTCCTCCATTTCTTCAGACTGGACAGAGATGGCTATTTTCTGCTGTGCTGTAGTTAGAGTTTATATTTTTGGTCATACCTGATTGGTCGAATTTCTCCAGCTCCCAACACTCCTGATCATCATTGTTTTCATCTGCTCTTGAAAAAGCCCCGTGGTTTTGAAGAAGATTCTTCTGTTGAACATTATCTGCATCAATTGACATTGTCAATCAACAATGTCAATCAACCCATTGTCGGTTGACAACAATGGGATGAGATTCTGGTTGATGTAAACATTTTTTTCCTTTCAGTTTGAAGACTTGTTTCACAAGAGCAATCTTGTGTTTACAGTTGTAGAATTTTATCAACTCTGCAGGTGGTCTCCTACCTCCAGATGGATAACAGCTTTGGATGTGCTCTGAATCTAAGATTATCTCCAGATCTTTGAGTTGGAAAGTCAGCTGTTTCTCCACTGGGTCAATATCAGCGTTGTGCTTGGTGGCCTCCCCACTTCCCCTGGTTACCGCCTGCACATGAGTGCACGGCTTGGTTTGGTGCAGGTGATGATCACATCATTAACGCGAGTGTTCTACTCCGAATAATCCACTCTCTGTTCCATTTTCATGAACAAAGAGTGGACATTTGAAGTTTCTTTTATGAAACTTCAAAACAGAGACAAGCTTTTTCAGTCATAGCAATTTTTGAAATGCAAAAATCCCAAAGACGTTTTAAATGGATTGATTACAATCAATACTTTGAGGAATACAGGCAAACCTCGGATTTCGACCACAATTCGCTCCGGAAGGCTGTTTGAATACCGATTTGTTCGAATTCCAAATACATTTTTCTCATTACAAATAATGTAAATGGTCGTAATCCATTCCAAGATGCTAGAAAACTACCTTCTTTCAACATAATATCCATCCATTTTCTGCCACTGTATCTGCGTACTATGTTATTTCAGAATGTCATTTATATATCAAATTGTATAGTAAAGAAACATATCAAAGAAATGTAAAAGAAGCAAACACGAGAAAGAAAGTGTTAAGTACGATCCAGTGACGCTCTCATTTTGGGACTTCCTGTTGTACCCGGAAGTGGTTGCATGTAAATATAATGCTCTTGTTCTCTTGAGTGCGACAAGCGTAACGTGCCAGTGTTCAATTGTGCGTTCAGGTGAGCGTAGCGGCTCCGGCTCGATAAAGAAGAGAAAAACTTACAGTATTGCGTTCCACTTACCATTCACCACGCAGATTCCGGATGAGAAAGTCTGGTATCATAACAAAAAGAGAGAACAAAAAAACATCAACATAATCAGGTTAGCCTAAGGTACGAGTTACAGTTGTTATTTGGACAGAAGTTTACGGTACTGTAACTCGTACCATAGGCAGTGGAATGCAAATTAAGTGAAAAATTATTGAATACAGTAAACTAAAATAAAATGCACATTACAGTTAAAGCATAAGAACAATATAAGAATTTTTACCTTTATGGTGGTGAGCAGTTGGCATACGTGAATGTTGGCGAGGGAGAGGAGGAGGATGGATGTTACTCAGTTTGTTTCGCGTTCGACTTCCAAATTTTTTTCGACTTCTAAGACAAAAAAATTCTGAATTTTTTGGTCAAATTCCGATTTGTTCAATGTCTAAAGTGTTCGAAAACCAAGGTTTGCTTGTACCTGTAAAAGGTGAATGACTAATCAAACAAGTCCAATCCTTCAAGTCACGCAGAGAGAAACTTCCTTCTAATTAAATGAACTGAACAAGAATGCGGGTTAGTTTCTGCTTAAAACCAGTTGGTCCAGAACATTTATGTCACAACCCTTTCTATTCCAAATGGAACGTTTAACCTATATACAGAGCCTACAAAAGAAAAAGAAACCAGAATAGTTAGAAAACCGAGGTCTAACCCAGAGCCAATCCAACCATTGAGGTTATAAAAAATTCCTGCTCCATTAGTTCACCAATGTCCTTCCACACCCAGGTTTTGCTTATTATCACAGTGAAGGGGAGTGATTGAACAAATATTCCCATGACTTTTGTTATTGGAGGCAGTTTGCCTATTTATAGGTCTCCTGATTCAAATAGGACCTCATTGTGTCAGAGAAATGCTTCCTGGTTCAATGAAAGATGCTAATTCCATGAAAAATTCTGGCCTTAGTGTGAGGACTCAGATCTCTTTAATACATGGTCTTGCAGAGGCAGCACTTTGACAGGAACAGTAAGATCCTCTCAACTTTTAGACCACTTCAGATCCATCCCAACAAGAGATTTATGATTTACGACACTCCAGTGTTCCACCACCTGGCTCCTTGAAGAGGTTATCAGATATGATCGTTTTCCTAAATGCCGTTTTAGGGTCAATGACCTGCCCTCCGCTATTTGAGTAACAATCCGGGTAGGCTGTCTTAAATACCTTGACCATTGCCTTCTGACACACTGTCTCCCAGAGCTCTCATAAAATCATTTCACCCATGGGTGTCAGGCCAGACTAAGGGCAACTCATGATACCCCAACCATAGATTAATGATAGGACTCAATTTACCTCATCTGGATTGAGGATACCAGGCCACATCCTACAGCCAGACCTGTTGGAGGGTCTCATCAGTCTGACATAACCAAAAGAGACACAGGGGGCCATTGTCCATTGGACCCACACCATCCATAGGGGGATGTACAGGTAGTCCTCAAGATACAAACAACTGTGCTCCGCCACATCCAACTGCTGTAGTTCCCCTTTCAGCACCATATCATTAACATCCCATACATTCAGATTTCACGTGTCATGTTAGCATGACTCATGACTTGTAGTGAAAGAGGACATGAAGGTAGTTGGTGTGAGAGAAGAGGATGCAGAAGACAGGGTTAGATGGAGGCAACTGATTTGCTGTAGCGACCCCTGAAGGGAAAGGCCGAAAGGAGAAGATGTTAGCGTGACTTAACAAATCTCAGACTAAGTGAACCGTTTGCTCTGATGTCAGACTTCATGCGGTCTTTTCTTACCTGTTGTTGCCTGTTCTTGCCTTACAACAAATTTACATTTTATGACACAAATATTTACCCCCTGGCTTCCTGGAAGGGTTATCAAACTTTATTCCCTCCTCTGATATTTTCTAGGGTCAGCCCATTACTGTAAATACTATGTCACCCCCCAAAGGCACTCCCTAAACTTAAATACGAGCATTCTCTCACAACATGCAGAGAAGACTTCTCCAGCTACTCATTTTCATTGATGACAACTTTCTGGAATTTCTTTTGCAGTCAGCAAAGTGACCCCATTGGTTCCCCGGGTGCATTGAAATGGAATGTCCTCCTCTTCTATCGGACAAAACCAGCTCAACTCGTTCATCTCCTTCCTTCTTCCTTTTCGTAATCACTGTATGAACATGGGTGTAACTAACATATGGTGACGTCCATGAGCTCGTAGCTTAAAACAGATATGACAGGAGGAGGTGATGCCAGACAGTTTCTACCACTGAGAGGTGAAATGGCTCAGAAAGAAAAAGGCAGACTTGCTGCTGCTGATCACTGCTATGCTGGACCTGAAGCTGTCCAGGTGTCTCCTGTCCCTTCCTGTGAGAATCACCTCCAGGTGAGTCAACGAGACGTCCAGCAGAGAATCCAGGACAGAAAGAAAGACGTGAAGGAGCTCCAACAGGAGGTGGAGGCTATCAATCGCTTTGCTGATCAAGCAGTGGAGGACAGTGAGAAGATCTTCACCGAGCTGATCCGCCTCATGGAGGAAAGACAACATGACGTGAAGAAGCAGGTCAGATCCCAGCAACAACAGGAAGTGAGTCGAGTCAAAGAGCGTCAGGACAGGAAGGAGAAGGAGATCAAGGAGCTGGAGAAGATAGACGCTGAGGTGGAGCAGCTCCCACTCACAGAAGATCACATCCAGCTTCTAGAAAAGTGTCTCCTCAGTGACCCGAGACACTCGTCCAACATCGGCATCCATCCTCTGAGATACTTTGAGGATGTGGCAGCGGTTGTGTCAAAGCTCAGAGATGAAGTCCAGGACATCCTGAGCGAGGGATGGACAGACATCTCAGTAAGTCTACCTGCAGTTTTACTGTCAGAACCAGAACCCAAGACCAGATCTGAATTCTTAAAGTATTCACGTGAGATCACACTGGACCCAAACACGGCCAACACCCAGCTGTTATTATCAGAGGACAACAGAAAAGTAACGTCGATGAGACAACGTCAGGGTTATTCTAACCATCCAGACAGGTTCTCCTATTTTGGTCAGGTCCTGAGTAAAGAGAGTCTGACTGGTCGTTGTTACTGGGAGGTGGACTGGGGAGATGGAGAAGGCGGTGTCGCAGTCGCGTACAAGAGTATCACCAGAGACGGGGGAGAACACGAAAGTTTATTTGGACGAAATGACCAGTCTTGGATGTTATATTGTAGCAGTGATAATTATCAGTTTTATCACAACACGCTGGTGACTCCGGTCTCAGGTCCGTGGTCCTCCAGGGTAGGAGTGTACTTGGATCACACTGCTGGAGTTCTGGCCTTCTACAGCGTCTCTGAACTGATGACTCTTCTCCACAGAGTCCAGACAACCTTCACAAAACCTCTCTATGCTGGACTTCGTCCTTGTTTCTACAGAACCACTGCTGAGTTGTGTCAACTGAAAGAGACAAAAGTCCCTTCAGGGATATATTTAAATAAGTAGTTGTGGTCCCTTTGAAGATTCCTTCTTATGATCACCTGTCAATCAACGTGATATTGACATGTCGCTCTTAATTCCTCTCATTGTTTGTCTGTCTTGTAACCTGAAGGCTTTGCTGTTGGTGCTATGACTTGTGCTTAGCTGAACCAATGTTTCTCTGCGTGACAATAAAACCTTACCAATACATCACAGTAACAACAGTGAAATGCTGTTTTTATGACCGGGCAGGGCTGACTCAGTGGGTTGGGACTTGGGTTGGGAACTGGCTCAAGTCCCATCCCACACAAAAATACAATGTGGACTTGTGGCTGGACAAGGGCCAGTCTGCCTCCAGGGCACAGCTTATGTGCCCCTGAGAAAGGCACCGACCAGTAGATGTTCTCTCCTGGCACCAACCAGTAGACCTTGTCTACGAGCCCCAACCAATAGACCTTGTTCCAAGCACTAGTAGGTTCCGTGGTCCCAGATTTGAGTCTGGAACCCTCCTAATCTCCTTTCATTGTGTAGACTTCTGTACAACAGATATTTCATAAATTTCTTCAAAATTCTCTTCAACTGTTCAAGTGAGGGATCTTAACTTCTCAATGGGGCCCTCACCTGTCTGGTATCATGTAGGACACACTGTTGCTGCCAAGACCTTCAGGGCATGTACTCCACTAGACCTCTGAAGGTCCGTGGTTGTGTCTGGCATCCAGACGTTTGACAGATTCTTTCAGTCCTGAATTCTGAGGTGGGGCCTCCATGCATTTGACTTATTTGTCCAGCGTGTTCCACAGATGCTCGATTGGGCTGAGATCTGGGGACATTGGAACCAAGTCAACCCGTCAAATCTATTGTGTTCCACAGAATATTCTTGAAACATTTCTGCTCTGGCAGCGCGCATTATCTTGCTGAGAGGCCACTGCCATCGGGGAACCTCTTCCAAAAAATGTGTGGACTGAAACAATGCCTCAGTAGGCGGTATCTGCCAAAGTAACATCTACAGGGATGCAGGACCTAAGGTTTCCCAGCAGAACACTGACCAAAGCCTCACCTGCTTCTGCTTGCCTCCTGGAGCATCCTGGTGCCATGTGCTCTCCAGGTGAGCGACCCACCTGGCCATCCATGGAATGTGAAAGAAAATGTGAGTAGACCATGAAACTGATTTCTGTTGCTCTGTGGTCTAGTTCTCAGTGCCCATTGTTGGTGCTTTAGTCAGTGGACAGGGGCGACACCTCCACGACCTCATCCTAGACTTTAAAGGAGAATATAATCAAGTATATTCTTAAGTTTTGTATTCACGTTACATTTCACTTAATAATGTTATAGCCAAATATGTTGTGTAATGGGCGTCCACCGTTTAGCGACGGGCGTAATTTGTGTGGCTCTCTTGTAGGTGGAGACTGAGACCGGAGACTGACACTGGAGACACTGGAGACTGGCACTGGAGAACCGTATAAGGGAGAAGCAACCAACCAGAGAACAACACGATGTATATGAGTTAACGTATAGTGGCTCATCCTTAAGGTGGAGCCTAGTGATGCGCATAATAAATATCTGGGATCCTCTGGAATGTGTTGTTCCTGCCCCTTGTCACGGTTCATACAACATCAGGTTTTGTGTTAGGGACAGAGAACCCAGATCTGCTTAGAAATATTGTGTTAGGGCAAAAATACATATTTGATAAATGAGACAATTTGTTTCTTGTTCTTCCTTCCGGTTTTGAACACGCACAACTGCTCTAGGTGGACTTCAGGATAAAAGTCCGTTTACCTATATTCTCCTTCAACTTCCAAGTGAAAAGCAGCTGCATTAAAAGTCTCCGACCCACAGGGGGCAGATCCTGGACCTGGACTGGAACTCAAGGATCAGAATCCATTGATCAGAATTCACTGATCAGAATCCATTGATCAGAATCCATTGATCAGAATCTATTGATGGGAATCCATTGATTGGAATCCATCGATTGGAATCCATTGATCGGAATCCATTGATCGGAATCCATTGATCAGAATCCATTGATAAGAATCCACAGAGGTCAAACAGAAAGAAGCTTCGGTTTAGTGACAGCAGCTCACAGATGGGGTGATGAAGCCCAGAACCACCAGGACCACCAATGAAGTCTGCACAGGTTTCCTTAAGGGGTATGAATCCCTCCTCATCATCTCCTCCTCCACTCCCGTTCCTCCTTCCCCTCCTCCTCCCCTGCCTCCACCTGTCCTCTTCCTCCTGTAGGTCATTATTCAGCTCTCACAGCTCCGACACTCTGCTCTATCCAGCAGGCAGCCAACAGCTGGAGCTTCCTCCTCCTTCTCCTCCTCCTCTTCCTTCTCCTGTCTCTCTGAACAGTTGCAGACATCTCTTCTTCCTGTGTTTCCTGCTTGGCATCATGGGATTGTTCAGAGAATCGCTGCAGTGGAATCTATTTGGTGTCCGGACTGAAACCTGTGTTGGTGCGTCGTTGGGTCCATCAGGTAGGGTTAATGAGGTTGGGTCAGGTCGGGTCACATCATCGGGTTGATCAGGTTGGGTCAGGTTGTCTCTGCTGCGTCGTTATGGGGGTGTCACGTCTGTGCTTTACTGGGTCGATCAGGTGACTACTTACCTCACAACCCTGAAGACAAACGACATATTTTCTTGCAGCACTACGACATTCAATGATGCACCACTCAGAATATTCTCATGTCAGGGGGGCAATCCACCACCTTGTGTGATCTTGCTCATGTTAAGGTTGGTAGAAATATTCTTTTTTGTAAAACTGTTCAACTTCCTCCACTGTGAATGAATTATTGTCTCCAGGAGCTTCCTTCATGTAGCCTGTTAATGATGGATCTGAGCCTGTTTAAAACACAGGGGGGGGGGTCAGTGTCTCAGCTCTGGAGGGAGGGGGCACATATGACTGAATCTCCTACAGTGAACACTGTAGGAGATGAGAAGAAAAGCATGAACCAAACTGAGAACATCTGACGTCTCAGCTGGTATCATGTGACTGTTGACGCCTTCAGTCCGGTCCGTGTTTGTTTATTTGTGGTGTGTGTCATGGCGATCTGAAGGTCATGCCTTCTCTGGGTCAGTTGACTTCAGCTATGAGATGGAGCTGACACACCTTTATGTCAGGTGATCCTACCGGACAGAACGAGAGGTCACGACCTGAACCCCAACCCTATAAACATCAACAACCTGTTTGTGGGTTCTATTAACACAAACAACCTGTCTGTGGGTTCTATAAACATCAAGAACCTGTTTGTGGGTTCTATAAATGTCAACAACCTGTCTGTGGGTTCTATAAACGTCCACAACCTGTCTGTCTGCTGCTTGTTAAATCCATTCCTGTCAAGCCAGATCCAATTTGAGGCATTTCACACATCTGGTTTGAGGCGTTTCACACATGATCCGATTTGAGGTGTTTCACACTTTTTTCATGTTGTCACACCTCACAATGGAGCCTGGGAGAACCGCTGCTGTTCACTCTGCAGAAGAACCAGTGACTCATGGGAGCTGACCCAGAACCCAATCTCACACACACACACACACGCACACACACACAGTAACACGCACACACACATCCCAAATGGCCTCATGTAATATTCAGAGTGAGAGACGGCCGGTGCAAAAGGATGAACGACCGCAGGAGGTGACATCAGCCCTACAAAGAGAAGTAGGACACGACTAGAAGCGGCGTCTCTCCAAGTCCATCTCCTGGGTCTGGATTGTGATGGTCTGACCCTGGATTATCTGGACTATCTGGACCCTCTGGACCATCTGGTCCACATCGGTGTCCTTAGTTTGATTGTGGTTGAGTCTTAACACCAGATCCACAATGTCCCTTGGATCTGGATTAGAAGCTGTCCAGTCAAAGTTAGAAGGTTAGAAGGTGGCATCTAACAGCTGACCCACCGGGTCCATCAGATCACCACCGGGACCTGATGTACCTGGTCCAGATCACCACCGGGACCTGATGGACCTGGTCCAGATCACCACTGGGACTTGATGGACCCGGTGGTGATCTGGATCCAGACTTTTCCCTGGACGTTTAATGTGTGTTCTTTGTGGGTTTCAGCTGTCCTGTAGCAAGTCCTCGTGGTCAAACCGCCCCGCTGCTCCCCCCCACCCCTCCGCCCCGCCCCTCCACCCCGCCCTCCCTTGAGCCTCCACTCCAGCTGTGAGACGGGGTCATTCCCAAGCGACAGCAGCTCCCTGCCGTTCCTCAGTGAAATGACTGCTTCCTGTTTCGGAGAAGCAGTTGCCGTCTTCATCATCAACGTGGGAGGGGGTCGCTACGCGTTGCCGCGGGAGTTGCTGGCGTCCCACCCGGAGTCCCGTCTGGGGAAGCTGGCCCGCTGCAGCCAGGACTCGGCGCTGGAGCTCTGCGATGACGTTGACTTCCTGGAGAACGAGTTCTTCTTCGACCGCAGCGCGCAGACTTTCCAGTAGGTGGCACTGTCAGTCCATGTGTCCTCACTAGCTGGAATGATTAGCATGTGTGCTATGCTAGCCTGCAGCTCTAACACTCGATTGGCATGAGAGGTGACGTCTGATGCATGGCCTCCAGTTTCAGGGTGGTGTTGTGAAACGGTGCCCCGCCCTGTTTCTCCTGACAGATATGTGGTGAACTTCTATCTGACGGGTCACCTGCACCTGAGGGAGGAGCTGTGTGTGGCCTCCTTCCTGCAGGAGATCCAGTACTGGGGCATCAATGAGCGCCGCATCGGTTCCTGCTGCCGTGGGCGTTACCGCCGCCACCGGGGGCGGAGGTGCCGCCTTGAGGGGCAGCGAGCACCGGCCAGCGAGGGCGAGGAGGAAGACTTCGCGGGTGCCTGTTGCCCGGCTCTCCGGCGCCGCCTGTGGGACGTGCTGGATAAACCCGAGTCGTCCCCGGTGGCTCGCGCCTTCGGCACACTGTCCGTGTCCTTTGTGGTTCTGTCGGTCGTCAACATGGCGCTCATCTCGCTGGACTGGGGGGGGGGGCACTTGCGTTGGTGGCGTTGGTGGCGTTGGTGGCGTTGGTGGCGTTGGTGTCAGCGCCCCGCTGCTGTTGGACACCCTGGAGTACGTGTGCGTGGCGTGGTTCTCTGCTGAGCTGGCCCTGCGGTTCTGCTGCGTGAGGGACAAGTGGCGCTTCAGCCGGAGGGTTCCCAACGTCATCGACCTGCTGGCCGTCCTGCCCTTCTACCTGACGCTGGCACTGGAGAACCTCCAGGGCAGTGGCGGCGAGCTGGAGAACGTGGGCCGTGTGGTGCAGGTGCTCCGCCTCCTGAAGGCGCTCCGCATGCTGAAGCTTGGGCGCCACTCCACAGGTAAACAGGAAGTCACGTTTCACCAACGTCTCCTGTGCCTCCTGTGTCTCCCCTGTCTCCTGTCTCCCGTGTCTCCTGTCTCCTGTGTCTCCCGTGTATCCTGTGTCTCCTGTGTTTCCTGTGTCTCCCCTGTCTCCTGTACCTCCTGTGTCTTCCATGTCTCCTGTGTTTCCTGTGTCTACCGTGTCTACCGTGTCTCCTGTGTCTACTGTGTCACCTGTGTCTTCCGTGTCTCCTGTGTCTCCGTGTCTCCTGTCTCCTGTCTCCTGTGTCTACTGTGTCACCTGTTTCTCCCGTGTCTACTGTGTCTCCTGTGTCTCCCCTGTCTCCTCTGTTTCCATGTCTCCTGTGTCTCCTGTGTCTCTGTGTCTACCGTGTCTCCCCTGTCTCTGTGTCTCCCTTGTCTCCTGTGTCTTTTATACGAAAAGTCACGCAGGAAGTGGTGAGCCAGTTTTTACAGACCAAGAGTTTTATAGGTTGAAAAACTATTGTAGAGCATGGATAATAGTTTTAGTTCTTAATTTTGTCTGTTTTTTTAGTTTGATGAATGTTAAACGAATGTTTCTTTGTTCAGAAAACAAAGTATTATTAAAAATCTTCTTTATGTGAGTCTTGGATTTTGTGTCAACGAGATTATTTTGTAATTTGACTTTTATGAATAAGCATGATGTTAAAAATCAAAATCTCCTGTGTCTCCTGTCTCCTGAGTCTCCCCTGTCTCCCATGTCACCTGTGTCTCCCTTTCTCCTGTCTCTCCTGTCTCATGTGTCTCCCCTGTCTCGTGTCTCCCCTGTCTACTGTGTCTCCTGTCTCATGTGTCTCCACTGTCTCCTGTGTCTCCCCTGTCTCCTTTGTCTCCCCTGTCTCCTATGTCACCCCTGTCTCCTGTGTCTCCCCTGTCTCCTGTGTCTCCTGTTTCCCCTGTGTTTCCTGTCTCCCCTGTCTCCTGTGTCTCGCCTGTCTCCTGTGTCTCCCCTGTCTCCTATGTCACCCCTGTCTCCTGCGTCTCCCATGTCTTCCGTGTCTCCTGTTTCCCCTGTGTTTCCCGTCTCCCGTCTCCTGTGTCTCCCCTGTCTCCTGTGTCTCCCGTGTCTTCTGTATTTCCCTGTCTCCCCTGTCGCCTGTGTCTTCCCTGTGTCTCCTGTCTAACCCTATCTCATGTGTCTCCTGTCTTTCCCCTGTCTCCTGTGTCTCCCCTGTCTCCTGTGTCTCCCCTGTGTCTCCCGTGTCTCCCGTGTCTTCTGTATTTCCCTGTCTCCCCTGTCGCCTGTGTCTCCCCTGTGTCTCCTGTGTCTCCCCTGTGTCTCCCCTGTCTAACCCTGTCTCATGTGTCTCCTGTCTCCTGTCTCCTGTGTCTCCTCTGACTCCGGTGTCTCCCCTGTGTCTCCTGTGTCTCCCCTGTGTCTCCCCTGTCTCCTGTGTCTCCTGTCCCCTGTGTCTCCAGGCCTAAAGTCCCTGGGTCTGACCATGGCTCAGTGCTACGAGGAGGTGGGCCTCCTGCTCCTCTTCCTTGGGGTGGGAATTTCCATTTTCTCCACGGTGGCGTTCACCCTGGAGTACCACCTCCCTGCCAGCACCTTCACCAGCGTCCCGACGGCCTGGTGGTGGGCGACCACCTCCATGACCACAGTAGGGTACGGGGACGTGCGCCCCGACAGCATAGCGGGAAAGCTCCTGGCTTTCGTCTGCATCCTGTCCGGAATCCTGGTCCTGGCGCTGCCCATCGCCGTCATCAATGAGCGCTTCTCCTCCTGCTACCGTTCTTTGAGGAGGGAGGAGGCGGCGCAGCGGCGCTGCCACGCGCTGGGGAGGTGGGCTCAAGGGTCGGTCGGGGGGAGGAGCTTCGGAGGGGGCGTGAACCTGAGGGATGCTTATGCTTGCAGCGTCCTGGAGGTGCTACACAGGCGAGATGGCGAGTACCGGAGGGGAGGGGCCTGTGGTGGTAGAACCAGGACCCCTCCCCCAGAGGTGACCCTGCCCCCAGAGGTAACCCCGCCCCCAGAGGTGACCCTCAAGACTGGGAGGCAATAGGCCTGAGACGATTCGTGTCAGTTAGCACTGGTGCCTCGGAACACACCTGCCTGAGGACACGGGGACAAACAGCCTGACCCCTAACCGTGACTCTTAACCCTGACCCTGACCCCTAACCCTGACCCCTAACCCTGACCCTCATGCTAACAACTTAACCCTCTGAGATGTTTCCCACAGTGCAGTTTATTATGGTGTTATCAGTTTACCTGTTGTGTTCCTGGTAGGACCCCCCTCCCCCCATAGAGGACCTTTGTCAGTTGCACCCGGGGGGGGCTGTTCCTCTGGTTTTGTCTCTGTGACCCAGTACTGACATAAAGGTCGCCCCCCTGCAGGTCGGAGTGTTCTTTCTAATGTCCCCGGTGGCCTGAAGGCTACGTCGCCCCCGACCTTTATCCCCCCCATGAAGGAAAAGTTCACCCTTCCCCCACTCGCCCAGAACAGCACACACCCGCTGAAAAAGAACCAGCAGTGACCCGGGGTCATGGTGCCCCCCCTCACTTCCCCACGGCGGGTTGGAACTCTGCTAGGTCCAAACAGCCCGGACACGCCCCTGCTAACGTTACCTAGTATGAGCTGCTTTGACACAACGGCCACACGAGCTGAGGACACGCCCCCCATGACAAGCTGAGGACACGCCCCCTCCAGTCCAGGAATCGTTGGCCCAGTTCTGCGGTGCGGAAACCGTTTGGGGGGGTGGAGATGATTCCAAGGACAAAGCTGCAGGTTATTCCCAGGTGAGGGGAGGGGAGAGGAAGCGGGAGGAGGGAGGAGGGAGAGGAAACCAGGTCAACCGCCCCCCCTCTTAAACGTCCCTCGTGTCTTTCAGGGAATAAGTGGGTCAACGAGCTTCACACACAATAGTGAGCGTTAGCGCCACCCACTAGCAACCCGCTAGCAAAACACAAACAATAACAACTGTTCTGAAACAATAGGAAATGTTAGCCTTGAGCAGAGCTAATGCTAGCTAGTTCTCGCTAATGCCAGGTAATGCTAGCTGATATAGCGCTGGACTCCAGACTGCCATTGTGTCGTTGGTTTGCTTTCAGGTGTTCAGGAGAATGATGACAGAATGCTTTAAGTTAGCACCAGTTAGCACAGCGGGGTTAGCTAGCACGGTGGAGTTAGCTAGCATGGTGGAGTTAGCTAGCATGGTGGAGTTAGCTAGCACGGTGGGGTTAGCTAGCACGGTGGGGTTAGCTAACATGGTGGTGTTAGCTAGCACGGTAGGGTTAGCCAGCATGGTGGTGATAGCGAGCATGGTGAGGTTAGCTAGCACGGTGGGGTTAGCTAGCACGGTGGGGTTAGGTAGCATGGTGGTGTTAGCTGGCACAGTGACATTAGCTAGCATGGCGGTGTTAGCTAGCACGGTGATGTTAGTCCCGCCTCCCCGTTCCTCGTCCTCCTCGCCGCATTGTTTAGGGTTTGATGCAAAAGGAGGCAGTCCCAGAATCCTTTTGGATGAAAGCTGAGCCTCCAGGATCACCATGGCAACAAGAGAGCAGCGTAATAAACCTGGAGGTGTCGCACCGAGACTTCAAAGCAGTGGCTCCTGGCCCCCTCCTCAGTGACACGTGGCCCCCCTCCTCAGTGACTCCTGGCCCCCCTCCCCAGTGACTCGTGGCCCCCCTCCTCAGTGGCTTCCGGCCCCCTCCTCAATGACTCCTGGCTGGCGTGAGGTCAGGCCAGTGGGGGTTGGTTCTCGCCCACAGGTTGATGTGCTGGCTCAGAGCTGACTCTGGTTGGGT
Source organism: Antennarius maculatus (assembly GCA_013358685.1). Taxonomy (NCBI): domain Eukaryota; kingdom Metazoa; phylum Chordata; class Actinopteri; order Lophiiformes; family Antennariidae; genus Antennarius; species Antennarius maculatus. The sequence goes on from CM023615.1 coordinate 18,155,885, forward strand.
GATTTTGTTGGGTCACAAACAGGACGCGGCCCCCCAGACTGTTTGCACCTCAGTAACGCTGCTGACAGGACGACTGAACACCTGAGTTCACGTCCACCAAACTCCCCCTGACAGAGGGAGGCTGGTCTCTGCTGCAGGGGGTTATGGGTAAACACAAAGGGAGGCTGGTCTCTGCTGCAGGGGATTATGGGTAAACACAGAGGGAGGCTGGTCTCTGCTGCAGGGGATTATGGGTAAACACAGAGGGAGGCTGGTCTCTGCTGCAGGGGGTTATGGGTAAACACAGAGGGAGGCTGGTCTCTCCTGCAGGGGGTTATGGGTAAACACAGAGGGCATTAAACTGGGTCAGGTTAGATCTGAACTTTATTTATTCTAGTTCAGTCAGAACCAGCATCAAATTCTAAATGAGCTAATATTTGCAAAAAAAACTATCTATCTGTCTGTCTGTCTGTCTGTCTGTCTGTCTGTCTGTCTGTCTGTCTGTCTGTCTGTCTATCTATCTATCTATCTATCTATCTATCTATCTATCTATCTATTCAAATGATCAGAATCAGATGTCCTAATCCCTTGGCATGGCCACAGGTGTATAAAGTCAAGCACTGAGGCACGCAGACCGTGAAACAAGACATTTGTGAAAGAATGGGCCGCTCTCAGGAGCTCAGTGAATTCCAACGTGGAACTGTCATTGGATGCCACCTGTGCAACAAATCCAGTTGTGAAATTTCCTCGCTCCTAAATATTCTACAGTCAACTGTCAGCTTTATTATAACAAAATGGAAGTGTTTGGGAACAACAGCAACTCATTCACAAAGTGGTAGGCCACGTAAAGGGTCGGAGAAGGGTCAGCGGATGTTGAAGCGCATAGTGCAAAGAAGTCGCCAACTTTCTGCAGTCAATTGCTACAGAGCTACAAACTTCATGTGACCTTCAGATTAGCCCAAGTACAGTACGCAGACAGCTTCATGGAATGGGTTTCCATGGCCGAGCAGCTGCAGCCAAGCCACACATCACCAAGTGCAATGCAAAGCGTCGGATGCAATAGTGTAAAGCACACAGCCACTGACCTCTAGATCAGTGGAGACGCCTTCTCTGGAGTGATGAATCACGCTTTTCCAACGGGCAATCTGATGGACGAATCTGGGTTTGGAGGTTGCCAGGAGAACGGTACATTTCAGCCTGCATTGTGCCGACTGTGAAATTTGGTGGAGGAGGAATTATGGTGTGGGGTTGTTTTTCAGGAGCTGGGCTTGGCCCCTTAGTTCCAGTGAAAGGAACTTTGAATGCTTCAGGATACCAAAACATTTTGGACAATTCCATCCTCTCAACATTGTGGGAACAGTTTGGAGCCCCTTCCTCTTCCAACATGACTGCACCAGTGCACAAAGCAAGGTCCATAAAGACATGGATGACAGAGTCTGGTGTGGATGGACTTGACTGGCCTGCACAGAGTCCTGACCTGAACCCAATAGAACACCTTTGGGATGAATTAGAGAACTGAGAGCCAGGCCTTCTCGACCAACCTCAGTGTGTGACCTCATCTTGGAAGAATGGTCAAAAATTCTTATAAACACTGTCCTCAACCTTGTGGACAGTCTTCCAAGAAGAGTTGAAGCTGGAATAGCTGCAAAAGGTGGACCGACATCATATTGAACTCTGGGTTAGGAATGGGATGGCACTTCAGTTCGTAGTATGAGTCAAGGCAGGTGAGCAAATAGTGTTGGTAATATAGTCTGTCTGTCTGTCTCTGTGTCTGTCTGTCTCTGTGTCTGTCTGTCATTCATTAATTCATTCATTTATATACGTATATCGATCAGTCTATTGATGGAGGGATGTATTGATCCATCGGCAGTTATCAATCAAGTTCAATCAAGTTTTATTTATATAGCACTTAATCATGGCAGCAGACATTTCAAAGCGCTTTAACAGACAGAGAAACCCAACTGAACCCTCCAGAGCAAGCATAAGCGACAGTGGCGGGGAAAAACTCCCTCAATGGGGAAGAAACTCCGGGCAGGACCCAGACTCTTTTGGGCGGCCATCCGCCTCGACCAGTTGGGTAGAAAAGAAATCAAAGGAAGATAAGAACAGGGTCGGAGAGAGAGAGACAGAGAGAGAGTGACAGATAAGCCAGATAGAGACAGTGTCAATATGGTTAAGGTTGTTAAAGTCAAGGCACAATTACAGCTGCGTGGATGACTGTATGGCGGCAAGGAGGAAGAAAGGAAGCAGGACCCCAGCCAATGGATAGTTGAGGGGTGGTACTGGTGGGCTTGGAGGAGAAGGTCCACAGCACATGGAGAGATGGGGGTGGTACTGGTGGGGTCGGAGGTGCAGGTCCACAGAGGAAGGTCCACAGTAGATGGGTGGATGAGGGGTGGAACAGTATGGGGGCGCGGAGGAAAAAGGAAGCCGGACCCCAGCCGATGATTAGGTTAGGGGTGGTACTGGTGGGATGAGAAGAGCAGGTCCATAGCAGATGGGTGGATGAGGGGTGAATCTGAAAAAAAACCTGTGAGGACATAGAGCACAGAGACTCCAGGGAAGAAGTTTAGTTAGTAGGGTGTGATTGGAGACTTGAAGAGTGAGATCAGAGAAGAGGAGGAGTAACGGAGATGGTTGGAGAGAAGGAGGAGGAGAGAGGAACTCAGTGAGTCTGGATGTTGAGTCTCCAGCAGTGTAGGTCTCTATGAAAATAAACGTAGTAACCTAAGTTGCCATTAATTGTAAAATTTATGAAAAAGAAAAGTTTTGTCTAGTCTTAAATAATGAGATGGTGTCTGCCCCCTGAACTGAGGTAGGGAGGTGGTTCCACAATAGAGGGGCTTGATAGCAAAAGGCTCTAGCTCCCATCCTGCTTTTGTAAATACTAGGAACAACCAGTAGGCCAGTGTGTTGAGAGCGTAATGCTCTGGACGGATTATAAGGAACTAAAAGTTCCTTCAGATAGGTCGGTGCCTGGCCATGAAGGGCTTTGTAAGTGAGGAGGAGTATTTTAAAATCTATCCTAGCTTTCACAGGAAGCCAGTGCAGAGAAGCCAGCACAGGAGAAATATGGTCTCTGGCACTGGTCCTGGTCAGAACACGGGCGGCAGCATTCTGAATTAGTTGAAGAGTCTTCAGCAACTTTTTGGGGGAGCCCTCACCTGTCGGATTCCGGCGTTCTGGCGTCCCCTCGCGGCCGCCGCCGGTCATCACCGAGGCAAGACTCGATGCTGAGACAAACCAGCTGCTTCATCTTCATCGTTGCACCGCGGTGGCTTATTGGTACTGACAGACTCATCTTTATTCTTTTTACGTCATTTAAATTTATAGACTTGAATTTAAAGCGCGTGTATGAGCGCGCGCGTGTGTTAGATTAAGTTTATCAATTAAAAAAAGTTCATGAGGGTGACACTGGGCCCACGTGGTTTCAGAGCCGTTTTCTGATGTCACACAAACACACCCCTTTCGCTGATGAGTGGCTGCTTTCAAAAAAAACATGGCGCGTCCTGACTAGACCCCGACTGACGGCCTGGCAACCGTTAGTCACGTGACGCTGTGAGTTCGAACCGAACGTCTCCCCTCGAAGCTCCACCTGCTTCCGGTAGGTGGCGCCACCACACCTGTTATTGATCAGGTTCACTCGAACATCTGTTATTGATTAGGTTCACTCTAACATATCTATTATTGATCAGGTTCACCCTAATATATCTGTTATTGATCAGGTTCATTCTAACATTTGTTATTGATCAGGTTCACCCTAACATATCTGTTATTGATCAGGTTCATTCTAACATTTGTTATTGATCAGGTTCACTCTAATATATCTGTTATTGAACAGGTTCACTCTAACATATCCTCAGAGGAACATGGATTCAAGACCGTTACCATCTTACCGTTACCATGGCAACACACACACTGGAGCCAGCGTTCCGGTAACGGTTTATTGGTACACACACACACACACACACACACCCTGGAATCAGGGCGGATCTCAGGCTTCGTTACGAAGCATCACGTGATTCTGAACACAATGAACACAAAACACCTGCACTCAGTCCGCAGGTGGAGCACCAGGGGGCCACGTGACCACGGGGGGGGGGGGATGTCCTGTCTCTGTCGGTTGTAAACAAAACAACCAGCCCCCCCCCCCCCTCCACTGAGGGACCCCCGTCCTCATTACAACTCATGTCCAGTCCGGGTGGGGGGGGCGACCCCAGATTCACCAGAACAGCTCCCGGTGCCGCTCCTAACGGGCTGTGTGGACAGTCCCATCCCGGGTCGCCCATCCCGGGATCAGCACGACACGCGAGGAGTGTCCGTGAAGTCCCCCCGGTCCGCGGAGAACTGCAGCCGCCGCACGGCCTCCTTGATCAGGTTACCGGAGAGCACGAGCTCCTGCAGCAGCCGGTGCGGGTCGTCGTCCTCCACCGGGAGCCGCTTCCGGTTCCATGGTTTGAGCTGCTCCCAGTCCCGGTCGGTCGCCCCGGGGACGCTGTAGGGGCTCGGCCTGCCGCCGCCCCGGTGCGCGCGGCTCCGGTGCGCCCCGGTGCCGCCGCCCAGGACCGGCTTGACCCCGCCGGGGCCGCCGGTGAGCCCGTGCAGACACGACACGGACACGGACACGGCGCTCGCGTGGCCGCCGGTGTTTCCTGTCAGCTGCAGCGCCTCGCCAATGCGCGTGACCAGCGCGTCCACGTCCGAAGGGTCCGCGGTCACGGCGCGCTCCAGGAAGAGGTAGTTGTCCTTCCGACGAGGCATGATGGGGGGCCCAGTCCCGGTGCGGGTCCTGCGTGAGTCCGTAGGGGGTGAAGCCTCCGGTGGTCCGCGCGCGCTCCACGCCGCTCGGTGCACCGACACCGACTGGTTTGTAAACAAAGGGTGACGCGCTGGACCGGACCAAGTCTGGGGGGGGACCAATCAGGCTCCACCCCCGCACGAGAGCACAGGAGAAACACGCAGCTCACGTTTACCGGAGGTCGTCCCGGTGGGTCCGTTTCACGTTCCTCCGGGGGGGTTCGAGCTTCCAAACGGTGTGTGTGTGTGTGTGTGTGTGTGTGTGTGTGTGTGTGTGTGTGTGTGTGTGTGTGTGTGTGTGTGTGTGTGTGTGTGTGACGCCCCCCCCGCCCGCCTCGCGCCTGTGGCCCCGCCCCTTTCAAACGGACATTACATAACCGCCAACCGACAACAAACAGAACGGAATGGCCGGTTCGGTTCCGGTCAAACATGTTAGTCCGGAACCAGTACTGATGTTTGCGGGACCAGAACCCGTGTGTGTGTGTGTGTGTGTGTGTGTGTGTGTGTGTGTGTGTGTGTGTGTGTGTGTGTGTGTGTGTGTGTGTGTGTGTGTGTGTGTGAGAACACGGCGTACGTTCGGTTTCTCAGAAACCCCTCCTTCTAAACCTGCTGCTCCGGTCCAGCAGCGCCTCATGACCATATAAGGAGCTCCTATCCCTGCCACACTGGCTCAGCAGCCAATCACGGGCCGGCTGTGAGCCAATCACAGGCCCGGCGGTGAGCCAATCAGGTCCTACTGGTTGTTTCCCACCAACCACAGTTCCAGCCCAGGCGTTGCCATGGAAACGGGCCGTAAACATGCTGAACAGCCCTGATTGGCTGCTGGCTCGCACGTTTATGTCCAACAGCTGAGCGTAAACATGTAAACAAGGTGTGATGTCATCATGATGTCATCGTGTCCTGATCTGACGCCTCGCTGAGTTAGCCACTAGCTGCTGCTAGCTCGAAGAACCAGTGTGAGAGGTGGCTCCGCCCACTCCTCTGACAGCACCTCAGAGTACTACTACAGTACTCACATATACTCAGTGTACTATTACAGTACTCACATACACTCAGTGTACTATTACAGTACTCACATACACTCAGTGTACTACTACAGTACTCACATATACTCACTGTACTACTACAGTACACACATATACTCAGTGTACTAGTACTAGTACTGTATTAACATATAGTCAGTGTACTACTATAGTACTCATATATACTCAGTGTACTTCTACAGTACTCACATATACTATATACATGTAGTAGTAACAGAACTACTAATACTTCATTGCTGGATACTAAAGTTTCTTGGATCTCCAGACAGCTGTGATGTTTTTCTACCCTTAAACCTCCTCCTCCTCCTCTTCCTCCTCCTCTTCCTCCCCCTGCTCTTCCTCCTCCTCCTCTTCCACCTCCTCCTCTCTTCCTCCTCCTCTTCCTCCCCCTGCTCTTCCTCCTCCTCCTTTTCCTCCTCATCCTGCTCCTCCTCCTCCTCTCCCTCCTCCTCCTCCTCCTCCTCTTCCTCCTCCTCCTGACTCAACAACACCGTTAAGACTTTGGGGGGGGGTAGTTCTCAGAACCAGTAACTGCCTCCGGTTCATTGTCCAATGGGCAAACAGAAGCAAAGTCCAGCTCAGAGACTCTGACCTGGAATCAACTGCTGTTGGTTCAAGTCCCCGACCTTTGGGCAGAACCTCAGAACCAGAACCCTAACCCCAGAACCAGACCCTAACCCCATAATCAGAACACGTCTGGAGAACGTCTGGCAGGTCCAGTAAGGGCCTGGTAGGGGCCCGGTAGGGGCCTGGTGGGGGCCTGGTAAGAACTCGAGAGGGGCCCAGTACAGGCCTGGTGGGGGCCTGGTAGGAACTTGACAGGGGGTCAGTACGGGCCTGGTGGGGGCCTGGTAGGGGCCCTGTAGAGCTGCAGGGGACCAGAGGGATCCCCCTCAGCTCTGACTGTTTTCCTGCTACATGTCTGTCTAACATCTGGTCCAACGGAGCCAGTTTGGTTGGGGGGGGGTAAAGTAGGTCGAAGCAGCAGCTGATCCTGTTTGTTAGCGTCGTTAGCATGTAGCATGTAGCCTGATAGCTCCTGCTAGCTGCAGGTTTTCATTGTTTTGCTATTTGCTTCTGTTCAACTGATCACACCACGCCGCCACACACACGTGTGTTCCTGTCAGCGTCCTGCCATGTGCGCCCCCCTCATGTTCCTCCTGGGGGGGTGCGTCAGGGAGAGGCCACATAATAACACCAACACCCCCCCCGTCTCTGAATAGGACCAGTGAACCCGGTGAACCGAGGCGCTCAAAGCCAACCCTCAGCGCCGTCGCGTCCATGAGCGATGCGCCACTACCCACAATGCCTTGTCCCGCTACACCTAAAGGGTTAACAGCGTCTTTGCTGCAGTCGTTCTGATTGGGCCATCACTCCATCTGTGAGCAACGACAGTCGTGATCAACAGCCAATCACACACACACACAAACACACACACACACACACACACACACACACACACACACACACACACACAGAGGCATGTTCACATTCAATCTGTAATGCGATTGGCTGTTTATCTCTTCCTGCAGCCCTATTGGCTGATAATGTTGAGGGAAAGAGAGTGTGTGTGTGTATGTGTGTGTGTGTGTGTGTGGTCTTGGAGAGTGTGTGTGTGTTCTTGGAGAGTGTGTGTTTGAGCTGCAGCTCCACTCCGTTATGTAACTCGTGGTGTGTTCAAGGGTTCAGGTGTTTTGACAACTCGTCCTGCAGATGTGTTTAGTTGTGAATCAGTTTGTGTGTTTGATTCTATTCTGTCGTTCTGTTTTTATAATCCCCACCCCGTATCAGTGCTCTGATGATTATTATTGTTATTATTATTAATATTATCATTATTATTACAGTAATCCCTCGTTCATCGTGGTTAATGCATTCCAGGAACCACACACCATTAGCAAATTCTACGATAGAACAACAAACTATTTTATTATTTATGGTAATTTAAACGTTTATGAACCCTCCCCATACTGACATTAAACCACCGTCTATCTGTATTACCTTTAAAACACTCTGATAGACTGTTTAAAGCACTTTTGTGTCTCACAGAAGTCCAAGACTCACAGAACGTAGTGCACTTCAGGATGCCGTCAGCCAATAGAATGCAAGTACGGTATCACATGACTGCCTACTAAAAATCCACGATGAGGTGAAGTCGCAAGTGTGGAAGCATGAATGCATGAGGGAACACTGTATTGTTAATGATATTATTATAATTATTATATTATTTATATTATCATCAGTATTATCATCATGTTTACTTCCGGCTCTCAAGGGGAGCAGACGTCTTTCTTCTGTCTCCTGTTGTCGCTATCTCTCTAATTCATACCCAGACTGACTCTCACTTATTCTCTGCAAAATGACGAAAGGAAGACGAAAATCAGAGGATACCCAAGATAAAAAGGTCTCTTCTATGAAAGAATTAAAGAGTGAGTTAAAGAGCAACTTTGATAAGTTAGGGAGTGACTTTGATAAAAAGTTGGAAGAAAAGCTAAAACCGGTGCTCGACGCCATGGAAGAAATGAAGGACGAAATGAAGAAAATGCAGAAAGACATGGATGAAAAAAGACCCAAGAATTGTTGTCTTAGAACAGGGACAACAAAATATGGATGATTTGGAACAAAGCATTCGTATAAATGATGTGATCATCACTGGCATCAAAATCAAGCCGAGGAATTACACACATGCTGTGGCCAGAGGAGATGGAACTGAACACAGCGCTGACATCGAGACTCTGGAGCAACAAGTGAGTTTTCAACTGATGGATCTGGAGATGAAACACTGAAACTGAAACTGAAACTGAGTGACAGAAACACTGACTGCTGAAAGAGGTTAATATGATCGTTATATTCTTGTGGAGAACACTGGCAAGGTCAACTGCTTGTTTTGACTATCTATGATGTCAACAAACCTTGTGTTCCTAGGAAGAATGTAATCATGGTTATGCTCTAGGGCAGGGATTCCCAAAGTTTGGTATGCGAGCTGCCGCTAGGGAGTGCGTGAGTGTAATGGCAGCTGAGCACCTTGAAATACATTCATTCATTCATTTTCTCAACCCGCTTAATCGGCTTACGCAGGTCGCGGCAGTCTCGGGGCGTGAGGCGGGGGACACTCCGGGCATGACGCCAGTGTACCGCGGAGCCACATAGAAACAAACAATCACTCACGCACACACTCACTCCTACAGTCAATTTGGGACCGGCCAAACAACCTGAGGCGCATGCTTTTGGAGGTGGGAGGAAGCCGGAGAACCCGGAGAGAACCCACGCAGACACGGGGAGAGCATGCGAACTCCGCACAGAGCGGGACTCGAATCTGGGTCCGCTGTGTTGTGAGGCAACAGCGCTAACCACTGCACCACCGTGCCGCCCCCTTGAAATACATAAATAATTAAATAAATAATTTAAACACTTTTTAATGGAGGATTAACACGTAAATCATTTGTAATTTTCTATTCAAAAACGTTCTGGGAAAATTTTAAATAAAAAAAAAAAAAACCCAAAATGCACTTGGCTTTCTCCTGAATACGTGCTAGCTTGTTGTGATAGCAACAACAATAATATGCCGGAATGCAGGCATAAGAAAGGCTGAAGAAATCGAGCAGGAAAAAGAGAGTGATGATGACGAGACAGGGGAAACTGTAAATGAGGAGCACAGAACACAGAAAACTCACCCGGACACTTCATCGGGAGAAGGGGGTAAAGAACACAATGAGACTCGTACTCGAAAGAGAAAATATGATGATGAACTTGGACTTATGTTATTTTGATTCTTTGTGGCGGAGTAGCATATTTGTTACCATTTAATAACTCTTACAGTTTGTTAAATAGGCCTATTTGTTACATAACAGGGCTCGAAATTGCGCCCATTGTGGTCGCATATGCGCCCAAATTTTATCAGTGCGACTATTAAATATATTTGGGAGCACCGGTGAGACTAGGGGAAAAAATCTGGTGCGCCTTTTTTTTGTGAGACCGCGCTCCTGCGGTCCTGCCAGGAAACAATGAGAGGGCAAATGCGGCTGGTCTCCTGGGTGAGGGAGAGAGGCGCGGAACGGAGATGGACGGAGCGTCTCTATCGCTCCGTCACTGCCTTGCTTTTGGGAAGGTGCTCCTGAAGTCTTTGCTGGTGCTACTAACTTCAAAATTTGGGAGCACCAGTGCTACCAAGAAAAGAAGTTAATTTCGAGCCCTGCATAGTAATAACTGCTGTTCATCACTCATCTGTAGTCGGCTCGCTCGGCGACCATTTTGACTTAAAATATTATTATTGTCATTTTTATATTGTTACTATTATTCTCCCCACCGTTTCTAAAGTGAGAGATCATTAGGTCCATTATTGCACAATCTATTCTGTGTTAACAGGAGCCTATATTATTAAACTTGATACCTATATGGCTATAAAGACTACGCCTTTTCTTTCTTTTTTTTTTTTTTCATGTTTTGGGCATTGGGGGTTCGTCAGCTAAGTTGGGAGGTAGAAGTGGGTGCGCGGACTGAAAAGTTTGAGAACTGCTGCTCTGGGGTAAAAGACTAATATCTGGAAGTGGATAAGGGTATGGACGTCTGTCAAAATTCAATGTATGAACTGGTTGAAATCTTTTAATGTCTGAGTTTGTTGATTACATATTGTAATGAGAAATGTTTGTTGATTCTGGGGGATGGGAATTTCACAAGCCTATTGGCTTCTGCCAGTCAGCCCATTTTTTAGGATGTTGCTTTTGATGTTGTAAATGTGATGAAGGTGTGAAGTCTGTTTTATCAACATGTCCGAAAAAACTAAACTTCATAATAATAATATTATCATTATTATTATTTGTTCTAAGATTAGCCCACTTAGCATCAGCCTCACTTCCTCCTGACCACACCGACAGGGAAGCACAGAATTTCAGGGGGCGGGAGGAGCGGCTCCAGGCGTCCAGAACAGGCGTGTTGGACGTTGGGCCGGGTCTGGACCCAAGTGTGTTTGTGACCTCATCGATTTGATAAGGATCACGAAAACCGGACTCTGCTCTGTCCGTCTGCAGGGGGGCTGCACCTCTACCACCATCAACCACACACATACACACACACACACACACACACACACACACACACACACACACACACACACACACACACACACACATACTTTTTGGGGTCTGTGGATGAAGGTGTTAAACTCAAGGCAATGTGGCCCTCCACATCATGTTCTGTGGCCCACGACATCCTAAACATCTGACTGATTTATTATAGATAAGTCAAAGGGTTGTCTTTGTGTGTGGTTCAGCGGCGCACTGGCGTCGTGCCCAGTGTGTCCCCCGCCTCACACCCTATGCCAGCTGGGATAGACTCCAGCTCCCCAGCTGAACACAACCTTAATGAACTCAAAATACCCATGGAGAGAAACATTGACGGAAAGAAGATTGATTTTTAAAAGCACATTTTTTTATTCACAAAATAACAAATTGCAAAATAATCACACTCACACAAGATCCAGAAGAGATTCACGTGAAAAGGAATTCACATTCAAAATCAAGTATTAGAAGGAAAATAATAAACTAAACCAAATATAATTGTAATCATACACTGTGGTTTGTTTACTTTTGCTTTTGTGAAATATGAATCAATTGTAAGTTGATTCACGTTGATTCCGACCTAAATTCCCTAATTTCCTCTGCTAAACACACCAGTAATTCCTACGCTTCTTTCAGAGGTATTACCAGCTGACTGATTTGAACTACTTTGGATAATGTGGATTTAACTGGAGTTAAATTCCAGGGTTTTTCCGTCCCGACTAAAATGACAAAAAATGGAAGAAGATTCTCCATTTCTATCGATGTGAAACAGGACTTCTGAATTCTTACCGTCAGCTGAGCGGAACGAAAAACCCGGAAGGCTTCCTTGTCGGAGGTTTTTCTAGGGACAACAAACGGAAGTCAAGTCATACGTTTAGTAGCATTAGCTTGTTGGTTCCTCAAGCAGGGAAAGTGGATTCTGTCTTAGTTTTTGTGGGATTTAGTTCAGTGAACAAAATGTCTTCACTTGACTCTTTGGGGAATTTGGTTCTAGATCAACTAACAGCTGCTGAAGACGATGTTTTTGGAGCTTTAAGAAAAACGAGCGTCAAGAAGGAAGCAGAGAGAAATCAACAGCGCCGCCTGCTGGACCTGTGTCTGAGAGCCGAGCTGAAGCTGCACAGAATAGGTACACAAACCGGCATTTACCGAACGGAAGATTGAACGATCAGTTCATCCACATTTAACGAACGGAACGGAGTTCCGTCATGTCTGCGTTTGTTGTCATTATATTAGTTTGTAGTCATAGTTTGTGTCATAGTATTAGTGTCATAGTATTGTAGTCATAGTATTAATTTGTGTCAAAGTATTAGTTTGTGTCATAGTATTAGTTTGTGTTATAGTATTAGTTTGTGTTATAGTATTAGTTTGTGTCATAGTATTAGTTTGTGTTATAGTATTAGTTTGTGTTATAGTATTAGTGTGTGTCATAGTATTAGTTTGTGTTGTAGTATTAGTTTGTGTTATAGTATTAGTTTGTGTTATAGTGTTAGTTTGTGTTGCGGAAAGAGGTAGCATAGATTTTTTTTGTTTTAAGTGTTTAAAGGTTGCTTCCCAGGGATGCACGCTAATGAGAACACTGATGGTAACATGATTCTCCTGTTGTTGTTCCTCCAGATGGTCCACAGCATCATGTCTGTAAGGAGGAGGAGGTGGAGGTTCCTGCTGACCAGCAGCTCTGGAAGCAGGAGCTGAAGTCCAGTATGGACCAAGAGGAACCAGAGGTTCTACACCTGAAAGAGGAACCAGAGGTTCTCCACCTGAAAGAGGAACCAGAGGTTCTCCACAGCAATCAGGAGGGAGAGCAGCTTGTCCTGAAGCAGGAGACTGAAGCTGTTGTGTTGACTCCTACTCATGAGGAAAATGACCAGAGTGGAGATCAGACTGTGTTCATGAAAGCTGAAGATGGTGCAGCACAAACAGAGTCTGTTGTCCAGCTGCCGGTTATCAGCTCTGTGGTGGGAGCAGCAAACATTGACATGCTGATCTCTAACAGCTCTCATGTGTCCATCAGCCATGATGAGAAAGGAGAAAAAAGCAAAACAGATGTTGAGACTGAGGCTCAGTTTCAGTCCCAGGGAACAAGTAACACCAGGAAGAAGCCATATGTTTGTACAATATGTCAGAGGGGTTACACAAGACACAAGAGTTTGAAAGACCACATGAAAATCCATACAACAGAAGCTCACAACTGTACAACATGTGGGAAAGGTTTTAGGTTCAGTAATGAGTTGGTACAACACACAAGAGTCCACACAGGTGAGAGGCCTTACAGGTGTGAAACGTGTGGGAAACATTTCACACAAAAGAAAAACTTGACTCACCACATGAGAATCCACACAGGAGAGAATCTGCACAGCTGTACAACATGTGGGAAAGATTTTAGGTTCAATAGTGAGTTGGCAAAACACACAAGACTCCACACAGGTGAGAGGCCTTTTGGTTGTAAAACATGTGGGAAATGTTTCATACAAAAATCAAACTTGACTTACCACATGAGAACCCACACAGGTGAGAGGCCTTACAGGTGTGAAAAGTGTGGGAAAGCTTTTACGGTCAATAGTAAGTTGATAATGCACATGAGAATCCACACAGGGGAGAAGAATTATGGATGTAAAACATGTGGCAGATGTTTCACACAGAAAGCCAGCTTGACTCACCACATGAAAATCCACACAGGTGAGAAGCCGCACAGGTGTGAAACGTGTGGGAAAGCTTTTACGGGCAATAGTGAGTTGATAAGACATATGAGATTCCACACAGGAGAGAAGCTGTACAGGTGTGAAACGTGTGGGAAAGCTTTTGCGGTCAATAGTGAGTTGATAAGACACATGAGATTCCACACAGGTGTGAAGCCATACAGGTGTGAAACTTGTGGTAAACATTTCACACAGCAAACAAACTTGACTTGCCACATGAGAACCCACACAGGAGAAAGGCTGTATAGGTGTGAAACCTGTTGTAAACGTTTCACACGGAAAACAAATTTGACTCGCCACATGAGATTCCACACAGGAGAAAAGCTGTACAGGTGTGAAACGTGTGGTAGACGTTTCACACGGAAAACAAACTTGATTCACCACATGGAAATTCACACAGAGGAGAAGCCATTTCGACTCCCGGGATGTCGTTACCAGAGATCTCGTTAGATATGTATCTGACGAGATCTCTGTATTGATGATGCAGACATTATTTGTCTGTATCATCGATGACACTGTTTAACGTCTCCTCAACTTATGTATGATTTGAATTGACAAATATCTTGTACTTATGTACTTTGTCCTGTCTCAAGAAAACGTCTCTCCACCACAAAATGTGTGAGAAAGCTTTTCCGGTCAATAGTAAGTTGATAAGACACATGAAAATCCACACGGGAGAAGTCGTATGGGTGTCAAACGTGTGGTTACCGTTTTACACAGAAAACAAACTTCACTCACCACATGAGAACCCACAGGAAAAAAGCTGTACAGGTGTGAAACTTGCTAAACGTTTCACAAACTAAACAAACTTGACTCACCACATGAGAACCCACACAGAGAGAGAAGCCTTGCAGTTTTAAACGTGTGAACTTTTCAGGTATGTTTATGACACAAGTTGAACGTGTCCACCCTGTTATGGTGCAGTAGTGTTGTTTTGGAATATACAGGTGAAGACTGTTCTTTCTGTATTATTCACCAATATGTCTCAGAACGTCACGTTTGAATCCAAAGGAAATTTTTATTCCTAAAACTTCCTGTGCAATTTAATCCTAAAAAAGTTTGTGTCATAATATTAGTTTGTGTCATAGTATTTATTGTGTCATAGTATTAGTTTGTGTTATGGTATTAGTTTTTAGTCATAGTATTTGTGTCATACTATTAGTATGTGTTATAGTATTAGTTTGTGTCATAGTATTTGTAGTCATAGTATTAGTTGGAGTAAATCTGCTCTTAAAATTAACTAACCAATTTTTTGTCATGCAGTGGTGAAATAAATGGAAATAGAGTCTCGTCTTAACCACAGCTCTCCCACTGAGGCTACAGTGGCTCAGTGGGAGAGCTGGGGTAGAGTGGGCCCTCTAATGTTCCGAAGATCGGCAGTTGGAGTCCCGCTCCCACCCAAAAAAAAACACCCGGAGTGTGAGCTGACAGTGGGAGGTGTCAGCTCACCTGGGTTTGTTAGCAGATGTGCATGTTTTTGGGTCAGTTTAAATTTTTTGAGATTGTTCATCGTCTGAAGGAGGGGTGAGGCGGCGCTGGGGAGGAGTGTAGCCATCCCGCACAGGATGGTGTGTGACATCAAACTGGTTCCGTCAGGAGGGAACTTGCTGCTGGACGGTCCCATTAAGTGGCCGCAGCCCTGCCCCCAGACTGTCGTCTGGCCCCGCCCTGCCCAGGAAGTGGACAAGGACCTGGACCCAGTCCGCTGGGGGGGTCACAAACGGGGGGCGGAGGTTGTTGCTGCGCCCCTCATTGCCCGTCCCCGCCCCCCCGAGGATGGCGGGGGGGGTCCCCCCACCTGCTTTCAGAGGCCGTCATCCATCAACAGCTGTCAGGACGTCAGTTACCGGCAACGTCCCAAGGGATGCTGGGAAAAGAACCGGTCCTCACCTGGGGTCCAGTCCCATCAAACCCGGGTTCAGGTCAGGTCCTTCAAATGTTCACATACACACACACACTCTCACCCATCCATCAGATGGATGGCGTGACATCTGACGAGCTGATTGGTTGCAGACGTCAGGATCCGTGTGAACCAGCGTCGCTAGTAGCAACAGCTAATGTACACACACATGTTTGAGAGGGCGGAGTCTGCAGCTAATGACAAATGACTTATATGAGATAGGTATCACTACACTAGTATCACTAGTGTCACTAGCAGTTACAGTATTACCAGTAGTTACAGCATTACTAGTAACTCTAGTCATACTTGTATCACTAGTATGACTAGTAGTCACAGTATCACTAGTATGACTAGTAGTTATTATCAGGTTGTAACAACCTAGAACATTGACAACACACAAAAAGGAGAAGACATCAGTTGAGTTTTCCTCCTCAGGAGAACGGACAGAGATGCTCCGTTCCAACCCTCCAGCCCCCTCTGAGCGTAGCCCAGCCGAATCCCCTCTTTTATTGCATCAGGGCGTTCCTTGGTTACGTGTCCTAAAGGAGAGGGGGTAAAAGTAGCAGCAAGGCATCACATATTGTATAATGTCACCACAGAGTAACGACTTCTTCCTGTTACAGTTCTGTCCTTGAAGCAGGAACCATTACATTCCTTCACAGGTCAAAGGTCACAGCAGCAAGTTCCCTCCTGACGGAACCAGTTTGATGTCACACACCATCCTGTGCCGGATGGCTACACTCCTTGATCCAGTTGCCAGCTCCAACAGTGTTACTGTAACTAACTCATAGATACAGTAACACTAGTATCACTAGTATGAAAATAGTAGTTACAGTAACACTAGTATCACTAGTGGTTACAGTAACTACCAGTATCACTAGTAGTTACAGTATAACTATTATCACTAGCAGTTACAGTATGACTAGTATCACTAGTCTGCAGAAGCCCAGATGTGAAGTTGGTTCTCGTGATGCCAGTTCTTCCTGTCTACCCACCAGACGGTGAAATGGATCCATTGGACTAAACGGACCGCAAAGTCACTGCGATCCGTCTGATCCCCGTCTGACTCAGCCAGAGTCTGACCTGAACCAGAACCAACCCGGTTCAGCCTCAGAACCTCAGGAAGTAGAACGGTGACCTCGTCCTGATGACCAATCTGACTGGAGATCAGCAGTCAGGATGAACCGGGGGGTCGTGGCTAAAGGTCCACATGGTTTCGCCCATGAGTGACAGACGGTCCACTGGTTCAGAGGTTCAGGGCCTTCTCTGACGCTCCTCCCGTCATTCTACTGGACCAATCAGACGGGTTCTCCTGTGGGTCAATTCCCTCCAGAACCAATAACCAATCACGAGCAGCTCCTGGGCGCACGCGAGGGGCTCTGCTCCACCTCCCTGGAGGGGGCGACATCATCTGTAGAGAGCAGCTGTGTGACGTCATGACTACCCGCTGCAGGCAGGTGACCGTAAGTTGTGACGTCAGCACCGCGTGTCCCCTTGGGTCAGCATGCCGGTGGGCGGGTCCCTGCGCCGCCTGATTGGTGCCTCTTCGGGTGGGGCGGGGCCTGTGGTTCCACATGGAGGGAGGGGGCGTCTGTCACCGTCAGTCCGGTGCGTCCTCCGGTGGAGACACAACCAGGCGTGGAGCTGCTGGTGCTGAAAAAGTTCAAATTGATTGATTGATTGATTAACTGATTAAAGATCTGCTTCCTGTTGTTTTCCCTCGCGCTCCGGACGAACTTCTTCCCGCTCACAGGATCTGGGATTCGAGTCGAGTGTCCGGTTCCGCTCCGGTCCTCCGTTAGAGACGCGTCTGCTCCGGTTTGATGGAACCATGACGGCTCCGGTCCTGGTCCTCCCGGTACTGCTGCTGCTGCGGGTCTCCCCGGTGTGTCCGAGGCATCCAGCGCGCTACTGCGGCCGAATAGCAGAGAACTCCCCGGCTGGGTCGCCGGTGGACGGCGTGACGTTGCCGGTCGGAACCGGCGGCTGCCGCTGCACGGACCTGCGCGCCGGCCTGAAGGGAGACCACGCGGCGGATTTCCGTCTCGTTCGCCGCGGCGGGCGCCCGGTTCTGGTGTCCTCCAGAACCCTGGACCGGGAGTCCATCGCCTCGTACCGGCTGACAGTGAAGCTGCCGCCGCCGTGTCGGAGCGGAGCGGTCGGGGTCCGGGTTGACGTGTCGGACCGGAACGACAACGTCCCCCGGTTCGCCGATGGGAACCAGACGGTGGACGCGGACGAGCTGACGCCGCTCGGAACCGAACTGGCCCGCTTCCGCGCGCGGGACGACGACGCGGGCAGGAACGGACGCGTCTCCGTTTACGCGTCGCCAGAGTCTCACCTGCTGCACGTGGTTCCGGGCACCGGCCAGGTGAGGCTGGTCGGGTCGCTCGTGGGCGTCCCGCGGGTGACCCTGCGCCTCTCCGCCCGGGACGGCGGGGACCCGGCGCTCCGCAGCGACCCGGTTTTCCTGTGCGTCACCGTCAGCCGCTCCGGCGGCGCGCGGCGGACGCCCCGGGCTCTGACCGAGGAGCCCACCTACACCGTGACCGTCCCGGACCACGTGACCGCCGGGGACCCGGTTTTCACGGTGCCGGACCGGAGGTTCGAGCGGCGGCGGTTCGAGCTGGAAGAGGGGGCGGGGTCCGACCCGCCGGTGAGCATTGAGCGGGACACCGGGCGGCTGCTCCTGGCGCGCGCCCTGCGCGAACCCGCCGAGGTGCGCGTGCGGGTCCGGAACCTCCGAGGTAAGACTTGGTCCGGTGGGGGCGGGGTGAAGGGGTTCAGTGTCGTTGTTTGATGCTGATGACGTCACTCGTGGTTTTATCCTAGACGGTTCTGGTTCGTATCCAGTCAGAAGTGGCGCCAGCAGTGACGTAAGAGTGCGTGCGGAGTTTTGCGTTTAAATCCGTCATCGGCCAGTTTAATGCTGATCGAGTCACGTGGTGTCAATTCTTTGGGGTGTGTTCCATTTCCTGCAGTTTGGATTCATTTGTTCTGTGTGTGTCTGTGTGTGTGCATGTATGTGTGTGTCCTGATGAAGTCTGTGACAACAGATTGCTGCTGGTCCATCTGGACGTGGATTGGTCAAATAAACCAAAGCTGGATGAAGCCCTGCCCCCTCCCTGACCCTGACCTCTGACCTGTTACCTGTTCTCAGAACAAAGGGGCGGAGCCAGCAGGGGCTTATTCCAGTACGACATTCAACCCTACATGATGGCTCCGTTACACACACACACCTACACAGACACACACACAGACAGACACACACACACCTACACACACATACTCCTGTTAATGCATGGCGGCTGTTCGGTTTTCCTCCGTTGACTAGCTTAGCACAGGCTACATGCTAATGCTAGGTGCTGTTGTTCCATCCAGTTTGATTTCAAGAAGTGTTTTGACAACAGGAAACAGACAGAATGCTAGAACGTTAGCCTCCAGGGGGTGCCGTCAGAAGGACGCCGGAGCTCCGCCTCCTCACCGCCGCCATGTCATCCTCTTTGATTTGTGTGTCCCTGCTGTGCTAATAGCTTATTGATCGTTGATCAGCAGCGGCCTGAGGGCAGAACGCTCACTGGTCAAGTAGGACAAGGTCGTCCTGTTCAGGCTAACTCTAACGCTAAAGCTAACAATAGCTTTCAACACAAAGAGGTTCCTGCTGAAGTTCTGGTTTGATCACCCTCAAATGACACTAAGTTAGCATCATTAGCTGCTGCTACCAGATGACCAGATAACTGGTGTTCAGTTATTACACACACACACACACACACACACACACACACACACATAGCCTTAGGGCTGTTACACAACAGCGTGTGTTCATTGATGAACACACACTGTTGTGTGTGTTCTCACTGTTTTGAGTGTCTCACTAATTGTCTCCCATCACTGTTCACCTCCAGCTGGGAGGGTGGATGGATGATGGATGGATGGATGATGGTTGGATGGATGGGTGATGGAAGGATGGATGGATGGATGGATGGATGGATGGATGGATGGATGGATGATGGATGAGTTTTAGTTATTTACTAACCTTCAACTCAACAAACATTCTTATTGTTGTGATGTCAGCTGGTGTAGGCGGGGGGGTCTCGCATTAATTGGATCGATAAATAATGCCTTCAGAGGGTTGATCCAGCCTGACCTTTAGTGACCTCTGCAGGGTGAAGAACCCCAACAGCTGGTCAGCCCCCCCATCACACTCCACCTCCAGTCCAGGTCCACACAGTGAAACATGATGTTTACACTATTAGATCACCATCATGGTCTCACCAGAAGGTCTGTCCACCAGTCCATCTGACATACACACACACACCCACACACACACATTGGTCCCAGGGTACCTGACCCACATCATGTGTTCTGGACACTGCTGCTTACGGTTCAATCTGTTCCTGTTGCTACGGCGACAGACTGTAGATAGCAGGACGGATCAGTGAGACACCATCAGAGTGTTTAAACACACACAAGATGAACACAGACACATGAACATCAGCCTCATGAACACACAGACACACACACACATACACACACACAGACACACACAACCCTGGTAGTCTAATTGTCCATTAACAGCCTTGGAGCACCGGATCAACCCTCACCTGAATGGCAGAGACTAATTGTTCCATCAACGGTTGGGGCGGTGTTTGGACTGATCAAAGACTCCAGCATCATAATTAGCCAGTGGGGCGGGGTTAATGCTGAACAGGACCAATCAGGTGTTTTCAGGAACCATTAAATGTGAATGAGACGCGTCTCAGACACAAATTATTGATAGAACACGGATCCCGACGCCCCCGGGGGTCCGACATGAGCGCCACTCCAGGGCGACATCAATAATAGAGGCGGAGCCATCAATGATGGAGGCGGCGCTGCTTCAAACTGTCACCGCTTTACAAAATGACGCAGATCTTCATCGTTCAGACGACCGGAGTCTGAAACGTCCCACGAGCCCCGAACGCACCTCCAGACTGGCCATGCCCCAAATCAAAGGTTCCTTCAGCACACATCGGTCAAAGTCAAGGCCCGGGGACCGGATCTGGCCCGCGGGTGAATTGCTGATATTTAATTAGCATTAGAACCGGCCCCCCAGGCCACAGCTGCCTGCTGATATTTGGCACCAACACTACATTACCCACAATACAACGGTCACCCATAAAGTCACTGCAGTAAGTGGGCGTCGACTTCATTATTCATCAGCCGTCAGAGCAGATGTCAACTTTCAGCCCCACCCCCCCGAGATCAGGGTTAGCTCCCAATCTATCAGCAGGAGCACGGGCGTGACTGCGATGACATCAGGGATCTGATTTGATGTCTCTGAGGTCAGGTTACACACACACACACACACATCCTGTGGAAACGGCTCGTTGCTCAGGTCTTCAACTTCAAAGCTGGTTAGCGTTAGCAGTTCTTCTGCAGTTTGTCATGCATGCATGACTGTTCAGTGAGTTCTCCAGGCAGCTAGGCTAGTAGCGCTCGCCAGCAGGAAGATGTCCACCAGTTAGCTGGATTAGCGCTAATCAAAACTCAGTTAGCTGGATTAGTGCTAATCAAAACTCAATTAGCTGGATTAGCTTCCTCGTGTTACATCACCACCGTGTTGTTTGGACCACATGATAACATCATGGTGGTTTTGGTCATGTGACACGCTGACCTCAGAGTAACAAGCTCCTCCCCCTGCAGGTGAGCAGTCCTACCTGTGCCGGCTGACGCTGCTGCCGTCCCATCATGCCATGCTGCAGTGGACCATGTTCCCATCGCCCTACCTGGGCGCCGTTGGTCCTGATGCTGCGCCCGGCTCCGTGGTGTACCGCCTGTCAGCACAGCAACGAGACGACGCCCCCGGACCAACCCAGTTCTTCCTGCTAGACGGTGACGACGCTTCACTTCCTGTTTTATCGAGTAGAAAACAGTCTCACAAAAAATTATAGTCAGATAGATGATCAGACATAACTAAACGCTCATACAGTAATTTACTGATTGATTCTCTGGATCTGATGTCTCACACATTTTTCACACCAAAAGACCATCTGAATTCTTCACTTTATTTTTGTTTTCTAAGTTTATTGAAAGTCACCCGTTTAATAAGAGTAAACGTTAAAGATTTGTCTTAATTCACAGCAAACAGACATGAAGCAGACAAAAAACATGTATCTGGACAAAATGACACACAGGCTGCTTTAAGACTGACTAAACAAATTTATTAAAATTATGTTTAGCAAACAAGTCTCACCATAAACACAGTAGTGCATTATTTAAGACAGGTAGCTGACCTGATGGGTTAGGGTTAGGGTTAGGGGTGTGTGTGTGTGTGTGTGTGTGTGTGTGTGTGTGTGTGTGTGTGTGTGTGTGTGTGTGTGTGCGCGCACAGTATCTGTCTGTCCTGAAGAGACACCATTGGCGGTGGACGACATCTTAAACCCCCATTTGTGGTGAAGAGAGGTTTTCTTCTTGTGGATTCTCATGTGTCTTATCAACTCACTATTGACCGTAAAAACTTTCTCACACGTTTTGTGGTGGAGAGAAGTATAAAATATAAAATATTTATTTGTCAATTCAAATCATACACAGGTTGAGGAGTGTGTGTGTGTGTGTGTGTGTGTGTGTGTGTGTGTGTGTGTGTGTGTGTGTGTGTGTGTGTGTGTGTGTGTATTTACTGGATTTACCGACCCCATGTCAGTTGACATCAGTACGTCATCTTAACTAAACACGTTAGTCTGGTTACCTGAGTGATGGAGGCGTGGCCTGAGTGATGGAGGTGTGGCCTGAAGCCGGTCATGTGACCACATCTGTACACTTACAGGGGCGGAGGACAGCTTCGAGGTGGACCGGCGCTCCGGGGAAATCCGGACCACAGGACGACCTCTGACCCCCAGCAGGGAGTATGTGATACGTGTGCAGGCAGTGGATGGGTGGGGCCACAAGAGCCCCCCCTCCGCCGTGGCCATCCTGGCCGGCCAGCGGCCCCCACAGTTCACCAACGCCACCTACAGCCTGAGGGTCCCTGAGACCACGCCCACTGGCCAATCGTGAGTGAGGACGGCTGGAGCGATCTGATTATTTGATTGGACGCTCCACCCACAACTATCTGTGTGTGTGTGAGTGTGTGTGTGTGTGTGTGTGTGTGTTAGGGTAAAGCTAACAAGATTCAGCAACAAAGGTTGGGGGCTACTAGCCTGAAGGCTATGCTATCTGTCTGTGGCTATGTGACATAGATAGCATGTGTTTCAGTAGCAGTTAGCATTAGAGCTATTCATTACAACCAACATTAGAAATCACTCAGAGTTGTTAGCCCATGCTAAGCTAAAGCTGTATGGGTGTCCGGTCGTAGCCTACAGAGATGTTACCATATGCTAAGCTAAAGCTTTGTGAGTGTCGTAGCCTACAGAGCTGTTAGCATATGCTAAGCTACAGCTATGTGGGTGACCGGTCGTAGCCTACAAAGCTGTTAGCATTTGCTAAGCTAAAGTTGTGTGGGTGTCCGGTCGTAGCCTAACTGTTGTCTGTTGCGTCCGTTAGTGTGGGCGTGGTCCAGACCGTGTCCTTCCAGAACAAGCGTGTGTCTTACGTGCTCCTGTTGAACCCTGGGGGCGTGTTCAGCATCGACCAGGAGGGTGGCGCCCTGAGCCTCGCCCAGAACATCGACTACGAGAGCGGACACACCCTGTTCACCCTGCAGGTCCGCGCCTCCGAAGCCGACACCGGTCTGAGCGGCATGACGGAGGTACGACCGACACGAGGCTCGCATTGGCCAGTGGGGTTGGTCATGTGACCTCTGACTGTCAGTGGGTGTGATAATAACAGCGGCGCCCCCTGCAGGTCGTCGTCCACGTCACGGATGAGAACGACTGCACGCCCGAGTTCCTCCACGCTATCTATGCCCGAGACAACGTACCTGAGAGCGTCGCCATGGGAACCTCACTGCTGCAAGGTACCGCCCACTCCACTGGCCACTCCCCCTTTTCCCCTCAGTCTCCTTCCTCCTCTCCCCCCTTTTTTCTCTTCCTTCATCACACACTCCTCCCCCTCCTCCTCACCTGACTCCTCCTCTTTCTCACCTGACTCCTCCTCTTTCTCACCCGACTCCTCCTCTTCTTCAGTCCTGGCGCGGGACTGTGACTCCGGAGTGAACTCTGACCTCTCCTACTTCGTCGTCAGCGATGACTTTGACATCACATCTGGGGGCGTGGTCAGCCCCGCCCGTCGCCTTGACTACGAGAGACCAAATCATGCCTACGAGTTTGTGGTGGTCGCTGTGGACGCGGGGGAACCTCCTCGGACTGGCACCGCCTCTGTCCGCATCCGGGTCGCCAATAGCAACGACGAGGCACCAGTGTTCTCCCAGAGCGCGTGAGTCTGACCCCTACCCCTGGTGGACTGACTCCTCCCCGTGCTGACTGACTCCTCCTGGTGGACTGACTCTGCCCCTCCTCTCCAGGTACCACACCTTCCTAAGTGAGGACGCCGGTCCCGACACACTGGTCGCCATCGTTCATGCCAACGACCCGGACGGAGATGCCGTCTCCTATGCCATCACCGGGGGCAACGAGGACAGCAACTTCCTGTTGGACCACCAGAAGGGTGGGGGAGGGGTGGGGGTCATGCTGAGTTCCCCGTCCACACTGGTGATGTCATCGCTGCAGCGCGGTCACACACCCGTCTGACCCCCCGTGTGTCTGCAGGTGTCATCAGGCTGAGGCAGAGCCCTGCTCCCAGGCTGCGGGGGCCGCAGTACGTTCTCAACATCACCGCCACAGATGACAATGCGTCGGGGGGGCCACACCCGCTCAGTAGCTCCGCCCAGGTGGTTGTAGGAATCAACGACGTCAACGACAACAAGCCGGTGTTCCAGGAGGTGAGTCAGGCCGGGGGGGCTTGGCAGCGATGACATCATCAGGTCATCTGACTCCTCCTGTGCCGTCAGTGTGAGAACTCCGGCCTGCAAGCGAGGGTCCTGGAGAACCAGCCCCCGGGGACGGCGGTGCTGAGCGTGCGGGCGCGTGACGCCGACATGGGCGTGAACGGCGAGGTCAGGTACGGCCTAGTGGGGCGGAACGGGGCGTCACCTGGCTTCGCCATTGACCCCGACACCGGTGAGTTCCACCGCACCTGTCGGACGGGTCTCCTGCCCGTGCTGGTCGTCATGGTAACGGGGTGTGTGTGTCGCCAGGCGTGATCACCACCACGGCGAGCTTTGACCGCGAGTGCCAGCAGGAGTTCACGCTAACGGTGACGGCCACCGACCGCGCCGCCGCGCCGCTCGTCAGCGTCTGTCGCATCACCGTCGTCATCGGCGACCAGAACGACAATGACCCCAAGTTTGAGAATAGCCGCTACCAGTGTGAGTACCGCCCACGACCCTGCCCACTTCAGACTGACCCCTACACATCAGCCACACCCCCGAGCACGTGAGGCGTTCAGGGTCAAACGACATCTGTGCTCCGCCCGCCGCCAGCGGAATCTGTCTGTTTGTGACTCCGCCCCCTGACAGCCCATCTCTCCTCAGACTTCCTGCGGGACGACACACCCATAGGAACCAGCTTCCTGCAGGCGGTGGCACACGATGACGACCTGGGCAGCAACGCGGCCATCACCTACTCGCTGTCCAATCAGACGCCGGCTTACCTGCAGATCAACCCCAGCACTGGCTGGATTTATGTCCACGCCCCCATCTCACAGGTAAGACGCCCACCTGGCTCTGTCCCTTTATGTGTGTGTTGCTCTGCCCTCTGGTTCATGTTATCCAGATCTCGCATAGTCCATCACAAACAATATGTTGCTAAGCAACAAAGTGGGGTGCAGAGTTCATGTTACCTCCAGAAAGCAGTGCATCCTGGGATACGCTTCAATTAAATGTGTGTATCCCAACATGACTTCTTCTTCTTCTTCTTCTTTTCCTTTCGGCTTTTCCCTTCAGGGGTCGCCACAGCGAATCAATTGCCTCCATCTAACCCTGTCCTTTGCATCCTCTTCTCTCACACCAACTACCTTCATGTCCTCTTTCACTACATCCATAAACCTCCTCTTTGGTCTTCCTCTAGGCCTCCTGCCTGGCAGTTCAAAACTCAGCATCCTTCTACCAATATATTCACTATCTCTCGTCTGGACATGTCCAAACCATCTCAGTCTGGCCTCTCTGACTTTATCTCCAAAACCTCTAGTATGTGCTGTCCCTCTGATGTACTCATTCCTGATCCTATCCACCCTGGTCACTCCCAAAGAGAACCTCAGCATCTTCATCTCTGCTACCTCCAGCTCTGTCTCCTATATTTTCCTCAGTGACACTGTCTCTAGACCAAACAACATCGCTGGTCTCACCACAGTTTTGTACACCTTTCCTTTCATTTTAGCTGAAACTCTTCTATCACACATCACACCTGACACTTTTCTCCACCCATTCCATCCTGCCTGTACACGTTTCTTCACCTCTTTTCCACACTCTGGACTGTTGACCCTATGTACTTAAAATCCTCCACCTTCTTGATCTCTTCTCCCTGTAACCTCACTCTTCCACTTGGGTCCCTCTCATTCACATGCATGTATTCTGTCTTACTGCAGCTAACCTTCATTCCTCTCCTTTCCAGGACAAACCTCCACCTCTCTAGCATCTCCTCCACCTGCTCTCTGCTCTCACTGCAGATCACAATGTCATCTGCAAACATCATAGTCCATGGAGATTCCTGTCTAACCTCGTCTGTCAGCCTGTCCATCACCATAGCGAACAAGAAGGGGCTCAGAGCTGATCCCTGATGCAGTCCCACCTCCACCTTGAACTCCTCTGTCACACCTATAGCACACCTCACCACTGTCTTACAGTCCTCATACATGTCCTGCACTGCTCTAACATATCTCTGCCACTCCAAACTTCCTCATAAAATACCACAGTTCCTCTCTGGGCACCCTGTCATTAGCTTTCTCCAGATCTACAAAAACACAATGCAGCTCCGTCTGGCCCTCTCTGTACTTCTCTATCAACATCCTCAAAGCAAATACTGAGAGCAAGTACAAAGAAAAAAGCGTAACATTATATATTAGTTTTATCAACATTTTAAAGCCTGTTAGTCATTAAAAAAACTTTTAGAAATAAATAAAGATGTAATACAGTTTTTATTCACTTTTGCTTTTCACTCAATAGTTTTCTTTTCCTTTAATTTATTTATTCTCCTGTGGACAGTGAACCAAGCTGACAGAACATTTAGTAATATCTGTGGTAATATCTGTAATAATATCTGTAGTAATATCTGTAGTAATATCTGTAGTAATATCTGTAGTAGTATCTGTAGTAACATCTGTAGTTAAATCTGTAGTAATATCTGTATCTTTTTCTTCATTAACTTTTGATTGTTTTTATTCATTGTCACTTGCTTTTTCTGCAGCTTCTGCATCTTTTTCGGAGGGATGGTGATCGATCGATCAATCAATCAATCAATCAATCAATCAATCAATCAATCAATCAATCAAACAATCACTTTTTATTAGTATATCTCTTAATCCCATCAGCAGATGTTCCAAAGCGCTTTAACAGACAGACAAACCCAACAGGACTCTTCTTGTTGCTCTGGAGGGTCTAACTAACTCCTCTCTCACTGCAGCGTTAAAACCAGCACACGTGTTGCTGATTGGTCGATTTTAATCAGACAGAATCACACAGGCGAGTCACACAGGCGAGTCACACAGGTGAGTCATACAGGTGAATCACACAGATGAATCACACAGGTGAATCACACAGGTGAGTCACACAGGTGAATCACACAGGTGAATCACACAGATGAATCACACAGGTGAATCACACAGGTGAATCACGCAGATGAATCACACAGGTGAATCACACAGGTGAATCACACAGATGAATCACACAGATGAATCACACAGGCGAGTCACACAGGTGAGTCACACAGGTGAATCACACAGGTGAGTATCGTGATGAGATCCAAACAGAATAGAGATTTACAAGTTTGAAAGTTCAGTGGAGAAATGTAATAAATAGTGAATATTTTTGTTGACTGAAGTGAATTTAAAGCTCGTGTCACAGAGACCAACGTTGTCTGACCACCGTGAGTCTGTCAGAACATGTGTGTCACAGACGTGAGAGCACACGCAAACCGGAACACTGGGGGCGTGGCCTGTGGGTTTCCTGTTTGCTTCCCTGGTTGATATTTGAGCAAAAGTAGAATTTCATCAACCCCTGACCCCTGACCCTCAGCCTTTGTGTTTCTCTACAGACGTCCCGGATCGTCCAGCAGGTGGTGGCGTCTGACGGGGGGAACCGCAGCAGCTCGGTGGACTTAACCGTCACCATCACCAACGTCCACAACCAGCCACCACTGTGGGAGCAGCAGGAGTACTGGGTCAGCGTCCCCGAGGACACGCCGCGGGACGCCACGGTGGTGGTGAGGGCGCCTCCCACAGGGAGACACCGACACAACATCCAGACCCCTCCACACACTGTCACACCATCAGGTCACACCATCAGGTCACATGATCAGGTCACAACATCAGGTCACACCATCAGGTCACACCATCAGGTCACACCATTAGGTCACATGATCAGGTCACATGATCAGGTCACATGACATCAGAACAGGAGGATGAGGAGAGTCCAAGTTCACACGGTGAAACAGTCCAGGTTCACCAGCTGCTCTGGGTCCAACAAACATATAACACCATGTTAGTAACCCGTAGCAACCCCCGTGACCCATGATGAGGAAGAAGAGGATGAAGACGAGACGGAGACGATTCTTCTGGACGATATTATAAAATAAAATTTAATAGCTTGTAGCTTCCAGATATTTGGAATATTAACAATATTATTAATTCATTAACATTCAGGACTGAACGGAGTGTTGAGTTCATCCAGGTGGATGTGACCTCGGCCCCATGTCACTTCCTGTTCCTGACCACTCCCTCCCCCCTCAGATCATCAAGGCCACGTCCCCCCTGGGTGACCCCCGTGTGACCTACGACCTAGAGGAGGGTCAGGTGCCTGAGACCAACCTGCCGGTGCGTTTCTACGTGCGGCCCAACCGGGCCGACGGCTCGGCGACGCTGCTGGTGGCCGAGAGCTTGGACCACGAGACCACGTCCTTCTTTACGCTCCGCGTGCGAGTCCAGAACGTCGCCGCCATGCCGCTGGCATCGTTCGCCACTGTCTATGTCAATGTGACGGGTGAGTGTGACCCGGAGCCCGGTGGGCGAGTCCGCCCGGAAGGCGATTGGGCGGCTCCTTTGGGGGGCCCCGCGTCGCCCCTCATGGGGTCTGGAGGAGACTTCCTGTTTCCGTTAGCGAGGGCCCGCTTTGGCATTCCGACGGATGTCGGCGTGTGTCTGGTTCCACTTCCTGTTTGACACTTCCTGTCCCTCACCCCTCCCAGATGTCAACGACAATGTGCCGTTCTTCCTTTCATCCTCCTATGAGGCCACGGTGCCCGAGGGGGCGGAGCCTGGCACGCCAGTGGTGCAGGTGTCCGCCGCCGACCTGGACTCCGGGCGCCACGGGACGGTGAGGAAGACTTCTTGTGCCCGTCGGGCGTGCCCGTCCTCTTCCTCACTGGACGCTTGTTCTCCCTCCCCAGGTCCGCTACGCCCTCTTGAGGGACCCCAGTGGCGATGCCCACTTCTTCAGCATCGACGCGCAGAGCGGCGTCGTCACCACCCGGGCGACTTTCGACCGCGAGCAGAAAGCGTCCTACCTTATAGAGGTCCAATCAGAGGACGGCGCCGAGTCAGCAAGACCCGGTCAGCAGGGGCACCCCAACACTGGTACACACACACACACACACACCCCAACACCGCAACACCGCTACACACACACAAACAGCCCAACACCGGTACACACACACCCCAACACCAGTGCACACACACAGACACACACACACACCCAAACACCGGTACACACACACACACACACACACACCTCAACACATCTACACACACACACACAAGCAAACACCCCAACACCGGTACACACGCACACAAACCCCAACACTGGTGCACATACACAGACACACACACACACCGACACCGGTAGACACAGACACACACACACACACACCCCAACACCGGTGCACACACACACACACCCCAACACCGGTACACACACACACACACACCCCAACACCGGTACACACACACATACACTGGTAAACACACACACACACACACACACACTGGTACACACACACACACTCCAACATCGGTATACACCCCCCCAACACCGGTACACACACACACACACACACCCCAACACCGGTACAGACACACACACACACACACACTCCAACAACGGTACACACACACACTCCAACACCGGTATGTACCCCCCAACACCGGTACACACACACACACACACACCTCAACACCGGTACACACACACACACACACACTCCAACACCGGTATACACCCCCCCAACACCGGTACACACACACACACACAAGCGTAGTGCAGCTGATACCTCCTGGCTCTGCCCATCAGACACGGCGCCCGTGCGGATCCGAGTGACTGACGTGAACGACAACGCCCCGGCGTTCCCTCACGACGTCTACGAGGTGAGCGTGGGGGAGGACGAGGAGGTGGGCGTCGCCCTCATCACCGTCACCGCCAACGACGAAGATGAAGGTGAGTCACGCCCCCCATCTGACGAGCTCGTCAGCGGGTGTTAGCCAGCGTTAGCGGGTGTCAGAGGGTGTTAGTAGGTGTTAATGGGTGTTAATGGGTGTTAGTGGGTGTTCATGTGTGTTAGTGGGTGTTAATGGGTGTTAGCAGGCGTTAGTGGGTGTTAATGGGTGTTAGTGGGTGTTAATGGGTGTTAGCAGGCGTTAGCGGGTGTCAGCCGGCCTCAGGGGTCATTAGCCGGCCGGCCCTTAGGTCACAGGAAGTGACTCAGACTCAGCTAATGTCACTTCCTTCCTGCAGGCGCCAACGCCCGGCTGCGCTACCAGCTGGCGTCGGGGAACGCCATGGGGGCGTTCGGCGTGCAGCCTGAGGTGGGCACGGTCTTCTTGGCGCGGCCGCTGGACTACGAGATGCGTCGGCGCCACGAGATCCGATTGGTCGCCTCCGACGGGAGGTGGGAGAACGAGGCCCTGCTGGTGGTTCAGGTCCTCAACCGCAACGACGAGGCGCCCGTCTTCACCCAGAGCGAGTACCATGCCCCCGTGTGGGAGGAGCTATCGCAGCTGCCCGCCCTCATCCTGCAGGTCAGGGGTCACCACCTGGATCGGGTCTGTTCTGGATCTGGATCTAGGTCTGGTTCCGGATCTAGATCTGGTTGTACATCCGGTTCTGGGTCTGATTCTGGCTCGTGTTCTGGTTGCACATCTGGTTCTGGTTCTGGTCCTGGTGTGAATGGCGCCCCCCCAGGAGCAGGTTTGAACTGCCTCCCCTGTCTCTCAGGTGGGGGCCACCGACCCGGACCTCGACGCGGACCAGACGGCGCTGCGCTACACGCTGCGGGGGCAGGGCGCGGGGGGCGAGTTCAGCATCGATGAGCGCAGCGGGCGGATCTACGCCCGGCGGCGCCTGGACCGTGAGGCCTGCCCCGCCTGGAGGCTCCTGGTTCTGGCCACGGACGAGGGCGGGGCCGGGCTGACGGGCTTCGCCGACGTGTTCCTGGAGGTCCGCGACGTCAACGACAACGCCCCCTTCTTCCCGTGCCCCGCCCTGCAGACGGACGGCTGCTTTGTGGGGCGTGTCCCGGAGAATTCGCCTGCCGACACCGCCGTCATGGAGATGCGGGCGCTGGACCTGGACGACGCCCACGAGGGCGGGAATGCCGCGCTGACCTACCGCATCGTCAAGAACGCCCGCGACCGCCTCAACCAGGAGCTGTTCACCATCAACGGGAGTACAGGCGCCGTCCGCACTGCCCGGCACCTCGACCGCGAGGCACAGGCACAGCACCTGCTGCTGGTGGAGGCACAGGACGGAGGGGGGCTGGCGGGAACCGGGACCGCCACCATCAGGGTGACCGACGTCAACGACCACCCGCCAGTCTTCACCCAGACACTCTACACCGCCCAGGTGAGTCTGCCAGGCCACGCCCAGGTGAGTCCGTGGGCGACACCCAGGTGAGTCCGTGGGCGACACCCAGGTGAGTCCGCTGGGGAACACCCAGGTGAGTCTGCCAGGCGTTCAAGTGGGTTGGCCGGGCGATGCCCAGGTGAGTCCGCCGGGCGTTCAGGTGAGTCCGCCGGGTGTTGACAAGGTGAGTCCGCTGGGGGACGCCCAGGTGAGTCTGCCAGGTGACGCCTAGGTGAGTCCCCTGGGCGTTGACCAGGCTCCTCCTGTCGTCTCCAGGTGGGCGAGGACTTGCCGGTGAACAGTGAGGTTCTGGTGGTTTCTGCCACTGATGAAGACGAGGGCGAGAACGCCCAGGTGACCTTCAGCATCGTGGGCGGGGACGAGGACAGGAAGTTCTTTGTGGAGACGGACCGGGTGACCCGGCGGGGTGTGGTTCGCCTGCAGAAGGCACTGGACTTCGAGAAGCCTCAGGAGAGGACGTTCAACCTGACCCTGCGGGTGGACGACGCCTACTTCTCCAGCGCCTCTTCCTGTCTGGTGCAGGTGGAGGACACCAACGACCACGCCCCCGTGTTTTACCCACAGTTCATTGAGGCGGCGGCCGTGTCTGAGGACATCCCCCTGGGGACGCGTGTGGCCCAGGTGACGGCGTCCGACCTGGACTCGGGCATGAACGGGCGTGTCTCCTACAGTGTGGCCCCGCCCTCTGACCCCCACGCCCAGTTCCTGGTGGACCGGTCTGGGTGGGTGCTGGTGGACGGGGCTCTGGACCGGGAGAAGGCGTCGCAGCACAGGATTGTGGTCCTGGCCACGGACGCTGGGACTCCGCCCCTAACAGGCACTGCCGTGGTCACGGTAACGGTTCTCGATGTTAACGACAACGGCCCGGAGTGGGAGGCGGCCTACCGGCCCGTGGTGTGGGAGAATGCGGCGGCGCCGCAGGCGGTCCGGATGAACGGGACCTCGTTCCTCCTCCACGCAGTCGACCGTGACTCCGCCCCCAACGGCGGCCCGTTCGCCATACGGCTCCTCCCACTCTCCGCCGACGCCACCAGCTTCAACCTGACTGACTTTGGGAACGGCAGCGCCGCCATCACCGCCCTGCGCACCTTCGACCGCGAGCGGCAGAGCGAGTACCGCCTCCCCATCTTGATGATGGACAGCGGCTTTCCTCCAATTAGCTCCACCGCCACGCTGACGGTCACCATCGGCGACAGGAACGACCACCCCCACTCCTCGGGACACACTCACTTCATCGTGTACAGCTATGAGGGTACGTCCAGTACACTAACCGTTTCCAGCCGCTAGCAATAGCCACGTCCAGCCGCTAATGCAAACCTCATTCAGCCGATAACACTAACCACCTTCAGTCGCTAACAATAACCACATCCAGCCCTATCAATGAGCCATCGTCGCCCCCAGTGGGTGTGGCTTCACGCCCCCCAGAGGGCGCCTTCACACCCGGGTCGTTCTTCTTCTTCTTCACTGGTTTTTCTCGTCCCTTCAGGCGCCCCCCCGCCGACGCTCCTGGGGCAGATTCCATCGCCCGACCCCGACGACTGGGATGAGAAGGTGTACCGCTTCCAGGGAAACCCCCCCAGGTAACTGATCCTAGGGGGCGGAGCAGGAAGTGGGTCACCGAGCAGCGAGGTAGAGGAAGGACGAGGAAGAGGAAAAGGCGTTTTGATTTGAACTCTGACCTCCAGACATGACCCCTAACCCCCCAGACGTGACCCCTGACCCCCCAGACGTGACCCCTGACCTCCGTCTCCCCACCAGGTGGTTCGGGCTGAACCAGAGCTCGGGGGAGCTAAGCATCATGGGAGATGTTCCACAGGGTACCTACGACCTGCGGGTGGGCGTGGCCGACCCCCCCTGGCCTGAGGTCACCTCCACAGCGCGGGTGGAGGTCCGCCAGCTGTCCCAGGAGACTCTGCAGAACTCCGCCTCCATCCGCCTCAGCAGTACGTCCTCAGATTAACTCCTCCCCATCCTCGTCCTGATTGGTCCTCAGAATGACCCTCCTCTCCTCCCCAGACCTGAGCGTGGAGCAGTTCTTTAGCGGGGGCGGCGCCAGTCCCTTCTCTCGTCTGGGGCGTGGCTTGGCGGACCTCTTGGGGACACTACCAGCTAACGTCCACATCTTCTCAGTGGGCGTGGCCAGCCGGTGGGGGCGGGACCTGCTTGACGTTTGGTTCGCTGCCCACGGCTCGCCGTTCTACAGGAGGGAGAAGTTGCTCGGGTACGTCGCCGCCCACAAAGCCAAGGTGAGCAGAGGGCGGGACTCCAAACAGCTAGCTCCAATGCTAAAAAGCTAGCGGTTAGCGGCAGCAAGGCAGTTTCCCCTTTAAACGTGGAGCTTGAAACGCGGAGCTTGAAAGATTTAATGGGACAGAGTTAGAATGAGGGAATATTTATGAGGTCGTCCAGCGACGTTAGCAGAGGCTACACACACACACACACACATACACCCTAGTGCACTCGTGTGTTCACACGTGTAAACATTTCACACTGATTTGAGGTTGGCGCTGCAACAGGCAGGAGGCGGCGAAGCGTGAAGGGTTCACCCTATGAAGAACGCCGCCAGCTCCAGAAATAGATCTCTGTTGGTGTCAGCTGACCCTGTGTCATGTGACCCCTGCAGCTGGAGGCCATAGTGGGTGTGTCCATTACCCAGGTGGGTGTGGATGATTGTCCCTTCACAGACTGTAGCCAATCTGGGGGCTGCAGCAGAGGGGTGACCTTCAGCCGGGCACCGGCAGCGCTCAGCGGCGGGAACACAACCTTGGTGTCGCTGATGGCCACGCCCACCGCCAGGTGTGGCTGCAGGGCCCGGCAGGTGACCCGCTCGCCCTGCTCCGCCTACCCCCAAAACCCCTGCCTCAACAAGGGCACCTGCCAGGACGGCCCCCTGGGCCACAGGTGGGTGTCTGACCTTTGACCTTTGGTCCTGATGCGGTTCTGACCTTTGACCTTTGGTCCTGATGCAGTTCTGACTTTTGACCCTTGGTGACCCAGGTGTGCGTGTCCTCCCACGTTCGACGGGCCTGAGTGTCAGCTGACCAAACGCAGCTTCAGTGGGCAGGGCTATGCCTGGTTCCCTCCCATCATGCCTTGCTTCCAGAGCCACATCTCCCTGGAGTTCCTGGCAGAATCGGCCAATGGGCTGCTCCTCTACAACGGGCCGCTGGGCCCCGCCCACTCCGGCGAGCTGGAGGACTTCATCTCCATCCGTGAGTGTGTCGTCTTCTTATCAGACAGCTGGAAGCTCTGCCTCCAGCTGTCTGATCCAAGAACGTTCATCCTGTAGCCCAGGCTAACGGGATGTTCTACATGCTACGTGCCACAGACCCCCTGTAAGTCCCCGCCCCCCCACCGAGGCATCGCCCTCTTGCGGAACAGGGGGCGTCGTTAGCGTTATGTAACAATGGACCGGCCGCGGGACGCCAGCTCCAGCATTGATCTCTGGGAATCCGTTTCCTGACAGGATCAATGAGGTCACACATGTTCTGATGCACATCCCAGTCACGTGACCTTAGAGGGGCGTGGTCCTCCAGGGCGTGACTAACACTCAGAATGTGCTCCGCCCACCCAGAGCTGAGGGACGGCGCTCCGGTTCTGAGCATCAACCACGGATCAGGAACGCTGAGCCTGAAGGTCCCACCCACTTCCACTGTGACCGACCACCGCTGGCACCGATTGGACGTCAGGAGCAACGGGAAGGTGGGGGGGGGATGGGTGATGGATGGATCATGGATAATGGGCGTGGCCTATCTGAAGGTGCTTGTTTCATTGGGTGTTGTGACCTTCCTCCTCCAGGCGGTGCAACTGACCCTGGACCTGTGTGAGGGGGCGGCGGCCAGTGAGGGAGGGGGCGGAGTCAATGAGGAAGGGAGCGGGGTCCACGGCCAGGAGACCAATCAGTCCAGCTGCAGCGCTGCAGGGGAGACGCCCGGAACCCACAGGTGAGTCTGAGACCAGGTACCATCACATGATGTCATCAGCATCTGATTCCTCAACTTCCTTTTCCTCTTCCTGTTCCTCCTCCTCTTCCTCAGGTATCTGAACGTCTTCCAGCCTCTCCAGGTGGGTGGAGTGAAGGAAACGTCTCACAGGCGTTTCCATGGTTTCAGCGGCTGCATCCGAAACCTGGTGGTGGACAGTCAGGTGTGTGTGTATGTGTTTGTGTGTGTGTCTGTGTGTGTGTGTCCTCCTCCAGTCATGTGACTCCTCCCCTCAGGTGTATGACCTGGCGTCTCCAGCAGAGGGCGTGGCCAGCGCTCCTGGCTGTGGGCTGTCAGACGGGGTGTGTGTGACGCCCGGTGGTCCGTCCTGTGGCGTGCGGGCGTCCTGCCACGCCCACCGGGGCTCCTTCAGCTGCGAGTGTGACCCCGGCTTCACGGGACGCTCGTGTGACGGCGGTGAGAAGCCATGCCCCCAGAACCACCCATTTGTTTGTTTGTTTACAATAGTTCTGCAGCGTTTACTTTCTATTTTTGATTTTATTTATTTTCCTACATGTTAATATAACATCCAATAATAAAGGGCTGACAGGTAGAAGACATTAGGTTTGTGAAATTACCCCAGAATCAACAAACATCTCTCTCATTACAACATGTTGTCAACAAACTCATACATTGAATGTTTTCAACCACTTTATATATTGAATTTTAACAGACATCCATACTCTTATCCACTTCCAGATATTAGCCTCGTCCCAGATATAACCTAGAGCAGAACCATGTTTACATTCTTCCTGGAACAACAAGGTTTGTTCTTCACCAGAATAAAATTATCATATTAACGTCTTTCAGCAGATAGTGTTTATCCAAGAATTAACCAGTTTGTCACAGACACTTTTAACAGTTATACATTCCATTATATTATCAACAAATATCAACATGATCTTTAAAGTCTCAAACTGATTGTCAACCCTCCAAGCAGAAATCCATGTTTTTTTGTTGATTAGTCCATGTTTCTGACATTGATGATGTTGTATGGTTTTTCAACTCTTCCATGTAATACTTCATGTGTCCAACATTGTTGCAGAGCTCCCACTATTGAAGTGATTCTGTTGTACTGATCTTTGGTGTAGTAACAACTCTTGTCCATCTTTATTTCTCGTATTTCACCAACTTCTCTGCACTCCTGATCACCATTGTTTTCATCTGGTCTGGAGAAAACCCCTTATTTTTGATGAAGATCCTGCAGTTGTTGGTCCAGGTGTTGTCCATCAGCCCATTCTTCTTCAGTTGTCCAGCTTTTTTAGCGATATCAGCATTCTTTTTAGTGAGATTCTCATTAATTTAGACATTTTTTCCTTTCAGTTTGAAGCCTAGTTCCAGAAGAACAATCTTGTGTTTACAGTTGTTGAATTTTATC
The DNA here is from genome assembly GCA_013358685.1 of Antennarius maculatus. Taxonomy (NCBI): domain Eukaryota; kingdom Metazoa; phylum Chordata; class Actinopteri; order Lophiiformes; family Antennariidae; genus Antennarius; species Antennarius maculatus. The sequence goes on from CM023615.1 coordinate 18,192,760, forward strand.
AGCACTGCAGGTGTTCTCCTACCTCTAGATGGTAATGGGTAACATGTCTCAATCTGGTCTGATCTATAGTTATCTCCAGATCCTTCAGTTGAGAAATCACTTGTTGCTCCAGAGTCTTGATATCAGCGCTGTGCTCAGTTCCCTCTCCTCTGGCCACAGCCTGTGTGTAATTCCTCGGCTTCATTTTGATTCCAGTGATGATCACATCATTTATACGAATGCTTTGTTCCAAATCATCCATTCTTTGTTGTCCCTGTTTTAAGACGACAATTCTTGGGTCTTTTTCATCCATGTCTTTCTGTATTTCCTTCATTTCGTCCTTCATTTCTTCCATGGCGTCGAGCACCGGTTTTAGCTTTTCTTCCAACTTTTTATAAAGTCACTCCCTAACTTATCAAAGTCGCTCTTTAACTCTTTAATAGCAGAGACCATCTGGTCCAGAGTTTCCTCCAATTTTCTTCCTCCTGTCATCATTGTGCAGAGACTCTGAGAGTCAGTGTTGTGTTTTCACTGGTGTGAAGGAAATATGACTCCTCCTCCTCCTCCTCAGCGGTCCCTGAGTTCTCCTTTGGTTTGGGGGCCGTGGCGCGGTACCAGCTGGGGGGGGGTGGGTCCCGCCGCTCCTCCGTCCAGCTACTCCTTCGGACCCGCGCCACCTCTGGGACACTGCTCGGCGTGACATCACAGGACGGCGGTGATTACATCATCTTGGAGGTCCGCCCCCATCGTTGAGGTCACATGGGTATTTATGCAGGGGGGGGGGGGCCGGATTGGTTCATATACTGCTGTCTCCTTCAGATCGTGGGGGGGCACCTGGCCGTTCGAGCACACCTGGGCGACGGGGGCCACGCCCTGCAGCTCCCCGCTCACCGGGTGGACCTGGGCCAATGGCTGCTGGTCCGTCTCAGTCGCCATGACAACCAGTTCACCCTGCGGCTGGAGCAGGGCGGGGGGTCACAGGAGGTCCAGGCTTGGCTGGGGGGCCACAGGCATGTGGTGTTTCGCCCCTCCAGTGTGACTGTTGGCGCCAGACCGGACGCCGGGGGCGACTACCAGGGTCAGTGGGGTTCTGGTGGGGGGGCTCCGGTTCCGTGGGGGGGCCTCCGGTTCACTCCAACTCACCGGCGTCTCCTGCAGGCTGCCTGAGGGACGTTCGATTGGACGGTCAGCTCCTGCCTCTGGGCGGGGCCCCCCCGGGCGGGGGCCCGCTGCTGGTCCTGGAGAGACGTGGCATTGTCCCCGGTTGCCATAGCGACGCCTGCAGCGCCCAGCCATGCCCCAGCCCGCTGCGCTGCGTCGACCTGTGGAGGAAGCACCAGTGCAGGTAGGCCACGCCCACTTCCCCTCTGACCCGCCGCTGATGTCATTGACCCACCCCTCCCCCACCTGTCTGCAGGTGTCCCACCGGACAGGTGACGGCGGCCAGAGTCTCGGGGCAGCAGCGCTGCGTGCCATCACCCTGCGGCGCCACTTCCTGTCTGAATGGCGGCGTCTGCCTGGCAACGGCGGCCGACAGCTACCGCTGCCGCTGCCCCGACGGGGTCAGGGGTCAACGTTGCGAGCTGGGTGGGGTCAGAGGTCAGCGGCTGGCTGTGCTCAGCCCCAGCTCCATCCTGGCCATCAGCATGGGGCTGCTCGTCTTCTTCGGTAAGATGTCGTCAACTTCCTGTGGGCGGGGCTAAAGCCGGCGCTGCCGAGCCCTCGGATTCCAGGCCGTCTGATTATTGTGTGTGTGTGTGTTTGTTACTGTGTGTGTGTGTGTGTGTGTGTGTGTGTGTGTGTGTGTGTGTGTGTGTGTTAGCGGTGCTGGTGGCGGTGACTGTGTGGAACCAGAAGGGCAGCAGGAACAAGTTCAGGAGGGGGGGTGTTTATCACCTCCCCCCCGAACACCAAAGCTGGGAGGAGGTCCGAGAAAACATCCTGAACTACAATGAGGAGGGGGGCGGGGAGCAGGACCAGGTACACACACACACACACACACACACACACACACACACACACACACAGTAACACACACAGGCACACACATTTTATTATCCTCCGGGGCAGGAAGTGGTCTTTCATCACAGGAAGTGATGTGCTATGGGAATGTCTGGGGTCACACTGCCCCCTGCTGGGCTGGAGGTTTAATGCAGACCAGACAGATTAAGATCCTCCTCCTGATTGGTGGCTTGTTTCAATGTGGGAGGAGTTTTGTCAGGTTGTAACAACCTAGAACATTGAAAACACACACAAAGGAGAAGACATCAGTTGAGTTTTCCTCCTCAGGAGGAGAACGGACAGAGATGCTCCGTTCCAACCCTGCAGCCCCCTCTGAGCGTATCCCAGCCGAACCCCCTCTTTTATTGCATCGGGGCGTTCGATGGTTACAACGTGTCCTGAAGGAGGGGGGGTAAAAGCAGCAGCAATGCATCACATATTGTATAATGTCACCACAGAGTAACGACTTCTTCCTGTTACGGTTCTGTCATTGAAGCAGGAACCATTACATTCCTTCAGCAGGTCAAAGGTCACATCTTGATCCAGTCGCCAGCGTTAATGTCGTCTTCCTGGAACATTTCAGTGCATAACGAGACACACACACACACACACACTCAAACACACGTTCACACGTATATGGTCATGTATGCATTACAAAGAGTAGAGAGTAAACACGGATTACTTCTGTACGTTTTAACAGGTTTATCTGTGATGATGTCACACATGTGTCTCCTCCCCTCAGAATGGCTATGACATCACGGAGCTGCAGTGCTCCCTGTGCCCTGCCTCACTCATCAAACCGTCCCCAGGCTCCCAGGAGGGGGGCTGCCCCTCAGGCCCCTCCTACCTGAATATTCCGCATCACCACGGCCGCTCCGGCCAGCACGCCACCCCTAGCGATGCAGACCACTCCCTTCCCGCCGGAAGCGGTGCCGCCCCGTGGGCGTGGCGTTCTCACTTGGACTTTCAGAGCTGCGTGTCCCGGATCGTCTGGGAGGCGGACCACGCCCACGAGGCGTTTCCATTGGACGCGTACCACGTCTGGTGCGTGGAGGGGGCGGGGTCGTCGGCTGGAAGCCTCAGCTCGCTGGGGTCCACCTCCGCGTGTGGAAACCACGGCGACAGGAAGGAAGATGACGAGGGAGGGGTCGTACCCCACAGGCTGTCTCAGTGGGGGCCAAAGTTCCAGGCCCTCAGCAACATGTATGACCCCCCCCACATGGCCCTGGAGCACAGGGGCTTCCTGCCTCATCACCACTAGAAGGCGCCACGCCCAGGAGCTGTATTCAAGTCCCGTCAGAAACCACCCCCACGCCTCAAAGCGGTGTTTACCTTCTTTAACAGACCAACCGCCCCACCCACTAACTAGACTCCTCCTCCTTCAGGTGTTCCCTGTGAATCCAGGCCTCTGATTGGACATTCACTCTGTGCGAACGGTTCCTGTGGTTCAGGTGGGATCTGTTTGCTTCACACATTTTAATGACTTTTAGTTAATAAGAGTTGTCTAACTCCGCCCACCAATCAGCCAGAACACCTGAGGCGACGCCTCCGCTGTGATTGGCTGATAAACAAACCTGTCATTAGGAAGAGGAATGAAAACATACTGATGCTAATGCTAACATCAGCTAGCTTATTTATTTGTCCACAAAGCGTTCTACCGGGGTTCTGGGAGGGTTCTGGGGGGTTCAGTGGGGATTCTGGGTGCTTCTACTTGGGTTCTGGGGCATTCTGGGGGCGGGGGTTCTACTGGAGTTGTGGGATGTTTCTGGAAGGATTCTGGGGGGTTCTACTGGGGTTCTGTTGAGGTTCTGGGGGGTTCTCCTGGTGTTCTGGGGGTGTTCTGGAGGGATTATGGGATCACCTCTTGATGCGAACACAATCGTCAGCCGATGAAACCAAACAGGAAGAACCAACGTGGCTGCAGGTGTCCCGCTTCCAGCTCTGCCTTATATGGACGTGGGGGCGTGTCTGGAGGTGCGGGCAGTTCTTCTCACAGCTATGCATCCAAACCAAGCAGGTGTATGTGTGTGGCGTTCACACACGCGTACACACGTGTAAATATTTTCTAAGGTTCCTTTTGTAATGACTTGATAAAATGTTCTCCCAATTAAACGCTCCTGTTTATGATGATGATGATGGTGATGATGATGATGGTGATAATTATGATGGTGATGATGGTGGCGATGATGATGATGAGAGGAAGAGGAATAAAGTTGATGACTCATTGTTGACCATTCTGTCTGATGAGTCAGCGTTTCCTAATGTCATGTTGCTCGAGGAGGGGGGGTACCGGGATACTCCATTAATGCTGAGGCCCCACCCACCCGTAACACATCACAGCGTTGATCAGCTGAACGACTCCATTAACGGGATTGAGGACCAGTACACACGGACATACACACATGGATCACACACACATGTAAATATGGGTTACACCCACATGTAAACACAGTCACACACATGTAAACACAGTCACACACACGTAAACACGGGTTACACACACACATAAACACAGTCACACACACACACATAAACGTAGTCACACACATACACACACGTAAACACAGTCACACATGTAAACACAGTCACACACACACACACACACACACACACATAAACAGTCACACATACGTCCAGCTGCTCATCAAGGTGAGCTATTTACAAATTCAGTTCTACACTCTCTAACCAAACTCGGATTAACCAGGGGATGTGTCTCATGACCCTCATTAGCATACAAAGGTGAAACTGGCATTTCAACGACCCCCTTTGACACCCCCATCAACCATCCCAGGGGGCCAGACGGGTTTTAACGACGGTCGTTGGAATGTGAATCGCACTGATCACACCCCACAAGGGGTAATAAACTGACCACACCCCACAGGGTTAATAGGCTGACCACACCCCACAGGGGTAATAAACTAGGACCAGACCAGACACCTTCAGAACTGAAGAAGCCTCTTGGATGAGAGAAGAAACGTCCTCAAGAACCTTTAAAGTCCAGTGGACTGACTTAAACAGGTTTATTTTTAACAGGTTTGATTCAAACAGGTTTGATTTAAACAGCTCTGAATTGGTTTTAACAGCTTTGGACAGTACCAGTAAAGTTAACCAGTTTTACCGTCTGTCTGTGAGCCAACGCTGCCCCCACGTGGTCCACGTCGGTACTGCAGACACCAATGGAAACACCAGACAAAATCCTGAATCTTCACCCGATTCCACCGGAACTCTTTTGCAGGTTCCAGTGCAGACCAGTTGAGACCAGTCCAGACCAGTTCTGACCAGATTAGACACGTTCAGACCAGTCCAGACCAGTTCAGACAGCTGATGTTTTTACCCTTCAGAGGAGCTGAACCAGAAGGTCCTTCGAGCCTCGAAGCTGTTTGTAGTGTTCCCTCAAAGCCCTTTAACACCGCAGTGAGATAGTTAGCACAGTTAGCACCTACGCAGTGCTAATTAGCATCCATCCAATTGACGCGTAAATTAAGATGCTACTTGATAAAATTGATGTTACCACATGAGTGTGACAGTGGGGGGGGGGGTCACCAATAGTCTCTGAATTTTTTTGTGTGAATCTTTTTGATTATCTTATAATTTGTCTTTTATGAAAAAAAAAACACTGAACACACATCACTCTATCCATGTCTGACTAGACCTGTTTATTCATGCCTTTCTATTTATATATTCTTTATATCAATAAAGTTCTACCCTACTCTACTGCACTCTACTCTCTACTAGAGGTAAGATCGGGCCTAAAAAATCCAGCCCGACCCGAACCGAGCCCGATGGTATAAAAGCCCGACCCGAACGTAATTATTGACATTTTGAGCCCGACCCGGCCCGAATTTCGGGCTTGGATTCGGGCTTAAGATCTTACCTCTACTTTCAGTTCGTATTCGATCGGAAAGGTAAAGTGACAGGAGAAATACAGCTGACGCTCGGAGGGAACTGAGCAGTATTGTAGATGGATGTTTCTCATACAGTGCCTTCTATGTTTTACCTAAGTTTTTTATTTTATAAGGGTATTCTTTAGTTTAATACCTATAGATCGTTTGAGATACATAATAAATAAATATATATTATTTAAAAAGTTCGGGCTGGGTCGGGCTTGGATCTTAAGATCTTAAGCCTGATCCGACTCCAAAAAAAATGTCTCTTTGCCGACGTCAGTACCACGTGGTTCCTCTGTTTACATTCTGTACAGGAAGCACGCGGCAGCCGGTGCTCGCTCTCTGATTGGCCCGACATCCGTAGGCCCCTCCCCCAGAGCTGCCTACAAGGAAGCAGTTTCATCGGAGCGCGAACCCTAAATTCCTGAACGGAAACCGAGTTCCGGTGGCCGGTCCGGGCGGAGGAGGGCCACCGGGGGGCTACCGGGCCGGTAGATGCTGACCGGGACGAACGGAAAGCTGTTTTCAAACACAAAACGCTTCCGTTAGTCAGAACCGAGCGGACGCTCCGGTACACCGGAGGCTCCGGTAACGGACGGTTGACACGCGCCAGCCAGGGTTCCAGGGGGACCAATCATCTGTCGTTACCGGGAGAGGGGCGTGTCCACCCCTTTGACTCGCGCGTCGATTACGATTTGGTCCGGATTTGAACGCTGAGCGGGTTTCCGCGATCAGGGCGGCGCATGCGCAGTGCGGCGGATATAACTCTTGGCGCCGGCGCCACAGCTGATTCATTCAGGAGGAGGTAAGCCCGCCGCCGGCACCGACACCGGCTCCGGGCCGCCCCGGAGCCGCTACCGGCCCACCGCCCGGTTCGTGTTCAGACGCGTGTTGGTTCGTTTGTGACGTCACAGTGGCCCGTTTCCCCGCGGTTGAACCGGTTTTACCTACTTTTCGGCGCCTGTTCCTCCGGCGGTGCGTTCACGGACCCGGTGGTTCCGGTTCTGCTCCGGTCCGGTCTGCGGGTGTTCGTGAGCGGGTGGGGCGTGAACGCGCTACCGGGGACCCGTCTGCACGTCCGGTTTCCCGGTGAGCCGGTTCTGCTCGCCCCGGCTAGCGGGGAGCTAACGGCGGCAGCCACTCAGTCCGGCTGGGGCCTCGCTTCCCCCCCGTCCCCCCGCGAAGCTCCGGCCTCTCCTCCAGGTTCTGGGTCCACCGGGGCCTCTCCCGGCGCCGGGGGCCCGGTTTGGATCGGTTTGATCGAGCTCCCTAGGGGGGGGGGGGCTGCTTTCCCGCGGACCGGAGCCGCTCCCGCGCTGCGGAAATTGGCGCGTCTTCGGTCCGGACCGCGAACCGAAGTCGGTGTCCGGGACCGAACCGTAGCCGGTGCTCCTGGACCCGTCCGGGTCGCTGCTGGGGGCGTCGGACGAGTCTGTATGGAGGTGTTTTGTTTGAACCGAAGGGACCCCCCCCCCTCCCACGCCACAGTCCGATCGGCCGCGAACGCAGCACGATCAGGACAGGGGTTCGAATCCGAACGAGGGGTGGGAAGGTTAAACCGTTGAGCGGGCCCGTATGTTCGGTTCTCGGGGGAGGGGTGTCGGGTCGGTACCGGGGGTTAGGGTTAGTAACGGCTAACTGGTTGTGGGTTCTAACCCCCCCCTCTCTGTCCTGCAGCGGAGCCACACTCAGGATGTCCAGACGCAGGTGAGTCCCGGTGGGGTCGGGTTTTGGGGGTTCGAGTTATGAACCCAGCGGAACCAAGTGACCGGTGTTTGTGTTTCAGTGAACGCATCACGCTCCAGGCGCGAGACTCCAACGCACCGGAACCGGCCCGCCTCCCTCTGAAGAAGAGGAGGAGTGAGGTGTGTCTGTGTGTGTGTGTGTGTGTGTGTGTGTGTGTGTGTGTGTGTGTGTGTGTGTGTGTGTGTAGACCTGTGTGTGTGTGTTAACCTTTAGTTTGATCCCTGTCCAGAACCTGAAGAGGCGGAGCCAGCCGGTGGCCAAGAGGCGGAGCTATGAGATCCAGGTCAGTACCGGGTCATGTGACCTCTGACCTAATTGATCGTGTCACGTGACCTGTGATCTAACGGTGACTTCTGACCCCCAGCGCTGCTGGCTGGAGGGCTCAGCCACACCCTGCGTCCTGATCGAGACGCCCCACAAGGATCTTGGGCCCGCCCCCCCGGCGGGCTTCAGGCGGTACCGCTTCAGCAACCTGTTCATCCAGGCCCCGCCCATCCCCCCCCTCAGGTGAGTGCTGGCCCGACTGGGTGTTTGGCTCCGCCGCCTTTCCCCCCCCTGACCCGGTGTGTTCCCCCCCAGCTGGGCGAATCCGGATGACGTCTGGGTGAAGATGCTGAACAAGGAGCTGAGCTACGTTCACGATGGGGGGGTCCTGCAGCGACACCCCCGCCTGCAGCCCCAGATGAGGAGCATCCTGCTGGACTGGCTGATGGAGGTGAGGGGGGGGGCAGGGACTGGTGCTAACTGTTGTCGTGCTGGATGCTAACGGCCCCCACCCCCCAGGTGAGCGAGGTGTATGCCCTCCACCGGCAGACCTTCTACCTGGGGCAGGACTACCTGGACCGCTTCCTGCTGACTCAGCGCGACCTGGGGAAGGAGCAGCTGCAGCTGCTGGGCATCACTGCGCTCTTCATCGCCGCCAAGGTGGAGGTGAGCCACGCCCGCCGGTTACGTGACCGTCCGTCAGTAGACCGGCCTGACGCCCTGCCCTCTCTGCAGGAAATCTACCCCCCCAAGATGTTGGAGTTCGCCTACGTGACGGACGGCGCCTGCGATGTGTGGGACATTCAGCAGACGGAACTGCTCGTCCTCAAGGTGGGTGGCCCCGGCCCCGCCCCCGCCATGATGATGTCATCGCTGTGACGCTGACCCTCTGTCTCCACAGGCGCTGAACTGGAACCTGTGTCCTGAGACGCCCATCAGCTGGCTGAAGCTGTACGTCCAGGTCGACGCCCGGGGCGACGCCCAGTCCACCGGCGACGACTTCCTGGAGCCACGGTTCTCCCAGGAGACATACGTCCAGATGACGCAGGTAAGTCCCTCCGCCGCCATCCCGTGTGAGGCTGTGCTGAGGCCTGACCCCTGAACACTGACCTCTGACCCTGCAGCTGCTGGACCTGTGCGTCCTGGACGTGGCAGCGCTGGACTTCAGCTACAGCGTCCTCGCCGCCGCCGCCTTCTGCCTCTTCTCGTCCTTCGACGTCGTTCACAGGGTGTCAGGTGGGTGTGGCTCCGGTGCCGCTAGTGATTCTGGTGCGTGTTGATTGGTCCTCACCCGCTCCTACCCCCCAGGCCTGTCATGGGACAGCGTGGCCCCCTGCGTCCGCTGGATGACACCCTACATGGATGTCCTGCGGGCCGAGGCCCCGCCCCGCATCAAGCCCTTCCCCAAGGTGAAGCCGGAGGACCGGCACAACATCCAGACGCACGTGGACTACCTGGAGCTGCTGGTGAGGAGACCCGGCGCCGGGCTGGGGGGGTAGCCCTCTCTGACGGCTCTTAGACTATCTTTAAATGTCTGTTTCCTGCCCTACAGAGACAAGCTCAGGCCCCGCCCACCCAATCCGTCCAGCAGCTGTCGCCCGTCACCACGGCAACAGACCTAACTCCGCCCAGTAGCATTGAGAAACCAGCCAGTTCTTGATGGGGGTGGGGGGCGGCGACCCACCAGGAAGAGTTTGTTGTCCTGGTGTGAATGGACTACAAACATGGCCGCCGCAGGCCTCAGAGGACAGATTCTGGATTTTAACGTTATTGGTTGGTGAATTTTGATGATGGGGGAGAAGCCTGTCCGGGTTCGTGGTGCTACCCCTGAATGCGGCGCTGCCGTGGGATTCTCAGGGAGACGAACGGCGGACAAGCCGCATCACTAGATTTAATGTAGACTGACGTGAGCCGACGGCTCGATGTTAACGCGTTCCAGTCGCGACCCCACTGTGACCCCGTGGTGACCCGGTCGCATGCTGCCGTTACATTCCTGGAGAACTTGAGGTTTGTGTTCGTATTTATTGAACGTAAACAGTATTCAGTTGTGAAAATAAAAGTGCTAACATCGGTGATCGGTTGGACCGCTAATGCTATTTATGACGAGGGTGTGGGCGGTCCTCAGGTGGCGCTCGGAGGCGGAGCTTAGAGCTGTGATTAAACCTGATGCAGTAACAACCCGAAGCGATGTCATCCAATGTATTGTTTGTAAATGAAAAAATGTTTCTACTTCAATGTTTTAAATAAAGTTTAAGAAAGGACTAAATTGTACTTTGTTTCAGCTTTGACTGTTAAGACGTGACCTCTGACCTCTTCCTATGACAGTAAAATGTTTTTGCTGAATGACCTGAGAACAGAAGTGGTGCCATCTGGTGGTGGTGAAAAGGTACTGCGACTTCCCCGGGAAGGTGGAATGTCTTGTTTCTGTAAGGGTCAGAGGTCATCAAGCCCTCCAAATGTCTGGATTCAAAATGGAGATGGAAGAATCCCAGAATGTTTTGCACACAGAAGCAGCAAAAATTTAAATTGGTTCGTTCATTTCCCCGGCGATAGGCTCCGCCTCCTGAACGGGAGACAACAAGTCACCTGAAGCCCTATTAGCCACTGACCATAGCCTAACTCTAACCTTAACCTAATCTTCAACCTAACAGCCCTAAACCTAGCCATAACCCTGTCCGTCCAAGTGTCTGTCCGCTCATCCATCTGTCTTGTCGGTCTACATGACCAAATTTTGAACGACCAAAATAAATTTTTTAGACCAACCGACTGCAAAAAACCCATGTTTTTTATGCCGACCGACCATCCAACTGAAATTTTTTTTAGACCAAACAATGGACTAAAACATTTTTTGACCAACCGACTGACCAAGAAAAAAAATTTTTTAGACAAAAAAAAATTAGACCCGACCAAAGTAATAAAATTTTTTTAAACTGACCAACCACTAAAAACAAAAACTGATCAACTGACAAAACTTTTTGACCAAAAAAACCCTTTTTTTTATTTGACTGACCAATCGGAAAAAAAAAAATCAACTGGCTGGAAAAAACTATTTTTGAATGAATCGACTTATAAAACATTCTTTTATTTAAAAAAATGTTATTAATTAAAAAAAACTTTTCTTTGGTCTAAAAGTGTTTTTACACCAAAATTTTTTTTTTTTTAAATATTTTTTGACCTACTGGTCAACAAGCTCTCCAAATGTTGATGAAGAGGATGAAGAGTGGAAAGGCATTCGGTCCTGATGATATACCTGTAGAGGTTTGTAAGTGTCTAGGAGAGGTGGCAGTAGAGTTTCTGACTGGGTTGTTCAACAGGATCTTAGATAGTGAGAAGATTCCTGAAGAATGGAGGAGAAGTGTGCTGGTGCCCATTTTTAAGAACAAGGGAGATGTGCAGAGTTGTGGCAACTACAGAGGAATAAACTTGAGCCATACAATGAAGTTATGGGAAAGAGTAGTGGAAGCTAGACTAAGGGCAGAAGTGAGCATTTGTGAGCAGCAGTATGGTTACATGCCAAAAAAGAGTACCGCAGATGCAGTATTTGCTTTGAGGATGTTGATAGAGAAGTACAGAGAAGGCCAGACGGAGCTGCGTTGTGTTTTTGTAGATCTGGAAAAAGCTTATGACAGGGTGCCCAGGGAGGAACTGTGGTATAGTATGAGGAAGTCTGGAGTGTCAGAGAAGTATGTTGGAGCGGTGTAGGACTGCCAGGCAGGAGGCCTAGAGGAAGACCAAAGAGGTTTATGGATGTAGTGAAAGAGGACATGAAGGTAGTTGGTGTGAGAGAAGAGGATGCAGAAGACAGGGTTAGATGGAGGCAACTGATTCGCTGTGATGACCCCTGAAGGGAAAAGCTGAAAGGAAAAGAAGAAGAATGTCAACAAAAAAATGTTTTTTATCCGCCGATCAAAAAAAAAAAATTTTTTTTAGTTGGTCTACAAATAAATTGTTTGACCTGCCGGTATATAAAAAAACATTTTTTGACCCGCCAGTCAACGAAAAAAAAAAAATTTTAGCATTAGGGTCAGGCTTAAAAATAAATTTAGAAATAAAAATTTTTAGAAATTGTTATTTTTAAAAAAAATTTGACCTGCAGCTCAACAAAAAAAATCTTTTTGACCCGCCAGTCAACAAAAAAAAATTTTTAGGGTAAGGATTAGAAATAAATTTTGAAATAAAAATTTTTAGAAATAGTTATTGAAAAAATTTATTTGACCCGCCAGTCAACTAAAATATTTTTTGGGGGGTTATGGGTTAAGGTTAGGGTTGGGTTTAGAATTAAATTTAGAAATAACATTTTTTAGAATTTGTTCTTTCCCAAAATGTTCTGACCCGCCACTCAGAAAAAAATATTTTTGACCAGCCAGTCAAATAAAAATATTTTTGACCTGCTGGTATACAAAAATATTTTTTTTACCTGCCCGTCAACGAAGAAAATTATGTGACCCACCGGTCAACAAAAACATTTTTTTTAGGGTTAGGGTTAGTGTTATGGTTAGGGATTCAGGTAAGGGTTAGAAATAAATTTAGAAATAAAAATTTTTAGAAATTTGTCTTTCCAAAAATTTTTTGACCAGCCGGTCAACAAAAAAAAATTTTGTGACCCATTGGTCTACAAACAAACTTGTTTTTAGGGTTAGGGTTAGGGGTTAGGGTTAGCTTTAGGGTTAGAAATAAATTTAGAAATAACATTTTTTAGAAAAAAAATTTACCAAAACTTTTTTGACCTACCAGTCAACAAAAAAAAACATTTTTTTTGATCCCTTGGTCTACAAAATTTTTTTTGACCAAAAATATTGTTTTTTAGAATTTTTCACATCCCAGTCTGAAATTTCTTTTCTAGCTGAATGAAAAGATTCTTTTTTTCGACTGATCAGCTGACCAAAAACTTTTCCCTGGAATCTTTTAGAAAAAAATATTTTTTTTGACCCACCCAAAAATTTTAGAAAAATTTCAAAAAATAAAATATTAGAAAAATTTTAGAAATAAAAATTGTTAGAAACAAAACATTTTTGAAAAAGAAATCTTTATCAATAAATTTTGTTTTTGGCTAAAAGAAAACCTTTTTTTCTGCCTACCAGCTGTCCCCCCCAAATTTTTTTGTTCTCAAAAAAAGGTTTGTCTTGTAAGAAATTTTTCTTCTGGCTGATTAAAAATATTTTTTTCTCCAACTGACCAAAACAATTTTCTTTAGACAATAATATTTTAGAACAAATCTTTTTTTTGACTGAAATTTCTTTTTAGAAAAGCCATTTTTTCAACCTAACGAAAAAATGTTTTTAGGAAAAAAAGTTTTTTGTAAAGAATTTTTTTCTGAATAAACAAGAAGATTTTTTTCTTTAGAAAATAATTTTTTAGGTAAAAAAAATTTTTTTTGACCCATCAAAAAAAAATTTTTAGAGATGAAAATTTTTCTAAAAAATTTTTTGTCCAGAAACTTTTTTTCAGCTGACAGAAAAAGATTTTCCTGCTGACTAGCTGTCCCCCCCAAAAAATTTTGTTCTACTAAGACTGGCAGACAAAAAATATTTTTTATTTTAAAAAAAGTTTTTATAAAAAATCTTTTAAAACTTCATTAACATTTTTTGATCGAATATAATTTTTTTGGAAAAAACTTTTTTTCAATAAAAAATTTCTTTTTGAAAAAAGTTTTTTCAGCAAAACAAAAAAAAATTCTTGATTAAATTTTTTTCCTACCGAAAGGCTGACCAAAAATATTTTTTGTACTAAAAAAACTTTTTTTTTAGACAAAATAATTTTTTTAGAAAAAAAGTTGTTTTTTGTCCCACCGGAAATAACTTTCTAGAAAAAACTATTTTGTAAGTAATTTTTTTATTCCAACCCTAAACTAAGTTAGGGGTTAGGTTTATCTTTGGGAGCTAGGTTAAGGATAAGGGTTAGGGGTGGGTTCAGGGATTAGGGTTTAGGTTCAACTGTAATCCTAAAGTCAGGGGTTAGGGTCAGAACTGGGGTTGGGTTAGGGTTCAGGCTTACCTTTGTATTAGGGTTAGGATCAGAGGATAGTTTAGGGGAGGCAAGGTTTGGAGGTTAGGGTTACGGGTAGGATCTTCACCAAGGGTTAGGGTTAGGTTGAGGTAGGGTTAGGTTTAGGGCTAAGGGTTAGCAGTTTTTGATATCGACAGACAGATAGATGAGTCGACTGTGTATGAAAACATTTATTATAGGCTAGTGAGATCACATTTATTAACTATTACAGTTGGAAAACAGATGACCCCAATTCTCGTGAGCTTTTTTGACATTGGGAGGTGAACCGCTCAAGCTCACGTCCAAAATACAAAAGAAAGAAACCAGTTATGTCGATAAATAAAAAGTCAACCCTAAAATTCCTACAGCTTTTTTTTTCTTTTTGGCAAAGTGCAGTAATATTCCAGTAAACTACACATAAGTCTAACACTTGGTGAAAAAATGCCACAAAATATTCTTCACACTTTTTAAAAACAAACAGAGAATGGTTTTGCTACATCATTCTGACGGGTTTGTTGAGTCATGTAAAGGTCAGGTGGTGCAGAGCGCCCCCTGGTGGTGCATAGCTGGTTTCTGGTGTCCGTTTGTGTCCTTTAATTCACGACGTCTGCTCTGGACGTCACGAGGAGACTTCAAGTTCTTCATGGGTACATTGTCATAACATTTCAACCTGGAAGGCACGTGATGCACGAAGGTCAAGGCATAGAAGCGAACATTAGAATCCCTGTTAGTCTGAGAGGAGAGGAGCTTTTCAACAAGAACAGAGTAACAAAATAACAGCGTCGGCGTTCCAGAAGCTCGACAGAAAGAAAAACATTCAAGAAACCAAAGAGAGAAAGTCATTCATCGATTATTTACAGCAAACAGACGCCCAACAAACACCACTCGTCCCGTAAGGGGTAGATAACGGCGTCCCCCCCACAGGCCTCATGGGAAAATCACCAGTTGGACGGTTTGTCTCATGGGTGGAGCTACACGAACTAAACAACAAATAAACAACAGGATCATAAACAAATATGAAAGATCAAAGCAACATGATTCAAACAGTTTAACAACATGTAACCGAGTCCAAAGGCATGCTGGGAAGTCTCGAGCATGAATCAGATAAAGCGCTCGTTTCCATGGATTCCCAGCAGTCGATAAACAAAAACAAATGTGTTCGCCGGGGGGCGGAGCCAGAAACGTCCCAGCAAAGAATGGTCAGTAAATCTGCATTTCCAGAGGAGTAAAGTGATTGGTGGAGACCCTGAGAGCGGACCAATGAGAACACCCACAACAAAAACGTCTTCTCCCATTTTCTGCTTTTCCTCACCGTTGTCACGGCAAGACAACGCTACAACCATGCAACAGATCGCACACGAACACAAGTAGACAACTTCATACTGATATGTAAATTATTTTTTTGTTTTCAAAAAATATTTTGAAAGTTTTTTTTAAATAAGTTTTGTTTTTACATTTCTATTCGTCTGAAAGCTACAGTTAAAAAGGCTTTAGTGATATCAACCCAGAAAAATACTGAATCACTAGTTCAGAGGCGGGCTCAGTGGGGGGCGGGGTCAGAGAGGAACAAGTTAATGCTTCAAGTCAGGAAAGTGACGGTAAAACCATCAAATGATGTGGAAACAGTTTGTGACGTGGCTCCTCCTCCTCAGCTACACCCGGCTGCCTGGTTGGAAAGAGGAGTGGATGGGGGCGGGGTGGTCCACAGGAACCGGACGTCAAATCAAAGATTTAAACTTAAAAGTTTGCCAGAAAACAAGGGAGTGGATCTGACGCAGCAGAGCCTCACAGGTCCTACATTTCCCATCATGCAGTTCTGCAAAGCATCCCTTTAAATGAAATTGTTCTCTGGTGGCAGTCGTGATGCATTCTGGGAATTGAAGGAGCCTCAGAGAAAACCATGGGCCTATGAGGCGGGGGGCAGGGAGGGGGTGCGATTGGTAAGAAACATCTCCTGATGGACGCCGCCCCCTGCCCCGCCCATCTCCCCCCCCCCCAGGAACGGGGCATAAAGTGACTTACAGCATTGATTCTACACGTTAATAGACGGGGGCAGGAGTCGTCATGACAAAGATTCCTCTTCTGTGATTGGACGCAGGGGGAGGAGTGATGACCTTTTCTTCTCAGATGAATGATGACGGCCCCCGTCCCCAGGAGGCATGGTCTCCCCGTCTGACGGTCCAATCAGACGTGACAACGACCGGTCGCTGGTGCTGACATCAGAGGAACGTGGTGGGTGTGGCCTGATGGAGGCGGAGCCTCAGAAGTTGAGGTGCCTCTGGCTGGGCTGGTGCAGGTGGGCGGTGCCCGCCTTGGGGGGGCGGAGCATGTTGAGGCGGCGCAGGGCCTTACGGGAGGGCTGGGTGTTCTGGGCGGGGCCTCCGGGGCGGGGCTGCATGAGGCCTGTGTGGGCAGTCAGCGCAGCAGCGTAGCAGGCAGGGCTGATGCTGGAGCGGCGCGGCGCCGCTGCCCCGTCAGGCCTGGGGGGGTGACAGAGAATACCCCGTGTTTAGCCCCGCAGCGAGTGATGAAGATGAAGATGAGGAAGAGTACGGACTCACCTGAGGCGGGGGCCGTCCGTGGCGCGCCGGCCCTTCTCCTTCCCACCCGCGGCCGGGGTGGGGGGCAGCTCCAGCTCCAGGGAGCGCGGCAGGGGGTCGAGGCTCAGCCGGGGGGGGGGCGTGGTGGGCATAGACCGACATGCTGGGGTGCTCGATCAGCAGGTTCTCCAGGGGGCTGGGCTCCAGCAGCATGGGGTGGACGCTCCGCCCTGTGAAGCAGGGGGGGGGCGTGACGAACCAGCTCTCCTCCAGGGAGCCGGCGTCCACCCGCAGGAAGCCCCCCTCCACCTCCTCCTCCTCCTCCGCCCCCCCATCCGGGTCCGTGTCAGCGGTGGAGTCCAGGGAGGTGCAGGAGGCGTAGCGGAACCGGGGGCTGGCGGGGGAGGGGATCACCACCGGCTCCTCCTCCTCCTCCTCCTCCTCCTCTTCAGGGCCATCAGCACACGCCTCGGCTGCAGGGGGAGAGCTGGATTACATGTGCGAACCGACCCCCCCCACCGGTGACATCATCCCGCTCAGTGACCCGGATTAAAGTTCTCTAAACTGCATTAAATTTGTTTAAACTGGATTAAGTTTCTCTAAACTGCAGTAAATTTGTTTAAACTGGATTAAGTTTCTCTAAACTGGATTAAGTTTCTCTAAATTTAATCTTAATCATGCAGTTATGTATACTAACTGCATACTTGCAGGCCCCCCTGTGTACTGTGTTTCAGGGGGCCTCTGTATACACTGATTGTTAAAAACTAACACAACAACATGAATGACTATGTAATTTCCCTGAGGGGATGAATAAAGTATAAATATTGTTCTTCTTCTTTGTCTTCTGAACTGGATTAAGTTTTTCTAAACTGGATTAAATGTCTCTAAACTAGATTAAGTTTGATTGAACTGGATTAAATTTGACTAAACTGGATTAAATTTGTTTAAACTGGATTAAGTTTGTCTAAACTGGATTTAGGTTCTCTGAACTGGATCTTGGTACCGTGCAGTACCATCAGCCAGCTGCAGGTGGCGCTGCTCCCTGCAGCTCATGTTAGCAGGGGGGTGGGGGTAAACTAGTGGAATGTAGGTTAAAAATAAGGTGCTGGTTTTCTTTCGGGCCCTGCCCCCGACCCCTGTGACCTCACTGTTGACAGAACGCAGAGGGGGCGGAGCTCCCGGGATTCAGAGTAACCCTGTTTACTCTCAACAGCCTTGAGCGCTGACTCAGCACAAACCCAGTCAGCTGAGCTCCACCCCTCAGGCAGTGGACTTCAGGGGAGACTCGTGTTAGTGACTCCTCCCCCTGCTGTGACATCATCTGTCTCCAGAACAACCCAAGCACTCTGAGCCACGTAGCTCCGCCTCCAGCAGCATCTATTTTAACCCCCCCTGGCTACCATAAACTGCCTGATGAGACCAGACACCCCCCCTCCAGACATTCACACGCTGGTGGAACCGGAACCGTATTGAGTCCAGACCAGTAGAGATGCCCTCACCCAGGTGGGGGCTCCTCTAGATTTACAGCACATGTCCATTTACAGAGGTTCTGGACCAATAACGTTCGTCCTTAACTTTACACCAATGAGGATGGAAGCACTGGGCGTGTCCATGAGCACCTTACCCAGGTAGTTGACCAGGATCCAGTCCTCCTCCTCCTCCTCTTTGTCTCCGGGTCGGGGGCCTCCACTCAGTGGCTCCACATCGTCCCCAAAGAGAGCGCTGGCGAACCTCTGGAACATGGCTGGGCCTCCTGCGGGGGGGTGAGGCGGCGGGGGGAGGCAAGTGGCTGGCGGGGGGCGTGGCTCGCTCTTTGGTCATCAGCTGCAGGGGTTCACAGTGGAGGGACAACTCCGGAAAGGGGGCTAAAGTGCATCAAAGGGGCGTGGTCACGGATCATCTGAGGGCCAGCGGACGCATGGCGGGCGTTGCTCCAGGGGCGGAGTCAACGAGGAGAGAAGAGAAGAAGCCCTGAGGAGGAAAAGAAGAGGGTGGGATCAGAACAGAGGCATACCCTGACCAACGGGGGCGCCGCTGCTCAGCCTCCAGGCCAATCGGGGGCGCTGTGACGTGGGACAGGAACTCCACCCTCACCGGTTGTTGGTTCACACCCCTCACTCACAAATCTTTGCTCTGATTGGCTGACAAAGAAAAAACCTGAACAAGTAACCAATAATAGACGAAAACAGTACCATTAGTATGTGTGTGTGTGTGTGTGTGTTTCCATGACGGACCTGCAGGAGGACGATGACATCATTGATTGTCACCTACTTGTAATTTGTTTGTAAACAATCTAAAACTATTGATAAAAACCTAATGATTGTTGTTGATTGACATAAACAACCTAACATTATTGATAAACAAACTACTGAATGTTGACAAACAGCCCAGACCGGTGTAACTACAGAGCGGATTCGGGTTCGGCGCCCATTTACAATGTGGGTCAGGTCTAACCGCTGCCGGACTGCATGCCAAACCTTCCTGACCACAGATGGACATTTGTCCGATTTCCATGAATGCGCCGTAGTTTAGAAACAGTTGTGATGCATTTACGCCTCGCGTGCCGGCTCGGATTTCTCTTTTGTGTGAATTTAATGCGGGAGGAGGGAAGACAACCGGGCTCCGGTACGGAACGAGCAGCTGCGGCGCGGAACTGGACACAACGAGCATTCAACTGTCCGCCGGCCGCGAACGCACAGCCGGTGGGTCACCGGCAACACCTGTTCCTCCGTACGAACCGACGCGACCCAGATGTTTGTTGGAACCGAACCGCCCGCCGGGATCTGACCGTTAACAAAGCGGTCAAGACTCGCACGACCGGATCACGCAAGCAGAGCAGAGAATGCCCCCCCCCCACAGCGCAGATTAACGGCCCACTTATACGAGCCTCAGAATTGGGCCGTGAAGGTTACATAACCTTAGCGTAAACAGGGCAGTGCGGCGTTCAAGTCCGGCTGGGACAAAAACAATCGTGTTTTCTGATTGGAACAGGTCCTTCTGACCGAACACGAACCGGGTTTCCGTGTATACAGGAAGTGTAAACAGGAAGTGTAAACACTGAGAGATGTTCTCTGACTGGAAAAACTGGTTCCACCCTACCCCCACCAACCCCCCACCCCCCAAATTACAACCATAAATGTTTCGCAGCTGTTTATCACAATGAGTCGAGCAACAAATAGAGCAAAGCCCCCCCCCCCCCCCCCCCCCCCCTTCGAAAATGGCCCAAACAAAGAAAGTTCGATATTTAGTCGATCCGCTATCGACGTGTTCTATGACCTGATCACAAATCGATGGATTTTTAGTTCGATCAGCCCTCATGGACGTCCCCGGACCAGCCTGCGGGGCAAACAACAGACCGGAGCAGCGGCGGGTGGGTTCGGCTCAGTACGGGGGGGGGGGGTAACCGGAGACCGACCGGGCCGTCCGGGGGGGCTCCGGCTGTAACGTCCTCAACATCAAACATTAGCACAGCAGCTAAAAGAAGGCTAATGCTAGCCGCTGTGCTAACACAGCCTTAGCATAGCGGCTAGCAGGAGGCTAATGCTAGCCGCTAAAACCAGCAGAACCGCAGCGTCAGCCTCTTTCTGCCCCTGCCTCCTGAAGCTGGGGGGGGGGGTGCGGTGGAACAAGGCTGAAACAGTCCGTTAACACGGCCACCGGAGCCGTACCGACCACCGGGGGCACCGGGGCCGTACCGACCACCGGGGGCACCGGGGCCGTACCGACCACCGGGGGACAACAAAGGGCTCACCTGCGGCGGATGGCTCCTCCCGGTGAGGTAGACGCGCTGCGGTCGGGAAATAGAACGACTGAACGTTTCTTCGTGGAAGAAATAAAAGTATAAAAGGTTCCGGACGGGATTTCCGCTGTCGGTGTCGGTCGCCCGTTCTCCGCTGCGTCTCCTCGTCTGCCCGCTGCTCGTTCTTTTGTTGTTGTTGTGGAGCTCCAACAGCTGATCGGCGTGACGTCACCCAGGACCGCCCACCGGAGTAGCACGGCCAATGGCGAGCTGTCACTAACCCACGTGGCTCCCCCCTCCCCCCGCTGACGGGCCGAAGGTCTGAGCAACAACAACCCGAGACGAGCGGCACACGCGGGACCACTTCCACCGGTGGTTCAGACACCGTCACGTTACCGGTAAAAACTACACACAATGTGACAGAGCCCACCGGTGGACCCCCGCGGACAGTGGGGGAGGGGTGGTGCTCCTGGGCGGGTCCACTAAACTCACCCCGGGAGGGGGAGGGATGACTCAAGTGTGTGCAGCAGGGGGGAGGGGTGGAGGTGGGAGGGGAGCGTCTCTGCCATGGCCCCCCCAGCTCCGATGTGGGTCATTGTGTTTAATGAGGTCACGTCACGTGACCAGCGTGAGGGTCAAACAGGAAGTCAGAGTAAATCTGGTGAAGACGTTCGGGTTTCAGAACGGGTCCGACCGGACGTGTCGTCACACCCGTTACAATGGAAACCATAGATGGCGATCAAGCTAACTGCTAACATTATAGAACAGTTAATTACAGCTAACTACTCCTAAACAGAGCTAGCTCCATGAAGCTGTTATCTGGCATTAGCATGTTACTGCTGCTATCATAATTGCTAACGCTTCTTCATTAGTCTTTATTTTATATTTAATATAATTTCCCTTCGGAGAAAAAAATAGTTAAAAAAAATATTTATCCACAAACCAAAGCTTCAGGTGCAAACTGTGTTATTTTGTTGAAATATTAGCTTGTGAGCTAACAAACAAGCAATGATGTTAACAAATAAAAACAGTCTACAGCTTAGCATCTGTTTACAACACATACGTTGAAATATACTTAATTAATGAATATTAATTAGCAGTGTAGCTTGCTAACAGTCTTGTGCTAATAGTCTTATGCTAACAGACTCCAGATCAGCTCATATTAAAATTCATGATATTATTGTTTAAAAACAAACAACCCCCCCCCCCCTCCACCCTAGAATGGACATGTGTGTAAAAACACACGCAGAAGCAGGACATGTCACCAGAGTTTCATCCCCAATAACAAGGTCACACCTGTGATGTCACTGATAAGACCCCAACCCCCATGTTACCATGTTACATCACACATCACCTCTGGGCACACCCGTCAGTCCCAGTGGAAAAACACATGGCAGTCTGGGACATCGGAAGGTCTGATGAAATGTCCGCAATAAAAATTTAAATGTTCCGCCCACTGTGGGCGTGTCACAAGCAACCTGCCAATCACGTCCATCCTTCCCCTTCCTGCGCCTTTACATAATATGATGTTTACGTCTGCGTTACACAACGGCGGGGGGGGGGGGGGGGCAACGACCCGTTGTCGTTACTGGGGGGGGGGCTGTATCACGTCTCAACAGGACCCCCCTTTTAAACTGATCCCCTCATCAAACTGACCCCCCTCATCAAACTGACCCCCCCCACTCATCAAACTGAACGCCACTGGGGGGGGGGGAAACCAAAGGAATACTGAAGGAGAGCAGCCTGACCAGAAGTCTAGGAGGAAACACACTGATCTCACACACACACACACACACACACACACACACACACACACACACACACACACACACACACACACAGTTCTGATTATTCTCCATCAGCAGCCTGAAGCACATCTGTAGACATACGGTTGGGATTTAAAGACAAATTATTATTATTATATCTACTGGTTATTATTATATCCAGTAATTATAATTATTAATTCTTATATCCAGTAATACACTAGTGAGAACCCGTGTAAATTCCACGATAAAACAATAATATCAGACTTCATACCAAACATACAAAACAAATGTATTGGTATTAGAATGTATTGGTATCGAGGCACCCTTGAGCAAGGCGCCATTCCCCCCTACAAGCTGCTCCTTTGGGGCGCGATCCCCCATGCACAACCAGTCTCTCTGCCTCCCCCTATTTTTTGTTGTGTGACGTTACTAATTGCATGCCTACAGGCCTCTAGTGTGTTGTGTTCAGGGGCATTACCTAACCCATATGTAACTGCATGCAAGTGTAGTGTAGAGTGAAAAGACAATTTCCCCATTGACGGACAGTAAAGTGGACTTTCTTTCTTTCTAAACCAAGCGCAACCATCAGAGATCTTCACCAAGGGGCAGCGCATCCCGGTCTGACCCAGAACTGGCTTTGTTGTCTTTGGCGAGGAACGTGAATGAATGAATGAATGAATGAATAAAAAAAATATAAACTTTATGACTCATAAACAGATGAACAAATATTCAACTGTCAGCATGTTTATCAACGCGTCTTCAACGTGGAGCTGTTATACATCAGAAAACAGCCGGTTTTAACTCCGTTCATTCTGTGTGTACATGTCTATTCATGAAACCAGCGATGATGTTTGGTCTAGAGACAGTGTCACTGAGGAAAAGACAGGAGACAGAGCTGGAGGTAGCAGAGATGAAGATGCTGATGTTCTCTCTGGGAGTGACCAGGAATGATCTATCATTTCTGATCCTATCCTTAGAACGACCCCCCCCCCACATCTAACATGTGCTGTTACTCTAACAGCACATGTTAGAGGTTTTGGAGATAAAGTCAGAGAGGCCAGACTGAGATGGTTTGGACATGTCCAGAGGAGAGATGGTGAATATATTGGTAGAAGGATGCTGAGTTTTGAACTGCCAGGCAGGAGGCCTAGAGGAAGACCAAAGAGGAGATTTATGGATGTAGAGAAAGAGGACATGAAGGTAGTTGGTGTGAGAGAAGAGGATGCAGAAGACAGGGTTAGATGGAAGAAACTGATTCGCTGTGGAGACCCGTGAAGGGAAAAGCCCAAAGGAAAAGAAAAATATTCTGTGTGTACATGTAGACACGGGTCACACACACTGATGTCACAGCGGTTTTCATCACAGGGAGACACCTCCCGGATAGAAAAAGTCTCGGTTACAGCGTCCACATGACAACGAAGACCCTGCGTTTTCAAAAAACTTCATTTTGTCCAGCGTTTTTGTTCCGGATATCTGTGTTGTTGTGTGGACGAAAGGCATAACCGCAACAAAAAGCCTCGCTGCCCGATGCCTTACACCACATTGATATGATTCCTGCTGGAAGATGTGCCCTGATTGGTTGGATGCTTGATTGACAGGTAGTGGGTCAAGTGAGCTTATTGGAGTATATAGGTGGGGAGATATCAGTGGTGTTCTACAGTGTGATTGGTTCTGACTGTACTAACACCTGTGATGACATCATCCACCTCAGTTACATCAGCAGGGGTCAGCCCCCATGTGGGCGGGGCAACTGAGTTACATCAGCTAGGACCGGCCCTCGGGGGGGCGGAGCAACCCAGTAACATCAGCTCAGGTCGGCCCTCAGGGGGGCGGGGCAAGCTGTGATTGGTCAGGAGTCCTGTCAGTCACCCAGTGGGCTGCTGTCAGCAGGCCATTTACC
Organism: Antennarius maculatus; assembly: GCA_013358685.1. Lineage (NCBI taxonomy): Eukaryota > Metazoa > Chordata > Actinopteri > Lophiiformes > Antennariidae > Antennarius > Antennarius maculatus. Next base: position 18,216,567 of record CM023615.1, read on the forward strand.
GCCTGTTAGCAGACCAATCACCTTTGACTGTTGTTCAAACAGGCAGTGGGTTTGTCCTCTACTTCCTGCCACTGATTTTAAACAAGTAAACAGGTAAACAAAAGAAAAAAACACCTGGGGCTGGTCTGAGGAGGATCCAGGTCGTTTCCCACCAGAGGTCACGGTGCTCCTCGCGACGCCCGACCACCTCCAGGACCTCCGAGTCACGTGGACCCAACCCAGGTCAGAGGTCATGAGGGATTCCGACCTGCTGAAAACGCCTGATGGCTACCTTCTGTTCTCCAGCTGATAGCCTCTAGATTAGCCTGGGGCTAGCACACGTTAGCATCCAGTTAACGAGACACAACATAGCTGTGGATTCATGGTTTATTCAAAACAGGTAAAAATATCACACACACACACACACACACACACACACACACACACACACACACACACACACACACACACTGTTGGCACGGTGGGGGCCGCTGTGACCCAGTTCTGGTTCTGGTCCCATCAGGCGTTACTGTGAGGGGCAAAGTTCCTCCTCAGACCCGGAGTCGTCGCCCAGCTGGGCCACCCAGCCCGCCGCCATGGGTTGGTGGGTGTTGATCAGGGGGATGTGGGCGTAGCCGTGACACCGGGCCGCTGGGGGGCGAGGACATGCCCATACCAGGTGACCCAGAAGGCTGAGCATCAGCAGCGACGCCAGGGCGACAGTGAGCAGCAGCCAGGAGCGCCTGAGAAGGAGCGTAAGTGAGCTGAGGGGTCAAAGGTCAGGACATGGGTCACGTGACTCCTGTTTACACTCACTCTGTTAGAAGAGGATGAGGAAGGTTCACCGCTGCCTCCCTCCTCCAGGACGTAAACAGCTGTACGGCTAAACAGTGACCCACTGAGGAAGAGGAGAAAGAAGAAGAAGAAGAAGGAGAAGGAGGAGGAGGAGGAAGAAGAAGAGGAGGAGGAAGAGGAGGAGGAGGAGAAGGAGAAGGAGCTCTGAATGCTGGTTGGTTGTACAGTGATACCTCTACTTACAAATGTCTCTACTTATGAAATTTTCTACTTAACGAAATTTCTCAGCAGGAAAATATTGCCTTTACTTACGACAGAAATTTCGACTTATGTATTGTAAAAACATAGTATCGGCTGATACTCGAATCTCCCATGTTGCGTTCAGGAACCTGTCCTGAACGCAACATTCTCATAGCTGCTCTGCCATTGGCTATTACCTATTGCGTATGTTCCTGGCATCCCATTGGCTGAGAGGGATGCCACTCCACCTCTGTGTGGAGCTAAGTCGGCGCTTATGCAGTGTCTCGGCATTCGGCACTCGACGGTGAACTAGTCTGATAGTTTTGCGCAAATATAATAACTTTTTGAGTACATATTCGCTATAGACCCCAAGAAAGTGACGGAGAAAAGAGGAAAAGACGAAGAAGAGTTTTTTTGTCCATACAAACAAAGCAAGAGATCATTGAAAAGCATGAAAAAAGGATGCGTTTGGTTGATCTCGCCAAAGAATATGGCCGTAATGCATCTACAATCGCCACGTTATTAAAACAAAAGGAAGTTTAAGGAGTTTAAGGCATCCCGTGACTGGAATTCATTCTGTTTTTCGGCATGGTGAGGCAGGAGCGCATGAACCAAAGAGGGCAAAAAACAATGAGGACAGCAGTTGAAAGGTAAATGACCGTCATTATTATTCTTTACTCTATTCTTTGTTTTTTACGTTATGCACAACTCTCATTTATTGTGTAATAATCTAATCGTAACATGTATTTGTTACGCATTTTGATGCATTTTTATGCTTTATAAAACATTTATGTCGTAATTTTTGTGGGCTTGGAACAGATTAGGGCATTTGCATGGAAAACGCGTCTCTACTTACGTAATTTTCTACTTACGTAATTTCTTCCGGAACCAATTAATTTCGTAAGTAGAGGTACCACTGTATTTAAATTCTTTACAGACTCTTTAATACGTTCACTTCCTCCTCTAGGAAGCGCTGCTGCTAGTTTTTGGGTTGGAGTCAGGAGCAGGGTCATGGTTCATAAGCCCTTGTGAGAAGGCGGAGCCCCGATGCCGTACCTGTCTGGAGGGTCGAGTTCCCGTCCAGGTCCAGGGTGGTGTTGCAGCTTCCTGTCTGCGGCTCACATGGGCAGCGGTTGTCACAGCGACACTCCTGAGCGCAGGAGGGGCCGAAGAACCCCGGGGGGCAGGCTGGACGGAGACACGGGTTAGACACCTGGGGGGGGCCAGGCCCTTCCCACGGGACACACTACCTTGTTCACACGCGTCGCCGTGGAAACCAGCAGGGCAGGAGCAGTGTCCGCGGACGGGGTCGCAGCGGCCCCCGTTCACGCACACGCACTGCTGCTTACAGCCGTCGCCATAGAAACCAGGGAGGCACCCTGAAGCAGAGGCGGAGTCAGGACTGCAGTACAGACGCCTCCAGCTAATGGCTAACATTAATATCCTGTCAGAGCGCTGCATGCTAGCGTATGCTAACGCATGCTAACCTAACAGTGATGTCACATGACCAGTACGACTCACGTTGGCTGCAGGAGTCTCCTCTCCATCCAGCGTCACACACACACCCGTCTGCAACACACACACACACACACACACACACACACACACACACACACACACCTGGTCAGCACTCCAACCAACCAGCAGACAGTGTGACAGGAAGGCGTGTGTCTCCAGACGTACCGTTGGTGCAGACGCCGTGGGGGCCACAGGGCGGGGCCCTACAGTCCAGTGTGCTGCAAGCGGGGCCCCTCCAGTTGCCCCCACACTGACACACCCCCTCCACACACGCCCCGTTGCCGCTGCAGTCCTTGGGGCAGCGCCGCGGGTGGACGCACAGGACGGTGGAGACGTGGCGGGCACAGCGCCACCTGCCGTCCACGCTGTGGGGGGACGGAGGTCATCGTGAGGGTCAAACCTGAGTTGACAGAGGGGGTGTGGTCACTCACCAGTGGTCAGACGGGTAGCTGGCCAATGAGCCGTTGATGACGGCGGTGGAGGAGCCGCCCCCATCCAGGTTGATTGCGTTGACCACGCCGTTGGCCTTTAGGTAGTCAGCCAGCTGCCACAGGTTCATCCTGAGCAGACAGACGGGCTGTGAGCAGGTGCATGCTGGGAACATGCCAACACGCCGCTGCTGATGACCTCTCACCCCCTGACGCCCGTCTGACCATCCGTCTGGACCAAAACCAATCTGCCGGCGGCGTCGTGGCCCACTGCCGTCCGGGCCGACGGCGTGTTGATGAAGGCCCGGAACTCTGAGGGTGAGAGGGATTGTGGGTAAGCATGACATCACACCGCCTGACACGCTAACAGTCTCGGATCCCCGCTGAGCTGCAGCTGCTCCTGAACCGGCGTCTGATTAGCTGCCGTGTGGTGCACACCTGTCTCCTGTGTGTGGTCACACTCGGCCTCCACGCTCTGCTGGACGTACACCTGGCCGGCCCTCAGGAGCCACACCACGCCACTCAGCAGCTGCACCCACGGGTTGGACCGCTGCAGGACGTCCTCCTGGGACAAGTAGCTGGGGGTGGAGCAGGAGGTTAGCCCCGACCACTGTCCACACCTCAAACACACCCTACAACGCTAACATGCAAAGCTACGGTATGATAGCTGATCATATTATCAGGTCTGATAGCTGATCACACACTCACAAAATCAACAAGACTGCAAGCCGTGTTAGCTTTAGCATCAAGCTATGACTCTTGAAGCCAGGCACTGCTTCAGCTCGGCGTCTGACCCACATCCAGGTCACCCGGTCATGACCCTGGTGACCTCTGGGTATTTTTACGTGTGGAGTGTGAACTCAGCTCAGAGTGACCCCCTCCATGTGACATCACAGCTTAATGTTTGACCACAGTAAACATGTTTGCTTCTGGCACTGACTCAGCTACTCAGGTAAGAAGTCAGCTCCGCCTCCAGTGGGGCGGGTCCCCACAGTCCTCAACAATGACATCACCCAGGTGTTCTTCGTAAAAGCTTTCATGCATACAAACAAACAGACAGACAGACACAGGCAGAGGCAGACAGAAAGACAGGCAAACAGAGACAGACAGACACACACACACACACACACACACACACACACACACACACACACAGACAGACAGACAGCTGGCGGTCTGAGGACAGGAGGTTGTCTCCCAGCAGCCCCGGGGGCAGGTCAGGACGGGGTCATGCCGGGGTTTCACAGGCTCCGCCCCCTGCCCTCATACTGTCGTCATGGAAACGGCCCGTCTTACCCGATCACCAGCTGGCCGTCCTTCCTGATCCCAAACTGGGCGTTCTGCAGGCCGCCGCTGTCCTGCACCAGCCGGCCGTCACTCACCACGTTGCCTAGGCAATGGTAGGACTTGGTGTTAAAGAAACCGCCGTTCTGGGCGTACACACACCCAGCAGCCCGGGCCGTCTCCTCCACAGTGGCCCCGCGGGGCTCCCCGCACCCCCCTGGCCCACCGGGCTCCAGCACCGACACCGTCCTCAGCGGGTCGGGGACCACGGTCATGTGACCTGGGATGGAAACACAACCACATGAAACGGATGCAGCGGTCACATGACCCGCCGTTACGTGACTAGCTGGGTCCCTTCACTGACCGTACACCCATTTGGAGCTTCCTGGGACGTCTGTGACGAACATCCTGGTCTCCGGGGGCCCGCCCCCGGTGCTGGAAGGCCACACCTCATAGGTGAGGTTGCCTTGGGCGACAGACTGACAGTTTCTGACGTGGCGGTGGGAGAGGTGGTGGTTGGTGTAGGGCAGCAGGAGGTCATCCAGGGTCGAGACTCTACGAGGACAGAAGTTCTACGTCAGCAACATCCTACAGACGTCAGACCTACATGTGTGTGTGTGTTCTGTATCTGTGTGAAATACATGTAGAGTGTAAAAAGAATTGATCAACAAACAAAAAGGAACCAAATAAACAAGCTGAGGCGGTCATGTGTATGGTCGATTACCGTTGGTTACCGTCGCCACCTTGTGGTGAACAGGTGAACTGCAGCAACACTTCTATAATAACCAGGTAGTTTCATGACTCCTGGTGACTGAACCCATTCCGGGTGATACTGACGATAAACAGTCTGCCGTGCGCTGCCGTTACTACCCATAATGCTGCTGGATCAGAGGGTTCTACTACAGCTCACCAACCAGTTCAGCAGGACCAGATGAACTAGTTGAACGATTGGCGTCACCACGTGACATCCGTCCTGCCTCTGACAGTTGACGTGACGGTCCCATCGAGGCATGTGCCGATTAGGGGAGAGGGCGTGTCCTCAACCCGAGTATCTACGCTTGCTTCATTTAGGGGAAGAGCGGGAAACAATGACTGACATCACATGACTGAACCAGGAAGTGGTTCTGAGTTTTAGCAGTGATATAAACCCATCAGGCTGTATTCAAAATGAGGGTGTTTGGTAGAGGTAGAGACGGTTTGGTAGAGGTAGACACGGTTTGGTCGAGGTAGAGACGGTTTAGTAGAGGTAGAGGCGGTTTGGTAGAGGTAGACCGTTTACTAGAGGTAGAGACGCTGTTTTTACATAAAAATCAATGATGTGTCCTTAATTGTAATCACTGGACGAATATGAGCAACTTAAATTAACATGTACTGTATAACGGAACGTGATGGGAGTCAGCATTCTGCATGATTTGCAATGTCAAGTTGAGCAACTCTAGTCTCACACTGGCAAAAATAAAGGAACACTTCCTTAAGCTGCATAGAAAACAAAAGAAACAGATTTTGCTGTGAAAATGACATAAGAGTAGCACTTGCCAAGGTGAAGTCACGCATATCTGAACTGATCACTCAATAAAAACAGCAGAAGTCACACTGATTTGCATGTAGGTCATTTCATGTGAGTTCATGCACTGTCTTAGTTTTGTTCTTTGAAAAAGGTGACATTAATGCACAATTCATTAAATACACCAGTAAAGCATACACTTATGTCTTAAATTTGAAAAAAAAAAAAAATTACTAAAGAAGGGTTCGGTGATTGAGCATATGAAACCGGCAGTTTTCGGTACCTCCAACAAGGTTAAGAACCACTGGTATAGGGTGACCTATAAGAGTGGTGGTAGGAGCACACAGGTAGACTATATCCTGTGTAGACGGTGTAATCTGAATGAGATCAGTGACTGCAAAGTAGTGGTAGGTGAAAGTGTAGCCAAACAGCATAGGATGGTGGTGTGCAGGATGACTCTGGTGGTGAGGAAGATGAAGAGGGCAAAGGCAGAGCAGAAGACGAAATGGTGGAAGCTAAAAAAGGAAGAGTGTTGCATGACTTTTAGGAAGGAGTTAAGACAGGCTCTGGGTGGTCAGGAGGTGCTGCCAGATGACTGGACAACTACAGCTAATGTGATCAGGGAGACAGGTAGAAGAGTACTTAGTGTGTCATCTAGAAGGAAAGTAGATAAGGAGACTTGGTGGTGGAATGAGGAGGTACAGGAGTGTATACAGAGAAAGAGGTTAGCTAAGAAGAAGTGGGACACTGAGAGGACTGAGGAAAGTAGACAGGAGTACAGGGAGATGCAGCGTAAGGTGAAGGTAGAAGTAGCAAAGGCCAAACAAGGGGCTTATGATGACTTGTATGCTAGGTTGGACAGTAAGGAGGGAGAGACTGATCTATACAGGCTGGCGAGACAGAGATGGGAAGGATGTACAGCAAGTTAGGGTGATTAAGGATAGGGATGGAAGTCTATTGACAGGTGCCAGTAGTGTGATGGGACGATGGAAAAAGTACTTTGAAGAGTTGATGAACGTGGAAAATGAGAGAGAACAAAGACTAGAAGAGGTGACTGCTGGAAGTAGCACCAGGAAGTAGCAAAGATTAGTCAGGATGAAGTGAGAAGGGCATTGAAGAGGACGAAGAGTGGAAAGGCAGTCGGTCCTGATGATATACCTGTAGAGGTTTGGAAGTGTCTAGGAGAGGTGGCAGTAGAGTTTCTGACTGGGTTGTTCAGCAGCATCTTAGATGGTGAGAAGATGCCTGAGGAACGGAGGAGAAGTGTGCTGGTTCTCATTTTCAAAGGTCCCATATTATGTATTTTTAACTTAATGTCATTCAGCTGCCAGATGTCCAACTAGACTGTATTCCAAATATTTTGACCTAAAGTGATCTGTGGTCCTAAATATCAGCTTTTCGAAATTGCTCATCTGAGCTATTCACAAAACGCTTCGTTTCAGGCCTCCGGCAGTAGTATACTAATGAGTTCCGCTGGTCCACGCCTCCTTCAACTGGGTCACGCCCCTCTGAAGGAGAGCGTTAGGCTAACGGGACACTGACCGGCATTACATTTGTTATCACTATGGCGTTCGGAGGCCCCATCGTGAGGCGGGTCCACCCCGCCTCACGATGGGGTTATGTCTCCATTTGGCCTTATACATTTATGACCCTGAGTCAGACCCAGAAGCGCGGGCTCCTGAAGAAACACTGACTGTGCAGCTGCAGCAGGACGTTTCTGAATGGTTAGTACGTGTTAACGCTACTTAGTTGGTTCTGTGTTGTTTTGTGTAACCTAAGTCCTCACAGGACCGGAGCATCGTCCGGTAGCTACTTTTTTGTCTACTCCCGCCTCTTATCGCACAGTAATAATGTCATGTCTTATGTATTTTGTATATATAAGGACGTGTTGACTGCTATAATGTTCCTGTACTTCTATAAGTGACAGTTAAGTCTGATGGTGGTTCTGATAGCTATTACCATGTGGCTAATGCTAGCTTCTGCTCACGGCTAAGTTACTTTATTTTTATATCACACTGATTTAACCAGTTACTAAGCTGCTAAATATTTGAGGCAATCCTCTGTGACAAGACACACAGAGCTAACACTTGCCACCATCACACTAGGTTAATGGTGAATTGATGTATTGCAGTGATGCCTTTATCTACTCTATTTTGAGATGTCTTCACCTTCTGTTTATTGTACCTGTGGACACTGAATGGATGCCAACAGAAGCAGAAAACACCTGCTGTTTGGAGATACCACAGGTAGCAAGCTTACAGCTAAACCACAAAGTTATGTCTCTATTTGGCTTCTTTTACAATTATAAATTCAAATGACCTTTACCATGTTTTTCACTGTAGGTTAGGAGCCGTCTGCAGGAGGTTAATGAGGTTCCTTGCATGAATCAACATCCTGGGTTCCAGCCTGTGTGCCTAAACGTGTACAACCTACAAATGGCCGGTCACGTACTGAGGGCCGAGTATGACCCTTCACGTCTGAGACGAATACATCAGTAAGTCATTCTTTGAAAAATGTCGGAATAAAAACTAGTTATGTCTTATTTTGCTTCATCAGGCATACCTTGATTAATGAAGAAACACATGACAAATATAGGTACAACAAAGTCTAATATATTGTATTTGCGACACCTTGATTTTTGTCTTATTAATAGACATGTTGAACATTTTTTGGTATTCACAATCCATTTCTGTTGCCATATAAAAGCATTTATTTACATAAAACAATACATCCAATAACAATAATGAGAACACAGGGCCATCCTATCAGGAAATCAACAACAGTTGTAATACTAAGGATTGAAAACAATGTGAAATAAATAATTTTGTGTCCTTTTTCTGTAGACGGTGCAGAAATCTGGCCTATTGCATCTTTGTTGGCTGGTGCTGGGGCTACTTAGGATGCAGAATCCGGGTCGTCATCCCAGCCTGTGTGGTCCTTTGCATACGCCGGGAGTTTCCTGAAGACAAAGGCCACTACACTGGAATCAGACTGAGTCTTCGTTGAACCTGGTCACATAGCTGGCAATGACCTCCTCCTTGTCCGGACGCTCATACTGGGCAGACAGATTCTCAGGGACAGGAATGGCCATCATCTGATTTGTGTATGGCATGGGGTCCACCAAGAGTGAAGAGTTCTGAAGGACAGCTGTGTACCAACAGTATGAGTGTCCACTGGGTCAGTTTGGCACGACACGTCCTTTGAAGCTGTAGGCTGAATGGATGCACAAGGAAGAGGGACACCAGTTTCAGGACACCAATGTTCTGATTTTGGATAAGAAGGACAGACCTATGTGTGTTGTCGCTATGACACCGAACAAACAATCGACTAACTCGTGAGCGCACACACGCAATACGAAACAAAGCACAACTCCCTACGCAGCCTAGCATAAGTTGACTTTATTTATGCTGACAGATAATAGGAAAGAAAAAATGAGACCAACTTATGTGTGTTGTACCTACTGTAGGTCCAGCACACACACACACGTGATCAGGCGTGTGCGCAAACGCGAAACAAAAGGGTCCTCCCTACATAGCTTGGCATAACATGACTTCATGCTAACAAACAATAAGAAAATATGAGACCAACTTATGTGCATTTTAGCTTTATACTGTAAGCAAGCACGCACACACATGTTGAAGTGTGCGCGCACACACGCAACACGCAAACGCGAAAAAAGGACATTGGCCTACATAGACTAGCATAACATGACTTCATGCTAACAAACAATAAGAAAATATGAGACCAACTTATGTGTGTTGTACCTACTGTAGGTCCAGTACGCACACGTCATCGGGCGTGTGTGCTCACATGCAATACACAAACGCGAAACAGGGGAGACCTCCCTACATAGCCGAGCATAACATGACTTCATTCATGCTAACACAACAAGAAAAACGATAAAATGTGAGCCCAACTTATGTGCGTTGTACCTAGATACTGTAGGATCAGCATGCACACGTGTTGGAGCGCGCACACGCAAGCGAAACAAAGCAGTACTACCTAATTAGACAAATAGCACTTGATCACTCGTGCTAACAGACAACTGCAAAAAAGATAAATGTGGTGAGACTTACCTGTAACCATGGTGCAGTTCCTTTGTCCCCTATGGTTGGGAGTGATCCTTGAATGAGGATCAGTCTCAGGCAAAGCCACTTCTGTACTGACCCACATTGCTAAAACAGGCTGGAGTGTCCACACACAAACAAACGTGCAGGCGATGTAGCCGGCACATAGCCATTAAAAATGAAATGCAAAAACGCTCTCTTCTGTTCTTCTTTGGATGGGATTAAAAATAAACACTGGTGTTGATTTGTACAATCAAAAACTGAGCAACTATCATGTCTCCTTCTCACGGACGCCATTTCAACAGACTGCTGCCTCACGTCCGACGCAAAGAACTCCGTCTTGGGGATGGCCACGCCCTTGAGCATGTCATATCGTCCAATACTCTGTCAAATAGCACAGTGTGTCTAGTCTGACGTCAAGAATGGGGACTCTAGCGCAATATGATCGTTCAGAGCCATGACTTCCTAAAAGTCCAAATATCTATTGATGCGGGGAGCGTTTGTTTACCAGATTCTAGGAGTTGGTCGGGTTAGGGAGGACCACTATATATATGTAGAGACCTGAAAAAGTGTGATTTTCATAATAGGACCCTTTTAAGAACAAGGGAGACCTGCAGAGTTGAGGCAACTACGGAGGAATAAAGCTGAGGAGCTATACAATGAAGTTATGGGAAAGAGTAGTGGAAGCTAGACTAAAGGCAGAAGTGAGCATTTGTGAGCAGCAGTATGGTTTCATGCCAAAAAAGAGCACTACAGATGCAGTATTTGCTTTGAGGATGTTGATAGAGAAGTACAGAGAGGGCCAGACGGAGCTGCATTGTGTTTTTGTAGATCTGGAGAAAGCTTATGACAGGGTGCCCAGAGAGGAACTGTGGTATTGTATGAGGAAGTCTGGAGTTGCAGAGAAGTATGTTAGAACGGTGCAGGACATGTATGAGGACTGTAAGACAGTGGTGAGGTGTGCTGTAGGTGTGACAGAGGAGTTCAAGATGGGGGTGGGACTGCATCAGGGGTCAGCTCTGAGCCCCTTCTTGTTCGCTATGGTGATGGACAGGCTGACAGACGAGGTCAGACAGGAATCTCCATGGACTATGATGTTTGCAGATGACATTGTGATCTGCAGTGAGAGCAGTGAACAGGTGGAGGAGAAGCTAGAGAGGTGGAAGTTTGTCCTGGAAAGGAGAGGAATGAAGGTTAGCCTTAGTAAGACAGAGTACATGTGTGTGAATGAGAGGGAAGAGTGAGGTTTCAGGGAGAAGAGATCAAGAAAGTGGAGGATTTTAAGTACTTAGGGTCAACAGTCCAGAGCAATGGAGAGTGTGGAAAAGAGGTGAAGAAGCGTCTACAGGCAGGATGGAACGGGTGGAGAAAAGTCTAAGGTGTGATGTATGATAGAAGAGTTTCAGCTAAAATGAAAGGAAAGGTGTACAAAACTGTGGTGAGACCAGCGATGTTGTTTGGTCTAGAGACAGTGTCACTGAGGAAAAGACAGGAGACAGAGCTGGAGGTAGCAGAGATGAAGATGCTGAGGTTCTCTCTGGGAGTGACCAGGAAGGATAGGATCAGGAATGACTACATCAGAGGGACAGGACATGTTAGAGGTTTTGGAGATAAAGTCAGAGAGGCCAAACTGAGATGGTTTGAACATGTCCAGAGGAGATACTTAATATACTGTATTGGTAGAAGGATGCCGAGTTTTGAACTGCCAGGCAGGAGGCCTAGAGGAAGACCAAAGAGGAGGTTTATGGATGTAGTGAAAGAGGACATGAAGGTTGTTGGTGTGAGAGAAGAGGATACAGAAGACAGTGTTAGATGGAGGCAATTGATTCACTGTAGCGACCCCTGAAGGGAAAAGCCGAAAGGAAAAGAAGAAGATATATCATTTATATATACACACTATATACATTTTATATATATATACATTTTATATATATATATATATATATATATATATATATATATATATATATACACACACACATTATATATATATACAATTTATGTATATATATACACACATTATATATATATATACATATATATATATACATATATATATACATATATATATATATACGCATACAGTATACACATATATACATTATATATACACATATATACACACCTACATACAGATATATATATTATACGCACACACACAAACACACACCGTCATCACTACACAACAATTAGGTAGTGAACGCGTTTGGCAGGAAACTCGTGTTGGACGCTACCCGTTACTGGGCGGTGGCGGCAGCGGAAGTCTTACCGGGAGCTGTCGGTGTCGGCCGGCCGGACCCGGAGCCCCAGCAGCAGCACCACTAACCGGCTGCGGACCAGCACCGCTGCCATAGGAGGAGAACGATCCACCGGAACCCGCGGCTCGCGCTCCTCTGGCCGCTCCCCTTATCAGCCGGCGGTCACATGACATCTCCGGAACACCGGCACTTCCTGTTTCTCTGCAAAATAAAAGTCGTGTTTTTCGTGAGCAGACTCAGAAACACAACATTCCAAAAAGGTCCGTTTCCTGAGTCTGAAAACACATATATGAATGAAGGTGTCGGTGACAGGTGACGGTATGACGTACTAATCCCGTCTGGTATGACGTAATAAACCTGTCTGACTTTAAAAGAGGCGAGGTTTTATTCTCATTGCACAACCGCGTTCAACGGAGGTCCGTTGGTGCTTCCGGTATGCAGTCAGATGAGGAACAACATCAACAATAACTAGAATCAGTGTTAACAAACACGGAACACTGAAAAATAATAATAATAATAATACGCACAATTAATAGTAGTAGTTTAATTTATTTTACATACTGTTATAATTCCCGAAGGTAAATTTGTAGCACACAAGTAATCAATCGCATGCGTATATATACTGTATATAGTGTGTCCAGGCCCTGAACACACACGCACAGGGCCTGTGGGCATGCGCTGGGGGGTTGGGTAGAGTGGCGGGCAGCTTTTTCCTGATGCGCCCTAGTGAGCAACATGTAAAGGGGGCCTGCGCCTTGCTCAACTAACTATCAATCAATCAATCAATCAATCAATCAATCAATCAATCAATCTATCTATCTATCTATCTATCTATCTATCTATCTATCTATCTATCTATCTATCTATCTATCTATCTATCTATCTATCTATCTATCTATCTATCTATCTATCTATCTATCCATCTATCTATCTATCGAAGGCTCTGTCTGTGTGTGTGTGTCTCAAATCATTCAGCGCTCCTGAGGATGGCACCAGGCTGCCTGAGGTCATGAAGGTTCTGTATGAAAATAATCTACTGTTTGACCATATTTGGAAATGCTTGTATGACTGTCAGTATCCTTAGATTATTTTTGTTTGCAACAGATATGTCCTCACTGGGTCCGCGTGATTAATAATGCTGTATTCTCATTTTGTACATCATGATCTCCTAATAGAGATCATAATGTACAACTGAAACCGGTTTAGAGCAGATACTTCAAGGTTGAACAATAGATTCACCACCCACAATCCTGCCTTTTAGAGTATAAATGATGTGTGATCCTCTCTTATCTTTGCACATGTGCACCACTGCGGCCCTTTCTGTAAGTTACCAGTGCCCAGAATATTCTGTAATAAACCTTCGAAGGACTGTTCATCGTTTCCAGCCTTTATTCGGAACTCCAACATTTTCACTACCCAAAATCAAACAAACACGCGAAGGAAGAAGTCGTGATTTCCTCCATCACTATCTATCTAGCTAACTAGCTAGCTAGCTAACTGACTATCACTATCTAGTTCACTAACTAACTAGTTAACTAACTAACTAACTCATTCAGGTTGTTATAGGTTCCAGTGAACTACTGTAAACAGTATTTATTCTGGGGACTAACTTAATTCGGGCTCACACTTACGTCATTTCCACATCTCGCGATAGTTTGTGATGAGGAAAGCTCAACTGGTCTCGCGAGAATCCGTTGCGAACGCGCGTGACGTTTACTTTGTCCTGAACACGGCCGTGGGTTGGGATGTTGTGTGACGTCAGAAAACGTCACTGATATTTACTTGTATTGCGACGAAGCAAAATGAACCGGAAGTGTCTGTGGTCACGTGCACTCCAGGGATTGGATGGAAGTATCGCGAGTCTTCTGGAGGGGCGGGAAGAAGCCCACGTGACACAAACAGGATGTGGCTTCAGCGCTGCGGCTGGAGGTGAAGAGGGACATGGCTGCTCGAGCCGGGGCGAGACAGGGGCTGCTGGCTGCGAGGGCCTCGCTGTTCTCCGGCCTGCGCAGAAGGGTCTCCCCCCCCGGTGTCCGCATCCAGAGGGCGGCAACCGGCGCGAGGGCCGACTCACGAGCCCACCAACAGTACTGTCTGACGCTGGTCAGGTGGGTTAGCACGAGCTAGCTAACAGGTGGGTTAGCACTAGCTAGCTAACAGCTCCTGTGTGTTTGCATCGCAGGTTAGCGTCCAGGTTAGCCTCCAGGATGTGAATATTCATATTCACATCCTGGATGTGAATATGAATATAAATGATTATAAGTTAATGTAATTGAATATAAACGAATGCAAGTGAACACCATCTGGTTGTAAGATTTTAATGATGACATTAAAGGCATTCTGTTCTATAAATGAACATAAATACACAAATGAACATCTATATAAACAAACAAATGAATTTAAATGAATATGAATTGAAATCTCAGACTGATTTTTAATCTCACATGGCGTGAACATGGTGCTTCTGGTCCTAGTTCCCACGTTCACCTGTGCTAGGCTAACGTTAGCCTCAGGCGGTCCTCCGTGTCCTCCCCAGGTCCAGAGACTACGACGGCTTCCTGTCCTCCCTGCTCCTCCCAGAGGAGGCGCGGCGCTCCTCCCTGGCGCTGAGGGCCTTCAATGTGGAGCTGGCACAGGCAGGTATTTGGATGTCTAGGCCGGATGGGAGGGATCCTGCTGCTCCTGGGGTCCAGGTCAACAGTTTTATGATTGTTTCTCCTCCAGGTGAAAGACTCCATTTCCCAGAAGACCGTTGGTTTGATGCGGATGCAGTTCTGGAAGACAGCCATAGAGGACATCTTCAGAGACGACCCCCCCAACCAGCCAATCAGTGTGGAGCTGTGGAGGGTCAGTGTGAACGCGAGCTGCAGAGCGCTGACGCGGTTAGCAGCAGAGCGCTAACGTTGCTAGTGTCTGCTAACATGAGCATCTGGATGATGTTTGCAGGCGGTGAGGACACATTCCCTGACCAAGAGGTGGCTGCTGAGGACCATCAGAGAGAGAGTGAGACGCTCACCTGCAGGTTCTCCAGGGTTAGAACCAACATGCCCCTCTAGACATGTTCCTCTGTCCAGGAGAAGGATCTGGACGACCGCGCCTACAGGAACCTGCAGGAGTTGGAGGCGTATGCAGAGAACACACAGTCCTCCCTCGTCTACCTGCTGCTGGAGTGTCTAGGTGAGGCCATGGGTCGGGGCATTAGGTGAGGCCACAGGGGGCATTAGGTGAGGCCACAGGGGATATCCCTGTGTGTAAGAGGGTGGAGTCTCTAAATGAGACACAGCCATTGGTTCAGCTGGAGGAACCGGTGATGTCATTGGTGATCTGTTTCCTCCCAGGTGTGAAGGACGTGCACGCCGACCACGCAGCGAGTCACATCGGTAAAGCGCACGGAATTGTTACATGTTTGAGGGCCACGCCCTATCACAGCAGCCGACGGAAGGTCTACCTGCCCGTGGACATCTGCATGCTGGTGAGACACGCCCACCTCACTGGTGAACCAGCTGAACACACCTGAGGTCACTGTTAGCACCGACCCTGAGAGCCCCTGGGCTAAACCCGTGTTTCTGTGTCACGTGTTCTGGTTCCGGTCCAGCATGGCGTGTCTCAGGAGGACTTCATCCGCGGCAGCCGGGACCAGAACATCCGGGATGTGACGTACGACATCGCCAGCCAGGCTCATGTCCACCTGCAGCACGTAGGTCCAGGTCCACGCAGTGAAACAGTCCAGGTTCAGTGTGTCTGGACTGGGCTGAACCAGTCTGGTTCTGTGTCTTTGTACTCCTGTGATTCATTAGCATTCAGTTTGTTAACATCAGAGCTAATATCAGTTGAACAACAGGTCCCTGTGTCCACTGTGTTTACTGGACTGATGTGGTTCTGGGGTGGAAGTGGGGGGGTGCATGCTGGTCCTGACAGACGCACATAAAACCTACAATGGTGTCAACAAGCTAGTTGTTAGCTAACAGGGCTCTGAGGACAGAACCGAGTCCAGGAAGTTACCCCCCCCGGACTGGACCACTCTAACCGCTTTCATTGGTTTTCTTTCAGGCGCGATCGTTTAGCAAGAGTGTCCCAGCAACCGCCGCCCCCGCCTTCCTCCAAACGGTGAGTCTGAGCACGCCCAGAATGCACCAGGTTCACCATAGTCCACTACAGTTCACTAGAGTCCACCACAGTTCACTAGAGTCCACCACAGACCTTGACAGCGGTCTGGACTGACCCCAGGTGCCCCCCCCCCCCACAGGTGGTGGTGGAGGACTTCCTGCAGAGACTGAGGAGGGCAGACTTTGATGTCTTCCACCCCGGCCTGCAGGTCAGGAACCCCCTCCTGCCCCTGCAGCTCTATCTGCGCTCCTGGAGGAACACCTACTGACGTCCTGAGGGCCCCCAGGGGCCTCTGCCTGACCCCCCCGCACCAGGTCCCAAAAGGAACCACAGAACCACCACCACTCAATAAGTAGTTTATTACAGGTGCAATGACGTTCACCACACGAGGAGCTGGACGTGTGTCGGTGCACTAAAGGTGACAAGAAGGAATAAAAATATCAAACTCACTATTCACTATTAGGGTGAGGTTTATGTTTGGTGTTCGCAAGGAGCACAGTGCAAAGTGGTGAGGAGCGGATGGGGATTGTTCATGAGGCTGATTGCAGTGGGGAAGAAGCGGTTTGTGTGGTGTGAGGTCCTGGACCGTAGAGGTGGGGTCTGGAACAGTTTGTGTTTCAACCTGTGGTTGACACACCTGCTCTGGGCCCAGGAGTACATCAGTCCAGGTTCACACAGTGAAACGGTCCAGGTTCAGGTTCACACAGTAAAATGATGTGTGTGTGTGTGTGTGTGTGTGTGTGTTCAGTGACTGTTTCTTTGTGTTTTCTGAAATTTTAAAGTCAAACTTTTTCAGAATTCTCATATATTTAAACATTTCAAACAAAATCTTGAAAAATAATTCAATTTAAAACTTTACACACACCTACACAAACACCTACACACACACCTACACAGACACATACCTACACACGTTACAGCAGGAACATCTGAGGTCCAGAAGCATCACTGGAGTCGTCCTCTGAGGAGACTCGTGGTTCTGCCCCCCCTCAGGGTTCTGACCCTATTTAGGGTCAAAGCCACCGTGGTCCTGGTGGCAATGATGTCAGAGGAGGGGGGGCTGGTGCTGCTGAATGCTGGACAGAGACGACGTTGATGACCACCGATCCCCCCCAGGAGCGTGAGTTCAAAGACGGGGACGATGATGCTACTGGGGGGGCAGATCACCGCCGCCGACGTGGAGGACGCCCAATCCGGAGCCGAGCTGGGCGCCAGTAGGCAGGCCTCCACGTCAACGCACAGCGACACCCCCAACACCAGATGGGCGGGGTCAGGGAGGCCTTCAGGTACCCACTGCAGGGGGGGCCGTGTCCTGTGGGCCATCACACCACACCCATCACGACCCCCGGTGTGAAGGAAGGACCGCAGCCGCTGATGCGGTCAGGTGACAGACGGTCAGAAGACGGGTGGACATCACGGAACCCCCAGCTGGCTCACGCTGCCCTCACTGGCCGCGAACACAGACTCCCGCTGAGAGGGGGTGCCTCTTGAGACACGTTGGGACATGGATGGGCGGTTCCAGAGGCGTGTTCCAACATGTCCCGTTGGAACCAAACACCTTCACGTGTGTTCAGTGTTTTACGCCTGAGACCTTCAGTTGGTTGTTACGGTTCTTCACACGTCAGATGTCAAGTTTAAGTTCAATATAAGTGATAACACTATAAAATGTGTTAACACGTCACGAGCCCTTTGCTACAGATTATTAAAAGTACATTCTAAACCATTTGTCCTTAAAATTCTTTTTCTACACAGTCATACAAACAACCTCCAGATGCAGCATAAATATACTAATATTTTATATATTATCTGTGGGAGTTGGAAAGAAAAACACCTCAACATCAGATAGTAGAAACAAAGAATTAGTGCAAAAACGAACCGGAAGTTGATAGTCTGAATTGAATGAAACAGAAACACGAATAGAACGTGTTTAATAATGATTAAACCGGTCATGAATGTTCGTTATTCCAGCAGCGATCAACCCCGCAGGTGGAGGTGCGTGAGACGTTCACGGTCCTCCGTCCGGTCCCCCGACAAACAGGCTTTGCTATGTTTGTTCATCTTGAGTGTGTGTTCACACACACCTCCACTAACCACACACTGTGGGCGCCTCTGCCGTTTCCCCCGTCGGTTCCACTCCGGTTGGGCGGGACAAGGGGGCGTTTCCGCTTGGTTCAGGTGTTTCCTGTCAGAACCTCCAGCAGCTTCTTCTTTTCCGGGCCGAGCAGCGGTCCGTGAACGCGACGCCGCCATATTGTTTTGCTTCGGGCTCGCGGCGGAACTTCCGGTGCTCAGACGTCTCCGGAGGCCGGAGCTGCTTCTGCCGGATCCTCCGCGGCTCAGCGGGCTGCGAGCGGCCCAGACGGTGAGGGAGGCCCGGGGCCGGTGTTTACCGGTTCTTACCGGCGGCGGGAGTCGTTCTGGTGTTTCTGTTGTTTCCGAGCCGGAGCTCGCGCCGCGTTGTTATCATGCTAACCGATGCTAGCGGGCAGCTAGCCCGGGTCAGCAGCTCCTCCGGCCGGGGGGCGGTGGTGTGGGGGCTTCCGGCCGGGGAGAGGGGCTTTAAGCCGCCTGGGGCGGCCCCGGGGGTCGGCGGGGCAACTTCTCTGCCTGGTAGCGCACGCGACCAACTTTAAACTCGTTCCTGCTCGGGAGGCGCGCGAGCCCGAGGCGCGCGAGCGTCCTGGTGTGACACCCCGGTTCAGGTCCCAGTGGTCGGTTCTGTTCCCGCAGCTTGTGTGTTTGTTTTCAGATGTTGTGTCAGTTAGCAGCGGGTTTGTTTGGGGGCTGTGGGGTCAAAGGTCAGGCTGACGTCATGGTCTCGTGATAAGTTCAGCGGACTTTGAAGCGGTTGACTTTCATGTCCGGCCCGGTGGCTGCTGGGAGCTGCAGCTTCAAACCAGCTGCTGGTTTAGGGTCTGATGACGTCACTGCTGCGGAGAACAGCCCACGTGACGTCATTAATGCGGGTTGGACCTGCTGTTAAACCCCTGGAGCCGTCAGGAAACTACTTCCTGGTGGCGGCAGTGGTCTGAGGTCTCCTGGGTTTTGATTGGTCAGGAGCTGACTGTGGGCGTCGAACCAGCAACCAGCTGACTCAGCAGTTTGGTCCTGGGAGGAAGTGCCGCCAGCTTCCCTCAAGGAAGTGAAAACGGACAGATTTAATTTCCTGACGGGAGTAAACACGGCGTTCGGCAGGAGGTGTCTCCCTCCCCTCCTCCTCCTCTTTGTGTGGAGCGAGCTGGAACCAGTTCCACCGCTCAGGAGGGCGGGGCCGCGTGACCTACCTGCCAGGTAATGGTTTATAGGACGTGTGAGAGCTGGCTCCTAATCCAACGTGTGTGCGTGAGTGCGTGCGTGTGTGTGTAAATGGAGCTGGATTAGGAGCTGCTCCCTCCTCACAGGTAATCTGATTACCCAGTGGGAGGAGTCTTGTTTCCTTCAGTGTTGGTTGTCATTTTCTTTTTAAACAAACCTTTTCCTGGTTTCCATGGTTACTCAGACTGTGTGTGTTCCAGGTGAACATGGTGGACCGGCTGGCCAACAGCGAGGCCAATTCCAAGCGCATCACGGTGGTGGAGGGCTGCTTCGGCGCGGCGGGGCAGCCCCTTGCCCTGCCTGGACGCGTGCTGATTGGCGAGGGCGTCCTGACCAAGCTGTGCCGTAAAAAGCCGAAGGCGCGACAGTTCTTTCTGTTCAACGACATTCTGGTGTACGGGAACATCGTCATCCAGAAGAAAAAGTACAACAAGCAGCACATCATACCGCTGGAGGGTGTGACCATCGACACGGTGCCCGACGAGGGTGAGCTGCGCAACGGCTGGCTCATCAAGACACCCACCAAGTCCTTCGCCGTCTACGCCGCCACCGCCACCGAGAAGTCGGAGTGGATGAGCCACATCGGCAAGTGTGTGAATGACCTCCTGCAGAAGAGCGGCAAGGCGCCGCCGGGCGAGCACGCCGCCGTGTGGGTGCCCGACTCGGAGGCCGCCGTGTGCATGCGCTGCCACAAGGTGAAGTTCACACCCGTCAGCAGGCGCCACCACTGCAGGAAGTGCGGCCTGGTGGTGTGCGGGCCGTGCTCCGACCGCCGCCACATCCTGCCCAGCCAGTCTTCCAAGCCGGTGCGCGTGTGCGAGCACTGCTACCTGCAGCTGACGGCGGGAGGCCCCGCCCCCCGCCTGGACTCCCTGGGCCGGCCGGCCCCACCCTTCGGCGGCGCCAACCTGTCGGACGACGACGATGAGTACGACAGCAGCGACTGAGGGGCAGCGCCCCAGATGGGCCACGCCCCCCGTCGGGACAAGGTGCTCAGGAGCTCCACCTCCTCCTGCTGATGTCGCTTCCTCTTCCTATGTTCCTAAGAACCGCGCCCTCTGGGTGTGGCAGACAACCTCGTCGCGAACCTTTTCACATGAAAGCGATGGTCCGCCCCCGGTGCCACCCGCTAACAATTTTCTAGCATCATGACCTTTGACCTCTGCTGCCCCCTCGTGCCTTAAAGCCACCCGACCTCGGCTCCAGAAAGGGGAGCGCTTGTTTTCCACACAGTCCCCGGGTGTCAGAGGGCGTGTCGTGCTCCAGGAGGAGCCACCTATGTGACCTTTAGTCTGGTTCTGATTGGCTCCGCTCCATCCTGTCCAATCAGCAGCCATCAATTCACCAGCATTCTAGATTCGTCTGGTTTTAATGTGTCAATAAAGTTTAAATGTTGACGAGTTCATCAAAGGGGCGTCGACCTGCAGGTGTCATCACGGTGTGGTCCCGCCCCTTCCTGTCGCTGGACTCTTCCTCTTTCGTGAGCGGTGCTTTCCCAGTGAAGGCTGGTCATGTGATGTGAGGTCATGTGATCAGGAAGTGAAACAGGAAGTGAGTCAGTGGCCCGTCTCGTTCGGGCCAATCGGCTCTCAGAGCGTTTGTTAATCGGGTTGGGTTCCACCTGAGGGTTGCTGGGAAAATGCTGCATCCGTCCAATCAGGGGCCGTGAGGCCACGCCCACCAGCAGAAAGTGAAGCACACTACATTTACAGACGGAGTGAGGGGGTGGGGCCAGCAGCAGACCAATCAGGGCTTCTCTTCTACAGATTTAAGTTTTTAATGTTTATGTTGATTGATTATTAATTAATTAGAGGGATTATTGATCGCTAACCAGCTGACCCGTCAGAGGGGACGACCCCACCCAGAAGCATGCCAGCCGTCAGACCCGGTCCCGCCCCCGACCAGACAGGGCTGCGTCAGGGTGACGACCTGGGGGTCAGTTGTTGGTCTCTGATGGGTTCATTTTGTGTTGGTGGTTTTTTTCTACTAAAAAGGGCTTCAGTCAGAATGAATGTAACCCAGCATATAGACCAACCCCCCCACTACATCCAGACGGGGGGGGGTTGATGTAGACTAGAGGACAACAACCCCCTGCCTGCAGGAGGGTGTTGATGCTTTAACTTCTGGATTCTTTCCTCAATAAAACAAACTGATCAACACGTCCTGGGGCTGATCAATACTTCAAGGGCGGGGGGGGGGGTCAATAAGCTGATTTGTCAGTTCTAACTAAATACTCAGTGTTGACAATAGAAACTCACGCCTGAAGGGAGGAGCCTATGTTCACCACTGCCGCCACAGGGGAGCGCTGCTGCCTCGACACTGACAGGAAGTCAGCAGTCAGTCCATGTTTGTAGTCCCACACCGACAAGAAGTCCATGTTCGTAGTCCCACACCGACAGGAAGTCAGCAGTCAGTCCATGTTTTTAGTCCCATACCAACAGGAAGTCAGCAGGGTGGGATCACCTGCAGTGCTGATGGCTTTGCGGTGAGGAGGGTGTTATAAATGTCTGTGGGGGGGGGCACCAGTGATGCGCTGCAGGAAACGGTTCAGGCGCCGTTCCACACAGTGATGCAGCTGTCAGGATGCTCTCCATGGTGCCTCCAGAAGGTGAGCATGATGGGGGGGC
The DNA here is from genome assembly GCA_013358685.1 of Antennarius maculatus. Lineage (NCBI taxonomy): Eukaryota > Metazoa > Chordata > Actinopteri > Lophiiformes > Antennariidae > Antennarius > Antennarius maculatus. The sequence continues at coordinate 18,238,689 of CM023615.1, forward strand.
TCACATGAAGTCTCCATCTGAACGTGGAGGAGATGAAAGAGATTGTTGTGGACTTTAGAAGACTACCCAGCATGCTCCACTGACCATTAGCTGCTGCAGAGGAACTGGTCAGGAGCACCAAGGTCCTGGATTGAGGCTCCAGGCAGGTGGAGGTTGTGTATTAAACTGTATTGATTACAGACAATCAATCTGGTTGAATACTTGAGTATTTCTACTCTGTGTGGTTGCATTATCAGATGATGGTTTTTCACCTCGGATCAACAGACCTCAAATTTCCACAGACGCCCATCCTGGATCTGATGTCCTGCTGCTGAAGAAGCTCTAGATGTAGAATGTTGAGCTGAGCCCTCTCTGCTGAGGACAGGTAGGGTCACATGACCTGATGGAGCTTCAAACCAACAACCTTCATGTTTGTCAAGTGTTTGTGACCAACAGGTTACATTATGTGACTCATGATGAGGCGCATTGAAAGTGTGTTTGTGCTCCTCCTCCAGAGCTCCCCCTAGTGTTCCTCCTCCAGAAGACTCCCTCCTCTCCAGTCAGCTGCTTGGCCACAGGTTACCCCAACAGAGGCGCCATCTTCTGGAGGAGAAACGGAGAGGAGCTTCAGGAGGAGGTGGACCACGGAGAGATCCTCCCCAACCATGATGGAACCTTTAAGATGAGGGCTGGCCTAAACCTCTCGTCGGTGCCCCCTGGAGACTGGGGGAGGTACGACTGTGTGTTTCAGCTGGATGGTGTGGAGGACGACTTGGTCACCAGACTCGACAAAGGAAAGATCTGGACCAACTGGGGTGAGACGGAATGGGGGGGTTGTGTGGACAAAAGGCTCAACAGCTCAGAAGGACGAAAGTGTTTGAATCATTGATGGTTGTCATAGTAACCATCCTGACCATCAATCAGGTTAGACAGGCGAGTGAACCCCAGCAGGACCTCCAACACGTCCATGAGGTTCTGCTGGTGGAGATGTTCCTCAGTGCAAGCTGTGACAAGTTCTCTTCTCCACAGACGAGCCCACCGATGGGACCACCACCACCACCTCAACTTCCACCTCCTCCTAACACTGTCCACCTCCTGAGGACCACTCTGGGCTCTGTGAGCGACTGCAGGAAACCTCAGGATGAACTGTGAGTGTCTTGTTTGAAACGATGTGCAGGACAACATTCTGACCTGGGGAGTTTCTTCTCTGGCAGATGTCTGAGATGCTGGAAAAGAACATCTTTGTTCTTTGGTGTTTTTTCCAAGAACCTTCTACCAGTCTGGTTGATTGGATTCAATGCCTCCAGAGAACCAGGACATGGATCGAGGAGAACCTTCAGAGGCTTCTCTGTTCTTTATGTCTCTGCAGGGTTCTGGCTTCACGTGGTTCTACACCAGAGGTGAGGTGATGTCACCAGTCCTTCACTAAAAAGTGATCAGATCCATCAGGATCTACTGATCGATGCTTATTGGTTAGAGTCTAGAGGAGATGTGACCAAACTTAAACGTGTCATTAAAATATTTTATCATTTATTCATATTTTACTTCTCTGGAGACGTAAAGCAGAGTCGATAAAACGGAATCATCACAGCTTTTCAATAAAGTCACAAAAGTAAATGAACCCAGAACCTTCCTGCTGGGGCCCCGCCCACTCGGCGACTGCCCCGCCCACGTCCTTGTAATACTACACACTGCAGGTAGACACACCTGCACCGGTTTCACTGTTCCTGATCAAACACAACACAGGAAGCAAAGAGAGATGGCTTCAAAGTAAAAGCATGAAATATCTGGAGATCAGATCATCCTGGATAGAAAACTATCAATCTGAGACAGGGTTAGGGTTGGGGGTTAGGGTTAGGGGTTAGGGGCTAGGGTTAGGGGCTAGGATTAAGGGTTAGGGGCTAGGGTTAGGGTTAGAGTTAGGGCTAGGAATTAGGGTTGCGGTTAGGGGTTTGAGGTTAGGATTAGGGTTGGGGTTAGGGTTAGGGGCTAGGGTTAGGGGCTAGGATTAAGGGTTAGAGGCTAGGGTTAGGGGCTAGGGTTAGAATTAGGTTTAGGGGTTGGGGTTAGGGGTTTGAGGATGGGATTGGGGTTAGGGGTTAGGGGTTTGAGGTTAGGGTCAGTGTTGGGGTTGGGGCTATGGGTTAGAGGTTAGGGTTTGGGTTACGGGTTAGTGGTTAGGGGTTGGAGATTAGGGTTGGGGTTAGGGCTGGGGTTAGGGGTTGGGGTTAGGGTTGGGGTTAGGACCACACCTGTTAGCCCCCATTTCTTACACGCCACTGTCATCAGAAGCAGTGCCTGTAACTGAGCTGGGTGGCGTCGTTCAGCATCGGTGACCCGTTAACGCTGGAGGTCACCCTGATTCCGCCCACACGTCTCTGGTGTTGTTCTTTGATGTCCTTGGCACCAGACCGGAGGGTCGCTGGTTCAAGACCCGTGTGGATTGTGAACTGGTATTAGGAGGTGTCAACTCACCTCCTGCCGAGGTGCCCTTGAGCAAGGCACCACCCCTTACAAGTTGTTATGGTGCATCCTACACCCCGCCACTCTGCCTCCCATTATCAGCATACCTACAGGCCCTGTGTGTGTGTGTGTGTGTGTGTGTGTGTGTGTGTGTGTGTGTGTGTGTGTGTGTGTGTGTGTGTGTGTGTGTGTATGTGTATGGGCCTGTATGATAGATATATGTGTGGGAATATTTACAGTGGAAAAAAGTACTTTCCCTCTGGGAAATTATTATTATTATTATTTATTTAGGGTGGCACGGTGGCGCAGTGGGTAGCGCTGTCGCCTCACAACATGGCGGACCGGGGTTCGAGTCCCGCTCTGTGCGGAGTTCGCATGCTCTCCCCATGTCTGCGTGGGTTCTCTACGGGTTCTCCGGCTTCCTCCCCTCTCCAAAAGCATGTGCTTCAGGTTGATTGGCCGGTCCCAAATTGACCGTAGGAATGAGTGATTGTTTGTTTCTATGTGGCTCCACGGTACACTGGCGTCGTGCCCGGAGTGTCCCCCGCCTCACGCCTCGAGACTGCCGGGATAGGCACTGGCTCCCTGCGACCTGCGTAAGCGGATTAAGCGGGTTAAGAAAATGAATGAATTATTTATTTACTTTATTTTTTTACTATCACTAGAGCCCTGCAGTACCATACATGCCGGTAGGGTGATAGTCGAACATGAGGTTCAGGTGAACTGAACCTGAACATGAGGTTCAGGTGAACTGACACTCACTGCCTTTAGAATAAAATTTCACAAAACTACGTGTAAATGTTTTGCTATTTCATATATTTATTTTATTTTATTATTTCATTCGTTTTTAAGCTGTTCACGTAATTTTAAAATGAAAGGTTTCGTGAAGCACAACAAAATGTTCCGCGATAATCCCGGAAATCAGACTCTTATTTTGAAGCTGTGTACCGGAAGCTGCCCGTTGTGTCACGAGCTTTGCAGCCGCCGCCGCTCCGGTGGCTCACAGCGAACATGGCCGTCACACGGGAGGGGGCGAGCTGAACATGCTCCTTCCAACTCCGTGCGGGACGAACAGCACAGACACGCAGGTAGGACGGCCGGCCCGCCGGTACCGACCGCCGCGGCCCGCGCGCGGCCCCGGTGCCTGTGACGTAGTAGCTAGCCGGAGGTTAGCTAGCTGAAGATCCGCGGCAGCCAATGTGAAACCGCACGTCAGTCAGCGCGGAGCGGGTGTTTCCATTACCGGACACGCGTGTCAGCAGGGAGTCACGACGGCAAAAATTGAAATATAAAAATATAGAAATATAAAAAATATAGAATATAAAAAATATAGAATATAAATGTTAACAAATTTGATTTGTGTTCAACATGCAGTCGGACAGCTAACTGGTCTCTGATGGGGAATCACTCACACCCCCACTGGTTTACCAGCTGCGTCCTGCTGGCGTGACGTCATTCGACGTGTTTATTGTTTTGTTATTGAGGCTGCGCGCGACAAATAAACAAACCAGACGAGACGTAAACAAACCAGACGAGACGCAAACAGAGGAGGATGGGCGGAACGTTGTGTGTGTTTGCGTCCGACATTGGAATCAGGGCAGCGTCAGTCGAACCATAAACAGACGCAGGCATTCGCGCACGAGCCGCTGCGACTTCAGTCGCGTGAGTCTAATTTTAACGTCCCGAACAGGCGCGAGCGGATCGGTGACCGGGGACCGGTGTCACCGCAGAGCCGTCCGGTAATGGAACCCCGGGGCATTAAATGTCCCGGCAGCTGCCTGGGCCTGTTGGAGGGGAACGGGAACACCGACGGAGCAGCAGCCGGGCGTCCGGAGGCGGGGACCGGGCGTCTGGGCGTGTTGTCTCGGTGGACAGCGAGGTCCTCCAATCAGGAGACGGGATCAGGTCCTCCAACCAGGGGATGGATCAGGTCCTCCAACCAGGGGATGGATCAGGTCCTCCAACCAGGGGATGGATCAGGTCCTCCAATCAGGCGGTGAATCAGGTCCTCCTGGGGACACCTGGTACCTGCGGGGGCGGAGCCGCCCTGCGGACGTTTTGATTGGAAGGAGTGGTTCTGGGGCGTGTCCCGGTCTGGTTGGTGGCTCCGCCCCAAAGGGGGAAGGGCCTGATGTGTCATACACACATTGAGGCGGAACAGGAACTGTACCTGTCTCCTGCATCCGCTGACGGTTTCCATGGTTACCTGAGTCTCAGACGTCATCATCCCGGTGAGGGGGGGGTTCACCTGCCGGCGCTCTGCTTCCTGCCCCGCCACCCCCAGAGGGTGTCTGCGGGCCACAGGCGGTGTGTTCCTGGTCGTCAGCGTGTCCCAGCATGCAGTGCGAGGCAGACAAACACCAGACGAGCCAACCGCCACCAACCGTCCTGCAGGCTCTGCCCCCACATTCCTGCTACGCTGACATCACACGACGCCACGCCCTCTGTGAGGACGATTGGTTGTGATTGAGCTGGTTGTGATTGATCTGGTAGTGATTGATCTGGTAGCGATTGATCCGGTAGTGATTGTTTCTTCATTGTGTGTTGTTGTGTGGTGGAGCTGGTCATGTGACCAGCAGTGATGTCACTCCTCGTGTTGTCATTGAGACGATGTCTCTGGTGTGCGATGATGCAACGAGACAAAGAGCTGCTCCTCCTCCTCCTGCTCCCCCCATGCCCACCTGTCTGTGTGCAGGAGCTGGTAAATGAAAGCTGTGTGTGAGTGTGTGTGACCTCCTGTGGCGCGTCTCAAACTGTCAAACCAGAGCAGAACACGTTAACACCGGGCGACCCCCCCAGTCCCCCCCAACCAGACAGGGGACAGAACGAGGCAGCAGGTAAACGCGTGTGTGTGTGTGTGTTGCTGTGGCGTTGGCAAGCAGCTGTTTGAGTCCCGACGGCTTTCGTCGTGAACGTGACAAACGCCTCATGGTTACAATGGAAACACACCCGGTTTGGACCAGTTGGTCTGGTTCTGGTCCTGGTTTTGGTTCTGGTCCTGGTTTTGGTTCTGGTTCTCTGGCGCCTCGAGGTGCTGCCAGCATCAAACAGGAAGTGTGTGTGTGCGTGAGGTTTCCACTGTTACACCAGGGCTGCGAAACAGGAAGTGGTTGTGATGAAAACAGCTGTGTCAGCACCGCTGTCCCCTTCGGGCCCCGCCCTCCTGAACAGGAAGTGAGCGTCGTTCAGCTGTGTGATCGATTGGACCTGCTGATCAATAGTACAATGTCTGCTGGAGCCAATCAGATAGAGAGCCTGATCGATAGACAGACGCTCCGTCTGACAACCAGGAAGTCATCGACCATCAGGAAGCAGGCTGCTGGACACTTCCTGTTCCAGCCGACCTTTGATCCTGAGTTTCTTCTGCTTCCTCCTTTTTGTCCTCGTTAGCGTCTCACTGTGACCTCTGACCCATCGACCCCACCGCCTAAGGTCAACCTGAGTCCGTTTGTGACCACACACACACATGCACACTCTAACCCCTCCTCTGTATCCCTGCAGCGTCATGACGGAGGACAGGGGCCCCCAGCTGGTGGACTACTTTGTGGTGGCGGGCCTCGACCCTGGGGGGCCTTGGAGGTCCCTGGAGGAGGATGGGCGGGGCTCCGGCAGCACGGGGGGGGGGCCGGGCCGTGGAGTCGGTGACGGACCTGGCGGTGATCGCCCGGGGGCTGGGGGAGGAGGTGCCGGAGGGCTTCACCTGCATCGAGAGGACGCTGGGGGGGGGGGCACTCGGCCGAGCTGAGCGCCGGCCTCCTCAACAACCCCCACTTGTACCTGTGCTACCGCCGGGGGCGGGACAAGCCCCCCATCCTGGACCTGGGGTGAGTCTGGTTGGCCAGTTCAAGGGGGGGTGTTACCATGGAGACATCACTGAGGGTGGTGGGTTCTGTTGAAGTTCTAATCCAAACTGACTCTGGCCTCTCCGGGGCGGGGGGGGGGGGCAGCGATGCTCTGTCTCCATGGTAACCGCTGTGTGGAGGGTCACCTGATGCAGGAGGAGGCCTCTGATTGGCTGACTGTTGCTCCTGCAGGGTGCTCTATGAGGGCAAGGAGGCGCTGAAGCCGGGCTGGTACGTTATCGAGACCACGCCCTACAGCCGCTGTGCCAGCTTGAGCGCGGGGGGGGCGCCCACCGCCCACCGGGTGTTCCTGACCTACCGGCGTGCCCCCGACCCCCAGGGGCTCCACACGCTGGGCGTCACTGACATCGCCCTGCTGCTGCCCGGCAAAGGGGAAGTGGCCCCCCACACCTTCTGTCTCGTGGACAAGAACCTCAACACTGGCATGGTGAGCCGGGGGGGGGGGGGGGCACTTCCTGTCGCCCTTCACAATAAGAGTCTCTGATAACATCATCCTCCTCTTTGTGTCTCCAGTGGGGGCCGGCGCTGTTCGTGTGCTACAAGCGCGCTGTGGCCAAAGCCAACGCCCTGTCCTACCGGGCCAGTGAGTACCATCGGCCGCAGCCGCCACCATCCTTTAAAGCTAGCCCCATGCTAACCTGCTAACATGCTAATAGGCCTGCTCAGCCGCTACCCGGAGGCGGACCTAGATGCGTTCCCGCTGCCGGCGTCGGTGCCGGTGTTCTGCCTGCCCATGGGCGTGTCGGTGGAGAGCTGGCCAATCAGCACCAAGTACCAGCTGCCCGTCTTCTCCACCTTCGTGCTGACCTCCGCCTGCGGGGACAAGGTCAGCTGACGGGGGGACGTGTGGGGGGGCATGCCCCCCCTGAGGTCTGACCCTTCCCTCCCCCCCTGCAGGTGTACGGCGCCGCCATCCAGTTCTATGAGGTGTGTGCGGGGGAGGGGCTTTCGGAGCAGCAACGGGTGAGGCTGGGGCTGCTCAGTGTGGTGGACCGACGCCCCGTCGAGGGGCGGAGCCTGCAGGTACAGAAGAGCATCTGCGTGCTCTCCCATTGGCCCTTCTTCAGCCTCTTCCAGAAGTTCCTGACCTTCGTCTACAGATACTCCGTGTCGGGCCCCCACGTGCTCCCGCTGGAGAAGTCAGCCCCCCCCCGTCTGACACCACTTCAGCCGTGTGGAGGCGTGTTTCTGACCCGTGTTTCTGTCCCCACAGACACATCTCCAGCTTCATGCACAACGTCCCGTTCCCCTCCCCCCAGCGGCCGCGCATCCTGGTCCAGGTGAGGAGGGGGGATGTGTGGGTGGTACTCCAGACCCGCTGGTTTAGAGGTCCTCAGGGGGGGTCAGAGGTCCTCGGGGGGTGTGTGGCCCCTCTGGTGTTCTCACGCCGCTTCAGCTCTGCTGGAGCTTTTCAACCGCTGCAGATGAACGTTCATGAATCACTACTGGTTTCGACAGGAAGTAGGTGGTGATGTGGTCGCCGCCTCAGCAGAGGAACACACACTGAGGTGTAGAATTAGAATCAGGAAGAAGAAGTGATGGGGGGGGGTGGTTTCACTGAGGAGGAGGAGGAGGAGGAGGAGGAAGGGTTTAGCAATCAACTGGAGGTAGAGTTTAATCTGAAAACTGCAGGAAGTTCTGAAATGTAAAGATTCTGGTTACCATGTCTGTTAGGACAAGATGTTACTAACTGGGGTCAAGGTCAGAGTCAAGGTCAGGATTACTGGGGTGGGGGGTAGTTGTGGTTCGTCACACCTACGGAGCTTCAAGCTGGTTAAAGAGCAGGAAGTAGTGAAAACAGACAGAAGGATGGACAGACGTTTGGGGAGGAGCTAACTGAGGACTCACTGGTCTGGTTGGGGTTAGGGTCTGTGACCTCTAGACCAGGAAGCGTGTCCTTTTCTGACTCTGCCTTCCCCCTTCCAGCTCTCGCCGTACGACAACCTGCTGCTCTGCCAGCCAGTCTCCTCCCCTCTACCAATCAGGTGAGTCCATTCAAAGTAACCTGCTGATGTCACCACTGACACATTGTCCCTGATTACAGTGATCCCTCGTTCCTCGTGGTTTAATGTGTTCAAGAAACCACCGGTGAAAAATGAAATTTGGCGACAGAGCGTCAAACTATCTTATTATTTATGGTAATTTAAACGTTTCTGAATCCTCCCCATACTGATATTAAACCACCTTCTATCTGTATTACCTTTAAAACACTCTGATAGACTGTTTAAAGCACGTCAAGTGTTTCTTTCATAAACTGAGGTTCGCTGCTTTCTGTGAGTCTCTGAACGCAGCACACACATGGATGCTGTCAGCCAATAGAATGAATGTACGGTGTCACATGACTGCCGAGCAAAAATCAGCGATGAGGTGAAGCGGTGAACCAGTGAGGGATGACTGTAGTCGTTCTGGCGTGTTCCGATTCTGATATGACCTCCTCCTGACCTCCTGACCTGCGCTCTGAACCCTGACAGCGGTGCCAGCTTCCTGAAGCTGCTCCAGAACCTGGGTCCAGAGCACTGCTGCACGCTGCTGCTGGCCATCCTGACCGAACACAAGCTGCTGCTGCACTCGCTGCGCCCCGATGTGCTGACATCCGTCAGCGAGGCACTGGTGTCTGTGAGCACACACACAGACATACACACACACACACACACACACACACACACACACACACACACACACTCTGACTGTCCCTGTGTCCTCAGATGACCTTCCCCCTGCGCTGGCTCTGCCCCTACATCCCGCTGTGTCCGCTGCAGATGGCCGACGTCCTCCTGGCGCCCATGCCCTTCATCGTGGGGGTTCACTCCAGCTACTTCGACCTCCACGATCCCCCCAACGATGTGGTGTGTGTGGACCTGGACACCAACACCATCTTCCAGTGAGTGGTGTCCACCGACAGACGTGTTTCCACGCTCCTCTTGAACCCAGACAGTAAACGTTCCTCTCTTGGTTTCTCAGGTCGGAGGACAAGAAGCCGTTGTCATGGCGCTCGTTGCCCAAGAAACACGCCAAGACTCTGTTCAACACCCTGACCAGCCTCCACAAGACGCTGGAGAAGAGTGAGTGGACGGTCACATGACCGCCTGTTCAAAATAAAATCATCGACAGCGACCCCCCAAACAGGAAATGACACTCTGGGTCCTGCTGCGTATCCACTCACTTCCTGTGGGCGTGGACTCATCTTCCTTTCTCCTCCTCCCCGCTGCAGTTTGCACCCCCGGCCAGGAGGAGGCAACGCTGGAATTCCTGCTAACGGACTACGACCAGATCTACCGGCGCCAGAAGCAGCTGGAGCTGGAGATCCAGGAGGCCTTCCTGCGCTTCATGAGCAGCCTGCTGCGTGGCTACCGCAGCTACCTGCTGCCCATCACGCAGGCACCGTCCGACACCACCACCGACTGCAGCTCGCTGTTCCACCTGCAGGGTGAGCCCCCCCCCGCGGCATGGCCACGCCTTTGACCCGCTAACCCCGCCTCTGACCCTGTTTGTGACCCCAGGCTTCCTGAAGTCTCGGGACCGGACGCAGCAGAAGTTCTACACCCAGCTGACCCGGACCCAGATGTTCACGCAGTTCATCGAGGAGTGCTCCTTCGTCAGCGACCGCCATGCCTGCCTGGAGTTCTTCGACGAGTGCGTCCAGAAGGTATGTGGGGGGGGGGGTTCAGATCAGGATAAAGCGTCCAGCAGCTTTGAGGCGTCTAATTGGTGGAGGCGTGTCCTCACCAGGTGGACGTGGAGAAGCCGGAGGACGTGAGGCTGATCGATCTGGATGAGACTCACAGTGGAGAACACACTGTTTTCATCATGCCCCCCGAAGAGCCGCAGGAGCCCGACGGGTCCGAGAGCCCCGCCCTCTACAGGTACGACCCCAATGTCCACACGCGTGTCCACACGCGTGTCCCACGTTCACCCAGTCCTCAGGACCGTCTCTCTGTCCAGCTACGAGACCTTCCCCGTCCTGAGGCTGGAGCTCTTTGACCGGCCCCAAGACCAGACCAGGGCCCCTGCCAAGGGCAGCGCCCCCAGTAGCCCCGCCCCTCGACGCACCAAACAGGTAACATCAAGAACACATGCTAGTGATAGTTTCACTAGCAGGATGACACCAGTGTTGTGTGACGTGTAGCTTGGGATGCTAATGTGGCTAAAAGCTGTGGAGCTACTGAACCTGGACCAGGTGTGATCTGCTGACCCTGGTATCTTTCCTCTAATGGCCATGTCCCTGCTCTGATGGGCGTGTCTCTCCTCTGACGGGTGTATCTCTCCTCAGGAGATCAAGCTGGCCCAGAAGCGGGCCCAGAAGTGCTGTGCGGCCCCGGACATGTGGTCCAGGTGCTTGCTGGGTCACTGCTACGGGCTCTGGTTCATCTACCTGCCCACCTTCGTCCGGGCGGAGAGCGCCAAGGTGCGGGCGCTGCACACCGCCTACGACGTCCTCAAGCACATGGAGAACCGCAAGGTGGTTCTGCCCGACGAGGTGAGGGCGGTATGGACCTGTAGGGGGCGCCTCAGAATGGCGTCAGCCTCCTTCTGATGTGAGTGTATGTGTGTATTTGTGTATGCGTGCGTGTGTGTGTCAGGTGTGCTACCGGATCTTGATGCAGCTGTGTGGTCAGTACGGGGAACCGATTCTAGCGGTTAGGGTTCTGCTGGAGATGAAGAAGGCTGGAATCACACCCAACACCATCACCTACGGATACTACAACAAGGTGATGTATGCCTAGTGTTGGCGGTGGTGGTGTATGACTGTTGTTGTTGTGGTTGTTGTTTATTTCTGTTGTTGTTGTTGTTGTTACTGTTGCTGTTGTTGTGGCTTTTGCTGTTGTTGTTTTGCTGTTGTTGTTGTTGTTTTGCAGTTGTTGTTTTGTTGTTGTTGCTCATCCTCGTTGACCAGACTCCTCCCGTCCACAGGCGGTGCTAGAAAGCAAGTGGCCCTCCTCCAGTCAGGGGGGGCGTGTCCGCTGGGCCAAGCTGAGGAACGTGGTTCTGGCTGTGGCCCAGTTCAGACAGCCAATTAAACGGCGGCAGAAGAGCGGCTCGCTGGGGTCGCACGGAGGTCAGGAAGCGTTATCTAACTACCCATCATTCAAAACGTGGCACCTGCACATCTAACTAAACGTACCTGTTCTTCAAAGATGCCACGACAGACCCCGAGCACAAGCTCCACCCCCACTCCGCTCTGATTCGCCAGTCCAGTTGGAGTGGGCTGTCCGAGAGCTCCAGTCACGAGTCGCTGACGGGGTCGCTGATGAAGAGCAACAGTCTGAACAGCATGAAGATGCCAGCCGACAGTAAGAGTCATCATCACCATCACCACCAACACCATCATCACCATCGTCACTATCATGACCATCATCATCACCATCATCATCATCATCATCATCATCATCACCGTTATCACCATCACCATCATCATCATCTTCCCCATTGGACGGTCTTTTCTAAGCCTGTCTCTTCTCTGGTTGGTCGGTCACTGTTCTTCCGTCTTCCTGTCCCCTCCAGAGGTCCAGCTCTGTAGGACCGCCCTCCACAGCACTGGGACCAATGGCTGCGTTGACTCCGCCTCCCGTAAGCCTCCACTGGGGCGCAGAGACGGCTCCACCCCGCCCCTGGCACCCCCAGGTGGCGTTCTGGTTCAGCGGAGTCAGGTCTGCCTCTCCACCTTCTACAAGGATTGTGCTGAGTCAGCACCGGACTGCTGCCACCCTGCGGAGAGAGGGGGAAGGTAGGAGCGCTAACCGCCGCTAACCGCTGCTGACTACTAACCGCTGCTAACTAACCCCGTCCCTCCCCCCAGGCCTGCAGGAGGTCGGGACTCGACCAGCAGAACCAAGGCAGTGGACGAGAACTCCAACACGGTGGCGTCGCCCAGCCGGGGGGGTCTGGCGGGGCGCCTGCAGCAGCTGCTGACCCCCACCAGACACCGGGTGTCGGTCCGCCGCGCTGCCAGCGTGGGCGAGCGCCGGCCAGGCAGGGCGGGGGCAGGGCGACGGGTGTCAGAGCAGAGGACGTCCAGGAAGCTGCATGTAGCCGAAACGCTGCTGAGGGCCAAGGAGCGGCTGGTCAACGCCCCCTCAGAGGTGGGACCACCCATAGCCATGCCCACTGACGGAGCCGCCAATCACAGCCCGGACTCACCTGCTCCCCGCTTGTCTTCCAGAGTTCACTGTCTGTAGGAAGTGATGTCGACTCGGACACGCCCACTCTGACATTCCCTCTGCGCAGGTCCTGGGACAGTCAGGAGGGGGCGGGGCTAGAGGTAAGCTGACCACGCCCAGGAAATGAGCTAAGGTTCTGTTGTAACATCATTCCTCCCCTCTATGTAATTCCTCCCCCTGTGGAAACCCCACCCCTGTGTTAACTCCTCCCCCTGCATTAACTCCTCCTCTGTGTTAACGCCACCCCCACTATGCTGACCCCGCCCCTAAGGTGCTGATGTCCAGCTTTGTTAACCCCGCCCCCTCTGCGTTGACCCCTCCCTTCAGGTGCAGCTGTCCAGCTGTGTTAACCCCGCCCCTGTTGATCCCGCCACTCAGGTGCTGATGACCCGCTGTGTTAACCCCACCCCTGTTGACCCCGCCCCTCAGGTGCTGATGTCCAGCTGCTCGCCCTGCCTGTCCTGTGATTGGCTGGTGTACGATGAGGAGATCATGGCCGGTTGGACGCCGGATGACTCCAACCTGAACTCCTGCTGCCCGTTTTGCTCCGCCCCCTTTGTGCCCTTCCTGAATGCCCAGATCTGTGACCCGGGCCCCGTCAGCAGGTACGCCCCCCTGTCGTCTGATGTGGTGATGCTGAGGTTCCGCCCCTAGAGGCGACGCTAACTGTCCTGTTGTCTCCGCCCCCTGTGGTCAGCGTGGAGCGCAGTGCTCTGAGCACGGAGGAGGCGGGGCCCCCTGGTGGCGAAGAAGCGTGGCCCCGCCTGCAGTGTAACGGTCTGAGTGAAGACTCTTCCTCCGAGACCAGCAGCTGCTCTGACGGCCGCGCCCCCACGGTAAGCTCTGCCCCTCACTGGTTCATGGCCCCTCCCCCCACGGCGCTCATCTCCGCCTCCTCCTCAGGTGGGTGGGGCCCCACAGGTAACGGTGGCCTACCTGAGCCCCCTGGTGCTGAGGAAGGAGCTGGAGAGCCTGCTGGACAATGAGGGGGAGGCGGTCCTGGGCCACGCCCACTTCCTGGAGAAACACCCAATCCTGTTCTGGAACCTGGTCTGGAGCTTCCAGCGCCTGGGGTTGCCTAGCAACCTGCTGCAGCTGCTGGGGGGTCAGTTCACACAGGTGAGGGAGCAAGCAGGAAGCAGGTCACTCAGTGACCCAGACTGGTGACCTGCTCTGACCCATGCTGATTGGTTCTGATCCGTTGTTACCCGGTTCTGACCCGTTCCTGTGCCCACAGCTGGAGGGCTCCGCAGTGAGGGTGAGGCTCCTCTGGGACACCCTGACCCCCGACCCCGACCACTGGCCCCCCCTCTACGTGCTCTGGAGAATCCACAGTAAGGCCCGGACCCCCCCCGACCCCCCCCCTCCCCGTTCAGACCCTGATGGGCATTCTCCCCCCCCCAGGCGGCGCCCCCATGAGGAGCCACCGCTGGCGGCGCCACAACCACCCCTTCAGCCTAGGCTTCCTGGAGGAGGTGCTGCGCTCGGTGGGCATGAATGAGGTGCACAAGGCCGTCACCCTGTTCCTGGAGACACTCACCCAGCAACCTGGATCGCCCCGCCTCCAGAGGTGGGCCCCCTGATGACACCAGAGCCAGGATGATGTCACAGCTCTAAACCCTGTTTTGTGTCTGACAGGAGTCTCTATCGGGAGTTCCTGTTCCTGACAGTAGCCGCCATGGGCAGAGACCACGTGGGTGAGTCCCCCCAACGAGGCCCCGACGGGGTCACCGGGTAATCTGGGGTTAATCCAGGAGTTTACCGGGTTATTGCAGGGGTTTACTGGGTTCATCCATGGGGTAATCCAGTAGTTTACCAGGTTAATCCAGGGGTTAATCCAGGGGTTTACTGGGTTAATCCAGGGGTTCACTGGTAAATCCAGGGGTTAGTCCAGTAGTTAATCCAGGGGTTTACTGGTTAATCTAGGGGTTAATTGAGTGGTTTATCCAGTGGTTCACTGGTTAATCCAGGGGTTAATACAGGGGTTAATCCAGGGGTTTACCATGTTAATCCAGTGGTTAATCCAGTTGTTTACCGGGTTAATCCAGTGGTTCACTGGTAAATCCAGGGGTTAGTCCAGTAGTTAATCCAGGGGTTTACTGTGTTAATCCAGTGGTTAATCTGGTGGTTTACCATGTTAACGCAGTGGTTTACCAGATTAATCCAGTGGTTAATCTAGGGGTTTACCGTGATAACCCAGTAGTTTGCCGAGTTAATCCAGGGGTTAATCCAGTGGTTAATTCAGTGGTTCACTGGTTAATTCAGGGGTTAATCCAGTAGATAATACATCGGAATACCGGGGTAATCCAGTGGTTAATCTAGGGATTAATCCACTGGTTTACCAGGTAATCCAGGGGTTAATCTAGGGATTAATCCAGTGGTTTACTGGTTAATCCAGTGGATAATCTAGTGGATTAACCACTAGATTATCCACCTCCGGATTAATCCAGTGGATAATCCGGAGGTCAATTCCATGGACCCCTGCTCCTTGTGGGCTGCGGTTAACCCCTCCTCTTCCTCTGACCTCTCCTCCTCCTCCTCCCCCTCCTCTGACGACTCCTCCTCCTCCTCTGACCCCTCCTCCTCCTCCTCTGACTCCTCCCCCTCAGCGGCGTTCGACCAGCGCTACCGGGCGGCTTTCTCTCGCCTCAGTGGGACTCTGGGTCAGGAGGAGCTGCGCAGGAGGCGGGTCCAGCCCCCCAGCCCCAAAGCCATCGACTGCAGGCGCAGCTTCCACCCGCCGCTGGAGTGCTGAGGGGGGCCCACACACTCCCCCCACCCCAGTTGAGACTGCTTCCTGTCGCCGTGAACCCCTTAGACCCCTGAAGCCCAGAGACCTGGACCTGAAGGTTCTGGTTCTCAGTCCAGGTCACTGATTGGTCCGTCCTGACAGACGGCTCCTGATTGGTGGAGGAGACACTTCCTGTTTGGATCCAGTTTTTGTGTTTACTGAACCCCGACCCGGTTCTGGGTTCTCATCCCGTCAATGTGATCAGACCTGATCGGCTCCGCCTTCATTTATTGATCGTTCACATCATCAGGTTACGTTACTGTTCACCCACTGGCGTTGTCATGGCGACGCCTGAAGGTCCTGACGGGGATGCTCTTGATGGGGGGGGTCTGGTGGTCTCACCCGTCTGATGGGGGGGGCGGGTCTGGTGGTCTCACCTGTCTGCAGGTGACGTCAGGGGAACTGGACTGGACGTGTGTTTTTATTTGTCCACTGATCAGAGCAGAGGCGGAGCCTATTTAAAACCTTGTGTTTTTTTGTTATTTATATCCGCTTGTGATTTCAGTTGTTTGTTGTTTGTTTTTTAAAGAAAACCCGGAAATAAAAGACGAGCCTGAAATGTTTGTTTTGTGTCATTAATGAAAGAAATCATCAGGTTTCATATCTAAAGTCACACAAACGTCAGGCGGAAGCAGCGGGTCCGTCTGAGTTACATCGGAAATGGAACCTTCAAATTAAAAGGTTTACTGAATAGTTAATTGATTTACTTTGAAAGGAGTTTGAATCTCATTAAAGAAGGAATAAATTTATGAAATCTGATCATCATAATTACTGCGGCCCGTCAACTGGTTCGGTCCACAGGTGTTTTTGTTCACCTGAGTTTTGGTTATAAACACAGTCGTGCCTTCTATTTTGAAAATTACGAACCGGATATGGTGGTGGACGCAGAGCTGCTCGTGTTTCTCGTTTCTGCACCGGCGTGAGACCCTGAGCCACAGGGGTCCGTCCGGAGGACCGGTCCGGTGCCGGAGAACCGGGAGGCGGACCGAAGCAAGGTGAGTCAGCGCGCGACCTCCGGTAATGATATCGGGGACGGTCGGTACGGTGCGCGTGTCTGTGTCGTCATTGGGTAATCGATAACGTTTATTGATGACAGACCTGGCGCGCTGCGTCACTCCCAGCGGCCTCCGGTCACACACCTGTGATTTCACGTGAGCGCGCGGACACCGGAAGTGAAAAACGAGGAGGTGTTTATTGTTTACCCCTGGTGGATTATGAGTAAACAATCTCTGCGCTGCAGTGACGTCATCTCTCAACCGGACTCCAGGTGAAACCTCTTTAAACTGCGCGTATTGATGACGTGATGTTTCCGATCACGTCACGTTTAAACCCGAGGCGTCTGATGTATTGATTATAGATCTGAATGAATGAAGCCGATCGATAAGGGACCGTCTGTGCATCAGGGATCAGTTCCATCGATCAGTCTTTGATTCCATTTGTTGATCTGAAAGCGGATCAAACCTCAAATTGGTGGAATTTAAAGGTTCTTTTGAACGGTGGCCCCACCTCCAGGCACCGGAGTTGGCGGGGCGTCCGCCTTTAGTAATTAACCCTACCCCTGTCATTAAATCAGGGTTTTGTGGGTGTGTTTGTTTTCTATTTCGGAGCAGCTGAGCTGGGCGGGGCTATGCGTCGCTGTCCAACGGGCTGGTGCTGAACCCAAAGACCCAGTTGGTCCAATCAGCATCCCCCAGCAGGACGCCTGGCTGCTTATTGGTTGTTTTCTACTTCCTGTCTCTTGATTGGTTCCCAGTTCCTGCAGCGGCGTGATGTCGTGGGACCCAACGTTCCTGCTGTTGCTTCAGAGCATCGGAGGTAAAGCTGTTTACAAACAAACAAACAGTCCGGGGATGTTTGTTTACTGCTGCAGTAAACAAACAAACAGCCCCGGGCTGGAGGAAGCGGACGATGAAGAATTCTGTTGTGTTCCAGCTGCAGTGGCGTCCCGCTGCCAGCAGGGGGCGACCTTCTCCCAGGCGGCGGTGTCTCCGGAGGTCAGCGGGGCCCTGCGGGTGTGGGGCGTGGCCTCCCTACAGCAGTGCGTGGCGGCGGGCTGCAACCTGCCGGGCTACCACCTGGCCTGGCTGCTGGGGGGGCGGTGCTACCTGCTGAGCTGCCAGCAGGGGGCGGGCTGCCGGCCGCGGCGGACGCCCGGCTCCGCCTCCGTGCTCGCCTTCCTGCAGAGGGCAGGGTCCTACGGGGGCCTGCCCGATGAGGAGGGGGCAGGGCCAGGATCGGAGGTGGAGCCGACAGGTAGAGAAGAGAGAGGAGGAGACAGGCTCAACCAATCAGAAGCAGTGAATGGTCCAGAGAGGGGTGTGGCCCAAAATAACACCTCCTCCAATAGGAACGTCAGTCTGGAGGGGGAGGAGCCCAGGAGGCCCACTGACCCCGCCTCTACTGAGCAAACAGTGAGTGGAGCCATCTGATGGCCAATAGGAGCACAGGGGCGTGGCCAGCGTCCGGCTGAGTCATCATGAAGACAAACTTTTTGTTTGTTTGTTTGTTTACAGACCAAAACACAAACAAACAGCGATTCGTCTCGCCGGCAGACGCCAGCAGCTAACTCTGCCCCACATGACCACACGATGACATCACTCCGTAACTCCACCCCCCCCAACTGGACCATCAGCGCGTCCCTACGGCCGGGTCAGCTGACCTATGACCTCACGTCAGGTTAACGAAACGCTCGTTTACACCTGCATGGATAAACAACAACGCCCCTGACCCCGCACCCCGGAAACCCTGTAGCAGATGCTGGTTCAGCTCTGCCCTCAGTGGGTGTGTCCTGGCCCCCTCCCCTCAGCTGTTTGTTTGTTTGTGAAACAGTTTCCTGATGCTTCACAGGTGGAGCTCCGCCTACCGCCCCACCCCCGGTCAGAGGGGTGACCTCTGACCCTATCACAGGTCCTTGCAGCGGTGCTCCATCCACACCCCTAAGGGTTGGGGCGACAGACGGCGCCACGCCCACCATCAGCGTCCTGGAAGGCGGGGGGGTCGATGGATCCTCTGACCACAAAAGAAGAACTGCCGGTGGGGGGGACACCCCTGTCGCCCACGCCGGCGGCAGCCACACCCTTACGCTGCCCAACAACTCGCTGGTCCTCCGGGGCTCCGTCACCAACGGCGACCAGACCCAGGTCCACTTCTTGTGGGTCAGAGACCCCCAGAGTCCTGCTGCCGGGGTCAGTAACCCCCCTCACCGCTGTCATGTGACTAAACCTCTCCTCCAATCAGGTTATGTCTTCATCAGTGACTGAAGGGACTCAGCAGGTTCTGTATCCGGTTCTGGATCTACATCTGGTTCTGGATCTGGGTTGGTCTAGTTCTGAATCTGGTTCTGGATCTGGTTGTGGTTCTAGATCTGGGTCATTCCGATTCTGGTTCCGGTTCTGGAACCGCGTCAGTCCGGAACTGGATCTGGTTCTGGTTTTGGAACTGGGTCAGTCCAGTTTTGGTTCTGGATCTGGATTTGGTTCTGGATCCGTTCCAGTTCTGTCCTGCTGATGGCCCCTCAGGCTCTGCAATGATGCGTGTTGATTTGGACCAATCGCAGCATCCATTAGTGATCTGGGCGGGGCCTGTGTGCAGGACGTCCTGTACGGGTCGGACACCTGGCCCCACCTGTTCCTGGCCAACCTGGTGGAGGGCAGCTACCTATTCCAGCTGAGGGCGGTCGACGCCCAGGGGCGGGGCAGCACAGCCATGGCCACCGTGGAGGTGCGCCCAGGTAGGAGGGCGTCCTGTGAGCTGATTGGTCCCGGTGGGGGGGTGTCCTGTGAGCTGATTGGTCCTGGTGGGGGGGCCCAGCGGTGACCTGTCCCTGTCTCCCCAGAGCCGGAGGGGGGGGGCGTGGTGGAGCTGGAGATGCTGGTGGGCGTGGCCCAGGTGAGTGTGGCCCAGAAGGATACGCTGATTCGGCAGCTCGCCGCGCTGCTGGGCGTCAACTCCACCGATGTCCAGGTGAGGGCGCTGCAGGGCTACGCCCACCTCAGGTACTTACTGCACAGGACAGACAGTACTGCTACTGCATACTGATAAAGTACTTCTACCGCATACTGATAAAGTACTTATCATTGATTAACCCTTTCATCACACGTGTCGTTGCAGTACGGTGCTGCACTTCTCAGTGTGGGGACCCTTGGGGCCCCTCCCTGACTCCAAGCTGGTGGCTCAGTTGAGGGCCATGCTGTTGGGGGGGGGAAACCACGCCCTGCTGTTCAGAGTCCTGAGGGTGGACCCCGCCCGTGAGTCCAACCCTAACCCTACCCTTCCCCATTGACCCTGGTCCTCTAGACTGGAGGTCAGGCTGTTGTTTTTAAATGTCTTCCTGGTTTTTGTTGTTGGTTCTCTGTCAGCCAATCAGAACGATGAACACAGAGTCGCCACACTCCCTGACTATCCAGAGTCACTGACCTCAGTCTCTATGGCAACGAACATCATGCTTGATTGAATGATTGTTTGATTAGTTGGTTGGTTGATTGGTTGACTAATTGATTGATTGATTTCTTTCAGTGTGTGTGCTTCGTTGTTCTGGGCGTGGCCAGTGCGATCCAATCACAAAAGAGTGTACGTGTGACGCCTTCTGGACAGAGAACCTGATTCGACGTTACCTTGGCGATGGCGAGAGCAACTGTGGTTAGTAACAGCTGTGACTTGGCCCCGCCCCTTCCTGTGGGCAGGGCCAGCTGACGGTTGTGTTGTGTCACCATGGCGATGGGTGCTCAGACTGGCGGCTGCTCTACGTGGTCCTGACCAGCTTCCTCCTGGTGGTGTCCATCCTGACGCTCAGCTGGAGCCTCGTCTGCTGCAGGTGAGGCCACCCCTGACCCCTGACCTCTGGGGGCGTGGCCACGTGTCTGACCCTCTGTGTGTTCAGGAGTTGGATGAAGGTGAGGAAGAAGACCAGGTACGCCATCCTGGACGACACAGACGAGCAGGAGAGGGTGGAGCTCCGCCCCACGTTCAGTGAGTCACCTGTGTTCTGTTAGTGGTGGAGCCGGGCTGTCAGGTGGGGGCGGGCTCTGAAGCAGAAGCACACCTGAAGGGCGTGTCCTCCCCAGGTGTCAAACACCGCTGCGTCGTGCACACCTCCAGCCTGATGGGGGTCGAGTCGGACAGCGACCCAGAATGGCCGCCCCAGGGCAGGAACCAGCACCCCCAGGGCAGGAACAAGGCCGCACGCTACGGGAATGCCTTTGGCTAATGGCTCCGCCCACTCACCACTCAAGGGTTTCAAGACTGCATTACCCAGAAATCCTGGGGGCAGGTCTGCCTCAGCTCAGGTGTTTGAGGACTGGGGGCAGGACGCACCTGTGCCTCCTGACAGTGGCGCAGAGGTAAAGGAAAGGTAAGAGGATGGGACGCTCTGGAGGCTAGTCTGTGATTCTACCTGATGCTTACCTGAACTCATCCTCACTGCAGCCAGACGCTAGTTTGTCTTTACTTCCGTTCGTTCTGATAGCAACTAGCTGCTAGCATTCAAACAACCGCTACAGAATGCTAACCGCGCTCAAACGAACAAAAGCTGATGTCATGTTGTTTCAAATGAGGACATGAGCTAACAAGCTAGCTGCCTGCCTGTTCAACATTAGCTTTGCTAGCAACTTTTCTCCTGAGCTAACGCTAATACGAGCTGCTGCACTACATGTTGAATCTGTGAACCTCAATGAGAAAATGTTTTATACCAGGACCTAGCGAGAAGGCGGCAGTGGTTCAGTGGTAAAGCGGGCGGTAGAGCGGGTCGCCCTATGATTCAAGATAGGCGATTCGATTCGATTTCCGCTCCGGCACAAAAAAATACCCAGAGGTGAGCTGACAGTGGAAGGTGTCAGCTCATCTTCGGAGCACTGCAGAGGCACCTTTGAGCAAGATGCCGTCCCATTTACAAATTGCTCATTTGAGGCGCACCAAGAAGGAGCTGTCTGCCACTCTACCTCCTTTGCATGCCTACAAGCCCCCCTGTGTGTGGTTGTGTGTATTACAGGGGCCTATACACACCAATATGCATGCGTGTGATTGATTGACCAACAAAAACTAGAGTGTGCGTTCTTAATTTCCCTTCGGGAATTATAAGTGTATTAAATTAAATTAAAATAATTAAGACATGTGTGATTAGCATGTTGTGTCAATGTAAAACTGTTTTATCACGTTAGCTGAAGTCTTTATGTAGAAAAAATAAAATAGTTCATCTGGACGTCGTCATGTGACCTCATCGCTTTACTGTTTTTGATGTTTCTTTTATGTACATGAATATTTGTCAACAAGTCAGACCAGATAAACAATTCAATCTGTTTTTATTCAACATTAATTACTCCAGAAACAGATTATATTATAGAAATAAACCAGTTTTACTTCCTGCTTCAGGAAACAGGATTTGATCACGTCTGCTAAACATTAGCGCAGCGCTAACAGATATTTAAACGATAACACACGATAAGTTACTGTTCAACAAACGTCACTTTTCCTTCATAGTTTTTCACAGTTAATCTGAAACTTATGCTTCATGTCAGGTTTAAATAAAATTTCATTGAGAGCCAATGCTGCGTTCAAAAAATCAGACGTAAGATTTGTTGATCAATGTCCCATGTGATTCAAAGAAAGAATACTCCAATTAGCTAGTGAAGTAATGATTATCAGCCATTTTAATGCTAATGCAAACTCACTAACACACACTGGCTAATAACTAGCTACCAGCAGCAGCCTGCTGTTACTCTATCGTTAGCTGGAACAGGGGGCGCACATGGGTGACTGCTAGCTAGCATTAGCGTTTCTCTGGTCAGTCGAGTCAACAGGTTCCTGCTAGCTAGTGTAGCTAACGCTAGCTTTAGCCTCTAGTCGGTTTCAATCAGAAACAGCTAGCAGGATTAGCACCGACCGAAAGCAATTGTGTCATTTTAAATCGGCCAACCAGAAGCCCGAGCTGTCCTAACACCATGTGACCCATGATCTAAACCTACAGACCCCCCCCCCCCCCCCCCCCCCGGATGAACCCTCGAACCCCAAGCTGCATCCCAGACGTTGCACCCCCCCTCAGGGCCTCAGACCCCCCAGGCACATGTACTTGACCTCCAGGTACTCCCGGATGCCATACTTCGATCCCTCGCAGCCGAGCCCCGACTGCTTGACCCCTCCAAAGGAGGCCTCGGGGGTGGACAGCAGCCCCTCGTTCACGCCCACCAGTCCCACCTGCAGCGCCTCGGCCACCCGCCACACCTGGCTCAGGTCCTGGGAGTAAAAGTAACCTGAGGACAGGAAATAGCAGGTCAGCTGACCGCGAGAGGCCCTGCCCCGTCCCATGATGATGAGCCTCTTAGGCCCCGCCCCCTCGGGCGACTCACCTGCCAGGCCGACGCTGGAGGCGTTAGCGATAGCAAGAGCCTCCTCCTCCGTGTCGAACCTGTGGGGGGGAACAAGAGCTCTGGTTGGTCGCAGCTGACCCACCTGTGGCCCCGCCCTCAGCCACAGGTTAGCATGCTAGCTTAGTGTAGCGTAGCGCACGCACCTGAGGACGGGCATTAGGGGGCCGAACGTCTCCTCCCTCATGCACAGCATTTCCGTGGTAACGCCGGCCAGGAGGGTGGGCTCCATGAAGGACACGCCCACCCGCTTCCCGCCCCTCAGCACCGACGCCCCCCGGGACACGGCATCCGCTACCTGGGTGGCCACCTGGACGGACACACCGGTGATGTCATAGTGATGTCATGCTGCCGTCGCGTGGGCAGTTCCTCGTGGGCGTGGCCTCGAGCGAACCACCAATCAGGAGGCAGTCCTACCTTCTCGGCGGCTCTGGCATTGATGAGCGGTCCCTGGGTGGTGTCTGGGTCGGCGCCGTGACCCAGACGTAGCTCCGCCTCCATGGCCACGCCCACCTTCTCCATGAAGCGGTCATACACGCCCCGCTGCACCAGGAAGCGGTTGGAGCACACGCAGGTCTGGGGGGGGCAGGTGGGGTGAGGGGGAGAAGCTCCAGTGACTGGGGGCGGAGACTCAACCTACCTGTCCGGCATTCCTGAACTTGGAGGCCATGGCTCCGCCCACCGCCTTGTCAAGGTCGGCGCTATCAAACACGATGAAGGGGGCGTGGCCTCCCAGCTCCATGGACGCCTTCTTCACCGTGTCGGCGGCCATCTTCAGGAGCAGCTGGGGACAAATGGGTGGAGTCACTTCCTGGTTTAGCCCCGCCCTCGGGTGTGGTGTCAGAGGGCACCGGGGGGGCTCACCTTTCCGGTGGCGGTGGACCCGGTGAAGGAGATCTTGTCCACCAGCGGGTCGGTGCAGAGCACCGCCCCCACGGACGGGGTCCTCTCCCGCGAGCAGGGCACCACGTTGACCACGCCCGCTGGGAACCCCGCCTGCTGCGCCAGCTGCAAGACACCAGGTGTGAGGGGCGGAGCCTGACAGGTGTTTACAGGAGAACCGTGAACCAATCCGAACCGACCTCGGCCAGGGCGAGCGCCGACAGGGGCGTGTCCTCCGCGGGTTTCACCACCACCGTGCAGCCGGCCGCCAGAGCCGCGCCCACCTTCCTGGTGATCATGGCGTTGGGGAAGTTCCACTGTGGGCGTGGTCAAAGATCAGCTGATGACACTGATGTCACATTGGTCGGCACCCGGTTGGCTCCTTACCGGAGTGATGATGGAGGCCACGCCCACTGGCTGCTTGAGGAGGAGGATCTTTCTGTCCCGAGCCGGCGACGGGACGATGTCACCGTAGACACGCCGTGCCTCCTCTGAGAACCACTCCAGGAAGGAGGCGCCGTACGTCACCTCCCCCCGAGCCTCCCGCAGGGGCTTCCCCTGTAACACAGCCCCAACCATCAGGGGACAGGCCCCGCCCATCAGGAGGAGGAGAGACACAGCCCCGCCCATCAGGAGAAGACAGCCCCACACACAAATGTGTAGGAGCCCAGTGCATCATGGGAAGTCCCACAGTGCTGGTGGACTTCCCATGATGCACTGGGCTCCTAAACATCCATGTCCCGTTGTTCCTGTCACTAACTCCACCTCTTCCTTGAGGCGCTGTCGTCCTGCAGGTTACCATGGAAACAACCTGCTGCTGGTTGACGCCCAATGACCTCATTACTGTTACCGGTTAGCAGAAACCGGTTAGCGATTAGCAGAAACCAGTTAGCGGTTAGCAGACACGGGTTTCTGGGGTAACAGAACTCTTGTGGTTGAACTTCCCGGATCGGTCCTCAGGGCACGCCCTCCCGACAGCCCGCCTCCTAACCTTGACCCCGCCCCTGGCACCTCCCTATCGATCGATTGATGATCAATACTCACGCTCTCAAAGGTGATCAGTTTGGCCAGGTCCTCTGTGTGCCGAGTCAACAGGTCGAACCACTTCCGGAGCAGCTGGCTCCGCTCCTGGAGGACCAATCAGATCGCCCCGTTCAGTCAACAAACAAACCGGTCTGATCCGGCAGGGGGCGGGTCACCGGAGACCCGGTCACACCCGCCGGTCAACCGGATCCCGTTTCTGTCAGTCTCGCGCGACACTGAGATCCGTGACGTTAGTAATGACGCGTCGTAGTGACGTCAGAGATCGCCTGCAGCTCGAGCAAATATTGACGCTCCGATCGCTGATTTGTTTGATGTTACCGCTGATTTAGGTAAACACACGACAAACAAACATCAAAGTCACGTGTCCTGCTTGTTGACAAGAAAACAAGTAAACAAAAAACGAAACAAAAACAACGCGCGTCAACGCGAGCCTGGACTGAAACGCGGTTTCCGGTCGGTTCACGGTGGAGGAGCGGGGTTAACAGTTCGGTACCGTCTTTCTGGGGGGGTGGGGGCGGGGGGTACCTTAGCTGTGGTTTGCTTCCAGGACCCGAACGCCCGGTGCGCCGCCTCCACCGCCTGCTTGGCCTCGGCCGGCCCACAGTCGGTGACCCGGGCGATCTCCTCCCCAGTGGCGGGGTCCAGCACCGGGAACGCAGCGGCGGCGGACACCCAGCGGCCGTCCACGAGGGCCTGCGTGCGCAGCAGCGGCGCGGTCACGTCCAGGCTGAAACTCCGGTTCATGGCGGCGGGAGCCCCGGGCAGCAGGCACCGAAGGACGCGACGGGTCGGCGGCAGGCAGACGGAGCGCATACCAGGAGAAGCGCGAGAAGCGGCGGCGCACTGTGGCTGTGCGTCTCGCGACGGCTCGATTTTAGATGGATGCGCTGGTCACGTGACGCCTTTCAAAGATATCACGTGACCAGCACGGATCACGGTCCTCAGCGGTGAGGCGTTCAAAGTCCGCCGTTAAGAAATGATCACAGGTGAAAGAAAAAAACAAACTCGGTCCTGAAGGAACCTGGATGCGTCATGTGACAGCAGACACGTGACGTAACGTCTCCAGGGTGACCGCACAGAATTCAGGTGAATGAAACACGCGCTTCTCTCCTCACACAGTCCCCTGGTGCTCCGGTGATGACGTCACAGAAGGTGAAGTTCTGCTCCCGCTCTGGTCTGTTCACGCCCCGTCCACCCTGGACCCGCCCACCTGCAGCTGGGCTCAGGTACCCCACACACACAATTAGCTGATGTCACCCTGACCTCAGATTAATCAGTACGTGTAGTTCCACCCCCTGCAGTGACGTCATGGGGCAGTGAGGAGGGTTATTCTGGTTCATCTTGTATGGCAGCTTTCACATCCGGGGATGACCTTTCACCTCAGCAGCACATTCATGTCAATCATTAAACCCAAAGACGAGCTAAATCCACTACATTTCCCAGAAAGCAGTGTTTCAGTGTAGATCGACAGGAAATCATCAAGTAACATTTAGACAGCAGAGATCTGACCAATGAGATGAAGACCAGGTTTATTTAAATAAATCAGTAAAGAAGAAATGAAACTTTGACACAATCTGTTGCCACGGAAACGGGCTCCGACTTACTTTGGAACTCACTGATTAGCTGACCTGCTAATGCTAGCCCACAGAGTTAGCTTTAGCATCATGATTTAGTCAGCACATTGATTAGCTGACCTGTGGGGATGTTGATCAGAATGATTGATCAGGTTTGACTAATAATTACTGTCCCATCGATCGGATAACCTATCAGTCGATGGAGACGACCTCGTGGTTATTGATCGGTGTCACACACGGCTTGTCAACGCACGCACGCACGCACGCACGCACGCACGCACACACACACACACACACACACACACACACACACACACACACACACACAGACACACACACAAACACACACACACACACACACACACACACACACACACAGGCTTCGTTTTAGTAGAAAACATTTGGCGGTCTGGACGCCTGGCGCTGCCACAGCTGACCCCCCTGGTCGTCGTCATCGCTGAGGGGCGGGCGTGGTCTGGTGGGCGTGGTCTGGTTCCTTCATGGTGTGGGGAGGGGGAGTCAGCTCTGGCAGAAGCAGGCTCCGTAGCCGTCGCCGTGGTTTCAACGCTAACTAGCAACAGGAAGCTTCAGGCACACACAGCTAGCGTAGCTTAGCGTAGCCTCATGGTAGTGAAACGACTGACGGTCCTTGAATGTCTCAGTGCTTCGACCTTTACAGCAGAGAGAAGTCAGACCCCCCCCACCAGTGCCCCCCCAGGAGGAACTGGGGGGAGGGGCTGCCGTCTGGTCCCACGTGAATCCAGCTCCTCCTTTGACCCCCCCCATCGAGGCCGGGGGGTCCTCCAGTCCCAGACCAGAGTTCTGGCCCCTGGAAGGCTCAAAGGAAAATCCCACAAGCCCTTGCAGTCCTAGTTAGTCCTCCTCCTCTTCCTCCAGACATCTTTGGGCCCGGGGGGGGTGGGGGGGGTCATACCTGGTGGAAGCCATCGGCGGGGGGGCACCTGCGGTCGGGCCCCCCCCAGCGCTCCACCAGCTTGATGGCCTCGGACACAACACACACGGAGGAAGTGAGGGTCACCAGGAACAGCAGGTCTGGGGACGAGCAGAGGGTCAGCGCGGCTGGAGGGGGTGGGGGGAGGGGGCATGGAGGGGCGGGGCTTACCCAGGACGCTCAGGCTCTCCGTCTGGAAGACGCTCTGCAGGGGGGGGAAGTAGACAACCAGCAGCTGGCCCATGATGGAGGCCCCCACGGCCCAGCAGAAGGTCCGGTTGCTGCACAGCCCCAACTCGTGCACCAGCCGTGTCTGAGGACATGCCCATAGCCACATGTTACACGTGGACCCCGCCCCCCCACTGGAGGCGGGGCCACACTTACCTGCGAGCGCGAGCTGAGGGCGTTGAACATGTCGAAGAAGACGAAGCAGGTGAAGGTCATGGTGGTGTCACGCGGCGTGATCTCGTTGTCCTGCAACTGAAAGTCACACCCATCCGTTACCGCCTTGTCGCCACGTCAACCGCCTGGAGGCGCGGCCTCTCGCCGAGTCCGACCCACCCACCTCCCTCCAGAAGACGAAGAGCGTCCCGCACACGATGATGACGGCCGACACCAGCACCTTGACGATCAGGCTGCGAGTGATGATGCTGTCCCTCAGGTCGCGGGGGGGCTTCCTGATGACGTCCTGGTCCACAGGCTCCACCCCCAGGCTGGAAACAAGACACGCCCCTGTGACTACCACTGGCGTCCAATCAGAGCTCAGGTTTCAGTGATGAAGTCATTGTGACGACCGGAGGAGGAAGTGGAGCGTTTACTGAACAGCGTTGGATCTAAAGGTGTTTTAGCCCCGCCCCCTACCTCTGCGCGGGGGGGCCGTCCATGATGATGTTGATCCACAGGATCTGCATGGCGTTCAGCGGGTTGGGGAAGTTCATCAGCGTCGCCAGGGAGATGAGAGTCAGCGCTGCGATGCTCCTGTCCACCAGAGGGGGGCGGTC
Organism: Antennarius maculatus; assembly: GCA_013358685.1. Taxonomy (NCBI): domain Eukaryota; kingdom Metazoa; phylum Chordata; class Actinopteri; order Lophiiformes; family Antennariidae; genus Antennarius; species Antennarius maculatus. Next base: position 18,266,754 of record CM023615.1, read on the forward strand.
ATGTGTCAGGAAGGGCCCCGAGGCCTGTGGGGGACATTTCCACGGCGACTGGCTCTACTCACGTGCTCAGCTGGAAGCGGACGAAGTTCTTGATGTTGTTATAGATGCCCTTCCCCTCCTCGATGGCCGACCTGCAAGCAGAGCAGAGCGTCAGGGGGCGGAGCCTCCACTCCGTCGCCATGGCTCCCACGCCGTCCACTCACATGATGGTCTGGAAGTCGTCGTCCACCAGGATCATGTCGGCCGCCTCCTTGCAGACGTCAGTGCCCGTCTGGCCCATGGCCACGCCAATGTCGGCGGCCTTCAGTGCCACGGCGTCGTTCACGCCGTCGCCCGTCATGGCCACCACGGCGCCGACACTCTGCAGCGACTGCAGGGGAGACCAGCAGCACTGGTTACCATGGCAACTACAGTCACTACACACCAGGCTAAGCATCACTCAGCAGGTTCATGAGCGTCAGGGAGACCCGCTGATGAAGAGGGGCTCAGCCCTGATTGGACGAGACCTCTCCTCCACCAGGGAAGCTCCACCCACTCACCTTGACAATCTTCAGCTTGTGTCGGGGGCTGGCCCGGTAGAAGACGGCAACCTGGGGGGTAGGAGACAAGTGAGTGTGTGTGTCCCTTTGTGTGTGCTAATGTCCAGAGTTCATGTTTCCTCCAGAAAGCAGTGCATTCTGGGATGCGCGTCAATAAACTGTGTGTATCCCAACAGTAATAACAGAATATACGGTAGAAGCGACGCAAGGATTGAGTTTAGCCAATAGATCAATATAAAAACTAAACTGTTAATTTAATGTTTCTATTAATAACAACGTAACTGTTTACGTAAAAAGAAAAAAAAAGTAGAATTATATATTAGTTTATCAAAATGTTAAAGCCTCATTAAAGTTTCAGAAATAAAGATGTGATAGTTTTTATTTCACATTGGCTTTTCAGTCAATAGTTTTGCCTTTAATTCATATTTTCTCCTGTGGACACTGAACCAAGCAACAGAACCTTCACAGACATTTAGTAATATCTGTAGTAATATCTGTAGTAATATTTGTAGTACAGGGCTCGAAATTAGCTTTTTTTCTTGGTAGCACTGGTGCTCCCAAATTTAGAAGTTAGTAGCACCAGCAAAGACTTTAGGAGCACCTACCCAAAAGCAAGGCAGTGACGGAGCAATGGAGACGCTCCGTCCATCTCCGTTCCGCGCCTCTCTCCCTCACCCAGGAGACCAGCCGCAGCTGCGCTCTCATTGTTTCCTGGCAGGACCGCTGTCCTGCTCAGACTGTTTTGCGCACATTCTCCGGCATGTCCACACTCACGTGTCCGCATCAAATAAACTGTCGCGGTAGTGCGTTCGAGGGTGCACACTCGGCGCCTACGCGTTTTCCCCACATCTACACAAAACTGTATGAGAGACGCTCACCTGAGGATGCTGCGTTGGTCCGCCTCCGGGTCAGGGGCCAAACCGAGGCGCTACCTGGGTGTGGCTTAAATAGCGCATTGTGGCACGCTGTCAGGCCAGCCCAGTACCTGGACTGAACCATTTTGGTCATTATTGGATTGTTTTGTATTTTAAAACATCACTAAAAGATGTTTTATGTTGCCCCAAACTCCACCATGCCTTTAACATTCGTTTGCATTTTTCTCGGTCATTTTGTCCTCAGTTCGGACTTCAAGGGATAATTCTGCGCAAAAGATCTGTGCTTTGTTTCACAGTGGCGCTTCATGTTACCACTTTTAATTCATGCTACGTGTTCAGACCATATGAGGTTAAATGGTTTTGAACTGCCTGACGGAGGAATAAACATAAATTTTGTCCACTCATTGTTAACCAGCGGTTTTCCTCGTTAACCTCCCTTCGTTTGGAGCTATACTGTCTCCCTTCTTCTGTGCTCAGTTGTAGCGGTAAATTCACAGCAGCAGCGAGCTGTCTCACTTCCTGGTGCACAGAGCAGGGTAGACAAACGATGATTGGCTATTACCATATTAACTGGAGGAGCAGCGCCCGCCCTCTGTAGCCACGAACTGTAAGTAAAAATGCGCAAAGAAAATCTACTCTCGTGAATTTATCATGGAGTGGTCACAGGTCCGGACAGAACCATCACATGGTCCGGATCCGGACCGCGGTCCGCCATTTGGTGACCCCTGCTCTATAGAGAGAGAGAAAGAGCGAGAGAGAAGAGGAAAAAAAAGGCGCAACAGATTTTTTTCCCTAGTCGCACCGGTGCTCCCAAATAATTTAATAGTCGCACTGATAAAAATTTGGGCGCATATGCGACCAAAATGGGCGCAATTTCGAGCCCTGTAGTAATATCTGTCAGTAATATGTGTGTGTGTGTGTGTGTGTGTGTGTGTGTGTATACTCACCCTGGACACCCTCTGGTTCAGCTGCTGTAGGTCCAGCTGATCAACTTCGTCTCCTGACAAACACTGACAGCCTTTAGAGTAGAGACCCAGACGGCTGGCTGGACACACACACACACACACACACACAGACGATTAACTCACGCTGGTGTGTGTGTGTGTGTGTGTGTGTGTGTGTGTGTGCTACCTATGGACATGGCCGTCTCCTGGGAGTCCCCGGTGATCATCTTGATGGAGACCCCGGAGCTGATGAGAGTCCCCACCGCCTCCCTGACCCCCGACCTTGGGGGGTCGATGATGCCCACCAGACCCAGGAAGGTCAGACCCCCCAACGCAGGACCGGAGGCAAAGGCCAGGACTGGACACACACACACAGGTAAACACACACACACACACAGGTAAACACACAAACACACACACTAATGCAGCGAAGCGGCCCCCTGGGGGTTGAGGGGGGGGGGTCCTACCTCTCAGGCCAGAGCTGCCCATGTAGCAGATCTGCTGCTGGTAGAGCTCCCTCTGCTGGGGGGTCAGCGGTAGAACAGCCCCCCTGCTGCTGTAGGAGTTGCACAGACGGACCACCTGCTCGTACGCCCCCTTCAGGAAGTACACGCCCTCCTTGTCCTGGGGGCCAATCACAAACTAGCTGTGAGGGTTAGGGGGTGGGGCCACAGGGACCAGGTGGGGGCAGGGCCTGACCTGCTGGCTGCGGTGGACGCAGCGGACCGCCATCCACTTCTGCTCAGACGAGAAGGGATGCTCCTCCACACGCACGTACTCCTGGTGCAGGTTCTCCAGCCCCATCTGGAGGACAGGAGGGTCACAACGGGTCACAACCAGGTCAGAGGTGGTGATGTATGACATTATCATGCCAATCAGTATTAGCTACATAGACCTGCATGCTAATGTTAGCTAACTGGCGTCTCTGCGGTGGTTGCCGTGGGCGACGGGTCCAGAGCAGACCGGTCGGACGTGTTGACACTGATCCACCCACACGCCCTGAAGGCGCCGTGTGACTTGCCCCTCTAGGGGGTAAGTCACACGGCGCAAGGGGTGGGGCTAGGTGTGACACGGGGCAAGGTGTGACTCACCTTCATGGCGAGGGCGATGAGCGCCCCCTCAGTGGGCCGTCCCAGCAGGGCGTCATTCCTAATGACAGAGTCATTGCACACGCGACCAGCCTATCAGGACACAGCAGCGTCAATTCTGTGCCACGTTCCCCAGTGTGAGTGGGCGGAGCTACGTCAGACGGCGACTCACCTCCACAATCTTACTGACGGAGGGGCAGGAGAAGCCGTGAATGACGTCCCCCTCCAGGAGGACCTCCCCCGCTCCGTTGTAGCCCACCCCGGTCACCTGCAAGACCAGACGCTGGGCTTAGGACACTCAGCAACCACAGTGTCAGGTACGTTACGTGTGGCGGGGCCACACCTCGGCGTGCAGCCCGTCAGACGTGAACATCTGGGTGACAGTCATCTCGTTCTTGGTCAGCGTGCCCGTCTTGTCGGAGCAGATCACGTTACAGCAGCCTGGGGGGGGCGACAGGAAACAGGAAGTGTCACGCTCCGCGTCCCCCAGCAGAGACACGCTGATGGGGCTCAGGTGAGCAGGTCAAAGGTCACCCACTCAGGGTTTCCACGATGGGGAGCTTCTTGACGATGGCCCTCTTCTTCACCATACGCATCACGCCCAGCGCCAGCGTCACCGTGACGACGATGGGCAGACCCTCTGGGATGGCAGCGACCGCCAGGCTGGGGGGGAGGTGAGCAAGGAGGTGTGTTACCATGACAACGCAGCTCACACTAATGCTGCTAGCTTAGATGCTACTGTTTTACTGTCAGTTCTACTGACGCTAGGCTAGGCTAGGCTGTCTCACGGTAACCGGGGCAACCGTCGCGGTGACATCACACACCTGACGCCGATGGTGAACATGTCCAGAATCCTCTTCCCCTGCAGCCACCCCACCAGCATAATGACGCCTGGAACAGAGCCCACGGGGGGTCAAAACAGATAGAGGAGGGGGGGTCAGACCAGCTGGAGGACGGGGGGGTCAGAACAGATAGAGGAGGGGGGTCAGAACAGAGATGGGGGTCCGAGGGGGGGGGCACACACCGATGATGCAGAGGGAGTAGAGCGACAGCTGCTTCCCCAGCAGGTCCATGCTCTTCTGCAGCGGCGTCTTGGGGGTCTGGGGACAAACAGGAAGTGGATCAGGTCCAGGAGCTCAAGCTCGCTCTGGAGACACTGATGCACCCTGGGACGTGAGGGCTGAAGAGGCTCCTCCTACCTCCTCCGCCTGCATCATCTTGAACACCTCCCCGAACTCAGAGTTCTCCCCGGTTCCTATGACGACGCCCTGAGGAACACCACAGGGTGAGTCAGCGTGTTAGCCTGCTAGCGCCAAGGCTAGCAGGTGATGCGGCTAACCTTAGCTTTGCCGCAGCGCACCAGCGTCCCCATGAAGGCGATGTTGCTGCGGGACGCGATGTCCCCATTGGAGCCCCCCCGCTGGGGGGACGTGGACTTGGAGCAGGGGGCGGTCTCCCCCGTCAGGCTGGACTCGTCCACCGACAGGTCTGTGGACTGAAGACAGAGGGTCAGCGTGTGTGTGTGTGTGTGTGTGTGTGTGTGTGTGTGTGTGTGTGTGTGTGTGTGTGTGTGTGTGTGTACCTCAAACAGGCGCAGGTCTGCTGGGACCCTCTCCCCCACTGACAGACAGACAGTGTCTCCAGGAACCAGGTCTCTGGCCAGCAGGTGCTCCAGGTGCCCCTCCCTCACGCTGAGAAGAGATGAACGTTCAGAGAGGAAGAAGAGGAGGAAGGTGATGATGGTGATGAAGGTGATGTTGGGGAATGAAGGTGACGGGTCTCACCAGTGACATTCTGGAGGAACCAGCTTTCCCAGCTCCTCTAGTGACTTCTCTGAACGGTACTCCTACAAGCATACACCAGGACACAGTCGTCACGGTAACAACAGACCGCAAACCCAACATCCACCTGAACAAACTCACCTGGACAAAAGCAACGGTCACGACGATGATGATGGCCTGTGGGGGGACAGAGGGCGTGTCAGAGGCATGTCCCTTCATTCAGAGTAACAGCACCTGATTGGTCCGTTTCTGACAGGACTTCCTTCCTGCTAATGATCTACTGACGGAAACTGTTCTGCGTTTCTTTAGTGGGCGGTCCTTCTTTAAACTCACTGGTGTGCAGGGGGCGGAGCTTACCACAGTGATGCTGATGGCGTCGTCGAACTGGTGCATCAGGATACTGATGACGGCAGACGCCAGCAGGAGCAGGATGAGAGGGTCTCTGAACTGTAGGAGACAGAGGGGGTGAGACACACACACACACACACACACACGGAACACATGCGTCTCTGCCCTGCTGGCCCCTCCCCCAGCCAATGTCAACAGTCAAGGTTCACTTGAGGTGACACCAGCACCACCTGCAGGCCTCACCCTCCCCCACTGTGAGTCATGGTGATCTGTGGCGCCGTTCACACCTCACCGGTCTCACCAGAGGGCATGAACGCACTTCCTGGCTCCGCCCCCTCCTCCAGCCACAAATTAACGAGCTGCTTCCTGCCACGCCCCCATCAGGTGATCCACACTGACGTCACCTGAGAGCTAAGTGCTGCTGGGAAAGATCACCTCCACCTGTCACAGGTGACCCCTCCCTGTCCCAGGTGACCTCACCTGGGAAATGTATTTCTTCCAGAGCGGCTCCTCTTCGCTGATGTCGAACTCATTCCAGCCGTGGTACGCTCTCCTCCTGCTCACCTCCTCCTGGGTCAGACCCTGCTGCAGGTCGGCCTGCCAAACACAGGTCATCAGAGGTCACAGGTCACAGGTCATCAGAGGTCACAGCTGCTGGGTGGACGTCCTACCTGCAGGATGCATGCCACCTCATTGATGGGGAGTTCACTGGCTTTTCTGGAGATCAGTACCGGGACCATGGTCTCATCTTCACTGGACGGGCGTCTCTGGGAAAGCTAAAGGACAGACAGACGTGTTAGCGTTAGCAGGATGGACGTGTTAGCGTGAGCAAGATGGACGGACGGACGCGTTAGCGCGACCGATGGACGCGTCAGCGTTAGGAGAGACGGACATGTCATCGTTAGCAGGACGCACGGACGCGTCAGCTGATGGGACTCTAAAGGCTAACCTGTTAGCATTCTGCTAGCATTCTGATGAGTCAGCTGCTGTTGATTAAACCATATTCAAGACTCAGGATTCTCATTGGGGGGGCGGGGCTCCCTGTTTCAATGGTAACGTCTTGTTGACTGAAGGATGGGATGCAAACAGAAGAGGGAGGAGCCTGTGGCGGGGATTGCTCCTGGTTCAGAGAGGAGGAGGACCCTCCCCTCTGCCCCTGATTTGTTGGCCCTGTCATGGGACTCCTGGAGCAGGAAGTCCCGCCCCCGGCTGATGTTATCGGTCTGGTTGTTCCAGAAGAACTGTATTCCTGACGGGGGTTTGACCAGGAAGTTTAGTCACAACTGAGTGTGATCTCGGGTCAGCTAACACCACCTGTTAGCACGCTAATGCTAATGACAGCAGACATGTTTTGAGCTTTCTTCTGAAGACACCGAGCTGGAATCTGAGGGGCGTGTTCTCCAGTCGGAGCCGACATTCTCTCCTGACCCAGCAGCCAATCATCAGCCTCTGCGCAGCTCAACAGTGACATGAGCAGTTAGCATCAGTCAGCTCGGTGCTAGTCCATGAAGAACCTGTGTGACTACTGTAGCTCATGATCAGCTGATCCGCAGGACACTGTTTCCGTCCTCATGTCTCGCTAACATTCCTCCTCATTCGTTCCCCTGACATGTACAGCCACGCCCACTATGACGTTATCCAGTGGTAGCATGTTAGCATGAGCAGCTAGCCTCTCGGTACTGATCGTTTTCTCTCCCCCTGCAGCAAACAACCCGAAGGGGCAACAACCTCTGGAGACGTGACGTCATCGAACCCACGAGGCCCTGGGGCTGTGATGACGTCATCACGCAGCCCGTCAGGCACTGAAGCAACAACCGGATGTTAATGAGGACCCGATGTGGTTCCTTCTAGGAACAGCTCCGGGCTCCGCCTCCAGGATGTCCTGTTTATTTACATTGAAGATCTCCGCTCTAGGATGTCACTGGTTAACGGGGATGACGTCATCATGTTGGTTAGCGTGGCTTTTAACGTGAAATCGGTACCCAGTCACTCATGGATTATTCCACAGGATTAGTTTAGACAACTAGTCGTTTAGATAACATTTACTCAGATAACAGATCAACAGTCAGGAGCTGATCCATCGGTGATCGATCATATGTGATCAGGTGTGATCAACACCTTCACGCGGACACACACGGTCGTGTTGTTAGCTTGACGCGGCTAGCTAGCTGCTAGCTAGCCGGCCAGTTGCAAGGGTTGATGGGAAACAACAGTGACGTCAGACGGAACATCAAACATTAACCTGCTAACCCGAACCTGAACCCGGACCCGGAGCCGAACGCCCCCCACGGGCACCAGCGACGGCCGCCGACTCACCAGCTAGCGTTCGCGTCCCCCGGTGACGAGTCGCCTCACCGCCGACCTCCGGGCGCCGCTCCGCCGCTAAGCTAGCCCGACGCGCCGCCGACGAGCCCCGGCTGGCATGTCGGGTTCGAGTCCGGAGCTGCGAGCTGAGTGTCGCCGGAACCGAGTCAAAGGTCGAGGCGCTACACGTCCCAACTTACCAGCGGCTCCGGGGTCTTCAGCATCTTCCGTCGGATCCCAGCGCCGAGAGCTCACCGTCAGACGCGGCTCAGCATTTCCGCTGCACTGACGGGATGGCCAGCTCGCACTTCCGGTACACTTTCAGAACAAAAGTGACGCTCGAATGGGCGTGCCGGAAATGGTTTATTTTTATCAGCTACACTCAGCAAAAATATAAACGCAAGACTTTTGTTTTTGCTCCCATTTTCATGAGATGGACTTAAAGATCTATAATTCATTCCAGATACACAATATTACCATTTCTCTCAAAGATTATTCACAAATCTGTCTAAATGTGTGATAGTGAGCCCTTCTGCTTTGCTGAGATAATCCATCCCACCTCACAGGTGTGACACATCAAGATGCTGATCTGACATCATGATTAGTGCACAGGTGTATCTTATACTGCCCGCAATAAAAGGCCACTCTGAAATGTGCTTTTTTTTTTTTTTTTTTTTTTTTTTTTTTTTGCTTTATTGAGGGTCTGGGGACTCAGAACCAGTCAGTATCTGGTGTGACCACCATTTGCCTCATGCAGTGCAACACATCTTCTTCACATAGGGTTTATCAGATTGTCAATTGTGGCCTGTGGAATGTTGGTCCACTCCTCTTCAATGGCTGTGCGAAGTTGCTGGATATTAGTGGGAACTGGTACAAGCTGTCGTATATGACACAAGCACATCCCAAACATGCTCAATGGGTGACATGTCTGGTGAGTATGCTGGCCATGCAAGAAGTGGGACATTTTCAGCTTGAAGAATTGTGTACAGATCCTTGCAACATGGGGCCGTGCATTATCTTGCTGAAACACGAGGTGATATTCATGGATGTATGGCACAACAATGGGCCTCAGGATCTCATCACGGTTTCTCTGTGCATTCAAAATGCCATCAATAAAATGCACCTGTGTTCTTCGTCCATAACAGATGCCTGCCCATACCATAACCCCACCACCACCATGGGCCACTCGATCCACATTGACATCAGCAAAGCGCTCACCCACACGCGCTGTCTGCCATCTGCCCTGAACAACGTACACCGAGATTCATCCATGAAGAGAACACCTCTCCAACGTGCCAGACGCCATCGAATGTGAGCATTTGCCCACTCAAGTCTGTTACGGTGACGATTTGGAGTCAGGTTAAGACCCCAATGAGGATGATGAGCATGCAGTTGAGCTTCCCTGAGACGGTTTCTGACAGTTTGTGCAGAAATTGTTTGTTTGTGCAAACCAATTGTTTCAGCAGCTGTCTGAGTGGCTGGTGTCAGACGATCATGGAGGTGAACCTGCTGGATGTGGAGGTCCTGGGCTGGTGTGGTTACACGTGGTCTGCAGTTGTGAGGCTGGTTGGATGTACTGCCTGAAACGCCTTTGGAGACGGCTTATGGTGGAGAAATGAACATTCAATGCACGAGCAACAGGTCTGGTTGACATTCTGTCTGGCAGCATGCCAATTGCACGCTCCCTCAATGCTTATGACATCTGTGGCATTTTGCTGCGAGACAAAACTGCACATTTCAGAGTGGCATTTTATTGCGGGCAGTATAAGGTACACCTGTGCACTAATCATGATGTCAAATCGGCATCTTGATGTGGCACACCGGTGAGGTGGGATGGATAATCTCAGCAAAGCAGAAGTGTTCAGTATCACACATTTAGACAGATTTGTGAACAATGCTCGAGAGAAATGGTAATATTGTGTATCTGGAATGAATTATAGATCTTTAAGTCCATCTCATGAAAAATGGGAGCAAAAACAAAGGTGTTGCGTTTATATTTTTGTTGAGTGTAAGATGAAATGGGATTTTCCTTTGTTAGTCCCACAAGGGGAGTTCCAATATTACTCTATTCTTTTTCCTTCTCATTTATATTTTAAAACTTCCAAATATACATGAAATAATCGTGAATAAATACCGATTCTTCTTGTTTGTCTATAAAGAAGACCAAAGAGGAGGTTTATGGATGTAGTGAAAGAGGACATGAAGGTAATTGGTGTGAGAGAAGAGGATGCAGAAGACGGGGTTGGATGGAGGTAACTGATTCCCTGTGGCGACCTCTGAAGGGAAAAGCCTAAAGGAAAAGACTTGTTCGTCTATAAACATGTGTAACATACTGTAGTTGAATAGGTTAAAATCCCGCTAAATGGGGAAACTACGCCACCTGCTGTTCAACATGCCTCCACCAGGCTTCATGTTAACGGCAGATGATGTGAAAGCCTCAGTTTGATAAGGATTTCCATGAGACAGGTATGAAAAGCACTTAAAAGTTAATCTGGGACACATGTCTGAGAGCTAACGCCATTAACCAACTCTGTTACGATTTTCGTTGGGTAAAACATGGGCTTTGTGTCCAGGTCAATTAGCTATCAGGTTGAATCTTTGATTTCCCAAACAGGCCGTGTGCTTTGGTCAACAATCTGACACACTGTGTCCGTTTATGGTTTAATGCAGAGTAAACACCCACCTGAGCTGCTGCCACCACTTCAGTTCCAGAGTGGCACTAATGCAGAGAAAACACATCAGTCACACATAGAAATGCAAAAGATCTCAGAGAGAGAGATGAGTAGAGAGAGAGAGAGAGCGAGACAGAGAGCGCGAGAGAGAGAGCGAGAGAGAGAGTAGAGAGAGAGAGAGAGAAGAGAGAGAGAGAGAGAGGAGAGAGAGAGAGCGCGAGAGCGAGAGATGAGCAGAGATAGAGAGTATAGATCTCTCTCTCTCTCTCTCTCTCTCTCTCTCTCTCTCTCTCTCTCTCTCTCTCTCTCTCTCTCTCTCTCTCTCTCTCACACACACACACACAATCCCGTGGTTCATGAACGTCATTCAAATTTCTGTGCTTTTAATTTGAAAGTCAGGCGCCTCACTTCCTGTTTTTTCTGACGTTCTTCTCCAAACAAAGATCGTTTCTTAAAAACTCCATTATTTAGTTGTTTTTTGGTTCCACCATGTAGCTCGCATGATTTTATTTGTTTACCTTAAATGAACAGGTCATAATTAGATTCAAAAGTAAAATGTCGAAAAAATATTACGTCACTAAATATAATTTCGAACATCAAAAGCCCTTTGAGGGAAACAAATTCAGATTGTAGACAGGTCCCGGTCCTGTTTTAGACTCATGGTGGTACCTCTGTCTTGTAGTCAATGTTTGCTTTAATTAAAATAAAAAATATTGGGAGTACTGGTGGGTCTCAGGGACGACATCAGGTCTGACCCGGAAGCACAACACTAGCTGGAAACGGCAAACAACCGAAGCTCGATCTCTGTGTAGCTTCTCAGTTCTCCAAAGGGGTTTGAATCAATCCGCTGGACTTTAAGAACGTTCCTGAAGACGTTTCTCTGATCAGGAGGGTCCGTCAGCCCGGGGGGGGGGGGGGTCCGGCCGCTGCTGCAGGTTAACGCACACCGTCACCACCGATGACCCACCGCGGGTCGGGGCTAGCTCTGTTAGCTGAGTGTTTCCTCTGTGTTCGCTCTGTGTTAGCTGATTAAGGACATGAAGGTTGCTCTGCGTTCAGCCTGAAGTTGGTCGCAGGTAGCAGCATTAGCATCACTGCTGGCGGTGCGAGGTTCGCTGTTAGCTAGCAGCAGCTGAGTCACCACCATCACCGACAACAACAAAAAAAACAATACCAACAACAGCAGAAGCTGCATTAGCATCCGGTAACTATGGCGACAAGCTATCGTTCTCAGCTCTCTCCAGTCTTTCATGCTGATGATGTCGTTTCTTCTTTCCAGAACTAATTCTGATGAGGAATAAAGCTGATTAGCCATACAATGAAGTTATGGGAAAGAGTAGTGGAAGCTAGACTAAGGGCAGAAGTTAACATTTGTGAGCAGCAGTATGGTTTCATGCCAAAAAAGAGTACTACAGATGCAGTATTTGCTTTGAGGATGTTGATAGAGAAGTACGGAGAAGGCCAGAGGGAGCTGCATTGTGTTTTTGTAGATCTGGAGAAAGCTTATGACCGGGTGCCCAGAGAGGAACTGTGGTATTGTATGAGGAAGTCTGGAGTGTCAGAGAAGTATGTTAGAGCGGTGCAGGACATGTATGAGGACTGTAAGACAGTGGTGAGGTGTTCTGTAGGTGTGACAGAGGAGTTCAAGGTGGAGGTGGGACTGCATCAGGGATCAGCTCTGAGCCCCTTGTTCTCTATGGTGATGGACAGGCTGACAGACGAGGTTAGACAGGAATCTCCATGGACTATGGTGTTTGCAGATGACATTGTGATCTGCAGTGAGAGCAGGGAAGAGGTGGAGGAGAAGCTAGAGAGGTGGAGGTTTGTCCTGGAAAGGAGAGGGATGAAGGTTAGCCGCAGTAAGACAGAGTACACGTGTGTGAATGAGAGGGACCCAAGTGGAAGAGTGAAGTTACAGGGAGAAGAGATCAAGAAGGTGGAGGATTTTAAGTAGTTGGGGTCAACAGTCCAGAGCAATGGAGAGTGTGGAAAAGAGGTGAAGAAGCGTCCACAGGCAGGATGGAACGGGTGGAGAAAAGTGTCAGGTGTGATGTGTGATAGAAGAGTTTCAGCTAAAATGAAAGGAAAGGTGTACAAAACTGTGGTGAGACTAGCGATGTTGTTTGGTCTAGAGACAGTGTCACTGAGGAAAAGACAGGAGACAGAGCTGGAGGTAGCAGAGATGATGATGCTGAGGTTCTCTCTGGGAGTGACCAGGAAGGATAGGATCAGGAATGAGTACATCAGAGGGACAGCACATGTTAGAGGTTTTGGAGATAAAGTCAGAGCGGCCAGACTGAGATGGTTTGGACATGTCCAGAGGAGAGATAGTGAATATATTGGTAGAAGGATGCTGAGTTTTGAACTGCCAGGCAGGAGGCCTGGAGGAAGACCAAAGAGGAGGTTTATGGATGTAGTGAAAGAGGACATGAAGAGCAGGAGAGTGATGGATGCTGAAGACAGATGGATCTGGGTCTTTAACCACAGTCTCACCGTTGTCTCATCTTCCAGGCGGGATGGGGAACCAGCTGGCGGGCATCGCCCCGGCCCAGATCCTGTCGGTGGACAGCTACTTCTCGGACATCCACGACCACGAGTACGACAAGAGCCTGGGCAGCACGCGTTTCTTCAAGGTGGCGCGGGCCAAGCACCGGGAAGGGCTGGTGGTGGTGAAGGTGTTCGCCATCCAGGACCCATCGCTGCCGCTCACCAGCTACAAGCAGGAGCTGGAGGAGCTGAAGATCCGCCTGAGCTCCTGCCACAATTGCCTGCCCTTCCAGAAGGCCTCGCTGACGGAGAAGGCGGCCATCTTGTTCCGCCAGTACGCGCGGGACAACCTGTACGACCGCATCAGCACGCGCCCCTTCCTCAATGACGTGGAGAAGCGCTGGCTGGCCTTCCAGATCCTCACCGCCGTGGACCAGGCGCACCGGGCCGGCGTGCGCCACGGCGACATCAAGACGGAGAACGTGATGGTGACCAGCTGGAACTGGGTGCTGCTCACTGATTTCGCCAGCTTTAAGCCCACTTACCTGCCTGAGGACAACCCGGCCGACTTCAACTACTTCTTCGACACGTCGCGCCGCCGGACGTGCTACATCGCGCCGGAGCGCTTCGTGGACGGCAGCATGTTCGCCACGGAGAGCGACCAGAACACGCCGCTGGTGGACCTGACCAGCAGCAACCAGAGGAGCCGGGGGGAGCTGAAGCAGGCCATGGACATCTTCTCCGCAGGTAGGACCCCTCAGGTTAGCTAGCCTGGGTTAGCCGCGTGTGAGGGCGGAGCCTGAGCCCTTCCTGACCCGCCTGTGCATCTCCAGGCTGCGTGATCGCTGAGCTGTTCACGGAGGGCGTGCCCCTCTTCGACCTGTCCCAGCTGCTGGCCTACAGGAGGGGGCTGTTCCAGACCGAGCAGGTCCTCCTGAAGATCGAGGACCGCAGCGTCCGCGAGCTGGTAGGCCCTCATTTATGTTGTTTGTGTTTGGTTTGTTTGTGTTGGACGTGTCTTCACTACAGACGTCACACCTTTTTCACCATCAACAACAAAAACAAAGGGCTGATGGGTAGAAGCCATGGGGTCAACAAACCTCTATCATCATGGGGTCCACCAACTCAGACATTGTAGTTTTCCATCATTGTGCTCACAGCCACAAGTCCTTCATCTCCCATCGATGGAGTCACACCATCTCACTTCCACTGATCACTGCTCCAAATATCATCTGTCATCTCAGACGTGACCCCGAACACGTTCAAAGTAACGTTTCCCCCCCTGGACCCAACCAGTGTTCCTACCGTCTGTGTGCACAATGTTCTGATTGTAATAAACATGAACAACATTCCATCCATTCTGTAACTGTCTAATGTCAGATCTTTATGTTCTTTTAAAGACAGATAGAGTTCCTAGACTCCTGACTCTGTTCCAGTTTGTTCCAGAGTTTGACACCAGTTAAAGATAATAAAAATGTTTAGTGTAGTTCCTGCTTTTTTCTGTGTTTGCTGTGTTTCATCTCAGTTGGTAGTTGAGTTGTACAGTTTTGTAGCTCATGATGTCATGTATTTTCAGTAGTTTAGATTTAATAAATAATTGGTTTGTGTGAGCTCTATAATGTTCATTGTGAATAATTCTTAAGGCTCTTTTCTGGATTAGAAATAAAGGTTGTAAGCCACTTTTAAATGTGTTTCTCTGTACTTCAGCACAGTAGTTAAGGTAGGGCAGGATTAGTGCAGTATATATTATATGGAGTGCCTTCTGATTTAATAGTTTTTGAGTGTTCCACAGTCTGGAAACACTTTTCTAACTTCTTTTATTAGTTGTCATACATGAGGTTTCCATGGTAACGTCTCATGTATGATCGCTGGCGCCTGATTGGTCAAATGTCTTGTTGTTCTGACTGATAAAACCAGAGGGTAACCAGACGTAGGCGTGTCGTGTCGTGGGCGTCCGGTCTGTGCTGCTGGGCGGGGTTAAATGTCAAACGTGTGGTGTTGTGCCCCCAGGTGGCCCATATGGTGCAGAGGGAGGCGGAGCGGCGCTTGACGGCGGAGGAGTACCTGAAGCAGCAGCGGGGGCGGGCCTTCCCCGACATCTTCTACACCTTCCTGCAGCCCTACATGGCCCAGTTTGCCAAGGACACCTTCCAGTCAGCGGACGAGCGTGTGCTGGTGATCCGCAAGGACCTGGACAACATCCTGCACAACCTGAGGGGAGGTGAGGCTCCACCCACACGCGCCCGCCACTCGTCTCCACCGCGTGACGGCCCCCCCCGTGTCCCCCCTGCAGGCTCCCCGCCCCCCGACGGCGCGCCCAGCTCCAGGGAGGAGCAGGGCCTGGTGGTGCTGGTGTCCGTCATCACGTCCTGTCTGCAGACGCTGCGCTGCTGCGACTCCAAGCTGGCGGCGCTGGAGCTAGTGCTGCACCTGGCGCCGCGGCTGGGCGTGGATGTGCTGCTGGACCGCGTCACGCCCTACCTGCTGCACTTCTGCAGCGACCCCGCCCCACGGGTGCGCGCCCAGGCCGTGCGCACCCTGGCCCGGGTGCTGGCGCTGGTGAAGGAGGTCCCCCGCAACGACGTCAACATCTACCCTGAGTACATCCTGCCAGGCATCGCCCACCTCGCCCAGGACGACGCCACCATCGTCAGGCTGGCCTACGCAGGTGAGCGCCACTTGGACACACCCCTCGGACACGCCCCTCAGCAGACACGCCCCCCCTCAGACAAACCCTCAGCAGACACACCCCTGTGGCACGCCCCTCTGGCATGCCCCTCAGACACGCCCCTCAGTGGACACCCCCCTCAGAAGACACGCCCCCCAGCATACATACCTCCTCAGATACGTCCCTCAGACCTTCACATGGGGCGTCTCCTGTCCCTCCAGAGAACATTGCCCACCTGGCGGAGAGCGCGCTGCGTTTCCTGGAATTGGTCCAGGAGAACAACGTCAACGCCGAGCAGGACGCCGGCGGCGAGGACGCCGAAGAGACGCTCCACCCCAACGAGAACTACGACTCAGGTGGGGCCTCTCCTGCCTCCCGGCCACGCCCTCTGGGGCGGGCTCAGGTGACAGGATTTGTGTGTGTGTGTGTGTGTGTGACCTCAGAGCTGCAGGCGCTGCACGAGATGGTGCAGCAGAAGGTGGTGACCCTGCTGAGTGACCCAGAGAACATCGTGAAGCAGTCGCTGATGGAGAACGGCATCACGCGTCTCTGTGTGTTCTTTGGCCGGCAGAAGGCCAACGATGTGCTGCTGTCACACATGATCACCTTCCTGAACGACAAGAACGACTGGCACCTGAGGGCCGCCTTCTTCCATAGCATCGTGGGTGAGGACCCGCTAGCAAGGCGCTAGCAGGGCGCGAATGGCCTGACGCTAGAGAGAAACACTGCTAACAGGGTGCTAACGGAATGTTGCTCTAGAGCACATGTGTCAAACTCAAGACCCAGGGGCCAAAGTGGCTCTCTATATCATTTTATGTGGCCTGCCAGAGCATAAAAGGTCACTCTGTAAGAAATAGCTTAAAAAAGTGTGCTTTAACCAAAAACTACATTTCCCACAGTGCAGTAATTCAGCCCATTTTAACTCTGACAGAAACTTTGTGAACAAAGTTAATGTCCTAACTTGTGTATGATGTTATTTTTCTTTATTCATTGATAGTTTGATCCTTGATTGATGGAGTTCTGTGAGTTTAATAACATGACAAAAGGATTTATGTTAGAACACAGAAACACTGCTAACAGGTGCTAGCGTTAGTGGCCTGAGACTAACCAGTGTGCATGTGTGTGTGTGTGTGTGTAGGCGTGGCAGCCTACGTGGGCTGGCAGAGCTCGTCCATCCTGAAGCCCCTCCTCCAGCAGGGCCTGAGCGACACGGAGGAGTTCGTCATCTACACGGCGCTGGACGCGCTCACCTGCATGTGTCAGCTGGGGCTGCTGCAGAAGCCCCACCTCTACGAGTTCGTCAGCGACATCGGTGAGTAGCCCCGCCCCCCGGAGTGCCACGCCAACGGCGGGCGTCCCGCGGCTCACCTGTCTGTCCCGCAGCGCCGTTCCTGTGTCACCCCAACCTGTGGATCCGCTACGGGGCGGTGGGCTTTATCACCGTCATCGGGCGACACCTGAACGTGGCCGACGTCTACTGCAAGCTGATGCCCCACCTGAACGCCTTCATCACGCAGCCCATCATCCAGGTGAGGCTCCTCCCCCTGCCCCTCCCCCTGCCCCTCACCCTGCTCTTCACCCTGCTCCTCCCCCTCAGATCGACCAGGAGCTGGTGCTCCTCAGTGTGCTGAAGGAGCCGGTGAGCCGCTCCATCCTGGACTACGCCCTGCGCTCCAGGGACATCTCTAGCCTGTTGCGCCACCTGCTGCTGCGGCAGAAGAAACGCAACGGCTCCATCCCAGAATGCCCTGCTCCTGAGGACCCCGCCATCGCCCAGCTGCTCAAGAAGCTGCTGTCACAGGTGGACACCACCCTACACACAACCTACACGCATCCTACACGATCCTACATGCATCCTACACACATCCTACTGTTTGTTTGTAAACAAACAAATAAACATAGGCTTGTTTGTAAACACCTTCAGGTGGTTGATGTGATGTATTGATCTATTGATATATTGATCTATTGATCTATTGGAGATGAACATATCAGACTGTAGTTCCCTCTGTGGCCCGGGGGGGCAGCGTAGCACCACGTTTCCAGCCTCTGCTTTCCCATGAGGCTTTGTGGCGTGTTGTTGACATCATGATGAGATGCTGTCTGTGGGGGGGTTGTTGTTGTGTTTGATGAGTCATCCTGGAGTCACGACGCCATTAAAGCGTGTGAAGTGTTTCATTTAATCCACGCCAGACCTCCCCAGTTCACATGAAAAGCGGACTGGGGGGAAGCTGAACGCCATGTGGATATATGGGGGGCGGAGGGGGGGGGTTAGTTCCTGGGAAGGGTGGTGGGGGGGTTGTTCCAAGGAAGAGGGGGCGGGTGCTCGTTCCTGGGAAGAGGGGGAGTTTAGGGGACCTTGTTCACTGGAGACCCCCCCCCTCCTTCATTCCATCTCATTCCTCCTCTGACTCCCATGTTCACGGGGTGTTTGGAAACTGGAGCTGTGCCGACGGGGGCCGTTGTCCTGGTCCAGACCCCCCCGGCGGTAGCAGGCGGGGGTTGAGGTCTCTGCTGGTTCTGGTGGTCTAACCAGTGTTTGTTCCCCCCCAGGGGATGACGGAGGCGGAGGAGGACCAGCTGCTGGCGCTGAAGGATTTCATGCTGAAGTCCCATCGGGCCAAAGCCACCATGGGGGAGCAGAACCCGCTGGGAGGGGCCCAGACCGGCCTCATCGACCTGGCCCTGCTGGGCATTACCGGCCGTCAGGTGGACCTAGTCAGGCCCCGCCCCGAGGGGGAGGACAAAAGAGGTAGAACCCACACACACACACACACACACACACACACACACACACAGGTCTGCTGCCCAGATGTCTCTCTGTGATTGGTCAGATTGAGCTGAGGCCACGCCTCCTGCCTGGATGTTTTTTTACAGTCAGGAACGAAGATGAGAAGCGTCTGACCCCCCCCCCGACTGAAACAGGAATGAACACGCCATGATGTCACATGATCATGATGATGTAATGTGTTGATGCTGATGATGTCACAGGCATGTGTGTGTGACTTCCTGTTTGTGTGTCCTGCAGCCAGGAAACACACCAAGCAGGACGCCACCATGAACGAGGAGTGGAAGAGCATGTTCGGGTCCCAGGAGCCCCCCTCCGCTCAGGTCGCCACGGTAACGCAGCCCCAGATGCTCTTCCTGTTTACGGCGTTCAGGTGTTCATGCCGGAGGCGTGACGCGTTTACGAGCAGCGGCATGTTCATGATGTTTACGGGCGTGTAAAACACCAGGGACATGCCCCTAGTTTACAGCCAGCTGGTCGACGCCCCAGGCCCCACCCTCCATCACTCCACCTTCTGGAACCCAGAGAGATCACATGGGCGTCAGTTGGTCTAAATGTAGGCGGGGCTTGTATACACGTTTAGACAGCCGGCTCCTGATTGGTTGATCCCGGTGCTTGCAGGCTCCTGACGGGCCGTCCAGTCAGGTGAGGAAGTCGTCAACCGCACCGGCGCCGCCAGTGCTGCAGTCGGTGGCGAGTGGCCCCGCCTACCAGAGGCGGGTCAACACCTGCAGGGCGGAGCTTCAGCAGCTGGTGCAGCAGAAGAGGGAGCAGTGCAGCGCCGAGCGCATGGCCAAGCACCTGATGGAGAGCAACGAGTGGGAGAGCCGGCCCCCCCCGCCAGGTGGGTGACGCTCCCCCGCCAGGTGGATAACACCCCCCCCCCATTGGGTCAGTCCTGTGAGGTGTCCTAACGTTAGCATTTAGCTGTTAGTTCAAGGCGCCTCTGCCCTCCCCCCCCAGAGGGGTGTGCTAGCGTGTTTAGCCGTGACGCTGCACCCCTCACAGGTTGACATAAAGTTTTTTGGTGTCTCCAGGCTGGCACCCCCGGGGGCTCCTGGTCGCCCACCTCCACGAACACAAAGCCGCCGTCACACGCGTGCGCGTGTCCGATGAACACGCCATCTTCGCCACGGCGTCCAATGACGGCACCGTCAAGGTGTGGGACAGCCAGAAGATGGAGGGCAAGACCACCACCACCAGGTGGGGGCCCCGGCCAATCGGGCCAGACCGCCCCATCCCACTTGACGGGACATGAGGCTGGGGGGCGCGCTAACGGTTCAGCGTAGCATGGAAGCATGGTGCTACTCATGTGGCTTACTCTCACCTGCCCCCCAGGTCGGTGCTGACCTACTCGCGCGCCGGGGGCCCAGTGAAGACACTGACCTTCTGCCAGGGTTCACACTACCTCGCCGTGGCGTCGGACAGCGGCGCCATCCAGCTGCTGGCGGTGGAGGCCAACAAACCGCCCAAATCCCCCAAAGTGCAGCCCTTCCAGACCAGGTGACCCCCCAGGGAGCGGCAGGTAGGCGTGGTCTGGGTCAGGTGACTCACCCGTGTCCCCCCCCAGGTGTCTGGACCTGCAGGAGGACGGCTGCGCGGTGGACATGCACCACTTCAACGCGGGGGCCCAGTCGGTGCTGGCCTACGCCACAGTGAACGGTGCTCTGATTGGCTGGGACCTTCGCACCGGCGCCAATGCCTGGGCGCTGCGCCACGACCTGCGCCTGGGCCTCATCACCTCCTTCGCCGTGGACGTGCACCAGTGCTGGCTGTGTGTGGGTACGAGCAGCGGCACCATGGCATGCTGGGACATGCGGTTCCAGCTCCCCATCTCTAGCCACGCCCACCCGGCCCGCGCACGAATCAGACGGCTGCTGATGCACCCGCTCTACCAGTCATCAGTCATCGCAGGTGAGAGGGGGAGCAGCGGCAGGTGATTGGTTCAGCCTCAATTCAGTCCCACCCACTGCTCAGACTAACTCCGCCCCCTTGCCCCGCCTTCAGCCGTCCAGGGGAACAACGAGGTGTCGATGTGGGACATGGAGACTGGAGACAGGAAGTTCACCCTGTGGGCTAGCTCCGCCCCCCCCGCTGTCAGAGATGCAGGTGTGTGTGTGTGTGTGTGATGTTTCACACAGGAAGCTGCCACGTCTTCCTCTGCTCTGAACGCGTCACAGCACCTCCACCTAAGCACTAAACGTGTGTGTGTGTGTGTGTGTGTGTGTGTGTGTGTGTGTGTGTGTGTGTGTGTGTGTGTGTGTATAGCCGTCTCCACACAGTGTTCATGGGCTCTACTGTAGCCCAGCTGATGGGAACCCTCTACTGCTGACTGCAGGTTCTGACATGAGGATCAGGTGACAACAACACACACCTTACCTGACCTCTGATCTCACCTGACCTCTCACCGTGTTTATATGTGATTTCATCTCTGTGTTTATGATGCTAGCTTTTGTTTGTGCTATACTAACAGTAGCCTAGCTTAGCGTCAGTTCTTTGGGGCGGTGCTCATTTGGCTCTGCCCCCTTTCCTTAAATGGGCGTGTGTTGTGGCGTCAGGTTCTGGGACCTGGCCTATCCTGAGCGGTCGTACATCGTGGCGGGTGGGGCCAACGACTCGCTGCACTGCCCGTCGGTTCTGTACAGCAGGAAGATCATCGAGGGCACCGAGGTGGTGCAGGTGAGTGCGGTCGCCGCGCCGCAGTGTCCCAGCATGCCCCTCTCTGACGCCACAACCCGTTTCCTGTCCGGCAGGAGATCCACAGCAAGCAGAAGAGTGGCGTGGTGGAGGACTCGCCCCGCCGCAGCCCAGAATCCCTCCCGGTGGGACACCATGACATCATCACAGACATCGCCACCTTCCAGACAACGCAGGGCTTCATCGTCACCTCGTCCAGAGACGGCATCGTCAAGGTGTGGAAGTGAGGTCACCTGACCCCAGTAGGGGTCACCTGACCCCAGAGTCAGGTGGGGTCAGCAGGGGTCAGGTGACCCCCAGCATAGGAACTGTTTTGACGTTTGAACGACTTGTCTTTAGCCCGCGCTCCAATGGGGGCGGGACATCCTGTTGCAGCACCAGGACAGGGCCGTTGCCATGGTAACAGAGACCAGGGGACTGTGGGGTGGGGCGTCCCAGACAAGGGCTTGGCCTCCTGACCCATGTCAGGTGACACAGGGGACGTTTGAAGCTTGTTTTTGTTTCTCTGAAGTTAAACCCATTGGTCATGTCGTCATCATGGAAACAACAAACGTTTGGCCAGCTGTGATTCTGTAAGTAGGTAATCAGTCATATCACATTGATCATGTGAGGACAAATAAAATCACCTTGTGTTTGTTATTGATCGCTTGTTTCATTGACTGGAGGAGTAATCGTTTATTGATTTAATCAGGTGATCAATAATTAAAGATTTCCACTGTAAAATAAGTCAAAATATAAACTAGTCAATGAAACGAGAAACAGTGGAAACCATGATGGATGATTGGTTGATTGAATGATTGGTTGGTTTATTGGGTGGTTGGTTGGATGGATGACTGGTAGGTTTATTGGTTGGATGATTGGTTGGTGTATTAGTTGGTTGGATGACTTGTTGGTGGGATGATTGAATGATTGGTTAGTTTATTGGTTGGCTGGATGATTTGTTGGTTGGATGGATGATTGGTTGGTGGGTTAGATGATTGATTGGTTAATAGTTGGTTGGATGATTTGTTGGTTGGTGGGATGGATGATTGGTTGGTTGGTTGGATGATTGGTTGGCTGGCTGGTTGGTTGTTTTGACAGAGCTTCTTGGAGACCATCGACCTGTGTTGGCTGCAGTGACCTTTGACCCCTCACTGTCCTGTGGGCTGGACCAGAACCTCCTGCTCCATGTGACTCCCAGGTATTGGAACGGGGGTTGGGTTTATGGGGGGGCAGGGCCAAAACACTTCTGTTTAATGGCTGGTTGGAAGATGGCAGCTGTAAAGATGACTGAGCAGGAGACTCCTTTCCTTCAGGTGTTTAAGGTGTTTAAGCCCCGCCTCCTCCTCCTTCTTCTGTGGTTGTTTTTAATGAACTTCATGATTTATTTGGTGACGTCTGAATGAAACGTTCTTTTAAAAGTCACTTCAGAAACATGCAAAGAAAAGGTGTTAGCTAGTTAGCTACAGCTATCAGCATGACATAACATGTTAGCGTGTTGTTAGCATGAACACCAACATGAACACAGCAGGAAGTGGAGGATTTCTTTCAATCTTTATTGTTGATTTTACATGAAGCACCGTCAAATGACATTGTGATCCATCGGGTTCTGATCGGATTCTCTGCGTCACGTCGCCGCCCAACAAATGTTAAGGACAGAGTTTGAGACGATTCTGGGTTTCTTGACGACACGCAGTGGGTGGAGCCATTAAAGCGTCGCATCCTCAGTGCACCAATCAGTGTGGACAGCAGCTTTGATGTCACATGTGAGCCAAGCCTTCAGGAAGTCCTGAAGGCGGAGCTCGACGGGTCGACGCGTTTGAGATCCGAAGCTTCAAACCAGAACAAAAGTGATTTCTGTGATCAGCTGATCAGTGACCAACAGAGTCTGAGAGACTCTGAGCACCTGAAGGGAGCGTGTGTGTGTGTGTGTGTGTGTGTGTGTGTGTGTGTGTGTGTGTCCTCCTAT
Source organism: Antennarius maculatus (assembly GCA_013358685.1). NCBI lineage: Eukaryota > Metazoa > Chordata > Actinopteri > Lophiiformes > Antennariidae > Antennarius > Antennarius maculatus. The sequence continues at coordinate 18,289,890 of CM023615.1, forward strand.
AAGCCGTCCTCCTATTGGCCATCCTCCTGCTGGCCGTCGTACTATCGGCTGCGGGTCAGACACAGGTCCTCACACTCCTCCTGCGTCCTGAAGCGGTTCCCGTTTCCTCCACAGCCTCCGAACCAGAAGCGTGAACACTCGCTCTGCTCCGTGTCGAAGAACCACATCATGGAGTAGTTCTGGCAGCGGCCCTCGTCCGGAGGCAGGAAGCAGGCGTCTGGGGGGCAGAAGGGACACGTGAGCGCAGGGTCTAATGTGACAGACCTGTGTAGAAACCGAACCCCTCTCCTAGAGACCCCGCCCCTCTGTTGGAGGTGTTTACCTTTGGACAGGAAACTGACGATATCGGGCGTCGGCAGGATGTTCACATCTGAGGACAAAAAACGAGATCAATCCCTGACAGGAAGTCACCGCCCACGAGCCACTCAGGCACCACCCACACAGCACCAAGGCACCGCCCACACACCTCCGAGGCACCGCCCACACACCACGAAGACTGCTTCAACATGTTGGCAGTCAGAATCCCACAGGAAGTGAATCCACAGCACCCTACCAGTGCCCTACCAGCGTCCTACAAGCACCCTACCAGTGCCCTACTAGCACCCTACTAGCGCCCTACCAGTGCCCTACCAGCTCCTGGGGAGTCATTTCCTGTCAGAGGTCACATGATCGTGTTCCTAACTGGTTTCTGCTGGTAAACAGGAAGCTGAAGAGGAGAGGGAAGAGTCAGGAGGTTCATGCTCGGCCCCGCCTGGCGCCCGGCGCTCAGACTGGACTTACTCTGGCTGTCACACATCTGCAAACATTGCCGTTCCGTGTCAAAGCGGTTAGCATTGCCGCCGCAGCCGCCGTACCAGAAGGGGGAGCATGCACTGATGTCGACGTCAAAGAACCAGCGCCGCACGACAGTGACGCACGGGACGCCAGAATCCACCACCAGCCCGCACCCGGCTGAAAGTAGAACACACACTGACGGGGCACGCATGGCTCCACCAGTAGGAGCACGGCAGGTCATTTGATCACCATCAATAGTCACAATCAGCAGGACGCCAAACAACAGCCCAGGGTTAGGCAGGAGCAAGGCCTTCTGGGTAGAACGCTTCTGCCACACAGTTTGAAGTCTGAAGGACTACAGTAGTTTTGCACCAGATTATGAGGCACTCTGGACTATAAGGCGCAGTCGGTTTGAGAGAAAATTTAAGGCCTTAGGGTGTACCTTATAGTGCGTGAAATAATGTAGTCGGCAAAGTATGAGTCGGCAAACAGGAAGGAAGTCGGCATCAGGGTTATACTGTTAAATAAAATTTCCTAAAAGAACATGTTTTTAGATTACAACCAATACAATATTGAGGTGTGTGTGTGTTACCGTGTCTTTGGCTGTCTCTGATCAGATCAGTCACATCCAGCTGACCGATGTGAGTCTGTCCTCCCGTCTGCTCCTCAAACTTCTCCTCCGCCTCACCTGCAAGCTCCTCCTCCTCCAGCAGCGCCGCCCCCTGACTGAAGACACACCCACACTCAATCACTTTCCTCTGATTGGTGAGCCGTGTTGCCAATGAGGAGTTTCCATCAAATGAACGGTGACATAGCATCGACGTTAAAGGTGACGTAGCATTAGTATTAAAGGTGACGTAATGTCGTTATTAAAGGTAGCATCAGTATTAAAGGTGACGCAGCACCAGTATTAAAGGTGACGTAGTGTCGTTATTAAAGGTAGCATCAGTATTAAAGGTGACGTACAGTCAGTATTAACCTTTCAAAGGTGACGTAGCATCGACATTTAAGGTGACGTAGCATCGTTATTAAAGATGACGTAGCAAAAGTATTAACTTTTAAAGGTGACGTACCGTCAGTATTAACCTTTCAAAGGTGACGTAGCATCGTTATTAAACGTGACGTACCATCAGTATTAACCTTTAAAGGTGATGTAGCCTTCCCATGGGCTCACCACCTGTGAGAGGGGACATAGGGGTCGGGTGCACTGTGAGCTGGGCGGTGGCCGAAGGCGGGGACCTTGGCGATCCGATCCCCGGCTACAGAAGCTGGCTCTTGGGACATGGAATGTCACCTCTCTGGCAGGGAAGGAGCCCGAGCTGGTGTGTGAGGTCGAGAAGTTCCGACTAGATATAGTCGGGCTCACCTCCACACACAGCTTGGGCTCTGGTACCAGTCCTCTCGAGAGGGGTTGGACTCTCTTCTACTCTGGAGTTGCTCATGGTGAGAGACGCCGAGCAGGTGTGGGTATACTTATAGCCCCCCGGCTTGTCGCCTGTAGATTGGGGTTCACCCCGGTGGACGAGAGGGTAGCCTCCCTCCGCCTTCGGGTGGGGGGACGGGTCCTGACTGTTGTTTGTGCTTATGCACCAAACAGCAGTTCAGAGTACCCACCCTTTTTGGAGTCCTTGGAGGGGGTGCTGGAGAGCGCTCCCACTGGGGACTCCATTGTTCTGCTGGGGGACTTCAATGCTCATGTGGGCAATGACAGTGAGACCTGGAAGGGCGTGATTGGGAGGAACGCCCCCCCCGATCAGAACCCGAATGGTGTTCAGTTATTGGACTTCTGTGCTCGTCACGGACTGTCCATAATGAACACCATGTTCAGACATAAGGGTGTCCATATGTGCACTTGGCACCAGGACACCCTAGGCCGCAGTTCGATGATCGACTTTGTGGTCGTGTCATCGGACTTGCGGCCGCATGTCTTGGACACTCGGGCGAAGAGAGGGGCGGAGCTGTCAACCGATCACCACCTGGTGGTGTGTTGGCTCCGATGGTGGGGGAAGATGCCGGTCTGACCTGGCAGACCCAAACGTATTGTGAGGGTCTGCTGGGAACGCCTGGCGGAATCCCCTGTCAGAAGGAGTTTCAACTCCCACCTCCGGCAGAACTTCACCCACGTTCTGGGGGAGGCGGGGGACATTGAGTCTGAGTGGACAATGTTCCGCGCCTCCATTGTCGAAGCGGCCGACCGCAACTGTGGTCGTAAGGTGGTCGGTGCCTGTCGTGGCGGCAACCCCAGAACCCGCTAGTGGACATCGGCGGTAAGGGATGCCGTCAAGCTGAAGAAGGAGTCCTATCGGGCCTTTTTGGCCTGTGGAACTCTTGAGGTAGCTGATAGGTACCGGCTCGCCAAGCGGAATGCAGCTTTGGTGGTTGCTGAGGCAAAAACTCGGGCGTGGGAGGAGTTCGGTGAGGCCTTGGAGGACGACTTCCAGACGGCTTCGAGGAGATTCTGGTCCACCATCAGACGTCTCAGGAGGGGGAAGCAGTGCAGCATCAACACTGTATAGTGGGGATGGGGCGCTGCTGACCTCAACTCGGGACGTTGTGACTCGGTGGGGAGAATACTTCGAAGACCTCCTCAATTCCGGCGACACGCCTTCCCATGAGGAAGCAGAGTCTGGGTTCTCTGAGGCGGGCTCTCCTATCTCTGGGGTTGAGGTCACCGAGGTAGTTAAAAAGCTCCTCGGTAGCAGGGCCCCGGGGGTGGATGAGATCCGCCCGGAGTTCCTAAAGGCTCTGGATGTTGTGGGGCTGTCCTGGTTGACACGCCTCTGCAACATCGCGTGGACGTCGGGGACAGTGCCTCTGGATTGGCAGACTGGGGTGGTGGTCCCCCTTTTTAAGAAGGGGGACCGGAGGGTGTGTTCCAACTACAGGGGGATCACACTCCTCAGCCTCCCTGGTAAGGTCTATTCAGGGGTTCTGGAGAGGAGGGTCCGTCGGGAAGTCGAATCTCAGATTCAGGAGGAGCAATGTGGTTTTCGTCCTGGCCGTGGAACAGTGGACCAGCTCTACACCCTCCGCAGGGTCCTTGAGGGGGCATGGGAGTTCGCCCAACCCGTCTACATGTGTTTTGTGGACTTGGAGAAGGTGTTCGACCATGTTCCTCGGGGGGTTCTGTGGGGGGTGCTTCGGGAATATGGGGTACCGAACCCCTTGATAAGGGCTGTTCGGTCCCTGTACGACTGATGTCAGAGTTTGGTCCGCATTTCCGGCAGTAAGTCGGATTCGTTTCCAGTGAGGGTTGGACTCCGCCAAGGCTGCCCTTTGTCACCGATTCTGTTCATAACTTTTATGGACAGAATTTCTAGGCGCAGCCAAGGCGTTGAGGGTGTCCGGTTTGGTGGCCTCAGTATTGCGTCTCTGCTTTTTGCAGATGACGTGGTGCTGTTGGCTTCATCAAGCCGTGATTTCCAACTCTCACTGGAACGGTTCGCAGCCGAGTGTGAAGTGGTTCGGATGAGAATTAGCACCTCCAAATCTGAGACCATGGTCCTCAGTCGGAAAAGGGTGGAGTGCCCTCTCCAGGTTGGGGATGAGATCCTGCCCCAAGTGGAGGAGTTCAAGTATCTTGGGGTCTCGTTCACGAGTGAGGGTACGATGGAACGGGAGATCGACAGGCGGATCGGTGCAGCGTCTGCAGTGATGCGGACTCTGTATCGGTCCGTCGTGGTGAAGAAGGAGCTGAGCCGAAAGGCAAAGCTCTCGATTTACCGGTCGATCTACGTTCCTGCCCTCACCTATGGTCACGAGCTGTGGGTCGTGACCGAAAGAACGAGATCCAGGATACAAGCGGCCGAAATGAGTTTCCTCCGCAGGGTGTCCGGGCTCTCCCTTAGAGATCGGGTGAGAAGTTCGGTCATCCGGGAGGGACTCAGAGTCGAGCCGCTGCTCCTCCGCATCGAGAGGAGCCAGATGAGGTGGCTCGGGCATCTGGTCAGGATGCCTCCTGGACGCCTCCCTGGTGAGGTGTTTCGGGCACGTCCTACTGGGAGGAGGCCCCGGGGACGACCCAGGACACGCTGGAGAGACTATGTCTCCCGGCTGGCCTGGGAACGTCTTGGGATTCTCCCGGAGGAGCTGGACGAAGTGGCTAGGGAGAGGGAAGTCTGGGCTTCCCTGCTCAAGCTGCTGCCCCCGCGACCCGACCCCGGATAAGCGGTAGAGAATGGATGAATGGATGGAAGGTGATGAAGCATCGTTATTAAAGATGACGTAGCAAAAGTATTAACTTTTAAAGGTGACGTACCATCAGTATTAACCTTTAAAGGTGATGTAGCATCGTCATTAAAGATGACGTAGCAAAAGTATTAACTTTTAAAGGTGACGTAGCATCGGTATTAAAGGTGACGTACCGTCAGTATTAACCTTGAAAGATGACGTAGCATCATTATTAAAGATGACGTAGCGTCAATATTAACCTTTAAAGGTGACATAGCATCATTACCAAAGGTAACGTAGCGTCATCATTCCGTCGCGGCTGGTGACAAGTGGGATATTTTAGAGCATTGATTGGTGATCGGGGGAGTGGCTTACCCAGTCTGTCCTGCATCTTGGCCGTTGACCTGCTGGCAGGTCAGCTTCAGAGTGGGGGGCGGGTACGAGTTCAGACCCTCTGAAACAAGCGAGACACGGATGAATGAGCAGCTGATTGATGATTGTCAATCAATGGAAACTGGGTGGCGGTGGGCGGGGATCCGCCTCTAGAGGGGCTCTTACTGGTGAGGGCGTTGAGGAAGACCCTGAAGCAGCGCTGGGTGTAGCCCTGCTCCTCGGCCCTCAGGTGGGCCACATGGAGCAGGTGCTGCTGCAGCGGCTGGCTGGCCAGCTCCTCCACCTGGGCGCGGTCGTAGCGCTCGCCCACCGTCACCACGAACACCGCCATCCCCGCACACTTGGCCTTCTGGGAGAAGAACTGCAGCGTAGCCTCGTCCTCCTGGTCCATCTGGGTTCCCACCACCATCAACAGCGCCTTCTTCTTGCGGGGGTGGGCGCTCATCTTGGGCAGCGCCTCCACAACCAGCCTCATGGCCGCGCCCATCCCTGTGGCGCCCCCGTGCTGCTGCATTTTCTGCAACAGGTGCCTGCTCATCAGCGTGCTGCTCTGGTAGCGCTGCAGGTTGAACTCTAGCTTGGTCTCCTGGGTGCCGTTGGTCTGGACCACCGCGACCCGTGCCTGGTGGCCCGCCTTCCTGGGCTCCGAGCTCACAGCCAGCTGCTCCACCACGGAACCCAGCAGCTCCTTGGCGCCTGTGTACTCGTCCACCTGCATCTCCCTGGAGCTGTCCATCAGCATCACCAGGTCCAGGTCCGCCTCCTGGGGGGGCAGCACCTCCTGGATGAAGGAGCACTGGTCCGAACGCCGGCAGGGGTCTGACAACCAATCACACGAGAAGTTGAAGGTGACGTAGAATCAGCCGCCACCACCTCCAGGTGTTTTGGATGCAGTCGGAGGGGGCGGAGCCTCTCTTACCGTAGCAGATGGCGCAGTCCCTGACCTTCCTCAGGTCGCCGGCCTGGTCGCGCCCCAGAACAGTGAAGATGGAGTTTCCTGAGTCGTCGACCTGAGGAGACACAGCAGCTGTAATGAATCACCCATGTGAGAACCCCTCCCATGCTAACAGCCGCTAACAGCCTCTGAACACCGGCCCGGGTTCCTGGCAGCGGAACACAACTGTAAACCCAACCGCGGGAGGCTGGGAGGATCTGGAGTGAAGTCAGGACACCTGGTCCTGCTGACGGGGGGCTCAGACGGACTCAGATGGTCGCGTGTTAGAGAAACAGGATTAGCGCTAATCCCCCCGGAGCATCTGCCCCCACCGCCATCTCTCTTGTGCTTCAGGTCACTAACCGGAGTGACGGTTTGGAGGCAGATGTGTTTGTGTTGGATGCTCTCCCTGAAGGTAGCTTCATCTGAGAGAAGCCTCTGTTCCAGGATGCACTCCCCTCGTAACCGTGGAAACTACAACTAAATAAGACCAAACAAACGTTCCTGAGGCACACAGGCGCCGCGTCCAGACGCACCTCCATGGCTTGAGTGAGAGCCGGGGCGTTCCTCAGGGAGACGACTGCCGGGACGATGTTGAGGCCGCGGTACTCCATCACCGCCGTCACCACGTCACTCACGTCCTGCGAAGGTCCGTTGGTGAAGAAGACAGCAACCTTCCTCATCATGGCACCGGCGCGGACGCGCTTGAAGACGTTGTGGCCCACGAAGCGCATGGCGGCGCCCAGTTGGCGCCGGCTGGCCGTCCGCTCCAGGGCGATGTTCTTGACCAGCTCCAGCAGCTGCTTCTTGAGGCGATAGTCCTGGAAGCGGATCAGGTACTTCGTGTGGGCGCTGTAGCCCACCACCGCCACGCGCGCGCCCGTTGGACAGTTGCTCTCGACGATGGCAACGTCCTCCAGCAGGGTGAGCAGGGACGAGCGCTGCCTCTCAAAGGCAGCCGGCGTCACGTCCACCGACATGTCCAACCCGAACACCAGCTCGGTTGGGAAGGCAGGGCAACCTGACCGGTCTGGAAACCAACGGAGAAGAGTCTGGTGTTACTCTGAGGTCGACATGCCGCCATCAAGCAACATTGCCGCCTCCGCCGATGTCACGGCCAGAGACCCGGTCGGGTCGACGCCAGATCCTGAGGACGAGGATCTGATCCTCACTACGAAGGGACATCATGTGACCGCTGACATCTACTCACCACTATCCAACCCAACATACGTACCGATGGAACAAGCTGTGTGGAGAGAAACAACCAATGAGGTGAGAGCATTCTGAGACGGCAGTGAAGGACCTGAACCTTCTTCTGCACTCACCACAGTTGTCTCTGATGTAGGTGATCAGCTGACACTCCTACCAAACAAGAACATGGTGAGACTCCAGTCTTCACGAGCGCTACCTGAAGACCCTGAACGGCGGACTTACTGTCATGCCTTTGCCTCCAGGAGAACCTCTGGGACCCTGAGGGGAGAAAAAGAACTTTTATGGTATCCATCCAACCATACATCATCCATCCATCATCTATCCACCAATCAGGTCCTGGTATGTGCAGACTAATCAGGTTTTCTTGACATTCTTCTCCTCAGAAACCGTTTCCAGGTCCTCCTGGAGGATCCTGAGGTGTTCCTGTATGTAGGTCAGATGTCCCTGTACCCTCTCAGAGTTGTCCAGAAAGCCCCCATAGGGGGTCCTGAGGACCCTAAACAGATGCTGAACTCTTGGATGTGTCTTGTAGGATCATCTTCTCAGCTCCTGGTCCTGGGGGGTCCAGAGCGTTGCCTCCAGACTGAGCACCTCTTCACCCTTACAGTCCAGGACACCTCCCCACCAACCAGAACTGAGTCCTGACCTAAGATCTGTGGGCAGAGCCTCCGGTGCCGCTGCTAACGGTCACACAGTTACTAACAAAATAAGCACATCGTCTGCAAACAGACGAACAAGGAAACTGATCCACGTCCAGGATCTGCTCCGCTCCTCCTGACTTCCTGCTGAACCTCCTTACCTCTCTGGACCAACCTGTCCAGGGGGGCTGAGCAGAGGTCAAAATTCCCTCCAGCAGCAGAACTTAAGGTGGTATGAATAGATGATACTCACCTTGTGTCCTGGATGTCCAGGCTCTCCAGGCACCCCTGAGCCTCCTGGTGGACCCGTGTTTCCCTGAATGAGTCAGACCAGGAGTCAAAGTCAGTGCCAAAAAACCCCCTAAAGGACTGAAGTCAGAGCGATGCTAACACGCTAACACTCACGCTTCGCCCCGGGTTCCCTTTACGCCCAGGGTATCCTTTGTTTCCCTGCAGGCCGTCCTCACCCTAAACACAACAACACAACACGTCACACACCCCCAGCAGAAGACACGCCTTTAGCGTGTTCCTCACACACGGCATGCTAACACTTTTAGCTCAGAAGCTAGTCAATTTAGTTCAAATATTTTTACAGCAGGTCAAATAAATCAGACAACGGTCAAACATGGTGATGCTGATGGGGAACTGTTCGGTTTGTTAAAGCCCGGCTTTGATGTCTGAGGGTCTCAGTCCGGTTTGTTTAAGCTCAGCTTTGGTGTATAATGGTCTCAGTCCAGTTTGTTTAAGACCGGCTTTGATGTCTGAGAGTCTCAGTCGGTTTGTTTGAGATTGGCTTTGATGTCTGAGGGTCTCAGTCCGGTTCGTTTAAGCCCGGCTTTGATATCTGAGGGATCTGAATCTGAACTGAGGTCAGGGAGGTGGGGTGGACTCACCACGAGACCAGGGTAACCAGGGAAACCAGGATCACCCTGAAAGAGAAGAATCCATTTTAGCATCTGTGAGCTAGAGGAGGATAAAACTATGTTTAGTGAAATATCAGGGACATTTATAGCTAAAGGCTAACAACGATAATGCTAATGAACTGACATTATGTTACATAGATGAAAGATAACCACGGGTATATACAGTGCACCCTCATTTTTAATGCGTTCCAGGAGCCACACGCGATTAATTAATCTATTTATTATTTAGGGTAATTTAAACGTTTCTGAACCCTCCCCATACTGATATTAAACCACTTTCTATCTGTATTACCTTTTCCCACACTCTGATAGACTGTTTAAAGCACTTTTTTGTCTCACGAAAGTCAGAGACTCACAGAACGTAGCGCACTTCTGGATGCCGTCAGCCAATAGAATGCGTTTACGGTATCACGTGACTGCCGACTAAAAATCCGCGATGAGGTGAAGTCACGAGTGTTGATGCGTGAATGTGTGAGGGATTACTGTAAATATAAAGGTAAATTTCCTGAACCTCCACTTAAATCTGGTCCCGGTCTGGTGGGCACAGCGCCACCTGCTGGCCATGAGGACGTGTGTCTGGAAGGCAGACGGTCTTAGCAATGCTAACACGTCTTTACTTCCTCATTGTGTCCTGAAGATTTCCTAGCTTCAGCAACTTTGTTCTGAAGGTCCTACCTTGACACCTTGGGGTCCTGCAGGTCCGTATCCGTCCCTCCCGTCCTGCCCCTGAAATGCCACAGACGTCACAAAGTCAGGTGGGCGGCAGTCACACATCACCTCTCTGCAGGTTCAGGTCCTTACCGGCATTCCTCTGGGTCCCTGAGCTCCAGGAGCGCCCTGTGCACCCAGGTCCCCTGGTTGGCCCTTAAACAACACGACATGTAGGCTGTGACTCCAGTCCGGTAGGGCTACGTCTAACCCCAGCAGGGCTATGTCTAACTCTAGTAGGGCTACGTCTAATAGCAGTAGGGCTACGTCTAACCCCAGTAGGGCTACGTCTAACTCCGATAGGGCTACCTGCAGTAGGGCGACATATAACTCCAGTAGGACTAAGGCTAATAGCACTAGGGCTACGTTTAACTTCAGAAAGGACAAATTATGGAGAAAGAAGACCATCAGAGCTGCTAACTGACTGGTCATCATCATCATCATCATCACAGTTTTACGCCCATTAAATCTCATCTTCATTTCATGTCACATAATGCTAGGACATCATGCTGATGTCACACCTTCTGTCCGTTGGCGCCGCGGCGTCCGACTGCACCCTGGTTTCCAGCTGGTCCTGGTTCCCCCTGCAGGAACACAGAGGCAGAAGTGAAACCGCGGTGCTGGATGGTCTGTTGGCCCCCAAACGCACCACCAGCTAACCCCAGCGCTAGCTAACGCATCATGAGCTAACCCCAGCGCTAGCTAACGCATCATGAGCTAACCCCAGCGCTAGCTATCCCCAGCGCTAGCTAACGCAGCGGGCGCTCCTCCATCAGGCCCACCAGGATGGGTCTAAGTCCACGTTCCTGGTTCTCCTGACTGGAGTCCAGTAGGAACACCTTCAACATTAGAGTCCTGGCGGGGGGATCCCCAGGGGCCCCTGGGGGCCCCTGGAGTTCCTGCATTGTGGATGTCAAGCTGAAGATTTACTGACCTGAGGTCCAGGAAGGCCGGGGATTCCTCGGGGCCCTGGTTGACCTCTGACCCCTCTGGGACCCTGCAGGTACGACATGGATTGATAAGGTGTCCTGTTCCTCCTCGTGTGGGGGGGCAGATAGAGAGTCCTACCTGTGGACCTGAGGCACCAGGACTGCCTGGAACTCCCAGAGCTCCTGCCAGTCCAGTTTCACCCTGCAGGAGAGGCAATTTAGACCAGACCCTGTCCGGTTCAGGGATTAGACCGGGACCGGTCCGGTTCAGGGTTAGACCATACACCAGGACCAGTAGGGCAGTCCAGCCTTACCTTATCACCCAGAGGGCCTCGCCTCCCGTCTGGACCCTGAACACAGGAAACAGCAACCGAGAAAATAATCAAACAGCAGCTGCTAACGTATTTATTCATGGTTATTTACTCATTAAGTTAATGATTAGAAGTGACATCACTTCCTGTCCAGAACAAACAGGAAGTCCAGAATGCTCACCGAGACCCCGTCTTCTCCACCCTCACCTGGCTGGCCGTCCTGTCCAGGTGCACCCTGGGAAATTACAGAGACAGGATGTGAGTCAGTCCTACCGATGGATCAATGGAATCAATCGATCACCTTAGAACCGGTACCTGACTCCGCCCTCAGCCTGACAGGCTTGTCACATGACTTACCGGTAAACCCGGGTTCCCGGCCTCTCCCTTGGGTCCCGGTTCAGTCCCATCAGCCCCGGATTCACCCTGAGGCACAGAAAGACCGGTCAGAACCAGTCAGAACCGGGTCATATCCAATCAGAACCCAGTCAGTACTGAGTCAGAACCCAATGAGAACCAATCAGAACTGGGTCAAAAACAGGTAAGAACCAATCAGAACCCAGTCAGAACCGGTCAGAACTGCTGCTCGCCGTGGCTTTGAGGTCGTGACTGACTGACTGTGATGACAGACGAGATAAACGTCGTTCAGGAAGTCAAACAGAGAACCCGGGCGACTCGCCAAGACCCGGTCCCAGTAAAGCCTTTGATCTACAGTCTGGACCCCCCCGATCCCGACCCCCCCATGATATACAGCGCGTTAACAGACGAGCAGCTGCAGACAGAACACGGCCCGGGTGGAGACGACGCCACAACTCACCGGATCTCCTCTCAGTCCTCGCTTCCCTTGAGGTCCCGCCGGGCCCCTGATGCCCGGGATACCCTGAGAGGGTCAACCAGAGGTCAGTGGTCGTCACATCAGATCCACAGTAAATGCATGATGAAAATCAATCAATCAAAAGAACAACGTCTGACCGGGTTTCCTGGGTTTCCTCCCTCGCCCCGGCCCCCGTCCACCCCGGTCAGCCCCTGGAACACAACACAACCGGGTAAGGACCCTCAGACCACTGGACCACCCCTGGGGTTTCCCCCCGGGGGTCCAGCATGTTCAGCGTGAACTGATTGATCAGCTGATCAGTCCTGATCGGTTCACAATCGGCCCGTCTCCGCCCCCCCACCTGCTCCCCGTCGACTCCGTCCAATCCGTCTTCTCCGTTCTCGCCCTGTAAGAGGAGCAGAGCGTCGGCGTCAGCTGACCTGCTTCCTGGTCACATGACTCCGTCGGTAGCGTGGCGGTCACTCACCCTGTTTCCACGGAGACCCCGGTAGCCCTGCAGGACAGACACACAGCATCAGCATGTTGCCGCGGCGACCAGCTGGTCATGTGACAGAACAAGGGGCGGCCTACCTTTGATCCTCGGACCCCCGAACAGCCCTGGACCCCCTGGGGTCCGCTGGGCCCCGGACGCCCCCGCTCGCCCTGCAGCAGACACACAGAGTGGTGAGACAGACACCCCCGGCGTCTGAATGGTCCGCTTCACGTGGGACACGCCTCCAAACAGGAAGTACATGAAGTGAATGAAGGAGCACTCACAGCCACTCCCTCCTCGCCCGGGAACCCGGGGTGACCCTTCTGTCCAGGAACGCCCTGTGGGAGGAGACAGCATGAGCCCCGACAACCAGCCCTCTGCTTGGTCCTCCAGGAACATTCCTGACATCACCAGCCACTCACCTTTGACCCCGGGGTGCCTCGAGACCCACGGACGCCTTCAGGTCCAGAACATTTACACATGACGCCACAGCACTCCCTGTCCGACACGGAATCCTGCAGGAGACGGGTGATCAATCAATCGATCAATCAGTCGATCAATCAGTCGGTCCATCAGTCAATCGATCAATCAATCAGTAAGTCAATCAATCGATCCATCAGACCTGTGGAACACTTTCGTTTCCTTTGCTCTGATCTTTGTTTACACCAGACGCTGTTTATATTTACTGTGACATCATTTCCTGTTTTCTATTGCTCAGACTGAAACCTGCTTCCTGTCATCCGATTGATCCGACGGTGATCAGTCAGATCCAACAGTGACCTGTTGGCGAGGAGGATGGCGATGGCATCAGAAACATTCCACCTCTGGATTCTTCGCCGTCGCTCTGGGCAGTAATTTGCATATTTCGTGCGCCGGCCCGGCCCTCTGGCATTTCCTCCAGACGGACGCGCTGAGACAGGAAACACATTTCTGAAGGCATTCGACCCCCCCCCACCCTCAGCCGCAGGCAGACAGAACCAATCAGAGCTGGTCTGCTCGGTGAGGCTGAAGCGTGTCTATAGCTGCTAGCTGAACGTCTGGGAAGCTGCTCAGAGGCTAGCTCTGGTTAGCATAACCAGCTATCGAGCTAGTTCCGCACATCTGCTTCAGCTGCTGAACAAAACAGTCAATTTTAAAAAAGTAGTTTTTTAATCTTGTAATGCTAGCTAGTGACAAGCCACCTAGCTTAGCTAGCATGCTAGTGATTAGCTAACAGATACATGAAACCTGAATCTCATCAAGTTGCGAGCTTTGATTTTTTTTGGGGGGAATACCTGTGATAGCTGTGAACGATACCATTAGCTCTAATGCTAATGCTGCTAACCATAATGACACAGTTCTGGTGTTAAAGCGTTGGGTGTAGCTAGGCTAACTGGTTTCTTTTGCTTGTGCGGTTCAAGTGATCCATAAATCCAGCTGCTGTTAGCCATTATGAACACCACTGACTTACGATCTGCTTCAGGACAGAGCTGCCGATGCTCTGCATGCCAACGCTGAGAGGAACCTTGTACCCGAAGCCTCGGCCAAACTCCACCATCTGCAGCTGGGCGGGGTCATGGACGCCCTCCAGGGCCACGGTGAGCAGCGCGCTAACGCCTACGGGAACACGAGAACGCGGTCAGGCGCCTGTGGTTCCGCATGGATCCGCTAACGGATCTGCTAGCCTCACCCGACTGCCGCAGCACCTCCGCCTCCTGCTCCAGCTTCATCACGTCGTCGTCGAGTCCGTCAGAGAAGATCACCAGCACCTGGGGGGCGAGGTGCTGTTAGTAGGATCAGTAGGCTACAGGGGGGCGCTACCTCGCCAATTCCTGTTGGTGTAAAGTCTCATCCATCTATTATGGGATGTCAGGGTCATTGAAGAAACTGGTTGGTTTGTCTGACGTAACTTCCTGTGAGTCGTTAGCTAACCACTGCGTCTCCTGTGACTCCAACATCCCATAATAGTTCTGTTCCTCCTTGTAAAGTTTGTTTGAAACTTTCCTGCTAGGGTTATTTTAACGGTTTGCAGCGTTAGCCCCGCCCCCGGTCCCTGTCACCTGGGCTCACCTTCACCCCGGCTCCTGATTGGCTCTTGAACTTCTCGCCGAAGGACTTCAGCATGGCGGCATTGAAGAACGTGGGCTCCATCAGACTGGCCGTCATGACCTTCCTCACCACGTCTTCGCTGTAGCCTTCAAAGTTGAAGTCGTACAGGGGGCTTCCGTCACGCCCCACCACCCGGTAGGCCAGGTTGGGGTTGACGGGCGTGTCACCAGCGCAGCACAGGCCCTGGATGGACGACAGGTAGTGGGCGATCTCCGGCAGGAAGGTCTGCAGGCCAACCTGGCCGCTCACCAGCATCTCGCCGGGGAACCCCCTCCTCTCAGAAATATCGAACCCCATGGCGATGTCGATGCTGCAGCCTGTGGAGAGACGCGTTTACGCGGAAGAAGAAGAAGGGGATGATGGGAAGGACTCAGACGGAGAAGCTCACCTGGGGGGTGCGGGATGATCTCGGATTGACAGATCTTGTCTACCACCTTCTGCTTGATCTTTTCCAAGTTGCCAAAGTTCTGTACAGTGAACAGCTTCTCTGGGGTGCCGGTGACCTGCAGGAGCTCCAGGTCGTGGACGTCACCGATGCCGATGGCGAAGGCCTCCACCCCCAGGGCCCGAAGCTTGTCGGCCGCTTCCTCCACGTCATCCTGGGACTCGCCATCGGTGATCAAGACCAGGTTCTGAGAAACCTTCTCAGATCTACGGCTTCCTTTGGATGCTTCAAAATATCCCCGGATGGATTCAAGGGCGGCTCCGATGTTGGTGCCGCCTCCGAGCTGCTCCATGTCCAGGATGTTCTTGGTGACTTCATCAGCAGTGTAGAACTGGTTGAGGTAAAATTCGTGCTGGAAAGAGCTGCTGAACTGGGCGACCCCGACACGCACCAGGTCCTCACCAACTTTGAAGCTGCTCACCAGGTCGGCTGTGAACTTCTTCATGGTAATGTAGTCGTTTGAATTGATGCTGCCGGACTGATCAACGAGGAAGACCAGGTCCGCTTTCTGCTTCCCACAAGCTGCAAGAGCAAAAGCATCCAGTTACAGCAGGTGTGTAAGTAACTCAAAGCTGTCCAGGTCAAGACTCCAAAGGTGCAGCAGATAAGAGAAGATAAACTTGCAAAGGTAGGCTAGCATTATTGTGCTAATAATTATCACACAACGTACAAAAGCTTTGTTACCTGGCTTGGTTGAGTTGCAGAGGACATGGGAAATGTTCATGTGCAGAGTTTCCAGGGCATCGAAGTTGTCCACGTAGAAGACTTTGGAGGTGTCTCCACCTGATATGATGTCCAGCTGGTCCTTGATGGCTCCTTCGACTCCAATGCTGAAGACACCAATCCCTTTGTTCCGCAGAGCCTCAGACGGAGGCGCCAGGTCGTTGCTGTCGGTAGCGTCGCCGTCAGTGATCACCATGAGGATCTGGGGCACCTTGAGGGCTGCCCGTCCTCCGTAGCTTTCGTCAAAGAAGTCCAACGCGTACGCCAGAGCCTTGCTGGTGTAGGTGTCTCCAAAGGGGGACTTCAGGGCTAGGATCGCATTGAGAACGTCTCGTTTGGATGTGTACTGATTCAGTGTGAAGATAGACTTGGGTTCGTTGGAGAACATGATGACCCCGAAGCGAGTCAAGTCCTTGCCCACCGTGGTTTGGTTCACCGTTGACGCCATAAACTTCTGCATGCTCCTGAACTTGCTTAGGGTGATACTGGTAGAGCCATCCACCAGGAAGATGATGTCAGCTTGTTCTGTCTTCTTACAGTCTGGGTTTATGGAAGAGCAAAGGTCAAAGGGTCAGAGAGTCAGAGTAATGGAACGGAATACACACTGGTTCTCTAACATTGCTTTCATTATCCCAGGACGCGGCGGCTGAACGGTCTTACCTCTCTCTGGATCACAGAGCTCCATGGCCACCTGGCCCTCCAAGTTCTTCAGGTCGTCAAAGCTCCTCTCGGTGTGCGTGCGGTCCACTGACGCGCTGATCTCCAGCAGCTGGGTGGTGTTGGCATCCACCACCCCGATGGCATAGATCAGGACGCCCTTGGCCCTGAGGGCAGCGGCAGGGGCTGCGACCTCGTCCTGGGACTCGCCATCCGTTATCACTATCAGCCTCTGCCTCAGGTCGGGACGCCCTCCATTGGCCACATCAAAGTACTGCGACACTTCCGTGATGGCTTCGCCCGTGAGGGTCCCCCCACCCGTCTGCCGCATGTCATCAATGGCCTTGGACAGGTCCCGTTTGGTGTAGTAACGGTTCAGGGGGAACGCCAGTTGCTGGATGGTGCTGAACTGCATGACGCCCACATGCACCTCGTTCTGACCAATCAGGGACTTGCCGATGACATTTTTCATGAAGTCTTTCATCTTCTGGTAGTCGTTTGGGTAGATGCTACCAGAGCTGTCCACCAGGAACATGAGATCTCCTGGGATGTCTTTGCAGGCTGTGGACACAGGGCGCAGACGCGTCAATCGCTCGTCCGCCCACGTTTGACATCAATGCAAGAGTGTAAAATGGTGAGGGGTACTCAACACACTAACTCCATGTTCTAGAACACGGCTCGTATCTAAAGTCACCTGGCGTGCCTTGTTTTCCTTACCGTCTTGAGAGCAGATGTCCGTGATGATGTCATCTTTTATGGGGTTCAGAGCATCAAAGTTATTGACAAAGAATGTCCTCTGAGGATCACCAGAGATCTCTCTCAGCTCGGTGTGGTCTGCGTTTTTCACCCCGATGGCGTAGACGATCACGCCCTGCGCTCTCAGCTTCTCGGCAGGAATCTTGACATCATCGGTCGACTTCCCGTCGGTGATGACGATCAAGTACTCTGTCACCTTGTGACCACGGGTGGCCATCGCCCGGTCAAACTGAGGCCCCATGAATTCCAGAGCGCGTCCTGTCTCGGTGCCGCCCCCCACCTGTTTAATTGCCTCGATGGCCTTCTCTAGCGACTTGGCATCGGTGTAGGTTGTCAGATCAAACTCTAAGTTTGGCGCATCTGCAAATTTTGCGACCCCCATGCGAACATGTTGTGGGCTGATCCGGAAGGTGTTTAGAAATTCGATGATGAACTTTTTCATGTCATAGAAGTCAGCGGGGTAAATGCTTCCGGAGTGATCGATGAGGAAGAAGATATCGGCTTCATCCGTCTGTATGCAGCCTGGAGGAGAGAAACCAAACCACAATGAGTTTGCATCAGTAGAACGTTTCATTCAGTTCGTCACACCGGTTCAAACTTGTCTACGGGACGTTTCACACCTTGTTTGATGCCACGTCTTCTGGTAACAATGGACACTGCTTCTCGGAGGATGTTGTGGCACAGACTTCTCTGCAGGCTCATCTGCAGAGAGTTCAGCTTGGTAAAACTGTCCACGATGAACATGTGCTTGTTGGTGGGGTAGGACGCGATCTGCTTCAGCTGCTCCTCGTTGGCGTCCTTGATTCCCACAGCGTAAACGGTGACACCCGCCCGGCGGAGATTGGCCGCCGCTGTGCTCACGTTGTCCTGGGACTCCCCGTCCGTGATCACCACCGCCACTTGCTGGACTCCCTTGTTCTTCCTGCTGCCTTTCTGCTCGGTGAACAGCGTCTCCCGGGTGAAGTTCAGGGCCGCGCCGGTGTTTGTGCCGCCGCCGTGATATGGCAGGATTTTGATGAACCTGAGCAATTCGTTCTTGTCGCTGAAGGAGTTGAGGTAGACCTGTGCTGTGGGCCTCGTGTTGTACAGAACGATTCCCACTCTCACCCGTGTTGGGCTAACTTCTATGCCACTAACAATCGAGTGCAGGAATTTTCGCACCAACTGGAAGTTGGGGGTTCCGATACTTCCGGACTCATCGACGATGAAAACAATGTCTGCCAGTTTGGCTGCTTTGCAATCTGAGAAAGAAAGAAAGAGCAAATGACTTTAAAGTCGTAACTCACAACTAAATACGTTTAGCTGAAGCTGGAAACAGTGGGTGGAGCCATCATCCAATCAAATGAGGTCAAGCAGCAACAGCCCCACCTTCAGGTAGATATATAACAGGTAGATATATTCCTTTAAGAGGGTGTAATGGGAATTTCACCTGTGTGGATTTGAAGAGAATAGAGAGGCCTGTTTTCAGGCAACTCTGGTCAGTTAAGTTGTTTTGGTACATTCCCATGTGCAAGGTCACCTGATAAAGATGTTTCCCTGCACTGCCTTCGCCGGTGCAGCGAGATCGTCCCCACGCTGCCTGAGAAATCCCGTCTTTCTCAGACAGTGTGGAGCGTTGTTTATTCCGACGTATAAAAGTAGAGGGTTTCCGGCGCTAGGGTGGAGTCAGCTGCGGGTTGCATGCGGACGCGTACGAACGCCCAGCATGGTTGATGCTACTCTGCCTGGGTTGTAGGCTCTTCTTCCCATTGTGTCAAGGTAAGAGACTGAGCACATTTGGAATGCTTTAGCTCAACCAAAGAATTTGTGGGTACTGTCCTATGCTCTGTGGAGGGAATGAACGACACATTTGTTCTAGCATCATAGGGGGTCCTGGGACTCAAAGTACATTACTATGCTCTGTGGGGAATAAAACTATGAGCTTACTCCAGCTGTTCTTTGTGGAGGATGTAGCTGCCAGTTTATTCTAGCATCATAGTTGTATATTATTTGCTGTTTGCTGCTTATTATCTACTGTTTGCTGCTCATTATTTGTTGTTTGTTTGCTCTATGCTCTGCGGGAAATAAATCATTCATTTATTATAGCATCATAGCAGTTTTCTGTCTGATTTATTGTGTGAGTTCTTCTGTGTACCTACCTTCGGCGGACCTGCAAACTTTTTCACAAAACAGAGGGTAACAATGGCTTCAGCTCTCTGAAACACGATGGAAGCAGTTGAATCTGTTTCCTGTGAAGGTTTTGCAAAGGGAGGAAACGGAATCAGAAATAAAGGAACACCTGGTTACCTTTCGTCAGAGTAATGTCCTCTTCCTGCTTCTCCACAGCAGACTTCAGTGTCGGGACAAAATTACTGATGGATTGGTACGTGTTCCCAGCACTGGATATGAGTCGCATTTCCTTCATCGAAGCTCCGAGGCTCACGCCCACCACGGTCACGCCCGCTGATCGGAGCTGACGTGACTCCCGGTCCACGGGATCGTCGGAGTCCTTCCCGCTGACCACCACCAGGTACTGTTTATAACCCTGCTCAGCCCGGCTTCCTGCCTCGCTAGTGAAGAAATTGGTGCTGGCGTACTGCAATGCGCTGCCGAGGTTTCGAGGCTCGTTTGGTGTCAGGCGGCGTTGACGGAAGCGCTTGATGGCATTCTGGGTTTCCTCTTTGGTTTGGTGAGCGTTGAGGAGGAACTCCACCTTGATGTCTTGGCCGTACTGCGCCAGGCCCAGGCGGTAGGCCGCCGCTCCCAGGTTGAGTTGGTTGGCCATTCGGGTGAGGAAGACCCGGACTTGCTGGAACTCCGCCTGAGTAATGCCGCTGTCCACCAGGAAGAATATGTCTGCAAACCGTTCTGCCAAAGCTGGGGGAGAAAGAGGTCAAGGAGTCAGAGGAAGTGGTAGCAGAGTCAGAAGATCACAACGACAGGATGAAAAAGTCCAGTCTAGTCAGACAGATGATCATATGACTAAAGATGAAGGAACTAATGAGGATGTTCATTTTCTCTGTAAACACACAGACTTGTAGGGTCGCGACATTGAATAGCGATCCTTATTTGGATGCCGGCGCTGGGTGTCGATGTTCGCTGGTCTTAATGAGGCAGGAAGATATTTCTCGCCAGTGAATCATTTCTGTTCCTTCAGTCAGCAGATTAAACACAGCTTGTGTTCATTCCTCAACGACCGCCATCCCATAACATCGCCGCGCTGGCAAAGGCCGCCTCATTGTCTTCTGAGGACAGTCATGATTGAAGACGGAACGTGTTCCATTAATCCCTGCAGAGTGTTCCAGCAGGAAACACAAATGTTTGAGAACTGCTCTTAGCTCAGGGTTGTACTGCAGATGCAGAGTCCCCTGTTGCATGATGGGAAATGTGGTAACAAACCTTTGAACCACAACTCGGTCGTATTTTTCAATCTATTGTTTGGATTAAAACTATAAAATATGAATTCAGCCCCGGAGAGATTGAGTTGAATTGCACTTTAAAGAACACCTATCAGTTTGGACTGGTTAGGATTTGGTGTACCTTGGGTTAGGGTTATGGGGTTAGGGTTACCTCGGGTTAGCGTTGCCTTGGGTTAGGGTTAGGGGGTAGAGTTAGCGTTACCTTGGGTTAGGGGGTTAGAGTTACCTTGGGTTAGGGTTAGGGTTTTAGGGTTAGGGTTGTCTTACCTTGCCTCTGGTCCTCCATGGAGATGCAAACCGTTCGCAGCAGACCCTCTGTCAGCCTCTGCAGAGCCTGAAAGTTATCAATAGAGTACATGAAGCGCTCTGAAGGCTTGTTAGCGATTGACGCTAACTCTTCCAGGTTGGCCTCTCCCACTCCAATGCCAAGCACGATGACACCATGCTGCCTCAGGCGCCGGGCAGGCCCTATGACGTCATCAGTGGACTCCCCATCGGTGATGACCACGGCGATCTGAGGCACCCGTTGGCTGGCACGACTCCCCGCGTCTTTGGTGAAGTACTGCGTCAGGAGGAAGTCGATGGCCTTTCCTGTTTCCGTACCACCTTTACGGTAAGGAACGCTGTCCAGTGCTGCCAGCAGGGACGTCTTGTCCATGTGGTCCTTCAGCAGGAACTCCTGGTAGGTTTCATGGCTGTACTGAGCCAAAGCCATTCGAACTCTGTCTGGACCAATGTCCAAGCCTGAGGCAACGCTTTTGAGAAACTGTTGAATCTCCTTGAAGTTATTGTCCCCAATGCTGGTGGACCCATCAACCAGGAAGACGATGTCAGCCACCGTGGCCTTCGCACATTCTGGAGGGGAGAAGGAAACAGTCAGAATCTGCAGCAGACTGAGGAACGTCCAATGGATCTCTAATGAACGTTCAATAGATCATCAATGAACATCAAATAGCTCTCCAGTAGATCTCCAATGAATGTCCAATGGATCACCAATGAACACCCAATAGATCTGAATGACCATTTCTGTGTGCAGAGACCTTTGATACGGGTGATATCTGAGATAAGATTGAAAGTTCTCTTTAATTTGGAGGAAAATTGAGAGAAAGGTTTGAAAAAGTTTTGAAGTCTTTCACCATATTTTTAGTCTTACCTTGTTTTGTTGACCTCTCACGTTGATTGAGTCTCAGCTAGAACCAAGTCATGGAAAAACTGGTCATTGCGAACATATCATTTTATTAAATTAACGGACTCTCGACCTGAACAGCTTTCTGGGCTTTAATGAGGTTGGGGACCTGGAACTCAGCTTCGGTCCATCAGACATGCCCATTCAGATGCTCTACAAGCTAACCCCTTAGCATTAGCCTGACCTGCATCAGGGATATTTCCCCCAAACTACTGCTGAGACATGAGTCGTACTGAGTCAGACTCTGACTCACCCCAGATGGCGGGGTTGGACGCGGTTTACCTTGGGACAACTGGAGAAGTTGTCGTTTGACTTCCTCTACGGTGGTGCAAATGGTCTGGATGACGCTCTGGGAGATTCCCTGCAGCGCCGCGAAGTCCGACACGCTGTAGACGTGTTGGGAGTGAGGCTCGCTGGCCATCTCCTTCAACTCGTCCTCGTCCGCATCCTTGATCCCAATGGCGTACAGAACGATTCCCTGCCTCTTCAGGTCCTGGGCGCTGGCCTCCACGTCATCCTGAGATTTTCCGTCGGTGATCACCACGGCTATCTGAGGGACGTTGTGGCGAGTTCGGCTCCCAGCAGCCTCGGTGAAATGCTCCTTCAGCATGAAGTCCAAACCCTGTCCCGTCTGGGTGCCGCCCCCCATGTAGGGCAACCTGCTGATGTACCTCAGGATGTCCTTCTTGTTCTGATGGCTGTTGAGCAGGAACTCGGTGCGGGGGGTGGTGCTGTACTGGACCAGCCCGATGCGGACCTGGTCCGGCCCGATGTCGAAGCTGTTGACCAGCGTGTTCAGGAAGCGTCGCACCTTCTCAAAGTTCTCCTTGCCGATACTCCACGAGCCGTCCACCATGAAGACGATGTCGGCCACGGCCTCTTGGGTGCACACTGGGAGGAAGGTCAAAGCACGACCTTCAGGTGACGTTCAAGAGGCTACGTGGAGCCGGTCCCGGATCCGGGAGCGTGAGCCAGGCAGGGTGAGGAAGCGTGGCATGGTTCATAGAGAGAAGTGATGGTGGCAGCCAGAGGAGACCAATCAGGAGCGCCGGTGCCACGGACGCTCCAGGCACAGGTGAAATGACACAGGTGAAATGACACAGGTGAAATGACACAGGTGTACGCCAACAGGAGTACGCCCACAGGTGTACGCCCACAGGTGTACGCCCACAGGTGTGTTCATTTCCTCCAACAAGCCGTGATGGGGTGAGCAGAAGGCAGATGAGTGCAGATGAGACCCTGACCCGGGTGGGCGTGTTCCACATCTGGATAAAACACGTCTGATCGAACACGTGACCCGCTGCTGACCCTAGAACCACACACTACCGCTCTAGAGTGGTGACATCATCGTTAACATCATTATTAAAGTGATGACATCATCACGGAGTGATGACATCGCAGCAGCGTGGCGAGCTAATGAATCAACGACAAACGGAATGACGTCCGGGTCGACATCCGGTCTCATTAGAGTTGAATCTGTTAACTTTATCGACAGACTGACAGGAACATTCAGTCAGATCCTGGATGTGGACCTGGACCTGAATCTTGGCATGGACCTGGACCTGAATCTGGGCCTGGACCTGGACTGGCTAGCTAGTATCCACAATGCTAGCTGGAACGTCTCTCTCTCATTGGCTCACAGAGAAATGATGTCATCGTGAATATATTTGACGCTGTCCCACCCTGACCGGGGAAGGTCCGGATCTGAACCTGACTCGGGTGACTCACTGGTCTGGATCCTGGTTCTGAGGCTGTCGTCTAAACACGTTCTGATTTATAATCAATACAGACGCTGATGATCAAGCCCAATCAATGGCGGAGGCTTCGGTGGGCGGAGCAGATGAGGGGTTAGTCATGGCGGCGCCGACACGCGGGGGACATGGTTACGGGTTGTGGGTTCACATCTCCATGCAGCTGGATGCTCAGATCCAGGTGTGGATGTGAAGGCGTGATGATGAAGAGTGATGAAGAGTGAGCGTCATGTGCTGCTATGCAGGAAGTGATGTCACAGTCTAACCACACCCACCTGTCTTCTCGGCGGGACTGCCACAGAAACACGCTGCCATGATGAGGCTGAGGAAAAGGCCCCACCCCTCCGCCATGCTGGACTAGGTCTCAGGTTTCTGTCCTGTAATACACAGAGGAGCGGGGGGGGGGTTAGGGAGGGGTCACATGACCACAGACAGCACTAATCAGTGGATTTCATTAATTGGTTAACTGAATTAACCCGTTAAATTAATCTGATCTGATCTGACCTGAGACCAGATCTGACCTGAGACCAGCTCTGGTCTCTGTCCAGATCCAAACTGAGACCAGATGTCTTCAGAACGAGGTGATAAAGATGAGTTTCCAGCCAAACCTCTGCAGCAGCTGAACTCCCAGCAGATCCAGTCGGTCCTCTGGAACAGAACCAGGATTTAAAGAGGCCCCTTCTGGCCCCAGATCCCCCCACCAGACCCCCTCTCCATCAGACCCCTCCCCCACCAGACCCCCCCCCCCACCAGGTTTTATGGGACCAGATCAGGTAACCCAGAAAAGAAAATGGACTCAGATGGGGTCGAGTCAGAGGGGTGGGGGGATGTGATTGGTCCAGTAGAGCATTTTGATCAAAGTGTGACGTTCAATCAGAAACTTTCTCAGACAACATGTTGTTAGCAAGCTAGCTAGCATGCTAACACACTGAGCTAACAGTCAAAGCCGGTTCTGGTTCTGGTTGAGGTTCTTTCTGGTTCTGGTTCTGGTCCAGGTTAAGGTAACCATATACCTGACACACACTGGTTGTGTCTCCCACCGCCCGGATCACCCGCGTCTTCATCTGGAGACTTCGCCCCTGGCGGCGACCGAGTGAAAGCGCCGCTATCTGGCTCTGCTTAGCGGCTAACGGGCTAACGGCGTCTGTGGGTCCGCCTCGGGGCACACGAACAGGAAGTGGCCTTAAGTACCACCGCCCCCCCAGGTCGGAGCAGAACCCCCCGCCCTCCCCTCGGAGTCAGTCACACCAGGACGACGCACTCGTAAAGTGACATCTGTGTTCAACTAGCGCCGCCAGCTACATCTGGATGTGTTCAAGGGGCGTGGCCAGTAGCATCGTTAGCATAGCATCACTAATGATACACACACCAGGACTGTTTCAGGGAATGAACATGGACAACTGTGCATTGTGGGTAAATGTCACAGAAGACACTAACCAGTTCCAGCTGGACCGGGTTGGTCCTGAGGCCCGCCCATCACCGATTGGAGGATCTGTTGAAACCTGAAACCCTCCCCCTTCCAGGCGTCTGAGAGGCGGGGCATGCTGACACATGTGCAGGCCCCGCCCCCACAGATGTGTCTCCGCCTGTGTTCAATCACCTGCCAGGCGGTGGGGGCCCACAGGAAGATCTCCAGCGGGTCGATTACCTCTGCTGTCCAGTTCTTTGTGTGGGGGGTGTGATGAGGGGGTTGTGGTTCAGTCCCTGCAGTCCTCATTCGTCTGGGTCCAGACTAGCGCCACCTGCTGTTCAGGAGTGTCCCGCAAGTGCTGGTTAACCTTTGACTTTTGAAGTTTTGGCTGCATGTCCTTCAACGTGTCTAACATTCTGAGGGGGGGATTCAGTCTCGGGGTGTCCCTCACATCAGTCCAGATGAAGAGGCGGGCCTGGTTCTCCTGAGGTCTCCAGGTTGGACGCAGGTACAAGAATGTCTTTGAAGGTGACACCCTCAGGTCAGAGGTCAGAGGTCAGCGTGGGGTAACACCTGGACGATCCCTCACAGGAATGTAAGCGACCCAACGTGACCCCCCTCAACAATACCTGGGGCACTGTGGACCCGGCGCCGCCCTGACAGGTGATCAGGTCTGATGGATGGAGACACCTGGTCAGAGGTGGAGTCAGGGTCCTCATGGGGGTGTCAGGTTAGAATACCCAAAACCCCCAACCAGCAACTGAGTTTAGCTAAACTAGTCTACAGGTGTTTAAACTAGTCTTCAGGTGTTAAAACTAGTCTTCAGGTGTTTTAAACTAGTCTTCTGGTGTTAAAACCTGTCTTCAGGTGTTTTAAACTAGTCTTCTAATGTTAAAACTAGTCTTCAGGTGTTTTAAATTAGTCTTCTGGTGTTAAAACTAGTCTTCAGGTATTTTAAACTAGTCTCCTGGTGTTTAAACTGGTCTCCAGGTGTTTTAAACTAGTTGTTGGGTGATGTGATGTGTTCATTTAAAGGACGACCAGATGGGGTTTCTTCCCGTCAGAAACAGGAAGTCAAACTAATGAGCGTCATTAAGGATAATTGCCTGAAGGAGACCACAGGACGATGAAGAACAGGCTCGTCCTCCTGATTGGTGGATCAGATGATTGGTTGTCTTCATGACCAACGCTCAGGTTTCTGAACCAATGAATGTCCAGATAGTTGCTGTTGCTGTAGTAACCGATGGAAGGGAACGTTACCTGGTTCGGACGCTTTAACGGGACCCTTAAATGAAATGTTAACGTTCCAGGAGACGTCCTGGAGGGTGGGTGTGACGCTGAGATCTGAAACAGGAAGTATAATCTGTGTTCCTCTAAAGGCTGGAGGCAGAACAGTGTTTGGGGTTGCGACCTCTCTTGTTTGATGGATGCATCTGAAAGTCCTTGTGTGTTATCAGCTCCAAGTTCATACCCTCAAACATCTCACCGGTGAGACGAGTCGGCGCTTGCCATCACCTGGTCTGCCCCGGAGCAGAGGCCCCTCCCTCATTATGGCCGACCTCGGATCAGAGAGGTCACATGTTGTCAGCACATTTTAGAACATTCTGACAGTGGAGAAGAGAAACGTTTGAGGGAGCTTCACGCCTGGCACGACAAAACTACAACACAACCACAATACAACTACAACACAACTACAATACAACTACAACACAACTACAATACAACTACTACACAACTACGATACAACTACTATACAATTGCAACTACAATACAACTACAAAACAATACAACAACATGACTACAACTTAACTACAACACAACTACAACATGACTACAACTACACAATATGTCATCCCCAGTTGTCATGGTGTTGTCAGCTCTCCCAGACAGGTGTTGTTTGCTGGAGCGCTGTTGTTTTGGTGTCTACATACATCTGGCCACATGCTGCTATCCTGGGCTGGACCAGCCGCCCCTGGCGGACGGCAGGAAGTCTGATATCTGTGATTGGCCTGTTTAAACTCCACTCGCTTCATTTGGTAGAAAAATAAATACATAGCTCTGAGCCCCCCCTCCTTCAAAGGCCAAGGACACCGGGCCCCTCCACTGGCTCCTCAGGGCCCCTGAGAAGCCCTGAGAAGGTGCTTCATGTTTCCAAACAGCACTCCCCCACTCCCTGATCTACCTCTGATTGTTTGAAAGGCGGATGTTTGGGTGGTGACTCATCTAAACGCAGGAACCGTCTGACGGAACGCAGATGACCAGGCTCCGCCCCCCGCATGGGCTCCTCAGGACAGGAAACGCAAACCAGTTCAGCTCCAGTTAACCCACCGGCTAGCAGCTGCTAACAGGCTAACGAGGACAGGATATGATGGCCAGGAAGTAAAGTTCAGCAGAACGTCTGGTTGGGCATGACGACCAATCACAGCCCGTTATGGAACGACCAATCACAGCCCGTTATGGATTCATTCCAGCTAGTGTGCTAGTTAGCGGTGGTTGACTTCATGAACGCTCGTTTGAAGAACAAGCCACGCCTCCGGTCACATGACCTTCCTGTCAGTGAACGCATCAGCTGATGACTCCTGGAGCTGGAGGAGACTCCTGTCCGGCCTCCTGCTCCGCCTCCTTTGTTAGCGTTAGCATTAGTGTTAGCACTGGGCTGCTGCGGCGGGGCGGGAACTCAGACGAGATGACATCACCAGGAGACTCCAGACATGGACCTGAGTCTGAACCACACACACACACACACGCACGCATGCATGCACGCACGCACGCAAGCACGCACACACACACACACACACACACACACACACACACACACACACACACACACACACACACACACACACAGAGGGACCAGAGCTGTTCTTGTGTTGAAGGATGGAACCACTGATTGATCACCACCTCCAGAATCTTTATTGATCGAGGGCGGGGCCGATGCGAGGCTAATGGGAGGGGCTCAGGTCTTTGGCCCCACCCCGGCTGTGACCCGGGGGGGGCGGGTCCTGCCGGTACCACAGAACTAGAGCTTGTGTAAATACGTCGATGTCAGTGACAGTTAGAATCAGAGGAGGGGCGGGGGTGTGAACCAATCAGCTTTCGGACCCTCCGACCCCCATTAACGTGATACCTGGCTCCACCTCCAGCAGCTCCAGAGGGTCTGAGGAAGAGGAGGAGGAGAGGGACCTGATTGGACATCAGACCAGCACCTGAGCGTAGACAGGAAGTCAGCTGAGCAGCTGTGTGTGGGCTGTTTCCCCTGAACATACCCCCCTCTGACCTCAGCTGCTCTGACAGCAGGCCCCGTCCCCAACGCCACGCCTAACGCTGCCCTGCTCTCAGGTGGTATGTAATCACACACAGATACACACACACACACATACACACACACACACTCACACTCACACTCACACACATGCACACACACACTCACACATACACCTGGAGGTCTGGACTGTTTCAAGGTGGGGGAGGGGCTTTAATTCTAATCTGATCATCTGATTGGTTCAAAACAAGTGACAGAAACTCTGACCAAAAAAGGCTCTCTCTCTCTCTGCGACCTCCTCCCCGCTCCCCACCCCAGCTGTTCCATGATACACACACTCAGACTCATGTAAACACCTGATGAGGACAGATTGGGTCCTTAAGCCTCCACCACGTCTCTGATAAACAGTGTGTGTGTGTGTGTGTGTGTGTGTGTGTGTGTGTGTGTGTGTGTGTGTGTGTGTGTGTGTCGCCTGCAGCTGCTCGTTTACAGCTGCTGACCTTTGACCTGAGACCCTCAGATCAGATCAAACCAACCAGAACCCGATGCTAACCTGGAAGCTAACAGACGAACATTTCCTGTTGAGGGTGGAGCAACAAAACCTCCAACCAATAGAGAAAAGCCGCCACAGCTGCCATTCATACTGATGCATCTCAGACCCTCCTGGACCCAGAACCAGGAGGCATCTGGGTCCAATCCAGAGAGATGGGGCCAATGCATCTTGGTCCAATCCAGAGGGGTGGGACCTAGGCATCTGGGTCCAGTCCAGAGGGGCGGGGCCAACGCATCTGGATCAGGACCACCCACAGGTGACGCCCGGCGCCTCCCGTTACAGGACGGCTCTGGTTGCGGAGGACGACGCCCCCCGGTGGCGGCGGCGCTCCACATGAGCAACGACCGATTGGCCTCGCCACCCGATTGACCGCCTTCTCTTCCTGCTGGAGTGTTTTATCTCTTCCTCTCAGAGGAGCTGACAGGAAGTTGGATGAAGCTCCTTCGCTCTGGAGCCACTCTCATTGGCCAGAGCGGCGTGGTCGATGATGTCATCAAACACTCGTGAATGTGTGGGTGGAACCAGAGGAAGCCGTAGCAGCCGTCCCTTCACCTCACCTGCCCAGGTACCAGGGAGGGCGGAGTCACTCTGATGGAACAACGGGGTTGATGGGGTGGGGCTGATGGGGCGGGGCCAGCAGGGCTGATGGGACGTGAACCCGTCGCCCGTGTTTGTTCTCAGCCTCCAGAACAGAATCAGAACCAGATGACGGCGGAGCGACGGATGCTCCCTGAAGGCAACACGCCGCTCCAGAGGTCGACGGGGACGAAACACAGCTCCAGTTACACACACACACACACACACACACACACACACACACACACACACACACACACACGCGTTTACATCCAGATGTTTGTAAACTGGACTCAAACTGGTTTCACGTTCAAATCTAAATTCTTGATGGAGTTTCTTCTCAAACAGGAAACGTCTGTCGAGGTTTTTTGGCGTGGTGGTGATCAAAGCGTGGGCGGGGCTTGGAAGGACTCCCATGTGTGGGCGGGGCCTGGAGGGGCCCATGTGTTTCACATTCAGACTCGTGTTAAAAGGCGCCGTGGAGCCGAGTCTGAAGACGACCCCCCCCCCCCGAAGACAGGACCCAAGCCCCGCCCCTTAAAGGGACAGGACCCAAGACCCGCCCCTGCCGCAGTAGCAATCAGCAACAAACCAGCAACCAACCAACAACCAGCAACCAACCAGTCAACAACCAACCAACCAACCAACAACCAGCCAATCAGCAACCAACAAACCAACGATTAACTAACCACCAACCCGGGTCCACCTATTCCTGTCAGTGGGGTCAGGTGTCCCTTGGCCCCACCCCTCTGGACTGGACCCAGATGCATTGGCCCCACCCCTCTGGACTGGACCCAGACCCTCCTGGATCTGGTCTGCTGGACACCTGGGTCTGTGATGCATCAGCATGGATGAGGGTTGTGGCGCCGTGTTTCCGTGACAACGACGTCCCCATCAAAGCAGAAACATTCTGAACGCTGGAATCCGACCTTCATCATCATCATCATCATCATCATCATCATCATCATCATCATCATCATCACCTACCCCCATGGCGAGGAGGAACACTCTGGTTCTGTCCCACAGCCGGAGGAGAAACACCACACACACCAGTAACATGTTCCCTACTGCCAGAGCAGAACCAGGACCTGAACCTGAACCAGGACCTCCTCCTGACGGTCGCCTCAGGCTGAGGCTCAGGAGCTTCACAGGTTCTGGTTCTGACCCAGCTGGGTCCCGGGTGAGCCCAAGCGGGCCTGAGGGGCCCCCCCAGCAGGCCTGGGGGGCCCTGGCGGCTCCGGGCTGTGATTGGCCGGCAGAGGGCCGAGGTACTCACCGATCGCTGCTCTGCTGCTGCTCCGCCGCTCGCCGTCAGGCCACAGGCCATGTAGGGAGGTGCAGGCTGGTGTCTGCTGCAGGCCCCGCCCTCGCCCACTCCCCCTGCAGGCCCCACCCACGCCCACTCCTCCCACTCATCTGGAATCAAGCTGCAAATATACACCCCCCCCTCTGCCACCCCCCCCACACACACACACAGACCAGTTACAAGTCCAGGAAACGATTCCAGAGGAAATGTGTGAGGCTCAGAACCAGAACCAGTCTAGAACCAGAACCAGCAGTCCTGTTCCGGGGTGAGGTTGAGACCCTCAGGTAGGTTTTCTGTCATCCTGCACAAAACAAATAAACAAACAAACAAAGTGATGAGGAATAAACAACAAAACATTGATTTATTGTTCTTCCTCTGCTAGCGCCAGCGCTGGAGTGTACCCCAGCTGACTATAATATATATATAAATATAAATAAAACTTGATTGATTGACTGGGTCATGAGGCAGGGGACACTCCGCATGCAACGCCAGTGCACCATGGAACCACAACAAAACAACTAAATAAATAATTAACTAAATACACTCTAGGGTCACACCACCACCTGAGAGCTAAAGTTCAGATGTTTATCTTTCCTCTTGTTTCTCTTTGTTTTATTGATTTAGTGACTTTTTTATTGGCTCGTCTCAGACGTTCCTTCATGATTCCTGACCCCCCACCCCCACCCCGTGGGACTGTATATGTGTGTGTGTGTGTGTGTGTGTGTGTGTGCTGTCTCCACCTGATGCTCCTCCTGTGGGCGTGGCCCTGCTAGGAGCCAACGAATTCTTGAGAAGTTTGGTTTCTGGTCAGACGTGAATCATGTTCCGTATCAGACGGGGGGGCAGTAGGGGAGGGGGCAGTGGGGGGAGTGGAGACGGGAAGCCGGCTGGAGATAAGACCTGCACCGGGGCGGTCGGAAGGAACAAGTTTCATCCAGTGACCTTTGACCCCTGTCCTTCTCCCCAGGTGGCCAGCCTGCTTCTGCAGGGGGCGGGGCATCTGTGGGGGAGGCGGGGCATCTTTCAGAGCTAAAGCCTTTAGCCTCTGAGCTACAAAGCGTTGCCGTGGCGGTGATGGATGTCCAGCAGCAGCCAACCACTGACGCCGCAGGTCAAAGGTCAGCAGTAGATTATCATTAAACATGGCCGCCGCCAGCCGCCGGATGACATCATCGATGTAACGAGTCGACGCAGCGAAACGTTCACAGATCAGTTCCACATGTAGGAACGTATGGAGACCAGCTCTCCCTGGGTCCCGGGGGCCCCGGGGGGCCGATCCTCCTTAGTCCCACAGGAGGAAGTTGATCCTGTACAGCAGGAAACACTCAGTTTGATGTGTGGCGAACAAAGATGGATCACCCCTCATTGCCCCACCGCCCCCACACCCCACCGCCCCCCAGCACGGAGGAGAGACAGACCCCAGCTGGACCGAGACCACCGGACAAGCCCCTCACCCTCAAGAACATGAAACACCAGCGCTAGTCCGCTGGCTAGCCTTGAAAGCTACAGACAGGAAGTAGACAACAGGCTCCTCCCCCTGGGTCAAAAAGGGTTTGGTCCCACCCACTCCATAACTAGAACCCCAACCAGTACCCATCAGACTCAGGTGTGGTGGAGTGCACACATGCTAATGCATTAGCTGCAGTACCTGGTGCACGCATGCTAATGCATTAGCTGCAGTACCTGGTGCACGCATGCTAACGTATTAGCTGCAGTTCCTGGTGCGCACATGCTAATGCGATAGCTGCAGTACCTGGTGCACACATGCTAATGCGTTAGCTGCAGTACCTGGTGCACACATGATAATGCATTAGCTGCAGTACCTGATGCACACATGCTAATGCGTTAGCTGCAGTACCTGGTGCACACATCCTAATGCGTTAGCTTAGCAGGAACCTTGTCTCAAACACCTTCTGGGTTTTATGGCTGACAGCTTTTGGCAGCCAGGTCCTGACGGGGGGGGGTTTCTTTGGCTCCGCCCCTTGGATCCAGCAGGACTATTAAATGGTTTTACTAGTGAGTTTGCGCGCCGCTATCGGTTCCAGCTCGTCATGGGAGCCAGGAGGCTTGAAGGGGGACGGACCTGGACCCGGGGGACAGGTGAGACCAGAGGACGGGTGGGACCGGGTCACCTGGTCCGGGTGACAGACTGGGGTCCGTCCACGGGTCAGGGGGTGTTCGGATTCTGGTGTCGGGGGGGTCCGTCTCAGTTGTGAACTGGCAGCTCACTACTGTGTGATCCGTTGTGAGGTCATGTGACCAGCAGAAACATCTGGAGCAGATGATTTACAGGTGGGCGTGGCCAACGCTCCAAGTGTTTATCAGCGCAGTCCACTCGGAATGGAGAACATGTAAACTTCCTGCCAGCGCTCAGCCTGAGTGGTCCTGGAGTCCTGGAATCCTGGAGCCGGTCCTGGTTTCCTGGAGCCGGTCCTGGAGTCCTGGAGCCGGTCCCAGGTCCCCCACTGGTCCATAAAACCTGAACAGTTGTTGGTTCTCGGCTTGACCCCCTCCCCTCTCAGCCCCCACCTCAGGACGCCAACGGGCATCTGCTGCTCTAGCCACCAGGGGCCAATGGGGGCCACCGGGAGCCCAGAACCGAGATGGACCTACTGATAGATAGATAGATAGATAGATAGATAGATAGATAGATAGATAGATAGATAGATAGATAGATAGATAGATAGATAGATAGATAGATAGATAGATACACACACATACACTATACTAACAGATACACTAACAGACACACTAACAGACACACTAACACACTAACAGACACATGCAGCATTAACAGGACATGTACTAAACTAAAATATTAATACAAACAGTATGTAAGCTAACTAGTTACTGACTAGTTACTCTGACTGTATCTACTCTGGTGGTAGTTACTCTGACTGTAGTTACTCTGACTGTAGTTACACTGGCTGTAGTCACTCTGACTGTAGTTACTCTGGTTGTAGTTACTCTGACTGTAGTTACTCTGACTGTAGTTACACTGGCTGTAGTTACTCTGACTGTGGTTACTCTGACTGTAGTTACACTGGCTGAATTTACTCTGACTAGTTACACTGGCTGTAGTTAATCTGATTGTATTTACTCTGGTGGTAGTTACTCTGACTGTAGTTACACTGGCTGTAGCTACTCTGACTGTAGTTACTCTGACTGTAGTTACTCTGGCTGTAGTTACTCTGACTGTAGTTACTCTGACTGTAGTTACTCTGGCTGTAGTTACTCTGACTGTAGTTACTCTGACTGTAGTTACACTGGCTGAACTTACTCTGACTAGTTACACTGGCTGTAGTTAACCTGATTGTAGTTACTCTGACTGTAGTTACTCTGACTGTAGTTACTCTGGCTGTAGTTACTCTGACTGTAGTTACACTGGCTGAACTTACTCTGACTAGTTACACTGGCTGTAGTTAATCTGATTGTATTTACTCTGGTGGTAGTTACTCTGACTGTAGTTACTCTGACTGTAGTTACTCTGGCTGTAGTTACTCTGACTGTAGTTACTCTGGCTGTAGTTACTCTGGCTGTAGTTACTCTGACTGTAGTTACACTGGCCGAACTTACTCTGACTAGTTACACTGGCTGTAGCTAATCTGATTGTATTTACTCTGGTGGTAGTTACTCTGACTAGTTACTCTGACTGTAGTTACACTGGCTGTAGTCACTCTGACTGTAGTTACTCTGGTTGTAGTTACTCTGACTGTAGTTACTCTGGCTGTAGTTACACTGTAACTAGTTATTCAGTGTAACTCGTTAAACCTGGTTGTGACCGGTGGTCAAGTGGCGCTCCATCGTGGCCGGACGTTGGTCCTGCGTGGATCCGCTGAGCTTCACCAGTGTGAAGACATTTATTGATGTTATTGATCAGGACTCTCTTGTATTGATTATTATCGAGTTTTTAATGGATGATGAGTCACCAGATGATTGATGATGTCATATCCGTTCACCGTCATTCAAGTGATTGCGTCATTAAATGTACCGTCAAGCCGTGAAAACGTGACCACTCGGCGCCCCATTTATTGTGAACATGGACGCCCTCTGCTGGCAGAATGACTACTGCACAACAGTCAATGAGCCCAGAAAACAGCGCAGCAATCATCCTATGTAACTCACGCACATAAACACATATGTATATATTTATATCACATATAAATGCATGAACATGTAATCTCAATAATCATAAATCAATTCCGTATAATATTAGGCTACAATATAGCAAACAAGGATGAATACGTGAAATTAAGTCGAAGCTGTTTTCTGGACTCATTGATCGTTAGATGGCTGCGGTACCATCATCCTGCCGGCAGGGGGCGACACGTTCACAATGAACGGGGGGCCGAGTAAAG
Organism: Antennarius maculatus; assembly: GCA_013358685.1. Classification (NCBI taxonomy): domain Eukaryota; kingdom Metazoa; phylum Chordata; class Actinopteri; order Lophiiformes; family Antennariidae; genus Antennarius; species Antennarius maculatus. The sequence goes on from CM023615.1 coordinate 18,324,656, forward strand.
AAACAGTTTTGGGCACAATTGTTCCAAAGGGTTTAGAGCCCCGTGGGAACCTCATAGACATCACCAATGAGTGTGTCACACGTCATCAGTCACGTGGTTTTTCCTCGTGTGAAGCGGTGGTTCAGAGAGAAACGCTCACCAATGCGGGGCTCGTACCGGAGCACCGGAACAAACCGGACGTCACCGGCCATCGCTTCCGTTTTGTTTCCTGATTAAACTCTGAACTTTAACCCTCCGGACTGACTTCAACCGGAAGTGGAACCCAGTCACGTGACCAGCTCCGGGCTTTAACGTCGCTTCCGCGCGCAGGATGGCTTCACGACAGTCGCCTTTCTGTACGGTAACGGAAGTGCTGCGGCTTCACGGACGCACAAGGAGAACCGGAGAGGAGTCCAGACGCGCCCGGTAAGAACGGAACCCCTGGTCTGGTCCGGTCCGGCCTCGTCTGGAGGCTAACCGGGGTTAGCAGCGAGCTAACCCGCTGACGTCACTCACGAATGCTGTCGGTTCTTCCGGTGCTAAACTCCCGGTGTGTCATATTCTAACACCCCTACCCCTGGGGGGTAACACCAGGGGTAGGAACAACCACCGGGGGCACGTCGGCATCACGGCTGTCATCAAAGGGCCAGAAGTAACTAATGTAACTAAGTGTAACAATGTAATGTATCTTAAATGTAACTCCTTGATGTTAAATAACAGAATTTAACATTTAAATAATGAATAACATCAAACACAAGTCAGGACATTAACTTTGTTAAAATGAGCTGAAGTACTGCATTGTGGGAAATGTAGTTTTGATCCAAGCACATGTTTGACCTATTTATTTTTAGACCCTCTGATCATTTCTGCTCTCAGGGGCCACATTCAATCAATCAATCAACTTTTATTTATTAGGCGCTAAATCATATCTGAATACATTTCAAAGCACTTTACAGATGGAAAGCCAACAATGCCCTCCAGAGCAAGCATAGTTGACGGTGGCGGGGAAAAACTCCCTCATTGAGGAAGAAACTCCGGGCAGGACCCAGGCTCTGGAGGGCGGTCATCCGCCTTGACCTGTTGGTTGGGAAATAGAAATACATTGGGGAAAGAGATAGGTCAAGTAAAAGACATGGCGAGAGAGTGAGAGAGTGGCAGATAGTTTCATGTCCATAGTGCGCTGTTGCTGAATAGGGGGTGGGATTTACAGGCCTTTGGGTATCCTGTCTTCCATCCGCATTCGCCACCCGTGGAACAGAGGCACAAAGACAGCAGCAGTGTTGTGCAGACAGAGAGTGTGATTTGACAGTAGTAGTAATAAATTCTAGGAGTAGTAATAAATTCTAAGAGCATAGAAAGATAAAGAAAGCGAAGGAGAAGTGACACAAGCTTCAGTGTATCTCCCTTTAACGGGAGAGACATTAAATGATGTGGAGGGCCACATTTGGCCCCGGGCCTTGAGTTTAACAAATGCGCTGTAGCGTGCTGATTTTTTATGTTTTACGTATAATTTTAATTTTTTTATCTGATTTCCGTTTTTGACTTCTTGTTGGATGTTTATTTGATATTTTATCATCATTATTATTATTATTATTATTAATTTATGTTGTGTTCACTGTTCTATGGTGCGTCTGTTGTGTCTTTATTTAAATGTCCGGGGGTTTGAGGGTCCGGTGCTGTTGGTCGGGTCAGAACCGGTCCTGGAGGGGGACAGACTGAGGGTCTGATGTCATTGTGTGGGCATGGCTCTGGTCACCTGACTGCTGTGCGTCTGTCCTCAGATGGAGAACTACGCCCGGGCGCGGTCGGTGGAGCGTCCGTCCGTCTGCCCATTCCCAGACCTCCCCCCCGACACGCCCGAGGTCCGGGTCCGGGACGGCAGCAAGATCCGCAACCTGCTGCGCTACGCCCTGAGCCGCGTGGAGCCACGCCCCCGCGCAGAGGAGGAGCCGTCCACTGGCGAGGCAGGGGTTGCCGCCGAGGAGGAGGGGCAGCAGGAGGGGCGGGGCCGGCCGCCCTGCAGGCAGATCATGTTCACGGCGACGGGGAAGGGCGTGGCCAAAGCCGTCACCTGCGCTGAGATTGTGAAGCGGCGCCTGGGGGGGCTCCACCAGCTGACCCGGGTCCAGTTCTGCACCCTGGACGAGGTATGGGAGCCGCTGGAGCCGGGGGCCGGCCTGGACAGCCTGACCGTCAGCCGGAACAGCCCAGCCCTCTGGATCCTCCTGTCCCGCGACCCACTGGACCCCCGCCAGCCTGGCTACCAGCCGCCAGGCCGCTACGACGCCCTGTGGAGGGAGGACGGCCCCCAAGGGCCCCCCGCCGCTACAGGGCTAAAGAGGAAGAAAGGGGGCGGCGGCAGAGGGAGGGGCCAATGCCGGCAGGCTGGGCGGTCCAGAGAGGCCAAAGGACCAGTCTGATTGGATGCCAACGAACATGTGACAGCTACAACACCCCGCCCCCAAGGGGGCGGCGCTAGATCCACCTCAGAACCAGGAAGAGACGGGAAAGACCTCCATCTACAAGCGCTAATAGCAGTTAGCAACTGTTAGTTGCTGTTAGCTGCTAGTTGCTGCTAGTTGCTGTTAGCTGCTAGTTGCTGCTAGGTGCTTCCAGGATTCTCATCGGCTGCTCCAGTGAAGCGGAGCCAGCAGGAGAACTGGGGGGGACCACAAGCACAAACCTGAATGTTTGGGTGGTTGATCCACTTCCTGTGTGATGTCATCATGAATGCATTAAAGAGCGGAACCAGCTGCTGGGTCGGCTTTGTTTGTTACCTCTTGGTTTTGAGTCGGTTCTTGTCCTGAATGGGTCAAGCCACGCCTGTTTATCAGAAATGGGCGTTGCTCCGCCGGTCACCAGGCAACATGTGTGATGTTCTTCACCTGGAACCGGGACCTGACCCCGACAGGAAGTCTGCAGTTTCAACGGTTCTGGTTGATCTGGACCCGTGACCATATAAGGTCATCAGAGGGTTTGCACATCTCCAGGGTCATGGCCACAGTGCCTGGCGTTTGGACGCTCACCGTCCAACCCGGTCTGTGGAGAGACGAACGAGGAGGACAGGTAAACACACGTCTCTAGTGGTTTGCGTGTGTTCTTACGTTTTTGACACAAGCTTTAAATTCACGTCATTCAACAAAAATACAATTTCTCCATTTCCCACTTAAATTTTGAATCCAGAAATCTCCTTTGTTTTGATCTCTGATCACGAGACTGACCTGTGTGACTCACCTGTGTGATTCTGTCTGATTAAAATCGACCAGTCAGCAACACGTGTGCTGATTTTAACACTGCAGTGAGAGAGGAGTTAGTTAGACCCTCCATAGCAACAAGAAGAGTCCTGTTGGGTTTGTCTGTCTGTTAAAGCGCTTTGAAACGTCAGCTGGTGGGATTAAGAGATATACTAATAAAGAGTGATTGATTGATTATCACCATGGGTCCAAAAAGGATGCAAAAGTTGGAGAAAAAGCAAGTGACAATGAATAAAAACAAAAAGAAAAAGAGTCATATTACTACAGATATTACTACAGATATTACTAAATGTGTGTGAAGGTTCTGTCAGCTTGGTTCAGTTTCCACAGGACGATAAATGAATTAAAGGCAAAGAATACTATTGAGTGAAAATCAAAAGTGATATTTCTGAAACTTTTTTTAATGACTTCTAAACTTTAACATATTGATAAAAGTAATGTATAATTTTACGATTTTTTTATTTTTTCTTAAACACAACATTATTAAAAGAAACATTAACAGTTTGTTTAGTTTTTATATTGTACTATTGGCTAAACTCTACAGTATATTCTGTTGTTACTTTTGCATATGCGTCATGTTGGGATACACACAGTTTATGCACTGCTTTCTAGAGGAAACATGAACTCTGCTCTTTCCACTACCCCTCCCCCAGTGGGGTGTGGTGACCTCCACCTGTCTAATCCTCCTCTTGTCAGACCCCCTGAGTCCAGATGGTGTTGTCCCGCCTCCACCTGTGGCTCCACTTGTGGGGGCGGGGCCATCGGTGCTGATCTGATCCTTTGATCCTCAGTTCGTCTGCTCAGGCTGCGACAGAAGGCGGGATTAGTCGAGCAGGATGGGGCGTGGTGGACGGGTGGAGACCTTCAGGCTGCTGCTCTGCTGGCTGCTGGTGGGGCCGGCGCTCCCCTGGGACAGACACCTGGTACCCGCCCCACCCCAGGCCCGACACCCGGTACCGGTGCTGTGGATGCGGCCAGGGGGCCCCGGCTCGGGGGGGGTGGACCAGGCAGTCAGGCTGGCCCTGGAGGACCTGCAGAAGCAGCCGGTGCCGCTGGGGGGCTACCAGATCCAGCTCCACCCACTGGACTGTCAGGTGGGTGTGTCAGTCCGGAACCAGGGGTGTGTCAGTCCGGAACCGGGTTCTGATTGATCGGCTCATCAATCGGCTTCAGCCCAGTAGCAGAACGGTTTAAGCAGCAGTGCGTCTGATTGGACGGTTTTAGGTGTAAGGTGTGACATCATCAGATCCCACAGGATCCAGGTCCGGATCTGGATATGGATCTGGATCTGAATCGGGAGCAGCATTGTAGAAGTTGTGGGGTGTCTAGAAAACCTGGAGACTCTGGCTGCTATGGGAGACGCTGGTTGCTAGGGACTGGCCCATCAGACTGCAGTAAAATGTGATCTGTTGATTACTGATTATTAGCAGCTGATCAATGGGCTCCTTTGATGTCTCTGATGACATCATCACGGTGATGTCGTTGGGTTTCAGTGTGATTCTGCCGAGTCGCTCAAAGCTCTGTTTGACGCCATGTGGGTGGGGCCAAAGTACCTGCTGGTGTTCGGAGGGGTGTGTCCATCGGTGACTGCGCTGATTGGCCGGGCGCTGCCGTCCCTCCACCTGGTTCAGGTATGCCTCCCACTGACCGTGTCGCCTCCCATGATTCGCCGGGTGACACTCTGTCGCTTGTGATGTCACAGGTGTCGTTTGCAGCCCCCGCTCCCAGCCTGGCCAACAGGAAGTGGTTCGGGAGCGTGTTCAGCACGGCGCCATCGGAGCGGGCGGTGAACCGGGCCGCGGTGACGCTGCTGCAGCTCTACGGGTGGAGCCGGGTGGGGGTCCTGACCCAGGACGATGCCCAAGCCTCGGAGGTGGGGCCGACCCGGTGGCGGCGTGCCGTCCTGATGCTGGTCATGTGACTCGTGTGTTCCTGCAGGTGGGGCGGGACCTGGAGCAGCAGCTGCTGAGGGCCGGCGTCCAGGTGGTGACATCAGAGGGGCTGTCAGATGGGGCCTGCAGCGGCCTGAGGAGGATGAAGGTAAGCCTCGCCCCCCGCAGGTGAGGTCACCTGAGGTCATGTGATTCTTCACCTGTCGCTTACAGCAACGTCCTCTTGCAGGAGCAGGACGTCAGTGTCATCATCGGGCGCTTCGAGGAGGAATCTATGTCCAACGTCTTCTGCTGTGTGAGTCAGCCCAGGGGGTGGGGCTTAAAGCAACTTTATTTAAACACAAAGACAAAACAACAAACAGTAAAACAAATGAATAAAACCAGAAAATAAACAAACGCTGCTGCTTAAAAGGGGCGGGGCCAGTGATGTCAGTGATCATGTGGGTGTGTCTGATGCTGTAACCCCCCAGGCCTACAGGCTAAACCTGTTTGGGCCCCAATACCAGTGGATCGTCGCTGACGGGGGGGCGTCCGGGTGGCATCTGGGCTGGCAGGCGTCGGGGTGTACGACCAGCAGTCTGCTAATGGCGGCGGGTGGAGCCATCCGGCTGCAGGTCCGACCGTTGAGTGGCACCGCGGCGGGGGCGTCCAGACGGGTCAGAACTCCTCCCATACAGAACCTTACCTGTGCTGCTCCTCCAGGGGTCTGATGCCCCGCCCCCTCATGTGTCTGCAGACTCCCCAGGATGCTTACCTCAGACTGATGGCCCAGCAGGGGTCAAAGATCAGCCCCCTCAACGCATTTGCCTACGACGCTGTCTGGGTCGCTGCCAGCGCTGTCAGTCAGGTGATGGAGGCGGTGACGCGCAGGGAGAGGCTCCGCCCCCAGGGGGGCGTCAGCCAGGTGGAGGTTCAGAGGATGCTGCTGGACGCCCTGAAGAAGACGCGCTTTGAAGGAGTCAGCGTGAGCACGCTCTTATTCTGAAAGGGTTCTGAAAGGTTTATTCTGAAAGGCGGTTCTGATAAATGTCATTCAGCTTGAATAACAGTAACATTAACAACAATGGTTATGATAAACAGAACCAGGTGTATTACTATACACCTGTAATACACCTGTAGTAATACACTTGTACTACATCTGTATTACACCTGTATTACACCTACACTACTCTTGTTTAAAACCTGTATTACACCTGTAGTAATTCACCTGTAATACACCTGTATTACATCTGTGAAACACCTGTATTTTCTGGCTCCTTTTTGACTGAAGTAGTTTGTTTCTATTTTAAAATGTTTTTCAGGGTCTTGTTTATTTTCAAAATGGGGAGAGAATGACCTCCATCGACCTGATCCAGTTACAAGGTGTTATTATTTATTATTATTATTATTACTATTTATTGTTATTACTAATTATTATTATTCATCATTGTGTGTATGTGTGTGTGTGTGTGTGTGTCCTCAGACAGTGGGGGGGTGTTGGTGGGACAGTTCCACATGTGGACCCAGCAGCTCCGGCTGAAGCCTCGCCTCCTGAAGTTCAAAGGTGGGGCTCTTTGACGTCTCCTGAATTTTGGGCGGCGGTCCTGATGGGCGTGTCCCGACCTGATGGGTGTGTCCCGTCTGTGCTGCAGGTGCGGGCCCGGCCAGAGACCGGCCTCAGGTTGTGCTGGAGCGTCGGTCCGTCAGCCTCCTGCTGTACGGTGCCGTGTCGTCAGCCGCCGCCGTGACCATCATCATCATCATCATCATCACTCTGACCCCCGTCCTCAGCAGCAGGAGCCACAAACCGCGGTAAGACTCCACCCATCTGGGTCAGACTCCGCCCACCCTGCTCCAGTCCCACTGACCCGGTTCTGGTCGTCCCTCAGGCTGCGGGCAGGGGGCACTGCCCCCCAGGACTGGCTGCTGCTGCTGGGCCTCCTGCTGTGCTGCTCGTCCATCCCGGCGTCCGGTCTGGACGGAGTCGTGGCGTCTGGCTGGACGCTGGAGGTCTTTTGCTCCGTGAGTGGACCACAGACGCCCCCTTGTCTTCTGGTCTAGATCTAACCCGCCCCTCCTGGTTCCAGGTCCAGCTGTGGACCCTCTGGGTGGGACACTCCCTGGTGTTCACCGCTCTGTTCACCAATGCCTGGGCGGAGTTCTCTGAGCCCCGCCCCAGCCACGAGGTAAGAGAGTGAAGGCTGTTCTGGCCGGTCAATTCTGATTGGTTCTGACTGGTTGGTTCTGACCCGTTCCGTTGTCCCTCCTGTACTCTGCCTCCTCAGGGGCGGTGTCGCGTCCGGTTCTGGATGGTTCTGCTGGATGTGTTTGTTCTAGCGTGCTGGCAGATCCTGGACCCCCCTAGACGGGCGGAGCAGCAGGACAGACAGGTGGGGCTCAGCAGGAGCCTGATGGCGTCGAAAGACAGGAAGTAGACGTTCTCCAGCAGCGTGAGGTCGCGACCTTTGACCTCTGGGCGTCCGTCTTGTTGCAGGGCGTCGCCGCTGATCCAGGTGTGACGGTTCTCCTGCTCGCCGAGCGCTGCGACGGCGCCGACTTGGGTCTGTGGGTCACCGCCATCTGTGGCTACAAGGGCCCCCTGCTGGTCAGTACCTGGAGCCACGCCCCCCTGAGATGCCGGAGAGGAGTAGAGCGTAGATCAGCTGGCGTGAGGCGAGGGCGGGTCCTCATGATGGCTGATATCCTCTATAGCGGGTGTGGCTACAGAGCCCACCCACCAGAGGGCGCCAGCGTCACAAATCAAACGTGTTGGTCCTTCAGGGTCTGGGCTGCTTCGTGGCGTGGAGCATCCGCCCGGCACCGGTGCCTCACCGCCCGGCGCCAGTGCCTCACCACCTGACGCTGGCGGTGTTGGGTGTGACGGTGTTCAGCGTGTTGGGCGTGTCTGCGTCGCTGCTGACGTCCCACAATCCTCCTGTCCACTTCTGCCTGACCAACGGCGTTGTCCTCACCTGCACCTGGTTCACCTTGAGCTGGCTGTTTGGACCTCAGGTCAGCGTGGCAGGCTCCGCCCCCAACGGGGCGGGGTCAGGTGTCACAGGATTGTCCGCCATGTTTTCATGGTCATTCTGTCTCTGCAGTGTTTAAACGGTGGCGAGCTGCAGGCCGATGCCCCTGACACCCCCGCCCCCGACGCCACCGAGCACCTGAGCACCTTAAACCAGCAGCTGAAGAGAAGGACGGTCCAGGTGGGGAGGTCACCTGGTCACCATGACGACCACACCACCTGACACGGGTTAACGTGTGTGTGTGTCCTTCACAGCTCGACAGAGAAATAGAAACCATCAGCAAACAGCTGTGTGAACCAACCAGCGCCGGAGAGACACCTGACAACACAGACGGTACGGTCACATGACAACAGACGGTATGGTCACATGACAACAGACGGTACTGTCACATGACAACAGATGGCTGTCATCAAGATGAATCCTGTTGTTAAACAAAGAAGACACCAATTCCCATGATCCTTTACTTTGCCTGCCCTCTAGTGGCCAGAGCTGTGTAGTGCATGTGAACTCCTGAGACGTCATCATCGTCATCGTCACCTTCCTCCCTCCAGGTGACGTCCGTTTGGAGACTCGGGTCGGAGCCAACACCAAACCAGACAGCCTCAACTCTCCAGACCAGTGAGTCCGGCCTGGGACCGCTCCCTGGGATGTCATCACAGTGTGATGTCATCTTCACCTCACTGCCTCTGTTTACATTCACCGAGACGGTGCTTTAGTCTGAGCAACTGGGATGTAGAACCAGGGCTATCTAAACCAGGTCTATCTAATCCAGGTCTATCTAAACCAGGTCTACCTGGACCAGGTCTATCTAATCCAGGTCTATCTAAACCAGGTCTATCTGAACCAGGTCTATCTAAACCAGGTCTACCTGAACCAGGTCTATCTGAACCAGGTCTATCTAAACCAGGTCTATCTGAACCAGGTCTACTTGGACCAGGTCTATCTAAACCATGTCTAAACCAGGTCTATCTGAACCAGGTCTACTTGGACCAGGTCTATCTAAACCATGTCTAAACCAGGTCTATCTGAACCAGGTCTATCTAAACCAGGTCTATCTAAACCAGGTTTATCGGAACCAGGTCCATCTGAACCAGGTCTATCTAAACCGGATCTACCTGATCCAGGTCTATCTGAACCAGGTCTATCTGAACCAGGTCTATCTAAACCATGTCGATCTAAACCAGGTCTATCTGAACCGGGTCTATCTGAACAGTACTCCGTTCCCAGCGCTGACATCACTTCCCTCTTGTGTTGCCTTGGTAACATGAACAGCTGTATCCAAAGCTGTTTAAGTCAATCCACTGGACTTTCAGGACATTTGTTGAAGATGTTTCTCCTCTCATCCAAGAGGTTTCTTCAGTTCTGACAGTGGCTGGTCTGGTCCTAGTTTATTAACCCTGTTTGGTGTGGTCACCCCCTGGCACCCCCATCAAGCATCGTTGAGGAGCCAGACGGGTTTCAACGACGGTCGTTGGAATGTGAATAGCACTGACCACTCGCCACAGGGGTAGTAAACTGGGACCAGACCAGACACCTTCAGAACTGAAGAAGCCTCTTGGATGAGAGGAGAAACATCTTCAGGAAACTTTCTTAACGTCCAGTGGATTGAGTTAAACAGCTTTGGACCATGACCTGATACCTGAACCCACACAGACGTCAACAGCTGTAGCTGTTGTGAACAGAATCGCTTGGACCAGGTCGTGTTGACATGTTAACTGATGTTTTGTCCTCCCTGCCAGCATGTGGCGCCGTCTCTCTGTGCAGCTACCGATACTGCACCACTCCTACCTACCCGCTGTGGGCGGGGTCAGCGCCAGCAGCTCCAGTCTGTTCGGCAGCCGGGAGGCCATCGTCCACCATGACCTGCTGACCACTTCCTGTACAGGTGGCCCTGCCCAGATGGGGCCACGTTACTGCTGAACCAATCAGACTGTCTGTTTATCTGTTTGTCTGTTTGTTTGTTTGTTTGTCGGTTGCAGTAGTAATCCAACTACACACATCCCCCATTAACCTGATGGTCCTGGACCAGAACTGAACCAGAACCTCTGTAACGATCAGTGTTTGGATCTTTGTTCAGGATTCTGGTCCAGATTAAACTTCTTTTACATTATTGGAGGGGTCGGGCCCCTGGTGTAGACTGGGCCCTGGTGGACTAGCCCCGGGTTGACTGGCCCCATCTACCCATGAGGACAGATTTTGTCATCTTAGTTTTTTGGGGGTGATGAAACCTGAAGTGTTCTGGGTCCAAGTTTTGTCCTCAATCTGCTCAAACAAAGAGTGATACTTGGAAGAGCACTGCCCCCCTTTATTTCCTGTTCTGGACAAACATGAGGACCCCCCCAGGTACATCGCGTCCTGGAACATGAGATCCAATGGACTTTGGTCTCATGACGCCGGTCACATGTTCATCGTATTGATTTCCAGTCTGATGAAATGTGTGTTTTTCCGCCGCGGTGAGTAAACTTTAGAGGCTCTGGGACGGGTATAAACCACGCCCCCCTGCAGACCCAGGTCCAAACCTGCCCCAAGACGACCCTTAGTAGACCCAACATGGCGTCCTCCGTCCTCGCTGTTCTGATTGTCTCTCTGTTGGTGGTCGCTGTGGAAACCTTGTCTGGAGGCGGTGAGTCGTCCATCTAATGCCAATGGGTATGCTAACTGAGGCCCACACTGACAGGTCTCCCCCCCCACAGGCGGGACCCCCAACCACAACTACGACCTGTCCGGCTCCGACCTCAGGAGACTCTACAACTTCCCAGTCTTCAAGGCGGAGCGGATGAAGAGGCCCCTGGAGGGGACGTCCGTCGTGTTGGGCCCCCTCAGCCACTCCGGAGTCCGGTAGGTGACCCGTCAGAACCCACCGGTACCGGTTCTCTGAACCCAGCGGTAGCAGCTCTCTGACCCCACTGGTCCCTCAGGGTGACTCTGGCTGACGACTCTCAGTGGCTCATCCATAAAGGAGACAACTATGGCGTCGCGTCTCAGACGGTGGTGACCGCCGCTCGACACATGAGCTCAGACTGGAGGGTAAGAGTGTTTCAGCAGCCCCTGATTGGCCCCTGACCCGGACCCTGACCCAGCCCATGACCCCTCCTGTGGTTCTCCTGCAGGTTGTCCAGACGTTGGACTTCCAGGGGACGAGGACGGTGGGCGACTTTGTGGCGGCTGGCGGCTCCGACTACAGCCTCATCTTTGATAACTGTCACCTGGGGTCCCGGAGAATGATGAGCCAGGGGCTATGAAGGTGACGGGTGACGGTGTAGTGTGGTGGTTCTTCCACCGGGGGGCTCCACTGCCACGGATCAGAGACACGTTCACTCTTTCATCTGAGCCGGGAATTTATGACTGAACTGAAGCTGGAATGATTCACTGTCGTCATCCTCCTCCTCCTCTTCATCTTCCTCCTTTTCATATTCCTCCTCTTGATCCTCCTCTCCATCTTCCTCCTCTTCCTCTCATCTGTACATCGCAATAAATATTGTCCAAACTCTTTCACATCAGATGTTTATTTCATTGCTAGCTCATGTAGCATGTAGCATGTGTGTACGGCAGCCATGAAGTTCAAACCATAATGACAAACGAATACATAAACAATAAAAACATGTCACAAACCTGTATCCGATTGGACAACTGGAGAAGGAAATGACATGATGCTTTTAGAGCTGAATTCGTCCCTGAAGTCATCCGTCCATCATCTGGTGTGGGGTGAAGCTAACCGGTGTGGGGGTGAAGCCTGTTCTCCTGAATCCGTGGTTCTACTATCGGTCTAATCGTCCTCTCCAGTACCCTGGAGTAGACTTTCCCCGGGGGGTTGAGGAGTGTGATCCCCCATAGTTAAAACACACCGTCTGGTCCCCCTTTTTGAAAAGAGCGACCACCGTCCCGCTTTTCCAATCCAGAGGTACTGTCCCCAACTGCCATGCGATGTTACAGAGACATGTCAACCATGACAGTCCTGCACATCCAGAGACTTGAGGTACTCAGGGCGAATCTCATCCACCCCCGGTGCTTCGCCACCGAGGAGTTTGGCAACCAACTCGGTGACTTCAGCTTGGGTGATGAACGAGTCCACCTCTGAGACCGCAGCCTCTGCTTCCTCTGTGTAAGACATGGCAGCGGGATTGAGGAGATCCTCGAAGTATTCTTTCCACCGCCCAACAATATCCTCAGTCAAGGTCAGCAGCTCTCTGCCTCGACTGTAAACAGTGTTGGCTGTGCACCGTCAGAGTCCCCAGTTGGATCACTATTCAGTACTCCTACCAGGGACTCCAAGAAGGTCGGGTATTCCTCACAGCTATTTGGCCCGTAGGCTGAAACGACAGTGAGACACCTGTCCCCAGGTGCTTGCAGATGAGCCCCCAACATAGGCCTGGCCCCAGGATGGGGCCTGGCTTTAGGGAGGGGCCGTGGTTGCCCCTCACTGGGCGACGTCACGGTCCTTGATATTTCTATACTCATAGCAGTTTGGTACTTTTTCTAAAGTTCTACGGGGAGTCAAAACAAAAACAGGAAATTCTTTTCCTTCTCATTTAAAAGAACCAGAGTGAGCATCCAATCAAAGAGCTCCTCTGTCTGTAGGACGTCCCACAACAAAGACATGACCCCCCCAAATTGACCCTCACATTACACAACAACACAGGCTGGTTGTTAGTGGGGCGATGATGTCATCACAGAGACGGGGTTACACACAATAATCACAGACACACACACAGACACGTCGTCTGTTTATTAAATTAAATCTTCAGTTTCTTTTTGTTTATTTTTAATCAAACTTCCTTCAGACAGTGAAGCAAACAGGAAGTTGGAGTTTCCACGGCGTCCTGAAGGGGGGAGGGCTAGAGTTCCCCCCTCTGATGTGAAGGAGTTGAGGCCCCCTGTGTCACATCGGTGGGAGGGGAGGGGAACCCCCATCCCTCCTCACTTCCCCTTTCCTGGCCTCAGTTGTTCTGAATCAAAGGGTGGCCAGTTCCCAGAATCCCCGGTGGTGTTTCTCAGCCCGCCGGCGGGGACCCCCCCTCAGTTTTGGTTCTGCTCAGCCGGTGGTGCGTAGGGTCTGGTAGCTCTGCCCCCTCTGGGCCCTCAGCAGCGGCGTCTGCGTGTCCACGTCCCGGGACTAGCCCACCCCGGCCCCGCGCAGCCCTGCCCGCGTCCACAGGTAGACCAGGTGGTTGAGGAGCCCCTGAGACGCTGGGGGGAGCACCTGAGGACGGACACCCAGTCAGTCTGACCCCTGACCCCCAGAATCCAGTGACACACAGGCCCCGCCCCTCCCAGGAAAGACCCAGCCCACCAGGCCCCGCTCACAGACCTGGTTCTGACAGGCCTACAGAACCGGTGCACCCGCTGCAGACTGACCTGGAACACGTAGAGGAAGGTCCAGACCCCGCCCCCATGACTTGAGGGCGTCGCCATCCAGAGAAAGACCACACCCACCGCTGAGGAAAGACACAGAGTCAGACCCCGAATAGAAACCAGCACCAGAACCAGCAACAGAACCAGCACCAGAACCAGCACCAGACCCAGCACCAGAACCAGAACCTGCACCAGAACCAGCACCAGGACCAGAACCAGAACCAGGACCAGAACCAGGACCAGACACAGCACTTGGGACCGGATCAGGCTCCAGGGGGACGGACCTGGACCCCAGCAGAACACCAACACCAGCGGGAACAGCAGCATCCGCCGTTCCGTCAGGCGGACACACGCCTGCTGCTGGCGTCCCAGGACCCCGCCTGATGCCACCGCCCGTCTGTAGAGACGCCGGGCTCGGAACCCCAGAACCTGGACCGGGACAGAAACCACCAGAGTCAGTCTGGACAACCAGGGGCGCCACTCAGGGGTCTGTTTCAGGACCCCCTCTGCTACAGAGACCGGGACCCCCCGAGGACCTCCTGATGATGACCTCCGGGTCACTCACTGTGATGATGAGGAGGGTGAAGATGAAGGTGGAGAGGAAGAGGACGCTGCCGTAGGCGTGGAGCAGTCCGCAGGCTCTGATTGGCTGCTGGGGCTCTGACATCACAGCCTGCGCTCCGGCGGACAGCGGCAGGTACCTGTGTGGGGGCAGAGTCAAGAGCAATCATCAGCTGACCATGATGATGGTGGACCCGGTCCCAGTGCCTCACCTATAGGGGGCAGACCTGGTCCCGGTACCTCACCTGTCAGGGGCGGACCTGGTCCTGGTGCCTCACCTGTCGGGGGCGCTGGCGTTGGTGTGACATCGACTGACCCCTCCCTGAATGAAGACCGGCGCCATCAGCAGGACAGGAAGTGCGCTGTGGAGGCAGGAAGTCACAGGATGAAGAGAGACAGAACACAGGTGGTGGCTCCGCCCCGGCCACACCCTCCAGCGCTCACCTGGAGAGAAGAGCCGTGATTCTATTGGCTGTCGTCGTTCTGGTGGACACCTGGACAGAATCAGATGGAGGCGTTCAAGGAAACAGTGCCTTTGGACCAGGACCACAATGGGGGGAGGGGTGGTGTACCTGGACCAGGTGTCCGGTGCAGCTCTGGTACCGGTGCCGGACGCCGGCATGCAGGTGCCACACGTAGCTGAGGGTATAGCAGCAGGAGGCCATGAACAGGACCTGGGGAGGGAGCGGTCTGGTGAGGAACGCTCCACCGGTACCACCCCGGTAACGGCTAACGTCTCCTCATGAGGTCTGAACAGACCTCTGATCAGTCATCAGTCCTGGTTGGTTATTGATTGGTCATTGATTGATTATTGATGAGTTATTGATTGGTTATTGATTGGTTATTAATAGGTTACCGAACTGATCTGCTAGCTTCCAGCTAGTTCAGAGATCGTTTACAGGAAACAGAACTGGTCTGAATTTAACTGAACGGTTTTGGTTTCATCTTCAGGAGGAAGTGAAAACTTTGTGCAGGTCAACAGGTTGTACCGACCAATCCGAGGAGGCCTCCTCAGATTGGTCGGTTTACAGGAAACATTCAGTTGTTTGTTACGAGGAGGTCTGAAACTATGACACTAGTTTATACACCTGAAGAAGAAACTGACTGCCCCCCCGGCGGTTACGGACCCTTACCTGACCCACAGCGTGCAGGTGGAAACGGAGGGCGTTCTGGGGGCAGGGCCAGGAGGACACAGAGGCTCCAATCAGCCAGCAGACGGCGAGCATCAGGTCCGATAGGCTGAGCAAGACCAGAGGCTGCAGCTGCACACACACACACACACACACACACACACACACACACACACACACACACACACACACAAACACACACACACGTGTACTGTATGTTACCTTGGCAACAGGAGACATTTTAAGGAAAGGAGGAGAGAGAAGGTGGGGCTAACCTCCCGCATCCAGCTGAGTCTCTGTGACATCACACAGATGATGGTGGAGGCGGAGCCTAGTACGCTGAGAATGCCAAGGGTAATCAGATTACTTCATGCTCACACAAGTGCTCTGACCTTTGACTTCAAGCTTCAACAACCCAGAAATGAAATGAACTAAACCATTTGAAGGTCAAGTCTACAAACATCTGAACTGGATCACCAACTCTAACTGGATCAATGAACACAATGGTGTCTGACACCAGTTCAACCAGTTTAACCGGTACAGAACCAGACCTGAGCAGCGCCATGATGAACTGGATCCACCTGACGGCCTCGTCCACCTGCAGACATCAGAGCTCAGCGTCACCCAGGTCACATGACATCACCTGTACAGGTACTAGAGAGGTCACATGACATCACTGCACAGGTACTAGAGAGGTCACATGACATCACCTGTACAGGTCCTAGACAGGTCACATGACATCACCTGTACAGGTCCTAGACAGGTCACATGACATCACCTGCACACGTCCTAGAGAGGTCACATGACATCACCCTGAACCAGGACCACCTAGTCTGTTTGTCAGACCAGAGAGCTACACTGGGTTTCCTTCAGGCTGACAGCGAATCAGGTTTTTAGAATCACGGTCAGACTGGAGCTCACCTGGGTCAAGTCTAGAGCTCACCTGGGTCCAGTCCAGTGCTCCGCTGCTGTTCTCTAAGGTTCTGCTGGTGGACACCTCCATCTGTCTGTCTGCAGCCCAAAGGATGGAGCTCTGACCCGACCCGGGACTGATCGTCCAACAGATAGGAGGGGGTTTTATACCACAGCTCACACACAGAGGGATGTCTTCATCGCCCTGACCCCGCCTCCTGCATTACACTGGTCACACCCCCTGAAGAGCTGCAGATGGTGGAGATCAGCAGATGGACCGGAATCAGGGCACAACCTCAGAAACACACCAGAACCACAACACAAACAGAACCAGAACAGACTCTGAAGCAGAACTTGTGTCTGACAGTATTCCTGTATTTGTTTATAAATCTGATGTACGTACTTTTTTTAAAACATTTTTTCCTACATACCTTTCCTGACTGTATTTTTGTACATTTTGAGTCAGGAGTCTTTAGAACGTAGAGCTTAGAACCGGTTCATGGAACAAAACCTTTATTTATAACTTTATATTTTTTAATGTTCTGGAACAGAATCGGTTATTCACAATATGAGTAACCGGTTAATACCTTTTTTCGTTCGTTCTTAATAAAATATGTTTCACTTCCAGTCATTCGCTTAACGTGTGATGAGAGCGGAAAGAAAATGAGGTGACGTCAAACCGGAAACGTTATAATACTGTTTCCGTTCGGAACGAAACGACTCAAAGCTTTAAATGAATCAGAAACAGGAGACTGTTCCTCCTCCGCGGCGCCAGGGGGCGGCACACGTCTTCCGGTGACGTTCCGGAAATAATTGGAAAGAATCCGGAAGTGTTACTGTTTTGCAAAACAAGCTCGCAGAGCTAACGGAAACTAGCGGAGCTCGCGCAAGACGACAGCGGCGAGATGACGCAGTAAGAGATGGAGAACGCGACCGACGGCTGTGTGAGGGTGAGTCCGGTACCGCTGGTCCGGTGCCGGTCTGCAGCCACAACGTCACGGGACGGTTTGGCGCCACAAACATGTCCGCGTTCAAGCGGCGGCTGGGTGTTAGCTTAGCTGATGCTAGCGGCGGTCTGTCATTGAGAAATTATGCCGGGTCCGTTAATCTGGGTCAATTAATCCGGGTTAGTGTGGTGTGATGTTTAAATTTACGGCTCCACAGCTGGTGATAAGCGACTTAAAAAACAGGGGCTAATGGCTAAGCTAAGGGCTGCGCGTCTGAACTGATCAGCTGTATTGATTAGCATCGACTGCCGTGACGTCACCTACAGACTGGTTCTGTTCGTGTGGACGTTGAGGACCTGTGACCCGGTTGAGAGTCCTGGAGGGGGGTGGGGTGGGGGGCGTGTCCCGGTCCACTGATGATCCAGCAGACCGGGACACCGGTAGAGGCTTCCCGGGGCCCCCACCACGAAGGACCAGGAACCTGCTGTTCTTGATCCTCTTGGGGGGGTCACAGGTGAGGCGTCCTGGGACCAGGTTTTGGGTTCCGTCCCGTTGGTCCGGTTCTGCTTGGAAGTTTCTCAGGTGGCGTTTGAACAGGTCTGACCGTTGACCTTGTCCTTCTCGTGGAGGCGTGTCCTTCTCGTGGGGGGGTGCCCTTCACGTGGCGGCGTGCTGAAACTGGGGGTGGGGGGGGACCTGACTGAGTGCTTTGGTTCTGACCCATCCTGCTCTGTTCCACCAGACGGAGCGGCGACGTCCGGCTGAGGATGACCCCTGCCCTCTGAGATCAAAAGTGTCCCGACCTGATGGGGGGGCCGCCGCCCTCCGGGAGGAGGAGGGGCCACCTGGCCCAGGTGAGACCGGACACACGTCTGAACACCCAGGCTCCCGTTCCAGGTGGAACCCGACTCACCTGTCCGTGTTCTGCTCAGGTGGGGGGGCGGAGCCAGAGTCCAGTGAGGACGAACTGGGACGCCTGGACATCGACCTGGACAGGAAGTCCAGGCAGCATAACCTGACGTCACGTAACGTGCGCGCCATCCTGCACGTGAGCTTTACTCGCAAACATGTAGAGTAGAACCAAAGTAGAACCAGAGTAGAACCCGTGATGAACCCGTCTCACGCCCTGTGCTGTCGTGCGTTGGCAGGAGGTGATTACCCATGAGCGTGTAGTGGCCATGATGAAAGCCGCCATCAGAGACACCCAGGACCTGCCCATGTTTGTGAGTGGCCATGCCCCCTCTGAGCCCACAGGAAGCAGCTTATCCACTGTGTCTGACCACTTCCTTTTTGTGGTTTTCCTCCAGGAACCAAAGATGACCCGGTCCAGACTGAAGCAGGCCGTCCAGCAGGGACAAGTGAGAGTTCCCACAATCCTCTGGGGCACCTGGACCTCAGAGACGCGTGTTTAGTCTGTCTGTCTAACTGTCTAACTGTCTGTGTGTCTACAGCCACTGACCTGGAGTCTGTCTGCAGTCAATACAGCCACAGTGAAGGTAAACCTACTGGTCCAGTCTGTCTGTCTCTGACTGCCTGTCTCTCTGACATTCGGTCTGTCTCTCTGACCGTCTGTCTCTCTGCCTGTCTGTCTGTCTCTTTGCCTGTCTGTCTGTCTGTCTCTCTGCCTGTCTGTCTCTCTGCCTGTCTGTCTCTCTGTCTGTCTGTCTCTGTGCCTGTCTGTCTGTCTGTCTGTCTCTTTGCCTGTCTGTCTGTCTGTCTGTCTCTCTGCCTGTCTGTGTCTCTGCCTGTCTGTCTCTCTGTCTGTCTCTCTGACCATCTCTCTGCCTGTCTGTCTAACTCTGTCTGCCTGTCTGTCTCTCTGCCTGTCTGTCCGTCTCCAGCCTCCTCAGTTTGTTGACATTGAGCTTGAGGATGATGAAGACTCATCAGATGAAGAGTACTGTCCTGAGGATGATGATGAGGAGGAGGACGAAGATGACACCTTCACCAGCGATGCAGACAGCCTTGCTTCTCCTCCCAAGATGCATCAGTGCTGTCAGCCCAGAGGTGTGGACAGCCAGAAGACCGCTGCCCCCCAACAGGTATCTGACCTCTGACCCTTACTATTCCCGTGACCTCTGATCCTTACTGGTCCCCTGACCTCTGACCTCTCTCAGGTCCCCTCAGGACACTTGGTGGACCACGTGCTGACGCCCCCCTGTGCTCCTCTGCACCCCCCGTCTCCACCTGAGTCCTCCTTCCTGGAGAGACTGAATGCTGTGGAGGAGGAGCTGGACTGCAGCCCAGCCTACACCTTCAACCAGGTAAGGCCCCGCCCCTCTGCGGCCTGCTGGCTGTGCCTCTGTCGGCGTGACCGTGTCCTCTCTCAGTGTCTGGACAGGAGTGCTGCTGATGACGACAGGGGCTCCGGCGGTTTGGCGTACCGCACGCGCTCCAAGCTCCCCCTGGTGGACGTCCCCCTGGGCCAGCTGGAGGCTGAGCTTCTGGCCCCCGACATAACAGCTGACATGTACGAGCAGAGCGCTGCCCAGTGGGAGGAGGACCGCCACTGGACCCAATGGCTGCAGAGTCTGATGGCCCCCGACAACGAAGGTCAGGGGTCACGCTGAGGGAAACATTTACTACACCCGGTAGTGAGACTACACCCGCTACTACACGATACCCGCTACTGAAACTACACCCGCTACTGAAACTACACCTGCTACTGAAACTGCACCTGTTAGTAAACTACTCCCGGTAGTGAAACTACACCCGGTAGTGAAACTACACCCAGTAGTGAATCTACACCCGGTGGTGTGGGTGTGGTTCTGTCCAGAGGTCCTCCTGCGACTGGGTGTGGTTCTGTCCAGAGGTCCTCCTGCGGGTGTAGATCAGGGCGTCACACGGCATCTTTCTGACTGAACTTCCTGTCCCTCAGAGGAAATGGATGATGAGGACGACCCGGAATACACCTTTGTGGAAGAGCTGGACGAGCCGGACCTGGAGGACTACCGAACGGACCGGGCGGTGCAGATCACCAGTAGGTGGCGCTGTGGGTACACGTGGAGGTGGTGCTGGTCCTGGTGTTAACCCTGCCTCTGCTTTCAGAGAAGGAGGTGAACGAGCTGCTGGACGAGCTGTTCAACACGGTGAGGGGGGCAGGAGTCCGCTGGGGTCCAGAGGACAGGAGGCGAGCACAACTTCCTGTCCTCTGCAGCGACGCCCACTCTGACTTCGTGTCTCTGTGTTCAGCTGCAGGAGCAGGAGGAGGAGCCTGAGGGGGAGGAGCCTGAGAAGGAGCAAGAGGCGGGGCCTAAATTCAATATCCCCCCGGCTTTACGGTAACGGGTGGGGGGCCGAGCATACAGCTACAGTACTGCACCGGTAGTGGTGTCAGTTTCCCTTTGGGGCTTCAGCATTGGTATAAAGGCGTCATGTGATCGTGAGGGAGGGGTGGGAGGGTCCTCCTGTTGGGACGGTCCAGCAGAGCAGTGCTGCACCTGTTTGGGTCAGGAGGAAGAGCCATGGCCACCACTGCCTCGTCTTCACACAGAACATGTGAAGGAGAGTCCAGCTGGGGGCTACACGTTAGGCTCTGCCCCCTCCAACAGGGGGGGGGGCGCTGACTGGACGTCTGTCTGTCTCTAGCTTCCAGTCGCCGTTAGCCGGCATGCTATCGGAGCGGCGGCGGCTGGTGCGCCAGCAGTACGAGGCCCAGCAGCAGAAGAGGGCCCTGCAGGACTCCACCAACCAGCACCGCCACCCCCTCGCCCCCGGGGGCGACCCCCGCCCCCTGCCCGGAGCCCTCACCTCCCTTGTGGTGCTGCCCAGCCAGATCCACCCCTCCCTCTGCCTGGGCCACGCCCAGAAGCTGCAGCTGCAGCAGCAGGTCCAGCAGGTAGGAGTGTCTGGTGACCCGGAGTGACCCGATCTGACCCGATGTGACCTGTTCTGATCCAGTGTGACCCGTTCTGACCTGGTGTGACTCACTTAGACCCAGTGTAACCCGCTCAGACCTGGTGTGACCTATTCTGACCCGGTCTGACCTATCCTGACCCGATGTGACCCTTTCTGACCTGATGTGACCCTTTCTGACCCAGTGTGACCCGTTCTGACCCGGTATAGCTCGATAGATAGATATATACTTCATTAATCCCGGAGGAAATTGCATATATCCACTGCCCAGGCATTACATAATGAATAAATACTGGGTAAAAAAAAGAAACACTGACACCAAAGGACATAACATAAGACATACACTACACTAGCAGACACATGCAGCATTAACAGGACATATACTAAATAATCATTAAAATATAAACAGTATAAAATAAAACAAAAAAAATGCAAGTGAAAATTAGCAGGAGGCCCACATGGTGGGTAAGGTACACCCTTCTTACAATGTAAGGCGTCACTAATATCACAACATCTAATATCTAATATCACAACATCTAATATCTATCTCTTATACATAAAATCGTCAAAAATATAAGGCAGCACTAATATCAAAACATCACAACAACTTGGCCCCACTACAGTGCAGCATAGGCTGACATCTCATCCCCTCCATTCAACCGCGTGCAGACCTCGCCACCTCCCACCTCCCATTAGGTCTTGGGGAGACCTTATCCGGTCCAGCTGCCTTATAGGAACGGAGCCTCTGCAGCGTTGTTGTCACCAGGTCTGCAGCGATGACTGCAGTGATGGTGGGAGCAGGAGGTAATGGTGAGGTTGGAAGTCCAGTGGTTGAGGTAGGGCCGTTGAGCTTTGCAGCTCTTGGAGTGGGCTCGGGAGTGGCAGGGGTGGAAGGAGAAGACGCACAGTAGGAGGGAGGATCAGTGGAGCAGTCCGCAGGGGCGGAAGAGGCCTGGGACGAGGAGCCGGTAGTGGTGGGGGAGCTGAACCGATTGAAAAAGCTGTTTAGTTCATTTGCTCATTCACTATTCCCCTCCACAGTGCTGCGCCCTGTGATTGTTGGTGATTGTTCTCATCCCATTCCAGACCTCCCGCACCTGGTTGCGCCCCAGCTGCTTCTCCAGCTTCCTCTCGTATGCCTCCTTGGCCTCCCTCAGGCAGAGTCTCACTTTCTGCTGGGCCTTGCTCATCTCCTCGTTCTTGCTCCTGAACACCCGCTTCTTCCTGTTCAGGACAGCCTTGACTTCCTTGGTTACCCATGGTTTGTTGTTGGGGTAACACCTGACTGCCCTGACAGGGGCCACGGTGTCCACACAGAAGTTCATGTAATCTGTAAAACACTTGGCTGCCCCCTCGGTGTCCTCCCCATGTGAACCCACGATGACATCCCAGTTGGTGGTCTGGAAGCAGTCCCTCAGCATCTTCTCTGCTTCCGGGGACCACCTCCTGATCTGCCGTGTTGTTGCTGGCAGCTGTTTGACCAGTGGAATGTAGGTGGGCTGCAGGTACACTAGGTTATGGTCCGATTTACCTAGTGGTGGGGAAGGGGGTGGCAGTGTATGCCTCCTTAGCATTAGTGTAGAACAGATCGATGGTTCTGTCCTTCCGTGTGGGGCAGTCTACACACTGGACCTTTGTGGGGAGAGATGAGTCCAGGGTGAGGTGGTTAAAGTATGTCAGAACGGTCAGAACGGTATGACCCGTTCTGACCCGTTGTGACCCATTCTGACCTGGTGTGACCTGTTCTGACCCAGTGTGACCCGTCCTGACCTGGTGTGACCTTTTCTGACCCATTCTGACCTGGTGTGACCCTTTCTGACCCAGTGTGACCCGTTCTGACCTGGTGTGACCAGTTCTGACCCGGTACCTCTGTGCTGTCCCAGCATGTGCAGCTGCTGGCTCAGGTCCACCTGCTGAGTCGCCGTCTGGACGCCCTGAACCATGAGGCCAGCATCACCAAACACTACCTGGTGAGTCAGGAGGTCAGCGGCCACGCCCATGACCCCCGACCTCCAGTGACCCCGCCCCCTCTCCCTGCAGGAGGAGCTGCAGCAGTTCGCCGGCCGGCGGGAGCAGCTGGGGCTCCCCAGCAGTTTCAGGGCGTGTAACCTGCAGGGGGCAATAGACCTCCTGCAGGAGGCGGAGCAGAGGGCGGAGCTGCCGCCCCCCCACCCCGTCCCTGCTGCCTCCAGACGCTGGCTCCCCAGGATGACCCCCGCCACCAGCAGTAAGGAGGAGGTGGGGCTGTGTGTGCTGATTGGTCATGGTTCCTACAGCCGCTCTGTTGTGTTTAGGCCACGCCTTCCCCCTGCTGCCTGCCCACACCGCCTGGACGTTTGCCACACGCCCCGTCTTCCTGTACCCGGAACTACTTCCTGTCTGCCAACTGGACCACACTCGACACCTGAGGAGCGTGTACACGCAAGGAGAGAAGGGGTACCTGCACACGCACGCACGCACGCACACACACACACACACACACACACACACACACACACACACACACACCCCCGTAGAGCCAGGGACAGATCTCCCATGATGCCTCTGTGCAGGCTGGTGGTTCTGGGCCTGAAGCACTTCGAGGGGACGCAGAACCCGCTGCAGCTGATCAGCTCCTACCTGCTGTGTAAGACGCAGTGGAGCCTCAGGAAGCACATCAGGGAGGTGGGGGGGCCGCGGGCGCCGCGGGACAGCGTGCTGAAGGTGAGCTGTGACAACATTGGTGTGACATCATCACCCTGTGACATCACCGTGTCGTCTTGCAGGCGTTCCTGTCACAGCATGTTGTCCCCCCCCTGCCGACAGCGTGCAGCAGCATCCATCCAGGAGACCAGCGCCCCCCGGTGGACAGACACAACCCCAACGCGCCCAACTGGCTCAAGGTGTGACATGCCCCCGTCAGATTAAGAATTGGTGGTTGTTGTTTGGTGGGAGGGGCCTACTGATGCGTTCTGATGGGGGTTTTTTTCTGCAGAACAGTCGACCAATCATCCAGAAGACGCGACTGGACTCCTCCCTTTACCCCACCTCCCTCCCCCCAGGCTGCTCCCTTAGACTCCACCCACATTTTCTCAGCAAAGCCCGCCCCCCCGTCCCGCGCCACCGGCGCTTCTTCACCTTGGCCAATAACGCGTCTCTGCTGCCGCTCGCCAAAGCTCCACCCAGTGGACAGGTGGGCGGGTCCGCAGAAGTCCAGCCAATCAGCCAGGTGGCCCCGCCCCCTACAGGTGTCACCCACACAGTCTCCGCCCACCATGTGAGCGCTGATGTCATCCAGGCCTGCCTTCCTATTGGCCAGGTGGTGCAGCAATCAGACAGCCCCCCCGTCCTCACCCCTGTCCCCCCCCCGGCCCCCCAGAGTGCCACATGTCCCATCATGCCTTGCACCGCGGCCCCCATTAACCCGGGCTGCTTCCTCCTTCAAGTGATGTGGACCCCGCCCACGGCTCTGCCCACAGTCAGATCACAGGATGCCGTGGGGCAGCAGAGCCGTCATGTGACTGCAGATCCCCGCCCTCTGGAGGAGGAGATAAAGGAGGAGGAGCCAAACACGCCTTCATCCCTCAGCCCGCTGTCATCCTCAGGCGGGGGGGAGGAGTGGGAGGACAACCGGAACATCGCAGGCGTGGTCAGCTTGAGCGGGGGGGAAAACGCCGGGGGAGAGGAGGAGGATGGGAGGGCGCGGGGCCAGGATGATAGAGGTGGAGGGGAGGAGTCAGGCGGGGGGGGGGAGGGGGAGGACGGGGGCAGGGAGAGGGAGAACGGGGGTGGGGGTGGGGAGAGGGAGGATGGGGGCGGGGAGAGGGAGGAGGATGGGGGTGGGGACAAGGATGAAGATCAGGATCGCCACGGCGACGAGGAAGAGGAGGAGGAGGACTTTGACGAGCTCACCCAGGACGAAGACGAGGAGGAAGTGATGTCATCGGCATCGGAGGAGTCGGTGCTGTCGGTCCCAGAGCTGCAGGTAAACAGGAAGTCTCTGTGGGGGGCGTGTTGATGTCACAGCCTCTGATTGGCTGCTATGTGGGCGTGGCAGGAGACCATGAAGCAGCTGACCTGGTTGGCGGCAGAGCGCCAGCTGTGTCCCGACGGCGACTCCGAGGAGGAGCACTCCCCCACCTCCCCCGGCTCCCAGGAGGAGGAGGAGGAAGAGGAGGAGGAGGGGCCAAAGGAGGAGGAGTCCAGCGAGGGGCGGAGCAACAAGGAGGGGCGGGACGAGGAGCCGCCCTCCGGCGAGGAGGCCCCCCGAGGAGGAGGAGGGGGGAGGTGTCCTGGTCGAGGGCGAGGTCAGAGCCGTCCCCCCCCCGCCGCTCTAAGGCGCCTCCCGGCAGCGTCTTCACCCACAATCCTGTGTGTCTGTCCTCAGGGCGGAGCCGGTCCCTGCGGGGGCGGAGCCGACAGGAGCGTCACAGCAGAGACGCCGCCAAGCTGCTGCTGCTGTATGACGAGCACATCTTGGACAACGACCCCCAGCGCCACCGCAAGGACACTGCCTTCGCCCAGAGCTACTTGAGTAGGGTGGGCTAACACACGCTAACACTAGTACGCTGACGCTAGCGCACTAACAAGTCCCAGCAGCCGCCCAGGTGTCTCATGGGTAATGTGGTCCCCAGGTGCGCGAGGCTCTGCAGGACCTACCTGGACAGGTGGAGGACTTCGTGTCGCTGCTGAGCGACTTTGAGCGGGCCGGGGAGGGACAGGAAGTCCTGCTGCTGTTCAGGAAGCTGTGCGGCATTCTGGGAGATCGCACCGACCTCCTGAGAGACTTCGCCGCGTTCCTGCATCCAGAGCAGGCGCTGCAGTGTGGCCTGGTGAGCAGCTCAGGTGGACCATGTGCTGACCTCTGACCCCTGTCTCACCTTTGATCACTCCTGCAGCTGGAGGAGCAGCAGGCGTTTGAGCGCTCGCGGCGTTTCCTGCGGCAGCTGGAGATCAGCTTTGGGGACAACCCGTCTCACTACCAGAAGATCATCAGGGCGCTGCAGACCGGCCCCGACCTGAGCCCCGCCAGCATCCACGAGGTACCCCGCGTCACCGTGGCAACTGGGGAGACGGGGCGGGGGGGGGGGGGTAGAGCTGGCGCGTGCTGAGGGTTCACCCTGCTCTGTTCCAGCTAAAAGCTCAGATGGCCACGCTGCTGAAGGGCCACGCCCACCTGCAGGCAGAATTCTGGGTGTTCTTTGAAGAGCTCCGCCCGCCTCCGGCTCGCCCCGGACAGTTTGAAGAAGCTCATTGGCCAGAGGACGGAGGGGGCGGGTCCGATGGTGGAGAGGGTCCCGGCCAGCCGTCCAGGGGCAGAGCCTTCAGCGGGTTTGAGGAAGTGACACTCCCCGAGCTGGAGGAGGAAGAGGAGGGGCCTAAGATCCAACCAATCAGCACCCGGCGCCAGAGGAGGAAGATGGACAGAAACTACAAGGTCTGGTTACCACGGCAATGTGCGCTGTCTTGATCCGACCAATCACAGGCCAGAACCATCTGGACTGGGATTGGTGGGTTAACCTATCTGTCTGCTATCAGGGCTGTGATTGGTGGGTTAACCTGTCTGTCTGCTATCAGGGCCGTGATTGGTCGGTTAACCTGTCTGTCTGCTATCAAGGCTGTGATTGGTGGGTTAACCTGTCTGTCTGCTATCAGGGCCGTGATTGGTCGGTTAACCTGTCTGTCTGCTCTCAGGGCTGTGATTGGTGGGTTAACCTGTCTGTCTGCTATCAGGGCCGTGATTGGTCGGTTAACCTGTCTGTCTGCTCTCAGAGCTGTGATTGGTCGGAGAAGGACTGGTGTCACTGTCACAACCCAAAGATCCGCCGACACCGCAGGAAAGGATGTTCTGGG
Source organism: Antennarius maculatus (assembly GCA_013358685.1). Taxonomy (NCBI): domain Eukaryota; kingdom Metazoa; phylum Chordata; class Actinopteri; order Lophiiformes; family Antennariidae; genus Antennarius; species Antennarius maculatus. The sequence goes on from CM023615.1 coordinate 18,351,378, forward strand.
TGCCATGGCAACAAGGTGTGTTTTTCAGCTGTGATCAGGTGAAAAACACCTGACAGGGTGTGAATGGCTGACAGGGAGGATGTGACGCGTCACCTGACCTGTCACCTGACCCGCTGACCCTCCAGGCATCAGGAGGCGTGTCCAGAGCCATGAAATCTCAGGAACCCGTCGAGGCACAGCTGATACCTGAGGGAGGGGCTGAGAAAGACCTGAAGGACGGCCCCCACCCCGCTGAGGACCGCCCCCACCCAGGTAACCGCCCCCACCCAGAACCAGGACCAGGACCTGTCCACAGGTGTCACGCGGTTTGGTTCTGTTCACAGATCACAGCAGTGCATCATGGGATGCCCCGCTCCCGTTGGCTGAGGAGGAACTGGAAGAGGAGGATGACGAGAAGAGGAGCCGTACGAACGAGGAGCCCACCATTACCTCCCTCCCTCCTGTCTGCCCCCCCTCTGTCACCTCAACCCCCTCCAACTCCAACCCCCCCCGGCCAAGTCCTCCTGTGGAACTTCCTGTCTGCGCCAAGAACATCTCCCTGACCCCCAATGGAGAGAAAGTGATCCTCTGGACCAGGTGACCTCTGACCCCTGAGCCCCTCTGACCTCCTTTGACGTCTGGCCTCCTCTGTGCTGTTCTGATCTCCTCGTTGCTCCTTTGACCTCTGACCTCTTGTTTTCCAGAGAGGCCGATCGGGTCATTTTAACCCGGTGTCAGCAGGATGGAGCCAATCAGGACACATTCCAGACTGTCTCTACTCTGCTCGGCAACAAGACGTCCAGCGAGGTGATTGGCTGGTCTTCAGGTCATGTGACGGTCACGTGACCTCTTCCTGACTCTTCCTTGCGTCTCCAGGTCGCTCACCGCTTCCGGGATCTGATGCGTTTGTTCCGGACGGCTGCTCGTCAGACCGGCTCCGAGGACGAGGCTCCGCCTCTTGAGACCTCAGCCAATGAGGAAGAAGACTGACTCCAGCCAATCAGAAGAGCTGATGAACAGCGAATCCCGAATATTTAATGTTTTTGTAGAAGTTTTTTTGTTTTTACAATAAAGCAGGTTTCACCAGCTGATGTTGTCCTGTTCACACACCCCAGTGGCCCCGCCCAGTGGGCGAGCCTTCAGCCTGAGAGGACCACAGAGGTCTGAATCAGCTCTGATTAAACCAGACACGCCCAGAGGACATGCCCAGAGGACACGCCCAGAGGACACGCCCAGAGGACACGCCCAGAGGACACGCCGTGACACGTCCTTTCTGGTCGGTGGGGTTTACTCATGGTTACCAGCAGCTGATTGGCTGAGAGACAGAACCTTCCTGCTCTGAAGAGAACCTGATTGGCTGGTTTGATGACCTCCTGAATGACTCTAGCTGTGATTGACAGGTGGTGGGCGGGGCCATCTCAGTACGGGATCGGCCTCATCCTCCAGAGGCCTGTACCATAAAGCTGCATTACGGCTTAGTGAGATAACCTCAGGCTTAACCCTGGCTTTTCGGTACCATAAAGGTGGTTGACTTTCTATCGGGCTACGTTGTCACGGTAACCTACGCTGAACACCTAACCTGCTCCAGAGCAGGATAAGTTCAGGGTAAGAGCTCAGCAGGTATAACAGCCCCACCTACTGACCAATCATTCTCTTGGAAAATGGGCTGTCTGTTTTATGAGAACCCGGTGGATGTTGGTGAACAGCTTGAGCAAAGAGCGCTCAGGTGCAAGAGAATATTTAGAGATTGCTGTAATCCGTTCGAATTGCCTGAACAATCACTGTACGAAAGGTACAGGTTTTGGGTAGAGGGGTTACATTACATCTGTCAGCTGCTGGAGCCTTACATCAGTAATGTAACCCGACCACTCGCTGACAGTCCCGCAGACAGTGTGCATTGCACTGAGGTTTTTTGCCACAGTTAATATATTTCTTAGTGATGTTCATAATTATTATGATGTCCTTAAATCCCTCGTTGGATGGGTTACAAGCAATCCACAGATAAAATGCCATTAATCAATTATTTGTTTAAGTAAATCATGGATTGATTCATTCATTCATAGGTACTTTTATGTATTCTGTTGGCGATGCCAAAAACCTCGGGAAGACCACAGTATGTATAGCTATTCATGAAGTCGCTACAATCACATGCCATAACGAAAAATGTCATACACACATACATTATGGAACACACAAATGTTACTGTAGTCAGATATACAAGTGCAGTCATAGTGGGGAAGTAATACTATAATGGCACTAACTTCCGCATTGACACAGTCAGCGATTTTTTGCCAGCGATCCTTGCGCTGTTTGGCAGCTGCAACTGTGTTGCTTTTTGCCTGGATTATTGATTTGTATTGCTAGTATGTATTAATTATTATTGTTTGCTCCTCCGTTGTGAAATATGCGGCTTGGGCCGGTTTGTTGCACGTTTGCGATTGGTCGCATTCAGCAAACTCCACCCTTTGTATGTGAGCACACACAGATCTAGAGTGGACATGCCTGAATTGAATTAGTGAGTTGATAGCCGGCTTTATGGTACCGAAAATCTGGAGGGCGGATGTCTCGGTAAGTGAAGCCAGATAAGTAAGAGGAAGCCCGGCTAAGTTAATCAAGCTTTATGGTACAGGCTTCTTCTTCTTCTTTTCCTTTCGGCTTTTCCCTTCAGGGGTCGCCACAGCGAATCAACCGCCTCCATCTAACCCTGTCTTCTGCATCCTCTTCTCTCACACCAACTACCTTCATGTCCTCTTTCACTACATCCATAAACCTCCTCTTTGGTCTTCCTCTAGGCCTCCTGCCTGGCAGTTCAAAACTCAGCATCCTTCTACCAATATATTCACTATCTCTCCTCTGGACATGTCCAAACCATCTCAGTCTGGCCTCTCTGGCTTTATCTCCAAAACCTCTAACATGTGCTGTCCCTCTGATGTACTCATTCCTGATCCTATCCTTCCTGGTCACTCCCAGAGAGAACCTCAGCATCTTCATCTCTGCTACCTCCAGCTCTGCCTCCTGTCTTTTCCTCAGTGACACTGTCTCTAGACCAAACAACATCGCTGGTCTCACCACAGTTTTGTACACCTTTCCTTTCATTTTAGCTGAAACTCTTCTATCACACATCACACCTGACACTTTTCTCCACCCATTCCATCCTGCCTGGACACGCTTCTTCACCTCTTTTCCCCACTCTCCATTGCTCTGGACTGTTGACCCCAAGTACTTAAAATCCTCCACCTTCTTGATCTCTTCTCCCTGTAACCTCACTCTTCCACTTGGGTCCCTCTCATTCACACACATGTACTCTGTCTTACTGCGGCTAACCTTCATCCCTCTCCTTTCCAGGACAAACCTCCACCTCTCTAGCTTCTCCTCCACCTCTTCCCTACTCTCACTGCAGATCACAATGTCATCTGCAAACATCATAGTCCATGGAGATTCCTGTCTAACCTCGTCTGTCAGCCTGTCCATCACCATAGCGAACAAGAAGGGGCTCAGAGCTGATCCCTGATGCAGTCCCACCTCCACCTTGAACTCCTCTGTCACACCTACAGCACACCTCACCACTGTCTTACAGTCCTCATACATGTCCTGCACCGCTCTAACATACTTCTCTGCCACTCCAGACTTCCTCATACAATACCACAGTTCCTCTCTGGGCACCCTGTCATAAGCTTTCTCCAGATCTACAAAAACACAATGCAGCTCCCTCTGGCCTTCTCTGTACTTCTCTATCAACATCCTCAAAGCAAATACTGCATCTGTAGTACTCTTTTTTGGCATGAAACCATACTGCTGCTCACAAATGCTCACTTCTGCCCTTAGTCTAGCTTCCACTACTCTTTCCCATAACTTCATTGTATGGCTCATCAGCTTTATTCCTCTGTAGTTGCCACAACTCTGCACATCTCCCTTGTTCTTAAAAATGGGCACCAGCACACTTCTCCTCCACTCCTCAGGCATCTTCTCACTATCTAAGATCCTGTTGAACAACCCAGTCAGAAACTCTACTGCCACCTCTCCTAGACACTTCCAAACCTCTACAGGTATATCATCAGGACCGACTGCCTTTCCACTCTTCATCCTCTTCAGTGCTCTCCTCACTTCATCCTGGCTAATCTTTGCTACATCCTGGTCCACAACAGTCACCTCTTCTAGTCTTTGTTCTCTCTCATTTTCCACGTTCATCAACTCCTCAAAGTACTCTTTCCATCTTCCCATCACACTGCTGGCACCTGTCAATAGACTTCCATCCCTATCCTTAATCACCCTAATCTGCTGCACGTCCTTCCCATCTCTATCTCTCTGTCTTGCCAGCCTGTATAGATCAGTCTCTCCCTCCTTACTGTCCAATCTAGCATACAAGTCATCATAAGCTTCTTGTTTGGCCTTTGCTACCTCTACCTTCACCTTACGCTGTATCTCCCTGTACTCCTGTCTACTCTCCTCAGTCCTCTCAGTGTCCCACTTCTTCTTAGCTAACCTCTTTCTTTGTATACACTCCTGTACCTCCTCATTCCACCACCAAGTCTCCTTATCTACTTTCCTTCCAGATGACACACCAAATACTCTCCTACCTGTCTCCCTGATCACATTAGCTGTAGTTGTCCAGTCATCTGGAAGCACCTCCTGACCACCCAGAGCCTGTCTTAACTCCTTCCTAAAGGTCATGCAACACTCTTCCTTTTTTAGCTTCCACCATTTCGTCTTCTGCTCTGTCTTTGTCCTCTTCATCTTCCTCACCACCAGAGTCATCCTACACACCACCATTCTATGCTGTTTGGCTACACTCTCGCCTACCACTACTTTGCAGTCACTGATCTCCTTCAGGTTACATCGTCTACACAAGATGTAGTCTACCTGTGTGCTCCTACCACCACTCTTATAGGTCACCCTATGTTCCTGCCTCTTCTGGAAGAAAGTATTCACTACAGCCATTTCCATCCTTTTTGCAAAGTCAACTACCATCTGTCCTTCTGCGTTCCTCTCCTGGATACCAAACCTGCCCATCACTTCCTCATCACCTCTGTTACCTGCACCAACATGTCCATTGAAGTCTGCACCGATGACAACTCTCTCACTTCTAGGTATGCTCTGCATCACTTCATCAAAGTCCAACCAGAATTTCTCCTTCTCCTCCAGCTCACATCCTACCTGTGGAGCATACCCACTAACAACATTGAACATCACACCTTCTATTTCTAGCTTCAGACTCATCACTCTATCCGACACTCTTTTTACCTCCAGGACATTCCTAACAAACTCCTCCTTCAAGATAACTCCTACTCCATTTCTCTTTCTATCTACACCATGATAGAACAACTTGAACCCTGCTCCTAAACTTCTAGCCTTGCTACCTTTCCACCTGGTCTCCTGGACACACAGTATGTCTACCTTCCTCCTCTGCATCATGTCGACCAACTCTCTACCTTTTCCTGTCATAGTTTCAACATTCAACGTCCCTACTCTTAGTCCTATACTCTTGGCGCTCCTCTTCTGTTTCTTCGTGCGAACGCACTTTCCTCCTCTCCTTCTTCGACCAACAGTAATCCAATTTCCACCGGCGCCCTGTAGGTCAACAGCACCGATGGCGGTCGTTGTTAACCCGGGCCTCGACCGATCCGGTATGGAAGTCATATGTTTGATTCGCATCTTTGATTTGGCAAATACAGGCCTCTAGTGTGAAACAGAAAGTAGGCCTCAGTTTCAGGTAACGCCCACGACTCCCTCACGTCTCACCAGGAAACGTTTGTCATTCACTTCCTCTTCCTGAAGGAAGAGGGGTTCTGCTGGGTCGTCATGTGGTTCAGGGTTTCTGGGGTACCGCGGTAGAATTTCATAGTCATTCAGGAGCTCCTCCCACAGGTGGAGACACCTTCAAAATAAAAGTGTTCAGGAAATTTATTCACATGGAATCAGGATTTAAAATAAAACATGTTAAAGTCCCGTCATAAATATTTATAACAAGAAAGCAACAAGTATTCATGCTTTTATTTTAAAGTCCTCCGGTCCTGTGTGCAGGACCCGGGCGTCGACCTTCAGTCGGACCAGTTTAACAGGAAAACAACTTCCTGTCCCTGTAGTGTAAAATCCAGACCGATCAATAATGGAGACCACACACACACACACACACTTACTTTTTACTTTTTAAATGTAAAAACATTTTTGTAGGACCAAATATTTAATGATTATATAATTACAAAAAAAATGAATCAAGCACCAATAGAAAAGAGTCCTCAGAGTAAACAGGAAGTAGATCAACAGGAAGTAGATCAACAGTTATTTATTTGACAAAACAAAAACAAGGAAATGTCAAAATGACAGGGTGGAGCTATCTGGACTGGGTGGAGCTAAACATTTAAACACTTTCTCAGCGTTTCTCCTCAGGTGTTTTTTAATACAGTTTTAAAGTTTCATTAAAAAATTTGGTAGGAAAACAGGAAGGTTATTGACGAGTGATCAGCTCTCACCCCCAGAACCTCTGTTTGCCGGGGGGGGGAGCCGGCGCCTCCTCTGGGGGCAGTGGGAGGCTGAAGATGGACCCGGACGAGTCCATGGTGAAGATGAAGACGATGTTGGCGACCATCATTACCAGACTGGGCAGGAAGGAGAGGCCGAACCCAAACGCACGGATACTGCTGCCGAACGCCGCCGCCACCCAGTAGACCAGCCTGGAGACGCAAAACAAACAAACCTTTAATGACGCCAATAGAAAACAAACACACCTTTAATTAAAGTCAACAAATCAAATGTACCTTTAATTAAACTCAAACAAATCAAATGCACCTTTAATTAAAGTCTTATTGAAGACGAACCAAACCCACCCTTTTTAAAATTTACAATCTGTAAACAAACACACCTGTACTCAATCTTTGAATGAACACCTGCTACGAGCTGCTGCTAGCAGCGGCTAGCAGCAGCTCGTAGCAGGTAGCTGCGGCTAGGCGGGTGTAAATCTCACCGTCCGACGGCGAACACGATGGTCAGCAGCGGGACGAGCTTCAGCTGCTCCTGACTCAGGTAGATTGCCATGACGACCAGCTGCAGGAAGTAGATGAGGAACAGCGACACGGTGTCTGAGACGAAGCGCTGATGGACCGCCACCTCCTGAAGCCCCGCCTCCTTCATGGCGTCCTCAACCTGAGGTCGAAACGCTCCGAACCGGAGACGACTGACGCCCAGGACCAGCCAGCCTGAGACAGACAGGAGGGAGGTGAGACAGGTGAGAGGTGAGACAGGTGGGAGGTGAGACAGGTGAGTGGTGAGACGTGTGTGGCCTTCACCGAGGACGATGGGCACGGCGGCGAACACGGAGCATCGCAGTGTGTAGACCACCCTGAGGGGGGCGCTGTCCAGCAGGGGGGCGTCAAACGGCAGGAAGACGAACCCCCCCCACACCAGGAAGGGGAAGAAGATGGCCGAGGTCACCAGCGACACGCCCCACTTCAGGGCGTCCCTGCTGAGGCAGTTCTGCACACCTGAGAGAGACAGACAGATTAGGCCCCGCCCACAAGAGACACAGACACACCTGAGCTGGGACGAGGGGACGTACAGGAGGGAGGGGCGTCTTCACGCCATTCGTACTGGAAGCCGTGGTGGTTGTAGTCCTGGGGAGCCCCCTGGGGCCCCAGGAAGGGGCTCTTCTCTGACTGCACTTCCCAGAATGCCTCGCTGTGTCGCGGCGAGGACGGCGAGCGGAGGACGGTCACCGCCGGCCCGAACACCTGAGCCGCCTTGTCAGGCAGGCGGTTCTCCTCGGGTGTGTCCTCGTCCTTCTCCTCCAGGCGTGTCATAAGCCCCGCCCCATCCTCTGCCCCGCCCCCTCTCTGCTCGCCCTCTGACCTCAGCTCACGCTCGCTCTCCGTCCAGCTTGCTGCCCCGCGTGCTGACGTATCAGACCGCACACTCAGCCTGTCGTCCTTACCCGTCTGTCTGCCCGTCTGTCCACCTGTCTGTCCCTCACTCTGTCCACCCGTCTGTCCTTCTGTCTTTGTGTCTCCAGGCCACGGCAGAGTGCTCGTCTCCATGGCGACAGACTTCACCATCTCATCCCCATTGGCCCGTATGGCCCGGAACCCCCCGCTGTCGTCCATGATGGTACTTCCTATCAGGTGGGGGCGTGTCCTGGTCCAATGTCACACGTCAAACTGGTTTCCTCCCAGTTAACCGCCTGGAGACAGGAGGAAGCAGGGAGGTGAGACAGGTTAGGTGTGAGACAGGGGAGGTGTGTGTGTGTGTGTGTGTGTGTGGTGAGGTTCATGGCTGGTGAGGCACTGATTTCATCATAATCAGATTTACAAATACATGAACCTTACTTGATAGTTTATTCACTATTTAATTATCAAGTTTGTGGGTTATGTTTAAAGTCTCAGAGCAGAATTATTTACAGAAACTGTAACACACAAATAAGCACATTTGATTAAAAGACATTGTTATGTTGTTACTACACGTTTTTTATGTTACGTTTACTTATAAATGAAGTCCATGCACTGCTCCTTCTGAACAAAAGCAGCGAAAACATTTTGAGTTGACATACGTATTCCTCCATTTTTATAGAAAGGCAAGGCGAGAGGAAAATAAATACAATACTAAACAAATTCTATACTACTATACTGTAGATTTACTGTAACTTCTACGGCCGAGGAAGAGGAATCCTAGGCCGAATCCCTGGGATCACCAGCGCCCCCTACCATGAGGCAGGAGAACTGCGTGCCTCACTTCGTGCCTTTTCCCAGCGGTTTCAGGACCAAGACGTTACATGCTGTTGCTGACAAAAAACACTGTACATTATATTCATTAGCTAAATTATGGGAATTTACTTTATAAAGCAAACATGTTTGAACATTTTAATAGCGACATATAGAGAGATAGAATTACGGTCTCACTGTTTAGCCACCAGCACAGCTAGTCCTGTGGTGAGTCATTGATCAATCCATGGTGATCAATGACTCACCACAGGTCTCTGATCAGTATTTCAGTGGTAAATGTGAAAATTCAGTGATTTTGAGTGAAAATAATCTAAACATTTAATTTGTCTTCCATTTTTCATTTTTTTTCTTTCATGATGGCAGATGACACACACGTCAATGGTGTGTGTGTGTGTGTGTGTGTGTGTGTGTGTGTGATAGTTTGTATTAATTTCAAAGTGTGAACGTCACGTAGTCGTTAGACCCGCTCGGGGTCGATGACGTCACACCACAACATGGCGGCCGTGACGTATTTCAAACTAAACCCCAAAGGGAGAACAAAGTCTACCGGAGGTCGTGCTTCTCCTGCTGGGACACGTGACCATTAAATTGAACGAGTTTGTGATCAAAGGGCCCCGTGAACTGATCGAAACTCAACGACAGAGCGAGCCGAGCTAACAGGCTAGCGCGAGACAAAGACGGACCCGACGTCACGAGCCTCACGATCAACAACCGGGACTCACCTGACCGACGTCCTCTTCCTCCTCTTCCTCTCGTTCTTCTTCCTCGTATTCCTCTTCCTCTGTTCCTCCTGTTGTTGTTGTTGTGGAAATGCGGAAGTGTATCTCAGGTGTAGCAGCGTCAGGTGAGTTAAAGATAAACCCTCTTAAAGGGACAGTACACCGGAAAGCAGATCCAGTAGAATAACAGGAGCATTACAATGTTATAAAGGATGTATAATTATATAGATCATATCTATTTATACATTATATATAGCACTAGTGGGAACCCGTGGAAATTCCACCATAAAACAATAATATCAGACTTCACACCAAACATGAACAGAATGAATGAATGAATAAATAAACTTTATGACTCATGAAGAAACAGACAAACAAATATATCAGCATGTTTATCAATTCAAATATATAGGTGGGGAGATATATATATATATATATAATATTTTATGTGGTATATAATAAATATATATCATATATATCATGTATAGTATATTAAATAAATATACATGTTATATCATATATAAAACTCATTTTGTAAGTTTTTGTATAGAGTAAAGCAGAAGTACTTTAAAGAGGGAGGAGTCAGACTAAGATTCAGGAGTAGAGGAGGTAAAAAGAGGAGGAGTCATCAGAGGACAGGAAGTGATGAAGGATGGAGGTGATGAAAACAAGTTTACCAAAGAAAATGTAGAGGAGGAGGAGCAACAGGAGGAGGAAGAGGAGGAGCAGGAGGATGAAGGACACAGCTCTCTTTGTGTGCAGCAGCTGCAGGGTGTTCAGTACCAGCCAGCACCAGCCTCCTCCTCCTCTTTCTCTTTCTCTCCACACCTCTTCTTCTTCTTCTTCCTCCTGTCGTCTCTACGTCTGATCGACCTCCGACCTCTGAACGGTAGGCCTCTCCTCATTTCTAACTAAACTGATCATCAGTTATTGATCGTTCTTCTTTCATGTTCAGGGTGCTGATCAGCTGTTCATCAAGTGAGTTAACATTAAAGTAAACAAACGTGATGTCACCTTCAGACGAGCATCTGCTGGTTCAGCTGCTCTCTATCCATGTCTATCAATACCTACCAATGTGGCTGTTGTTATTGATTATTGGTCTCTAGTTCAATAACAATGAAACCTGATAAATGTGAAAGAAACAGCAGCTTTCGGGATCAGGTGTAGGAAATCCAGACTGTCTTTGAATGTATCGCCATGAACACATAGAACAAAAAACTGCCGGCCTCACTTCATCACCACCATCATCATCATCATCATCATCATCATCATCATCATCATCATCATCATCATCATCATCATCATCATCATCATCATCATCACCATCACTATTTTTTTGTGAGGCAGTCATGTAGCTTAGTTATCAGTTTGGTGGCGAGCGCTGTTCACCACACCTGTAGGAGGTGTTCACAGGGGGCGGAGCTGTTTGGAGACGACTGACACAGAAACTGGACGTTGGTTCTCTCATCTTAAAGCTAAACAGGAAGGAGGCGTTCAGGGGTGATGAAGAGGAGGAGATGAAGGAGGTGCAGGTTGAGCTGGAGGAGACGACAATAGGAGCGTTACAGCAGGAGGCTGGAGAGAAACCCCTACCAAACCATCCTGGGGGGCATTTATTCACATGGATATTTATATTGATAGTTTTCATTGTTCTATTTCTTTTTCCCATAACTCTTCAGGCTGACCTGAAGAACCATCAGCGCCAGCAGAACCAGCCCGTTTTGTCAGGTGTACCTAAGTCTGCTGCCCCGCCCCCTATGAATGACAGAGTGGACACGCCCCATTTTGTCTGTCACCACTGACCTGACTTCAGGTCACATGGTCGTCGTCAAGTGAAGAGACAGGAAAAGGAAGTCCTCTGGGTCAAGATGGCCGCTCACAGACAGGTGAGTTTATGACATCACAGTGTCAGAAACTCCTAAGTTCTGATTGGGAGACTCTGGTTCCACTCCATCAATCAATCAATCAATCGATCAAGTTTTATTTATAAAGCTCTTAATCACATTAACAGACAATTTCAGAGTGCTTTAACAGACAGAGAAACCCAACTGAACCCTCCAGAGCATAAGAGAAAAACTCCCTCTTTTAAGAAGAAACTCCGGGCAGGACCCAGACTCTTTTGGGCGGTCATCCGCCTTGACCAGTTGGGTGGAAAAGAAATAAATGAAGATAAGGACAGGGTATGAGAAAGAGAGACAAAGAGAGAGTGTCAGATAGAATCAGAATCAGAATCACTTTTATTTGCCATCATCTGTTGGAGAACAGACAAAGAATTTGTTTCCGGCAGGTGGTGTCTCACTGTACATTCATACATTAATTTAACTATCTAAAATACTTTAACTACTATAAATAACTAATACAACACAAGATGCAGAACGCAGTAGGTGGGGGGGGGGGGAACACAGTGAGCAAGTGCTGAGTGCTTGTGTAAACGGTTGCAAGGATTGGGGACAAATAATTAACAGTTGCCATTCAAGTGACTTATGGCTTGGGGGAAGAAACTGTTCTTTAGTCTGGTGGTTTTTGAGAGGAGGGCTCTGTAGCGCCTCCCAGAGGGTAGACTTTTGAAAAGTCAGTGTCCAGGGTGAGTTGGGTCTGAGATGATCTTCCCTGCCCGACTCCTGACTCTTGAGGAGTATAGCTTTTGGAGGGAGGGCAGGGAGATCCCAGTGATCTTCTCAGCAGACCTGATTGACCTTTGGAGTCTTGTCCTGTCCCTTTGGGTGGCAGTACTGAACCAGACTGTGATGGAGGAACACAGGACTGATTCAATGACTGCCGTGTAAAACAGGACCAACAGCTCCTGTGGCAGACCGTGCTTCCTCAGTTGCCTGAGAAAGTACATCCTCTGCTGGGCCTTTTTGAGGATGCAGCTGATGTGGAGAGTCCATTTCAGGTCCCGGGAAACAGTAGTCCCCAGGAACTTGAAGCTCTCCACAGAGTCCACAGGGCTGTCTGCGATGGTGAGGGGGAGCAGAGGGGAGGGTAACTTCCTAAAGTCCACAGTCATCTCCACAGTCTTGAGCGTGTTTAGCTCCAGGTTGTTACGACTACACCAGTCCACCAGCTGTCTCACCTCCTGTCGGTATGCAGACTCATCACCGTCCTGGATGAGTCCAATGACAGTTGTGTCATCTGCAAACTTCAGGAGTTTGACGGCTGGGTGTGAGGATGTGAGGATAGACCAGATAGCCAGTGTCTTTATGGTTATAGTTAGACCATTCAATGCAGGCGCTGAATTTTGGACGAGAAAGTCGGGCCGTGTTCACCAACTCCTGGGTTGTTGTCTTCATACATGTTCCCCATCATGTAAACCAGCAGTCCCCAACCTCCTTAGCTCCACGGACCGGTTTCATCTAAGACAATATTTTCACGGACCGGTCTTCATTTGCTCGCTAATCATTAATGACGCTAGGACAGCTTTAGTCTAATAATAAATCATCAGCAGTGGTTTTATGTAAAAAGCAGACATCAACAGATAATAAACAACCTTTATTTCATAAATTGATAATCAACATCTCTGAAAATGAAATCATTATAAGAAATAATTATATTACAAACTCGATTGTAGTGACGCACTGATGAGGTTTAATTTGAAATATAGCGATTTACAATCAGTGCAGTCAACGTAGGAGAAAAACTGATAATTTCCAATAACAGGGTGAACAAGTCAATCATTCATTCATTCATTCATTTTCCTAACCTGTTTAGTCTGCTTACGCAGGTCGCGGGGGAGCCGGTGCCTATCCCGGCAGTCTCAGGGCGTGAGGCGGGGGACACTCCGGTCACGACGCCAGTGTACCGCGGACAAGTCAATCAAATAATAATAATTACAATAATGAGAATTAGTGGTTGGGGACCGCTGATCTCGGGGTAACGGAAACAATGACACCTGAAGTGTGTTCTAGACGTCCAGTCTACTCCAGTTTGGTTTTCTTTATGGTCACTGCAGAAAATCCCGCTTCACAAAGACAGGAGGTTGGAGATGGAAGCAGGGTTTAAGATACTTTTTGGGCGATCTCAGGATAATCTGCCTTGACTTTAATCCAGAACACTGGAGCAGTTGTGGGCGCTTAATTTAGGGGTAACGGCTGGTAACCTGTCACGTGACCGAGACCTGACAAGCGGGACAGATGCACGCATTTGTCTGTGTGTCATTCAGCACAGACGTGACGTCACTTTTCAAAATCAAACATCTTTAGACTGATAATCAATAAAAAAAGAAAGTCAAACGTTCTATGCCGCCCGATACCTAATGTCCTGTGACCAGATACTGGGTCACGACCCGATGGTTGGGGATCACTGACGTAGATAGACAGTCAGTGAGAACCGGATCAGCACGGGGTGAACCAGTTCTAGTTCTGGATCAGTAACTAAAAAGATAAATAAAAATATCAATAACTATGAAGTTCAAAAACTAAAAAATTCAATAACAACAAAAGGAGACAGGTTACACTCCAGGTGCGATTTATTTTAAATTTTTAAAAAAATATTTGCACTCCATACTAGTCCTCTGACTGGTCCTCTGCAGTAGATGTACTGTACTGTAGTTCAGTGGTCCCCAACCCCCGGGCTGCGGACCAGTACCGGTCCATGGGTCATTTGGTACTGGGCCACACAGAACTCGAAAAAATAATCTACATTACTTCTGTTTTATTTATTTCATTTATTTATTTTTATCTGAAAGATGATTTATTTTGAAAAGTGACGTCTGTGCTGAATGACACACAGACGATTCTCATTATTGTAATTATTATTATTTGGTTGACTTGTTCACCCTTTTATTGGAAATGATCAGTATTTCTCCCCCAGGTTGAATGCACTGATTGTAAGTCGCTATATTTCAAAATAAACCTCATCAGTGCCGTCACTTCAATCAGTTTTTAATATAATTATTTCTTACAATTATTTGGTTTACAGAGATATTGATTATGAATTTATGAAAAAAAAGGTTGTTTATTGTCTGTTCGGGACCGCTGCTGTAGTTCACGCGCCGTGTGACGTCACTCCTTCTCGTATCCGTTATTTCCTTCCCTTCCGGTCTCTCTGTGTTTCCGGTGTGACTCCGGAGGTTCGTTTGTTTTCTTCTCCAGCTCCGTCCAGAGGGGGCGGGGTCACCGTGGAGGGTTCCACGTCACACCCAGTCCCGTTGTCCCCTCTGTGGGGGGGGGGCGGAGTTAACATGTTCGGCGCTGGTCGAGCTCGCTCTTGGTCACGTGGTTTCTTACAGCCTCCTGATTGCGCGCTGAAGGACACGTGACAGGTTGACACGTTGTCATAGAGACCGACTCCCCGCCGCCACATCACCACCGCCTCCCCGGTGGACAAAACGAGCGGCCCCTGCCAAATGGCTCTGGGCGGGGCTTAGAGTGGACTCTGTGAGCTGATTGGCTGGACTCTGAGGCGGCGGGCTGAGCTATGATTGGTCAGAAGTGAGTAGCGGACCTGTCGGTCCTCAGAAGCCCCGCCCCCTTTTTCACACCGCGGTCGACTCCTGGACCGGAACCGAATACCGTGTTCTATTACTGATTAATAAGCGCCCGGCCGGTGATCGGCTGATCGATCGGGTGTGTTCGGTCCTGGGGGGGATGTCCCGGCTGCTGGAGGCGCGCAGAGCGGACAGGATGAAGGAGACCAACCTGAAGGTGAGGAAGAGTTCGGTGCGCGTGCACTGAGACTGTAGTGATCGATAACGGTTTATTGATCATCCGGGACTCATTGGATAGTCCCGTTGCGATCAATTAGGCACGCGGGGGGAGCGCGGCTCACTTTACCGGGGGTTCCGCTTTGTCCGCTCACATCCGTTCCGACCCGGGACTGTTCCGGTACCGCAGACTGTGGAGGCGATCGATGGGTTTATCAGGGATCGATCAGTGATCAGTGGTGTGATCAGCTGTTCGGTATCAGAACGACGCCCCGGGAGAAGTTACTGGAGTCCCTGTAACGGACACCGAAAACGGGTCCAGGGGGTGGGGGTCTACAGTCCGGTGTGTCGGTGTGTGTGTGTGTGTGTGTGTGTGTGTCGGTGTGGATCGAAACAGCTGGTTGGAGTGTGTTGGAGTGTGTTTCGGGGCGTTTCGGTGTGTGTCCGTTAACGGCAGCGTGGCCGCTTTGTCCTGCAGGAGGAAACGGGTGGGGGGAGGGGAGAGTCTGAGTGTGTGTGTGTGTGTGTGTCTGTGTCTGTGTGTGTGTGTGTGTTCCTACAGGAAGTGTCGTTCCGGAGCGAAACTGAATGTTTGACCTCTGACTGATTTAACAAAGATGAAACAAACAGTCACGTGATACCGACAGACAGGTTAACAGACAGACAGGTTAACAGACAGACAGGTTAACCCAGCGGCCACCACCGGACCGGTTTCAGTATTTAACGGACCTCCATCTGCTCGATAATCGTTAATGACGCCATGACGGCTGTAATAATTATAATAATAATAATAATAATAATAATAATAATAATAATAATAATAAACCACCACAGATAATAAACAACCTTTATCAATTAATAATCAGCACCTCTGTAAATAGAATTATTTATTTCAGAACAAAAATCCTTTTTAATAAGAAATAATTAGAACAGAAGCTGGATTCCAGTGACTGATGAGGTTTATTCTGAAATCTAGTTAGTTATTCATTCATTTCAGGCAAGACAAGGAAAAACTTCACTAGTAACTTCAGATTAGATTACATGTGTTAAACTAAAGACCCGAGGGGCCAAATGTGGCCCTCCACATCATTTAATGTGGCCCCTGAGAGCATAAAGGGTCAGAGTGTCTAAAAATAAATAGGTCCAAAGTGTGCTTTTGACCAAAACTACATTTCCCACAATGCAGTAGTTCAGCCCATTTTAACTGACTAAACGTTGTGAACAAAGTTAATGTCCTAACTTGTGTTTGATGTTATTTAAATTGTTATTTAAATGTTAAATTCAGTAATCTAACATTAAGGAGTAGTTACATTGAGTTACATTACATTGAGTTACATTTAGTTACATTTATTAGTTACATCTGGCCCTTTAATGCTGATGTGGCCCCCAGTGGAGATGAGTCTGACACCCCCCTGAATCAGTTGATCACCGCAGGAGGAATCCTGATCATTTCTCTATCAAAGGGTGAGCAATCAATAAAAATAATAACCAGTCACATGACCCAGACCTGTCCAGAGGCACAGGCGCACACATTCGTCTGTGCCTCAGTCAGCACTGGAGTCACTTTTCAAAATAAAACATCTTTAGACTGATAATAAAAAAAGAAAAACGTGGCCACGCCCTCACCGGTTCCACCAGGTGTTTGTTTCAGGACAGCCCTCCCCCCAGCCCTAACGAGTCCAGATGGGACAGAGGGGCTGGGTGTGAGCGGTTCATGATGAATACAAGTCAGCGCTGGTTCCTGGGGGGTCACATGAACCTGATCTGTCTCACCTGGGGGTTTACCCCCCCACACACACACACATACACACGCTTACACACACCCGTCTCATGACCCCCCCATCAAACAGAAGCCTCTTTATTTCTTATCGTCACCGATCAGCTGATCGCTGACACCAGTGTTAGGAAACACCCAATCTGATCAATACCACACACACACGCACGCACGCACGCACACACACACACACACACACACACACACACACACACACGCACACTTCCCCTTCCTGCTCCTCCCAGTTCGGAGGAGAAGTTAGTGTGAAAAACAAATGACATAAAAGAGAAGTACCGACAGACAAGCAGACAGAGACACAGACACACAAACAGACAGAGAGACAGACAGACACAGACAGACAGACACACACAGACAGACACACAGACAGGCAGAAAGACATGTTTGGTTCGGGTCTGGATCAGATGGTTCCGGGTCAGAGGTCGGATGTGGACTCCAGCTTCCAGGGGGCCGTTCTGCTGGGGTCACACATGACGCTGGTCTGAGGTCAGCTGCTCTGATTGGACAGCCGATTACAAACAGGAACTCATGTTAGACTCTAAGGCCCCGCCCTCTCACTATGAAAAAGTCACATAATGGTGACGAACCGGGGGAGTATGATCAGCTGTGATCACCGATCAAATTGATCAATGTGTGTGTCACCTGTGCCTCCAAACTAAAGTGTGTGACTTGTGTCTCCAGTCTAATGCGTGTGTCACCTGTTCCTCCACACTAGTGTGTGTCACCTGTGCCTCCAGACTAATATGTGTGTCACCTGTGCCTCCAGACTAACGTGTGTGATCTGTGTCTCCAGACTAATCTTTGTGTGACCTGTGACTCCAGACTAACGTGTGTGACCTGTGTCTCCAGACTAACGTGTGTGACCTGTGCCTCTAGACTAACGTGTGTGTGACCTGTGCCTCCAGACTAATGTGTGTGACCATTGTCTCCAGACTAATGTGTGTGACCTGTGTCTCCAGACTAATGTGTGTGACCTTTGTCTCCAGACTAATGTGTGTGACCTGTGTCTCCAGACTACCGTGTGTGACCTGTGCCTCCAGACTAATGTGTGTGACCCGTGTCTCCAGACTAACGTGTGTGACCTGTGCCTCCAGACTAACGTGTGTGTGTGACCTGTGCCCCCAGACTAATGTTTGTGACCTGTGTCTCCAGACTAATGTGTGTCACCTGTGCCTCCAGACTAATGTGTGTCACCTGTGCCTCCAGACTAATGTGTGTGACCTGTGTCTCTAGTCTAACTTGTGTTTGACGTGTGCCTCCAGACTAACGTGTGTGACCTGTGCCTCCAGACTAATGTGTGACCTGTGCCTCGAGACTAACGTGTGTGACCTGTGCCTCCAGACTAATGTGTGTCACCTGTGCCTCCAGAACAAAGAGAAGGAGCGCCTGAAGGCGAGGGAGAAGGAGGCGCGGGAGCGGGAGGCGCGGTCCAGCCACGGTCACCTGTTCACCTCCCTCACCGTCTCCTCCACCACCCTCTGCTCCTCATGCAACAGGAGCATCACCGCCAAGGAAGCCCTCAGCTGCCCCGGTGACACGCACGCACACACACACACACACACGTTAGTGTTGTTGTTTACTCTTTGTTTGCGGATCCGCGTGTAAATGAGACAGGAGGGCATGGCCACAGGTCAGAACAGATGGGAGATAATCCCTCCCCCCAACAGATGCACCCTGAATGTGTGTGTGTGTGTGTGTGTGTGTGTGTGTGTGTGTGTGTGTGTGTGTGTGTGTGTGTGTGTGTGTTTGTGTGTGTGTGTGTGTGGACCCTGAGAACTGGGCCAACTGGGACACGTGTGAGATGATGGATGAAGGGATAGATGGGTTCATACATAACTATTGATCTATTTGATGTGTCACTGAACTGATCACCTGATCCTTACAACTGACCAATAAATAGATTGGAAATTACGCTAACCTGTCTGTCTGTCTGCCTGTCTGTCTCTCAGCCTGTAATGTCACCATCCACAACCGCTGCAGAGACAGTCTTGCCAGCTGCGCTAAGATGAAGCAGAAGGTAAGAAGGATGTGTAAGCCCCGTCCCCTTCATTGTTTCACACAGCTGATGCTCATTGACTGATCAAAACCAATCAGCTGTCTGTTCTACTGTGATTGGTCGATTATAAATGCTTTATAAATAAAGTTGATTTCATTTAATCAACTCTGTCTTGGTTGGAGAACTTACAGAACCCACTTGGTCCTGGTCCTGTTACCGGAGGGTTCTGGAACCGGTACCAGTGGGTTCTGAGTCTGGTACCAGTGGGTTCTACTGGTTCTACTCTATTCTTACACTGGTGTCCGTCTCCAACAGCAGCAGAAGCTGGCGATGTCCAGGAACAGCTCGTCTCTCCAGAACGTGGCCCTGCGGACCAAAAGTGAGTCACTTGTGCGTCGTCCTCCCACAACCAACCGGGTCCAACCCGACCCACTGACCTTCCTCTGAAAGGAGGTAATGAAGAGGAGCTCTTCTTCTTCTCTGTCCACAGCCCCCATGATGAAGGAGCGCCCCACCTCGGCCATCTACCCCTCCGATAGTCTCCGTCAGTCTCTACTGGGGTCCAGGAGGGTTCGCTCCGGTCTCTCGCTCGCCAAGAGTGTCTCCACCAACAACATCTCAGGGTGAGTCCAGGGCTCTGATTGGCTCTGCCTGTGTGTCTCTGCCTGTCTGTCTCACCTGTCTCTCTCTCTACCTGTCTACCTGTCTCCCCAGGGTGAGTGAAGAGTCTGTGGGTCTCAGGAGGATCCTGTCTCAGTCCACCGAGTCGCTGAACTTCAGGAGTCGGACGCTGTCCATGGAGTCTCTGACGGATGAGGGTCAGTTCAACACGTGTCCACTGCTAGCAGGGGGCGCTGCAGGCGGGGTAGAACCAGCTGGGCATGTTAGACGTACAGGTAGTCCTCAACATGCGAACAGATAGGCCTCAATCTACAAACTGGTTGATAGAGGTTGTTCGTTAGCTGAATTGTTTGTAAGTCATTCTTTTAAATTTTAATCTCTAATATCCATCTGAGGTAATTTAAATCTCATTATTACTCTAATACTAAAATAATGTCATTTTGAATTTAAATACTAAAGTAATTTCATTACTACTCTAAATACTAAAGTAATTTCATTACTACTCTAAATACTAAAATAATGTCATTAGTACTCTAAATACTAAAGTAATTCAATACTACTCTAAATACTAAAGTAATTTCATTACTACTGTAAGTACTAAAATAATGTCATTACTACTCTAAATACTAAAGGAGGAGAAGGGTCAGAGTCAGAGTTGTCATCAGAGAGATGGTCGCCACTACCACTCTCTCCACTAGCCTTTGCTTTAGCATCATGATAAACAGTAAAGTGTTTGAGGTATGAAGCCTGACGTGCTGAGATGCTAACAGAAACAACAACAAACAACAAGAGGGGGGGACGAGTGTTGGAGCTGCGTGAACGCAGTGGTGCTGCCCCCAGGGGGCTGTGGCAGAAAGAGGAACTGCAGGACGATAGTTGGATATGGTGAAGTGCGTTTGTTTGTATCTCTGAATGTTCGTAACTCAAATGTTCATAAGTTGAGGACTAGCTGTAATCTATTGATGGGTTGGGGCGTTCACCTCAGACACCTGTAGGTGTGGTGCGATGGTGTGGCATCGTGTGGTGCCAAAGACAAAGCATGGTCATGCCGTGTCCTTGTGGTGCTCAGGGGAGTGGTGGTGGAGCCCCCTGCTAGAGGAGCTGCAGGTGGAGGGCAGCTGCATCCAGGCGGACAGCTGGAGCGTGGTGGTGGAGCCCAGCTTCCTGCAGACACTCCACAAGGACCTGATCAAGCAGCAGGACGTCATCTACGGTAACCGTATCTCCCGATCAGCGATTATTAATCATGAAATAATAATCTGAATACTTGTCTCACATCCTGTCTCTCTCTCAGAGCTCATCCAGACGGAGTTCCACCATGTGCGGACCCTACGGATCATGGAGGGCGTGTACCGGCGGGGGATGCTGGAGGAGGTGCTGCTGGAGGCGGGCGTGGTCCACACCATCTTCCCCTGCCTGGACCAGCTGCTGGAGTTTCACTCCAACTTCCTGTCGGAGCTGCTCCGGCGCCGGATGGAGGGGCTGGTAGGGGGCAGCGCCACCAACTTCACCGTCCGCCGGATCGGAGACCTGCTGCTGCGACAGGTGAGGCAGCACCGGTTTGGACCGGGACGGCCGTGTCCATCGGGCGTGTCCATCAGTGAACCAGGTCTGTCTGGGTTCTGGTTTTAGTTCTCGGGACCGTCTGCAGACGACATGAAGAAGCTCTATGCCGAGTTCTGCAGTCGTCACCCGAAAGCTGTGAAGCTCTACAAAGAGGTTCTGACCCGGGACCGGAGACTGCAGCAGTTCATCAGGGTGAGGACCAGAACTACAACCACAAGTAGAACCAGAACTGGAACCACAACCAAAACCACAACGAGGACTTAGATATCCTGAACAGGAACTAGAACCACTTCAGACTGTTTCAGGTGTGACTCCTGAAGACCAGGTGTCTGTGTGGTTCAGACCTGATTCAGGTTTGACTGTTCAGAGTAGACCAGATGTGAGACCGGTACCAGACGGGCCTTGAACCAACACCTGAGCCTCAGGTGAGGTTCACGACCTGGGTTGTCCAATCAGCTTCAACCATGACCGGCTGTTCTGTCTGGTTGTTGGGCCCCGTCTGATGGCCCATGGGCCGGGGCCACATTTGCTTAGAATCCTGTCCGAGCCTTAAACCCAGTCTAGACATTGTTGACCCCCTGTCTGACCCGACCTCAGTTTTCGGGGTCTCCCTGCTAATTTGGAGTGACTCCGGTTTAAACCTTCTGTCCTACTGTCCAGCGTGCCTGTCGTGGTCCTCTGCTGCGTCGCCATGGCGTCCAGGAGTGCATCCTCCTGGTGACCCAACGACTCACCAAGTACCCCGTCCTCATCCAGAGGATCCTCGACAACACCAAAGGTAACCGCCCTCTGACCTGTGACCTGTGACGTCTCCTGAGCCAGAGGTCCGAACGTCGCTGGTGTCTCTGCAGGGAACGAGCAGGAGGCGCAGGCCTTGAGCCAGGCCTTGTTCCTCCTGAAGGAGCTGATTGGCTCAGTGGACCAGGAGGTGCTGGAGCTGGACCGCACCAGGAGGCTGCAGGAGATCCAGGCCCGTCTGGACCCCCGGGCCCACGCTGAGGTCCACGGGGGCGGCGTGTTCAGAGGAGGAGAGCTGCTACGGAGGAAGCTCATCCACGAGGGCTCGCTGCTCTGGAAGGTGCAGGGCTCCAGGATGAAGGGTAAGAGTCTTCATCACCTGGTCACATGATGCCCTGCTAGCTGGGTGCCGCTAATAGCTGCTAACCTGTGTGCAGATGCTCAGGTGCTGCTGATGTCAGACATCCTGGTGTTTCTTCAGGAGAAAGACCAGAAGTTCACCTTCGCATCACTGGTGAGTCCAACGCAACGCACCTGTGCCTCCTGGTGGTTTGACTCCTCAGACCTCCAACGTTTTGAGGGTTCCAGGTTTTCTGGGGTGTGATGTTTATCTCAGCGTCATCATTTACCACTGGGGTGTCCAAAGCAGATCCAGGCCCACCTTAGCGAACTCCTCTTAGCGCCAACACAGCTCCTGGATCCACTCCTCGTTTTATTGGTCAGTCTTGGTTAATAGGACCAGGCTGAGGAACTCCTGGTGGATCTGGTTCACCTGCAGGGTGACCACACCTCCAGGAACAGGGTCATCTTCAGGGTGACTACACCTCCAGGAACAGGGCCACCTTCAGGGTAGTGTAGAGTAGAGTAGAGTAGGACTTTATTCATCCCTTCAGGAGGTTCCGTCAGGGAAATTAACCCTAACCCTACGTACACAGAAAGAAAAGACACACAGAAAGTAATGCCAACACCAAATAGAAGGAGTAATAAATAATAACCCACCAGACAGAGAGAATAATAAATAATAAATAACCCACTAAATAAAGGAATATACAAATACAAAGACCTAAATGGGTTTAGGAATAAAGGGCATGAATAAATAAACCTGGATAGGCATGGACTGAATATTATATTATATTAGTGTGTATATTGTTTACAATGTTTGGTGCACTGTTTCTGTCATCCCTCCGCTCTCGTGTGAACTCCCTTTTTCTTCAGCTCCCCCAGAGAGGAGTTGAGCAGTTTAATGGCTTGGGGGATGAAGGAGTTCTTTAGTCTGTTTGTCCTGCATGTTGGGAGGCGCAGCCTCTGGCTGCTCAGGCTTCTCAGGCTCCTCTGGTTGTTGGTAACAGTGTACAGAGGGTAGCTGACATTGTCCATGATGTCCAGCAGTTTGTCTAAGGTTCTCTGCCACCGTTGCCAGAGGGTCCAGCTTCATCCCGACTATTGAGCTGGCCCGCCTCATCAGCTTTTCCAGCCTGGAGAGATCCGCTTTTGTCTCACTCCCTCCCCAACACACCACAGCGTAAGACAGGACACTGGCGACCACAGACTGATAGAACATCCACAGGAGCTTCCTGCAGACGTAGAATGCCCTCAGCCTCCTCAGAAAGTACTGTACATCCTGCTCTGTGCTTTCTTGTACGGCTGCCTTGTGTTGCTGGTCCAGTCTAGCTTGTTGTCTAGCCACAGCCCAAGATACTTATAGGTCTGCACAATCTCCACCTCCTCTGTTCCTATCAGAACTGGTCTAGGTTGGGGTCTGCCCCTCCCGAAGTCGATGACTAGCTCTTTAGTTTTGGAGGTGTTGAGCTGCAGACTGTTGCTGTGACACCAGTCAACAAAGTCCTTCACCACGCATCTATACTCCTCCTCCTCATTGTCCCCTGATACATCCCACAATGGCTGTGTCATCTGCGAACTTCTGGATGTGACACAGTTCTGTGTTGTAGCAGAAGTCTGCCGTGTACAGGGTGAAGAGGATTGGGGACAAGACAGTCCCCTGTGGAGCACCGATGCAGCTGACCACAGTATCAGACGTGGCGTTCTTTAGCCTGACGAACTGTGGTCTGTTGGTGAGGTAGTCATTGATCCAAGCAACCAGGCCGGGGTCCACTCGCATTTTTAAGAGTTTGTCCTGCAGTATACAGGGCTGGACAGTGTTGAAGGCACTTGAAAAATCCAGAAAAAAGATCCTCATAGTGCCGCTTTCCCTGTCCAGATGCGAGTGGGCTCGGTGTAGTATGTGGAGGATGGCGTCCTCCACGCCGACCTTTTCCCGGTAGGCAAACTGTAAGGAGTCTCCGGCATGTTGCACCTGAGGCCTGAGGAGACTGAGGAAGAGCCGTTCCATAGTCTTCATTAGATGCGACGCCACCGGTCGGAAGTTGCTCAGCTCGCTGGGCCGGTTCATTTTGGGAACTGGAATGATGCACGATGTCTCCCAGAGGGTGGGCACCTTCCCGGTTGAAGACCCGTTGTAGCGGCTCCCCGAGTTCAGCGGCGCAGGTCTTGAGTAGACGGGGTTTCACCCCATCCGGTCCTGCTGCCTTTCGGGGCCGAAGCTTCCTGAGTTCTCCTCGCATCTGGTCCGCCGTGAAGCAGGGAGGGGTCGGTGGTGGTGGGAGCTGGGGGGTGGAGGGAGGGTATCTGAGACAAGGTGGGGGAGTGGGGGGGTGAGAAGAGGAAGGAACTAGGATAGGTTGAGGTGGGCTAGGTAGTGGGTGACCACACCTCCAGGAACAGGGTCACTTTCAGGGTGACCACACATCCAGGAACAGGGTCACCTTCAGGGTGACCACAACTCCAGGAACGGGGACGAGTCAGCAGAACGTAGACTGGAGCCTCATCCTGGGGTATTCTGGGCCTGTCCCGTCAGGAGATCTGGAACTGAACCAGAAATCTTGGCTCTGAAGGCTGACATGTCTCCTCAAGTCCCTGAAGAGGGGGGCGGGTCCTTGGGGTGAGGTCAGAGACACTCCTGATTGGTTGGCTAAGGAAACAAGTCCCGGGATGGAGATGGATTTGACGACAAGCGTGGGCCAGAGCATGCCAGTGGTACTGTCTACCTTCGGGGAAACAGGTGTCCACTGCGCCACTTTTACAATCAATCAACCTGACCCGATAAGAGGAAGAGGCAATCAAATCAAACCCACCTTCAATGACAGTCGACCCTGGCTGTTCGGTTTAACCCCCTAAGACCAGGACTGACCCCAAGACCAGGACTGACCTTAACCCCCCAATATCAGGACTAACCCCAACCTCCCTAGATCAGGACTAACTCTAACCCCCCAAGATCAGGACTAACTCTAACCCCCCAAAACCAGGACTAACCCTAACCCCCCAAGAACCTCATCTAGCCCAGATAACACCTGTCTGTCTCTATTTGTCTGTCTCTACCTGTCTGTCACAGGACAAATCTCCAGTGGTGTCTCTGAACAACCTGCTGGTCAGGAACATAGCCAATCAGGAGCGAGGGATGTACCTGATCAGTGCCTCCACCCCCCCAGAGATGTACGAGCTGTACGCCGCCTCCAAAGACGACCGCCGCACCTGGATGGGCCGCATCCAGCAGACGGCCGCCAGGTGAGGAGCTACCGAGCCCATATGGCTCTTTAGGGGCCCTGTAGGACCCTGTAGGACCACTGTGCCCCGTAGGGCTCTGTAGGGGCCCTGTAGGACTCTGTATGCCCCTGTAGGCCTCTGTAGGGGCCCTGTAGGACCCTCTAGTCCTCTATAGTTGTAGTTAATTGTAGTTTTTTTTAGTTTTATTTGTAGTGTTTTTGTATTTTTAAAAACATTTTTTTAGTTTTTGTAGTTCTCTTATGTCCGTCTTGTTTCCAGCTGTCCATCTAGAGACGTGTTTCCTCTCATTGAGACTGAAGACAAAGCTTTACTCCGCAGACTGAGAGGTACAGCATCTCCTCCTCCTTCATCATCTCCTCCTCCTCCTGTTTGTTGTCCTTTTTTTTTTTAAATGAGATCTTTGCTCCTCCTCTTCCTCTCCCTCCTCCTGTTCCTCCTCCTCTTCCTCTCTCTCCTCCTCTTCCTCTCCCTCCCTCCTGCAGCTGACATCCAGCAGAAGGACCGCGAGGTTCTGGAGCTCCTGCAGGAGCGAGTCACTCTGTTTTCTGACCTGATAGAGGCCACAGGAAGAGAAGAAGAAGAGGGGGGCGTGGACCCTGTAGGCTCCGCCTCCAGGAGCCCCGCCTCCAAGAGCCCCGCCTCCTGCTGCAGGAACCTGTTCAGAGCCGACACCCCTCATGCCCCCCAGGCCGAGCTGCTCCTCACCTCCTCCATCGCTGAGGGTGAGTAGGCGGGGCCGAGGGGAGGGGACGTGGTCTGACTGGGCGTGGCCTGACTGGGCGTGGCCAGGTGGGTTTACCTGGACGTGTGTTTCTGTGTTTCTAGTGGACGGACTGACGGAGCTGCTGCTGAGCTCCAACGCCCTCAAGGAGCTACGCAGTGAGTCACATGACCTGCCCCAGTTCTCTAGACACGCCCCCAGACACACCCGGGCCATGCCCTCTGACACGTCTCCTGTCTCTCTCTCAGATGGCGGTTCTGTCAACGAGTCGATGGAGAACAGAACCTCCAAGGTGAGTTGCCTCAGACCTACTTCCTGTCGTCCTCCCGGAACAGGAAGTGAGGCACTCTCCTGCTGTGATCCTATTGGTTAACGTGAACCTGTGTCTCCTCAGGACAACAACGGGAACCAGCTGCAGGAGCGAACGCTGAACCAGGTAACAAACACTTCCTGTTTGCAGTGGGCGGAGTCCGTCCTGACGACCCAGCGAAGACGGGCTTCCTGTTCATTGATAAAACAGAAGCGGCTTCTGATTGGCTGGGGGGTAACCACCTGGTCTACCTGGACGGGTAGCCGTCCAATCAACCGAGAGCCGTCATGAAATGAAGAATATTTTTTGACATGCATCCGTTTCTCGACCAATCAGATTACTGGATTCCTGTCGTTTCAGGAGATCGGTCAGCGATTGGTCAGCCTGAGCACGCGCCTTCACGCCTTGCAGGTACAGCAACAGCTTATTTACATTTTGATTATAAATTATCAGTGATGACTACTCCGCCACCTGCTTGTCTGTTTTATTAACTGACTCCATCCCCAGGCTGCTGTGATTCGTCAAGACTCAATCTTGGAGCTGTTGGTCAGAACCGGTGCTATCCCTTCCTCTACGCCTGGCTCCGCCCCCGGGCCCCGCCTCAGCCGATCGATGTCACGTGACACGGGGCTGGACGCCAGCGGGGAGGCGGTGCTGCTGCGGCGGCAGGTGGAGCTGCTGCAGGAGGAAGTGACACGCCTACGTCTGCGGGGGGAGGAGCCAAACAGGGAAGGGGTGGTCCCAGGCAGCCGAAGGATTAGTAATGGAGAGGTCCCTGATGACGTCCAGGGAGAACCGGTGGGGCAGGTGATGAGTTCAACTAAACATGGATTAGCTAAACCTGGATTAACTAAACCTGGATCAACTAGACCAGGATCAACTAAACCTAGATTAATAAACCTGGATTAACTGAATCTGGATTAACTAAACCTGGATTAACTGAACCTGGATTAACTAAACCTAGATTAATAAACATGGATTAACTGAACCTGGATTAACTAAACCTGGATTAACTAAACCAGGACCATCAAAACGATTTGAGTCCAAAGTCAATACAGTCAACCCTCGGTTTCAAACATTGTCCGTTCCAGAAGGCTGTTCGAAAAGCGAGTTCTTCGAAATCCGAAATTAATGTAAATAATTTTAATCCGTTCCAAGTCTAAAAAACAACTTTTTCCAAGTTTTTACTATTTTACACCATAAACTGCACTGCATACTGTTTACCATAAATAAAAAAGGGTAGAAATAGACACTGTTTTATTTTAATAAAAGATATCCTATCGAACTTTGAACACTAATGCGCTATGGAGGAAGCATCCTGGGCATTCGAGTTCGCTCGGCTCCCGAGTGAGTCGCGTTCAGGTATGCTCGGCTTCTTTTGGTTTGGTCGAGAGCCAAATTTTGGTCGAGTTCAGAGATGTAAAATTCTCGGATTTTCTGGTCGAAAACTGATTTGGTCGAGAACAGAAGCATTCGAAATCCGAGGGTTGACTGTAAATGAGAACAAAAAGATAAATTTGAAATTAAATAAGAAGAATGAAGCTAAGAGATTGATCTCTGCAGGGGAGCAAGAGGCGTGGCAGCAGGGAACTAGAGCTCCGCCCCCTCGCCCCATTGGCCAGCCAGGAACCAGACGACCAGCTGGATGGTGTGCAGGAAGGAAATGAGGAAGAGGAGGAAGTGATGAGGATCTCTCCTCGCTCGGACAGCCCCAGAGGTCGGCTTGTCTCCACGGAAACGTTGAGGATGATTGATCGGAATCTTTACCATGGTAACCTGTGACCTCTGACCCCTCAGACCTGCAGGACATCCCGGAGGAGAGCGAATGCGGCGCTGATCCAAGTTAACATCACCCCTGAGCCTGATGATGTCATGGTGACCTCTCTGTGATGTCACTGCTGGACTTTCACATCAATCTGGATCTGGAGACGATGTCACTTCCTGTTTAGACCAAATCCGACATCCAGTGTTGTTTTATTGCTGTTAGGTTAGAAACCACAACCTTGTTTACATCATGACATTGGCTGAAGCCCCACCCAGGACGTAGGGGCGGGGCCTAAATTGTTTTAGTAGAGTTTCTGTGTTGGGTCATAATGGTGGTCAAATTACCCAGAAAGCCTTTGGATGTGTCAGCTGAAGTCGCTTCCTGCTGTATTTAGATAATTGCTGTAAAAGATGTTTGCGGTGGGTTCTGTTGTTCTGGTGGAAACGTTACCGTTTGAACCCATTACCGTTTAAACCTGTGGTTTAACGTAGAGTCCAGATTATTTATCATCCTCAGATTAAGTAAGACCGACTGCAACCAAAAGACATCAAAAACCGACGACTCAGCAGGAAGATGGTCAGTTGAAGAGAATCAGATAAAAGACGACAAACGCCTCGCAGGCAGCTTATGGGGGGGCGGGGCTAGCGTCATGTGGGTGGGGCGTGGCAGGGGGCATGGCAGGGGTATACTGTATCACTGTGGAGTCGACCAGTGATGTTTTAAAGAAACAGGAAGCTGAAACATGACATCACCGTAGAGAGATCTTGTCTGTTAGCATTTTAGCATGTTTCTGCGCTACTTATGTGGAACCTGAAGCTGTTCTGTGATCAGCTGTGTGTCGTCATGGGGCCGCTGTCCTGATCTTCGGTTTATGTAATTGAAGCTAACGTAGCGTTGTTACCGTGGCAACCTGACAGCAGATGCCTTTTCTTTTTTACACAACCCATTTGGGAGCGTGGCCTTCGATGTCCATTGGGTAACAGGCGGTTCCTCCTCTTAGCCAGCTGCGCGTCTGTAGGAGGAGATAACATCCAGTGTGACATACGTGCGCCTGACTTCCTGGTCGGTTTGACCAATCAGGTTGTTCAATGACGACTCCTGATGTGATTGGATCTGTCGCTCCAGGCTCCTCCTCTCTGTCTAGTTTAGAACCCGACTGAACTTTGTGATGATGTTCCTGATGTTGTTGTGTTTGTGTTCATCGTTTATCCAATCAGATGGTTTTATTTGGAAATCATTAAAAAAATCATTTTAATTCAAAATTCAGGATTCATTCGTTCTTTTATTTCAGCGTCAGAGTTTGTCCCCTGTGAGCTGGAGGAGGAAACATTCACATCTGACACAACAGCGCCCCCTGCTGCACCTGGTCTGAATTACCTCATGTGATTGGTGCTTTAGATCCAGCTCATCTCTCTTCTCGTCTGACCTGTCAGACAGCGTTTTGGGGGTTTGGGACACTCTAACGTTGATAACCGTAGCAGATCGAATCCCGGTTCCCCCCAGAATCCGAGAATCCACCCCGGAAGTCCTCCAGTCACGGTGAAGTCATGACCGACTCTTATTTATCTTCTCTTATTGGGGCGGCAGTGGCTCAGCGGTAGAGCAGACGCCTTGTGGACAGACCGCCCCAGCCATCGGTGGATCAAATCCCGCTTCCGCTAGGATGCCAGCAGGAGCGTGAGCTGACAGTGGGAGCTCACCTCCCAGCCACTGCCGAGGCGCCCTTGAGCGCCAATTCGGGCGCATTCCAGAAGCCGCTGCCCGTCACTCTGTCTTCCTGATGTGTCTTGTTTTACAGTGTTTCAGGGGACCTGTGTATACACTGACTGTTAAAAACTAACACAACAACATGTACGCCTGAGTGACTATGTAATCCCCCTGCGGGGATGAATAAAGTGTACTTCTATTTTGGAAATAATAGAAAATGTGACGTTCTCTGACGTCACATCTGGTAGAGTGAACAGAACGCGGAAGAGGGTGTAGTCTGAATTTGGGAGTTGTCTGAACGAGACAAACCGTCACCCGGACCGACAGGCACCGCGACCAGGACCAGCACCCCGAACCCGCCTCCGTGTTCCGGTCCAGAGCGACACGAGCCGCAGTTTCCCCGGTTCCGTGTCAAAGTGACCAGCTAGCCGCTCTGCTAACGTGTCGCGAGCCAGTCCACCGGGAAGTGACGTGTCAGCAGACGGGCTCGAGCCGCAGGTTTGACCGCTGACGACAGACAGGTGAGCACCAAGGCTCGCGCCTGAGCTAGCCTGTGATGCTAGCAGGGCGTTGGTCCGCTGTTAGCATCAGGTGCTAATGTGCTAAAGTAGACAGGAAGGATAGCGCGAGACCCACGGTTCACGTTCATGTTGTTGTTTACAGCAGAGGGTGAGACACCTGTGTTGTTGTTTACTGACTGAACTTCAGGCAGACACACGTGTTACCATGGAAACATCTGCTGCATTAGAAGACATCTAGATGTTTACATCAGATGTGTAAACAACAACTACGACCAATCAGAGCCAGGGCTGTCAGGATAGGACGTGACTTTAGTATATTAGCATGTTAGCTAACTGCTCAGATATGACACTATCGCTTAGGATTTAATTTGTTCGTTCTGATTGGTTCTGATTGGTTCTGATTGGTCCTGATTGGTCCTCAAGCTGAAGATGAACTCCATCGAGGCGGTGAAGAAGAAGATCTGCACGCTGCAGAGGCAGGTGGAGGAGGCGGAGACGCGGGCGGAGCACCTGGAGAAGGAGCTGGCAGAGGAGAGGATCAAGGTGGAGCAGGTAGGCCCTGGGGGGGGGACGGGACGGCAGGTCGGGTCAGATGCCAGGAACACACAGGAATGTGGGCGTGGCTCCTGCTCTGTTCTGGAACATTACGACATCACAGGGTTGTTTTTAACCCCTTGTAAACCTGATGGGTCGCTAACCCCCCCCCCCGGTGAGGGGCGGGGCCAAACTGGTGACTCATGGGATGAAACTGAATGATTATTGGCTGCTGACAGAGTGATGCCTCCCGTCTGAAGGACATCTCTGGTCCTGAGGCGCGTTCAGACCCGTTCATCCACATGCCTCCACTCGATTGGCTGGAGTCCAGCTGAAGCCGTGCCTCCCCTCCGTCGTGCGGTCGGGCGTGTGGGGGCTTATCAGCAGGAAGCAAGCGTCTTATCACCTGAGCAGCTACTGCGCGTTGGGGCCTTGGGGTGGGGAGTTGGGGTGGGGCTCTGTGCTCCAGAGTGCCCTCTGCTGCCAGGTATCATCACCTCCCCTGGGGGGTTGCAGGTGGAGCTGGAGCTGGGGAAGGCCAAGCGGACGCTGGAGCTGAAGGAGGAGGAGCTGGAGGTGACGGGGGAGCGTCTTGCCAGAGCGCTGCACAACCTGGAGGAGATGGAGAAGTCAGCCGACGAGAGCGAGAGGTCAGACGCCCTCTGGGGTCGCCCGGGCCACGGGCCGACCGACCTGTCTGTCTGACTACCCGTCTGCCCCCCAGGGGAAAGAGGGTGATCGAGACCCGGGTGCTGCAGGAGGAGGAGAAGATGGAGAGTCTGACGGCGCAGCTGAGGGGCGCCAGCGAGTACGCCAAGACCGCTGAGCTCAAGCACGAGGAGGTGGGCCTGCCTGTCTGACACCTGTCTGTCTGACACCACCTGTCGTCTGACACCCATCTGTCTGACATGTCTGTCTGACACCACCTGTCTGTCTGACACCACCTGTCTGTCTGACACCTGTCTGTCTGACACCAGTCTGTCTGACACCAGTCTGTCTGACACCACCAGTCTGTCTGACACCACCCATCTGTCTGACATCACCAATCTGTCTGACATCACGTCTATCTGACGCCCATCTGTCTGACACCACCCGTCTGTCTGACACCCATCTGTCTGACATGTCTGTCTGACACCACCTGTCTGTCTGACACCACCTGTCTGTCTGACACCAGTCTGTCTGACACCAGTCTGTCTGACACCACCCGTCTGTCTGACACCACCCATCTGTCTGACATCACCAATCTGTCTGACATCACGTCTATCTGACGCCCATCTGTCTGACACCACCCGTCTGTCTGACACCACCCGTCTGTCTGACATCACCCGTCTGTCTGCCACCACCCGTCTGTCTGCCACCACCTGTCTGTCTGGCGCCCGTCTGTCTGACGCCTGTCTGTCTGACGCCCGTCTGTCTGACGCCCGTCTGTCTGACACCACCCGTCTGTCTGACACTTGTCTGTCTGACACCACCTGTCTGTCTTACACCCATCTGTCTTACACTTGTCTGTCTGACACCCGTCTTTCTGACACCCGTCTGTCTGACACCACCTGTATGTCTGACGCTCATCTGTCTGACGCCCGTCTGTCTGACACCCGTCTTTCTGACACCCGTCTGTCTGACACCACCTGTCTGTCTGACGCTCATCTGTCTGACGCCCGTCTGTCTGACACCTGTCTGTCTGACACCACCCGTCTGTCTGACAACCGTCTGTCTGACAGCACCCGTCTGTCTGACAGCACTCGTCTGTCTGACACCACCTGTCTGTCTGACACCACCTGTCTGTCTGACACTTGTCTGTCTGACATCACCTGTCTGTCTGACACCCCCCGTGTGTCTTACACCGGTCTGTCTGACACCACCTGTCTGTCCCCCTGCAGGCGGCCCGCAGTCTGTGCCGTGTGGAGCAGGAGCTGGAGCGGGCCGAGGACCGGTCTGAGCAGGCTGAGGGGTGAGACACGCCCACTGGTCGCTGGGCAACCAGTCAGCTGGTGTCCACAAACCTGCAGCTGCTTCACTAACAATACCTTTCCTCTTCCTGCTGGTTGACATGGAGACCTGTCTGTCTGTCTGTCTCTCCTGTCTGTCTACCTGTCTTTCTGACAGGAAGGTTCGGGGGTTGGAGGAGCAGCTGAGGAGCTCTGACCAATCACTGAAGACTCTGCAGGCCTCTGAGGACCAGGTACTGAGAGGCTCCTCCCGCCTGTCAGAGAAGCTCCTCCCCCTGACCTCCTGCTGCCTCCCGTGACCTCTAACCTTTAGCTGCTGCTTCAGCTCCTCCTGCTGTCACTTCTGCATGAGTTCACCAGTCTGTCTGTCATCACCTGTCTGTCTTGACTGTCTCTCTGCTGTGACCTTTGACCCTCAGTAAGTGTCGGCTGTTGGAGGAGGAGCTAAAGTGTCTCCAGAACTCGTCCAAGTCTCTGGAGGCCAAGGCTGAGAAGGTAGGACCGGGAGCTCTGGTGGGCGGAGCTACGCAGTGATGTCACGCGCTTCCTGGTTGTGACTGAAGAGCCTGCTTCTGATTGGCTGTTTTCTTCTGTCCTTCAGTATCGTCTGAACGAGGACAAGTTTGAGGAGACCATCAGGGTTCTGAGAGAGAAGCTGGATCAGGTGAGACGTGCCGCTACTTCCTGTCTGTGCTCCCGACTTCCTGTCTGTGCCCTGACTTCCTGTCTGTGCCCTGACTTCCTGTCTGAGCCCCTGACTTCCTGTCTGTGCCCCTGACTTCCTGTCTGTGCCCCTGACTTCCTGTCTGCACCCCTGACTTCCTGTCCTCTCTGCACCCTGACTTCCTGTCTGTGCCCTGATTTTGCCTGACTTCCTGTCTGTGCCCCTGACTTCCTGTCTGCGCCCCTGACTTTCTGTCTGCGCCCTGACTTCCTGTCTCAGGTGGAGAAGCGCGCTGAGGCGGCCGACTGGACTGTAGCCAAACTGGAGCAGGACGTGGAAAAACTGGAAGGTGAGTTGCTGTCAGAAAACTGACCAATCAGAGCAGAGTAGGAGCTGATTGGAGGTTAGAGCAGCCAATCAGAATGAAGCAGAGAACAGGAAGTGGATCTACTGGACCTATTGCTGATTGCTGATTGTGTTCCAGACGAAGTTGCCAAGGCCAACGAAACCAAAGTTGAGGTCCAGAGCAAACTGGACCAGTACATGATGGAGCTGAACAGCTTCTGAGGCTCCGCCACCCAGCTGCCCCACCAGCCAGCCCCCCATTCTAACCCCTCCTCTAAACGACTCCACACATTTATTCTTTGACCCTTCATTCTTCTGTGGAGTGATCCTCTGTCCTTCCTCCTCCCCCTCTGAATGCTGGCCCCTCCCCCACTTTCACACTCGCCACGGTGGAGGCGGAGCTTATAGACGGGACCTCTGACCCCACTTCCTGCCATTCCCTCGTTAAAAACTAACGAGTCATTAATCTCTGGGTGTTTGAACGGTTCGTCTTTACTCTGATCGTTTTCTTTGCCACTTTAAATCTTGATTGATTAATTAATTGATTGACTGATCAATGCCAATGTCTTCGAGGCCATTGATTTATTTTGTATCCAGTTAAATGATGCATTCCACTGACATATATGGTAAAGCAGGGGCCAATCACAGGTCAGCGACAGCAGGAAATGTTTTCACCTGGAAGCTGATGTCATCACTGCGCTGATTTAAATCATGACAGGCAGAATTTTAAAAAATAAAAGCACCGACACTGTTTGAACCCAAACGACTTGTTTGTTTTAGCATTTAACACAAAAACCATTGTGTTGTGTTTACTGTGCTCAAGAAAAACCAGCATATCACACACATACACACACACACACACACACACACACACCAGGATGACCAGAAGAATCTATTTAAAGACGATTGTTGCAGTTTTTTCTATACATGTAGCTATATGAAAATAAAAACAGCATCTCCCATCAGCCCCTGCTGCTGAGTCACTGGTTAGCTCCCGTCCGCCGCCGCCGCAGCAGCTCGCGTCAGGATTGGCTGCAGCTGCTCTTCTAACAAGGGGGCGTCGCCGTCATTAGTGATGATCCAATCAAATTCCACGCCGCTGTCCAAACCGCACTCGGACTCGGCATCATCCACTCCTGAGAGACGGGTCAGAACAGTGTCGGAACCTGAACATCCAGAGCCTGGAGGGGCGTGGCTGGGAGTGACAGGTAGGTCGACAGGTGGTCTTACCTGCGGTGAAGCTCCACCCCCTCCGTTTGCGTGTTTCCTCTGAACTTTGAACTCGAACCGTTTGAGTCTGTTGAGGAAACTCTGACCAGAACCACTGCAGGTCCGACAGGCGCCGCGCGTCACTCACCACCTGACCAATCAGAGGGCAGCGTTTGCTTGGAACACTTCCTGATTTTGATGGGAGGAGCATAAACAAAGGGTGGAGAAGAGAAAGCGTACCCAGACAGGTTGCTGCGCCCCTCTGGTTGCTAGGCGACAGAAGAACCCTGGGTCCTGGCGGCGTCGGGCTTCTCCCCAATGGATCATGTCGGCACGGTAATGCTCCTTGTAGAGCCCCGCCCCCAGCAGCTGGTCCAGGTCCAGACCGTGTTCCTGCAGAGTCAGCAGGCCAGCATGACTCAGCCGTTACCATGGAGATACGTGTCCAGCAGGTGGCCGTCTCACCTGAGCGTAGCGCTGCTTGAGCGGTCCGGACAGACGCAGGATGCAGCAGACCTCCGGCCCCAACCTGAGGAGAAACGATCAGCTGATCGATCAAGTTCACTTTTGATCAGCTGTTTACTACTGAATCAACAATCAATCAGTTTAAGACGGACGGACGGATGGAGAGAAAAAAAGATGGATTGACATCTGTCGTCTGTCTGACATTCGTCTGTCTTTCCGACCGGCCATCCAACCCAATCATCCGTCTGTCCATCCATTCAACCGTACAACTGTTAGTTTTTCGTCCGTTATTCCGACCAAAATAAATGTTTAGACTGACCGACCAAAAAGAAATTTTTTTAGACCGACCAACAAAAAATGTTTTTAGACCAACCGACCAAAACAAAAAGTTTTTTTTAAGATCGAACGACTAAAAAATATTTTTTTAGACTGACCGACTAAAAAATATTTTTTTCGACTGACCGATCCTAAAACAATTTTTTTTTAAAGTGACCAAACAAAAAACATTTTTATATCAACAGGCCGACCACAAAAAATTTTTTAGACCGACCAACCAAAAAAAAACTTTTTTTAGACCGACCGACCAAAAAATTTTTTCAAACGGACCGACCATAAAAATTTTTTTTTAAACAGACCGACCATAAAAATTTTTTTTAGGCCAACGGACCAAAAAATTTTTTTAAAACTTACTGACCATAAAAAAATTTTTTACACTGACAGACCAAAAAATTTTTTTAGACTGACTGACCAAAGAAAAAAAAAACTTTTTCAAATCATCCTGTTAAAATTTTTTTTGTCACACTGGTGTGTCAAAAAACATTTTTTTATAGACCAGTGGGTCAAAAAAATTTTGTTGTTTCCAAACCGGTGGGTCAAAATTTTTTTTACACCTGCCAGTCAAAAAAAATTTTTTTGTAGAATGACGTGTCAAGAAAAGAGTTTTTCTAATTCAGCCAGTTAAAATTGTTTGTAGACCGGCGGGTCAAGAAAATGTTTTTTTCTAGACCAGGGGTTAAAGTACATTATTTGAAGACTGGCGGGTCAAGAAAAAAATTTTTTTAGACCAGCAGGTCAAGAAAATTTTTTTGTTTTTTTCAAACCGGTGGTCACAAATTTTTTTTAGACCAGCCAAGTCAGAAAATTTTTTTTGGAGATTGGCAGGTCAAGAACATTTTTTTTTTTTAAACCAGCGGATCAAAAATTTTTTTTCTAATCCAGCCAGTTAGGCAATTTTTTTTGTAGACCTGCGGTTCAAAACTACAAAAAACTTTTTTTTCTTCAGACCGGCGAGTCAAGAAAAATCTTTTTTTGTAGACCGGCGGGTCAAGAAAACATATTTTAGACCAGCCAGTCAAAAAAAATCTTTTTTCTAGACCAGGGGTCAAAATATTTTTTTTTTAAAGATCGGCGGGTCAAAAAAATATTTTGAAGACCAGCGGGTCAAGAAAATTTCTTGTGTCAGACCGGTGGGTCAAAAATATTTTTTTTTTCAAACCAGCGGATCAAAACATTTTTTTTTAATTCAGGCAGTTGAAAAAATTTTTGCTTTGTAGACCGGTGGGTCAAAAAAATTTTTTTTTGTCAGAATGGTGGGTCAAAAAAAAGGTTTTTAGACGAGCTTGTCAAAAAAAAAAATTCTAGACCAGGGGTCAAAATAATTTTTTTGAAGATCAACGGGTCAAGAAAATTTTTTTTTTGTCAGACCGGCGGGTCAAGAAAAATATTTTGAAGACCACTAAGTTAAAAAATTTTTTTTTTGTAGATCAGGGGATCAAAAAATTTTTTTTGTTGACCGGCGGGTCAGAAGAAATAGCTTTTTTCAAACCAGTGGGTCAAAAAATATTTTGAAGACCGACGGGTCACAAAAATTTTTTTTGTAGACCAGCGGCTCAAATTTTTTTATTTTTTTGTTGGTCAGTTGGCTTAGGTTAGGGTTAAGTCAAGGTTAGGGTTAGATTTAGGTTAGGGTTAAGTCAGGGTTAGGGTTAGTTTTAGGTTAGGGTTAAGTCAGGGTTAGGGCTAGATTTAGTTTAGGGTTAAGTCAGGGTTAGGGTTAGATTTAGTTTAGGGTTAAATCAGGTCAGGGTTAGGTTAGGATTAAATCAGGGTTAAGGTTAGGTTAGGGTTATGTCAGGGTTAGATTTAGGTTAGGGTTAAGTCAGAGTTAGGGTTAAGTCAGGGGACTAGATTCGGTCTTGTTTTATCCGGATCTTCTTACCTGTTCTGGATCAGGTCCGTCACGTAATCCTTTCCGGACTTCCGCTTCCCGCTGAAGACCAGCACCAGTCTGGGTCGGGGGTGTCGGTCCCCCATCGGTCGGGCTCCGACGTGAAACGTGCAGCAGGTGGACCGGCTTCCTCCCGTCAGGCTTGTGCGTCGGACCCCTCCCACCGGTACCGTAACGCAGACACGCGGTGGTCCCGCAAAATGAAGCGGCAGAGCAGCGTTCCGCACTGCCTGCGGGTCCGCCCAATCAATATCTGATAGTCAACAAAATCGATCACCTGATCCCGACGCACGTTAGCGGAATAAAACCGGTGTTAGCAAAAGAACGCGTTGAGCTTTTATGCGACGCATTCCGGTAATGGACGACCGTCGTCAGCGCTGGACTGAACCACTGACCAGGAGTGGCGGGGGTGAGGGGCGCTTTAATCCGGTCCGACCCGAAACAACAGACGGTCGGTTCCGGAACGAGTTCACCGGTTCAGGGCTCAGACCCACTGCAGAGAAGTTCGGCCATGTTGTGTGACGTCACACTACAGCTAGAAACCACCAACCCAGAAGAGGCCCCCCCTCTTCCGGGTTGGTGTGGATCCGTTGTTGATTTAACTGATCGATCGATATGTTAAATATCTCCGAGTTTTGTCTCGTATTACAGAATTAAGACTCGTTATTAATCTGGTTAGTTGTTAATAACCTGTTAGTTGTTATTAACCTGTTATTCATGTTTAATGAAGTAAAAACTGAACTCGGCAAATAAACTTAGATAAACTTTATTGATTTTGAATATTTGTAAATGAAGCATTGAGTTTTTTGTTTTCACACATAAATGAGCCAATGGGAGAGCAGCACGTGGGGGTGGGGAGGGGTTACTTCTTGAAGAACTTCTTGTTGAGGAGGAAGATTAGCAGGTTGACGTTGACCCGGGCTTTATCGAACATCTTCATCACGGCCACGCCCTCGTACTGCAGCTGCAGCAGGTCCTGGACAGAGACGTGTGTGAGAGTGTGTGTGAGAGTGTGTGTGTGTAACACGTGAACCAGCTGCCGGGTGGGGCGAAGCTTCTACCTGGTAGCGGAGAAGGAACTCCTCCATCTCAACGCCCAGGAATCGAGCCTTCACGGTGAAGCTGCCTCTCTCCGGTCCGGTGGCGATGTCGAACAGAACGTTCTTAAACCTGGAGGCAGAGTCCACAGCTGAGTGTGTGTGTGTGTGTGTGTGTGTGAGCGTGTGTGTGTGTGGCGTCTCACTGAGTGGCCGGTAGGTCCTCGATCTCCAGGAGGACTCCTTTCTCCTGCAGCCGGGCGGCGCTGTAGCTCAGAGCCGGACGCTTCTTCTTCCCTTTGCTCTCTGCTGCCTTCTTATTGGACACTTTGCTGAAACACACGACCAATGAATGACCAGTGAGACGATGCTAGAAACGCTTCCAGCTGATTGGACAGAGGAGCAAACGAGTCGCCCCGTGAAGACAGGATGAAGCTGTAACCACTGAGTCATGCTAACGTGTTAGCGTGAGCTGAAATATATTTAATAATAGAAGATTTACAGATTTTTAACTTTTTGTGTTCAACATTTTTTCATGTCGGCTTTGAGTGTGTTTGTCATGTCATGTAAAACTTCAAAAACAAGTAAATCGGACATTTATGTTTCCAACGGTCAGAAAAACAGGAAACGTCTTCGTTTCATTAAAACAAACAACAACAGATTTCTAGTTCAAATATCATTATTCTGTGTCCACACTCATGAAGTTTGTACCAAAATACAATCCACTTCCTGTAAGTGACACCACAAACAAGAAGTGACATCATTCAAGAGTTTGAAGAGAAAACGTTCAAACAACGGTGAGTTTTGATTGTTCTTTTACAACATTTTTGTAGGTTTTACTTCAAAACCTCCATTCAGCAGAATGTCTCCAGCACCACGCAAACAAACAAGAACAAAATGATTTTTTAACAAATTTTCAAAATACATGTTTGTCTGAATCGTGTTTTATTTTCCATGTAGTTTCAAGATAACTGTGATGTTAGCTTTTAGCTGACTGTGTGTGTGTGGTGTGCACCTGTTGACAGTCAGGTTCTCCAGACAGGAAGTGATGTAATGGCGGTAGTAGTCCACCTGCTCGCTGTGGAACTGGCTCTTGGCCTGCAGGCGGCTGAGCGTCTGGCGGAGTTTCTGAAGCTCTGCCCCCCGGCGCTGGCGGTGCAGACGCTGCTGACGGATGTCCTGAGGGGTCGGAGTTATGACGTCATTATCAGTCTGTCCAGTAGGGGACTGATCTGGATAGCCGTGTGTCAGCTGAGGCTCCGCCCACAGATGTGACATCATGTGTATTTGTTTACTGGTTACCTTGGCGATCATCTGCAAGACCTGGTTCTCTGTGTGTGCGGGGGTCAGCACCCCCAGGCCCTCCAGACGACAAAGACTCCTCAGGATCTTCCTCTTCTTCTCTTCCAGCCTCAGGTTGCCGTTGGCAACCAGCGACTGGTTCCTCTTCAGTTTGTCGGGCGTGGCGGCGTCCTGACGAGCACGACGCTGCACCAGCCAATCGTGACACACTTCCTGTGGGGGAGGAGCAACAGCTAGGGATGACCCAAGCTTCACCTTTACCTATGTGTATGTGTGTGTATGTGTACCTGGTCATGTGACGCAGACGTTCTCAGGATGTGACTCAGAGAGTCACCTGACTGAGTCCTGATGACATCGATGATCAGCTGCTTCGTGCTGAACCACAGGAGAAGACCCGTCAGCTGACCCACTAGCATGCTAAGCTACCTGAGCAGGTCAAATGCTAACATGCTAAGCTACCTGAGCAGGTCAAATGCTAACATGCTAAGCTACCTGAGCAGCAGCGCTCTGACGTTAGCTTTGTCTTCAGACTCATCGAAGACATCAAACTTGTTGGTGAGCGTCAGAGAAACCATCTGACTGGACTCTGGATCAGCTGACCGGGTCTCTGAGGAGCAAACAGAACCGCTGAGAGCCCTGGGTGTGTGTGTGTGTGTGTGTGTGTGATCCAGTCAGAACCGTACCGGTAGCGCTGGTTGTAGAACCCGTGAGGCTCTGCAGGGTGGGAACGGAGCCGAGATCCGTCAGCAGGAGCCTGAGGGGATCGGAGGGGTCCGGACACAAGATGTCCTGGTGCTCCAGTAGCAGCTACACACACACACACACACACACACAGTGAGAACCGCTGTTGGTCGGGTTGGGTTCAGCTAACCCCTCGGGGTCCTGATGACCGGCTGGGGGCACTGCTGACCCGTCGGGTCCTGCTGACCCTAACCTGGTGCGTGTGCAGCAGCTCGCTGATGGACACGTAGATGACGGGTCGCGTGACGATCAGCTGCTCGGAGAACTCGTCAACGTCGAAGCGCTCCTCCGGCTCCGGGACGTCACACACCCCCACCAGGAAGCGCCTGTGGACACCAACAGAACCAGTGTCAGGTGTGATCCGATGCCCCAGGGGGGTTGTGACCCAGAGGTCAGAGGTCACCGACCTGAAGCGGCTGTGGGTGTGGCTGATGTACTGGTTCAGGGCTCTGACGTGGTACCCGTCCCCGTGGAAGTGCTTGTGGGCGGCGGCATGCTGCAGCATGCGGGCGATGGAGCCCAGCAGGTGGCGCTGCTCCGGCGTCAGGGCGGAGCCGGCAGCCCGGTCCACCACATCGAAGCCGTCCGGCGCCACGATGGCCGGGTTCATATAGCGGTAGTACACCAGGTTACCCACAATCTGAGGGGAGCATTGGGCAGGTCTCATGGGTGCAACACAGCTAAATGCTAACAAAACTAGCGCTCAAGAGACTAACTCCTCCCCCTACCTTGTAGAGCTCCTCCTCATTGGCTCCAGGAAACTTAGACGCCAGAGCATCTCTGAGGACCTTCGCCGTGTAGCGTAACCCGTAGCTACGGACACACAGGACAT
Source organism: Antennarius maculatus (assembly GCA_013358685.1). NCBI lineage: Eukaryota > Metazoa > Chordata > Actinopteri > Lophiiformes > Antennariidae > Antennarius > Antennarius maculatus. The sequence continues at coordinate 18,393,052 of CM023615.1, forward strand.
GGCAACGTGACGGCGGAGCCTAAGGGAGGGGCGGAGCCCCACAGCAGTGGGCGGGGCTTACGGCAGCTTGTGCAGGCTGGCGGTGATGGCCTTCAGGACGCGGTCTGTCAGGTTCTTCAGGTTGATGATGGCGATGTCGATGCGGCGCTGCACCTCCGGGTGTCCCAGGGCGTCGGCCGGCAACACGTCATAGGGCAGCGAGCTGGGGGGTGGCAGAACACAGAGACCAATCAGAACACGGCTGCCTGATGGCGCCCCGCCCCCTCCGGGCCCCACCCCTGACCTCTTGCGTCCCGTCTGCGTCTCGGTCTGGTTGATCCAGGTCTTGTAGACATCCAGCGGGTCGGTCCTGATGCTGAGGGCGGGGTCCAGCAGCACGTCCTGCAGCGCCGGCCCCAGGGCCTCCCTCAGGGCCCCGCCCCCGTGGGCGTGGCGGTAGAAATTCACCAGCATCCTGATGACGGCGGGGTTCCCCGTGACCACGTCCTGCGGCCGCTCCACCTTCAGGCTGGGGGCAGGGACACGTCAGCGGGCGGGGACACGTCGGCGGGCGGGGACACGTAAATGGGTGGCGGTGTGCTCACCTGATCTCATGGCGCAGCGCGGCGGTGAAGAGCTGCAGCAGCAGGTACGCCTCCCGTCGGGCGGCGCCGTAGCCAAACAGACTGAACACCAGCATCTCCATGAAGGGGGCGGAGCCTACCTGGGGCATCAGCACCACCAGCCGGGCCAGGTACAGCGGCTGCGTCTGGAATGCCACACACTCTCAGCGCCTCCCACGCTAACGCTAATGCTAGCGCGGACGCCTCCTACCTGCAGCAGGTAGAACAGGTGCTGGTACGCTTCCAGCCGCTGGCGCCGCTCGCGGTTCAGCGCCTTCAGCCCGTGGCTCCGCCCCCCGTCCATCAGGTCTGACAGCTGCTCCTTGTTCTTCTTCGTCAGTTTCTTGCAGTGAGACACCACTTCCTGTTTGGAGACACAGGTGCGTCAGTGCCACCGTGGACGACGCGGCGATGCGCCACAGCCCCTGCTGCTGCCCCACCCCCTGCCACCCCGACCACCTGCAGCGTGGCCCGGTTCCGGACCAGCAGGCCGATCTTCAGGTCCATCAGGTCCAGGTCCGACTCCAGCTGCCGGTTGGAGTGGATGCTCCTCACCACCTCCTCCCGCAGGCGCAGAAGTTCCGCCTCCTCTCTGATGTCGCCGGCTCCCCGGTCCAATAGGTGGACGAACTTCCTGACCACGGGCAGGGGGGGCGTGGCCGAGTGCACCAGCGTGCGGTACTCGCCGCGGGCGCGGTAGGCCCTGAAGAAGGCCTGGATCCTGATGACGGCGTCCACCTGCGGAGTGGCAGACGCAGGCTTGTGATTGGCTGTCAGACCCATCAAACCCCGCCCCCCCAGACGGCGTCTGGCGTGGACTCGCTCACGTGTCTCTTGAAGAACCTCAGCCGCCGCCGGTACCGCCTCCTCGCCGACCACATCTTCACCAGCGACTGGATCTGTCACACACACACACACACACGCCCTGCCGGTCAGCAGCAGGCCCCGCCCCCAGCAACAGGCATCTGCTGATGGTTACCTTGACAACGGCCCTCCAGTTGGCGTAGAGGAACTGCAGCCGCTGGCGGTACACCCTCTGCTGGACGAACCTCCTCCAGTGCGCCTGAGCAGACAGGAAGTGTGTGTCAGACACGCCCACACGACGGGGCGGCGGCTCCGCCCCCTGGTCGGGCTGACCTTCACCTGGATGGTGACGACGGCGGGGGTCTGACCCATCAGGTAGCGGCACCGAGCCCCCACCTCCTGGCGCACCAGGAAGCCCCGACAGACGGCCTGCAGGCGGACGACCAGTACCTCACGGCTCCACCAGAGGGCACCACGGCGGTGCGACGCTGACACGGCGCTCACCACTTCCTGTAGATGTGACATGACAGATGACATCACTGCAGGTGACCAATCGCAGGAGGGGGAAGGGACTTTTGGAAATTAGGAAAGAGTCCTGACCCTCAGACGTGACCCCTGACCCTCAGGTGTGCATGACCTCTGACCTGTAGGTGCTGCTGGTCCAGGAACAGGCTGTTGTGCAGGTATCCCTGTGGCTCCTCCCACCGGCCCTCCAGGCGCTGCAGGTGAAAATAGTAGAGCGACCCGTCGCCCTGCCGCACGCCGACCCATGGGCTCCTGTTGTCCCCTGGAGAGACAGACAGGTCACCCGTCGCTCTCTCTGTGCCCATCCCCCCGGTGCCATGCCCACACCCACACACCCTACCTCTCTGCTTCCTGTCTGCCAGCAGAGCGCTCAGGTGTGTCTGGTAATCGGCAGCGCAGGCAGAGAGTATTCCCTGCAGCCGGACCTCTGGCAGCAACAGAACCCGAAGCGTCTGATTGGCTCGATTCTCCTTGATGGCCTGGTTCACGGCGGCGAGCGCCACACACACTGCGCGCACACACACACACACACACACACACACACACACACAAACACACACACACACACATTAAACAAACACACACCCACACACATTAAACACACACAAACACACACACACACACACATACAATCAGCCAATCAACTCACTCTTCAGAGCGCTCTGCCCATCTTGATTGGCTCTGCTCACGGCTTCCTGGATATCAGCCAACCACAGCTCAGCTCCGGGGTCTCTGCTCACCTGGAGAGACGGTGGGATGAGTTGTAGTCAGATGTGTCGGAGTGTCGGCTGTTAGCTCACCTCGGCTCTGTGCTTCCTCCTTCTGGTCAGGTGGGTCAGGTAGCGCAGGGCGTTGGCCCGAGACACGCCCTCCACGCCACTAGAGGGCAGCAGCAGAACCGACAGCAGCTGCTGGGCGTCGCCACGGACGACGGCCTGGTTGATCTGACCCAGGGCCACCAGCTCTGGAGGGTCACAGGTCACACACGCGTGACGTTACCGTGTAGCAGGTTAGCATGTGTAGCTAACATGTAGCTTGTTAGCGTTAGCATGTAGTTGGCGTGTTTCCATACGTTGGTGCTCGTCCTGCGCGGCGTTGTTAACAGCATTGACTTCCTGTTGCAGCTGATTCCAGGTCAGCAGATCTTTGACTTCCTGCTTCACAGCAACCAGTCGCCTGAAGTACCTGAGGACGTGATGACATCACCATCATCAATGATGACGTCACCATCGTCAATGATGACATCACCATCATCAATGATGACATCATCACCATCAATGATGACATCATCACCGTCTGGAGGTCCTACCTGTCCAACAGCGTCGGGTCGACCTCTGAGAGTCCTGCAGAGGAACTGACCAATAAGGAGCTAGACTGCTGCAGAAGCCCCGCATCCAGCGCCTGATTGATGAGAGCGACAGCTGACAGCATCTCCACGGCAACAAACAGCTCCTCCTGCTGCAGCTCCTCCTGGGGACAAACCGTTCGATCATGTGACCTGAACACGTGCCGTGTGGGCACGTCGGGGGCGTGGCCAGCCATACCTGTGGCGCCCGGCGCTGCAGTCGCTGCAGCTCCCGGTGGTAGAGCGACGCCGCAAAGGGGAACACCTGAGGCAGCTGGAGGTCAGAGGTCATCAGGCAGCTGAGCGTGTGTCGGGGGTCGCCCAGACGCAGCGATGCGTTGACGCTCTGCACCGCTGCGTGCACTGGGGACAGGGACACAGACACACACAAACAGCTTGAGATCTCAGTCGCCTGTCGGGTGTCGGTTGCGCGTCGGTCGGATGTCGGTCGGCCGTGCAGCTCACCGCTGGAGGCCCGGTGGGCATGGTGGTTGGCGATGGTGACGGCGTCCTGCAGCTCGTCGGGCTCCAAAGGGTCCACACAGCCCTGGTCCTGGGGTCAGAGGTCACACAGAGGTACTGACTCAGCAGACTGATGACATTATCAGTGGCAGCCAATGGGAGCGTGCGTACCAGAGCCTTCTGCTGGCGCCCCGCTGACAGCTGCTCCAGGTACCAGGGCCCGTTGTCCCTCCGGAGGCCCCTGAGGGCCAAACATGGCAGCTGCAGCGCGGCGAGGAGGAGGAGCTCATCTGAGGCGTCCAGCGCTTCATCCACCGTCTCCACCGCCGATCGCACTGATCACACGATCAATACCGTCATCTGCCATCAGCTGGGCTCTGATTGGTCCGCTCAGGAGGCGGGGCTTACCATTGATGGTGTGGATGCTGCTCTGGATCTCCGTCCGGGTCAGGAGCTCCTCATAGATGTCCTGGTCCTCCAGGGCCCCACGCTGACACACCCATTACCACTGATTACTGATCTGATTATTGATTACTGATCACACCTGATTATTGATTACATCTGATTATCAATTACTGATCACATTGATCCACAGTGACAGGACAGACGAGTCCACTGAGCGACAGAACAACGCAGTGTCAGAGTGATCAGCTGTCCTCTCATTGGCTGAGCACACCTGACCAACCAGAGCCTCACCCTGCCGGCTGCTCGCTCCTCCTTGGCATGTTTGGCCTGATGCAGCACTTCCTGGTAGACGCCCATCAGCGCCTCCTGCAGGTCGCTCAGCAGGGCGTTGGGGTTCCTCAGCGCCGCCGCCGTCGCCTCCACCCGGCCCCGCCCCACCGCCTCGTTGATGGCGATCACCGCCGCATGTACTAATGGGAAAATAACACCAAGTCACCACCAGGCCCCCAGGTCCCCACCCCCTCCTCCATTAGTCCTCAACCCCCTTCTGCATTAGTCCCCACCCCTGCTTCCAGTGTGTGGCTGACGTCCAATCAGCCGTCAGCCTGTCTCACCTGCCGCCTCGTCTCCTGACAGCTCATTGGCCAGAACTCCTCCGATCTTGCTGAAAGCCGGCATCTGGAGCCCGTATTGATCCAAAGCCAGCTGCATGTTATTGATCTCCTCCTCTGGACACACACACACACACACACTGCAGGTCACACGTTGATCAATCATGACTGACCCCCCTCTCATACACACAAACACACACACACACACACACACACACACACACACACACACACACACACACACACACACACACACACACACACACACACACACACAAACGCACCGGTGAACTTGACTTTACCACACAGGTCATGAATCTGTGGCGCCAAACCCCGTCTGTATAGGAAGAGACTGCAGACAGGCAGGAAGAGACAGACAGGTGAGTGGAGGATAGACACAGACAGACAGACACAGACAGACAGACAGACCTGAGGGCGTGGATACAGTAAACGACTCTTGGCATGTTCTTCTTGTCGTACACGTCTGTAGTTTCTGGGTGAAAGATCTGAAAACAACCAATGACGATTACTGGTGATCTATACTGTGATCAGCTGATCAATACTGTGACCACATGACCACCACTCGTGTGTGGCCCCACCCACCGCTGGAAGGCCCACGGCAGTCATGGCGTCCCTCCAGTGGTTGATGTTGTCCGTGTGACGGAACTGAAGGCCCAGCGCCTGATCAGATCAACACACAGCTGTTAGTGTATGTGTGTGTGTGTGTGTGTGTGTGTGTGTGTGTGTGTGTGTGTGTGTGTGTGTGTGTGTGTGTGTGGGTGCCTGGTAGCGGAGCTGCTCAGGGTCGTAGATCTTCTTGACGGCATTGGGGGCGAACTGATGACCCAGCTTTGCGAGGATGACGCCGTTCCTCAGCGCCTCCTCCAGCTCAGTGGGGGAAGGAAGCTCCTCCCCCAGACACGTCTCCATCCACCTGTGAACGCAGTGATGTCATCAGTGACGGAGGAGGAGCTAACCCTCAACCTGACCCCGACCCCGCTGACCTCTTGGCCTCCTCCAGCCTGCACAGGTACTGATAGGCCACATTCTGGCTGCGCTGCTCGTCCATCTGCTCCGCCGTCAGCCGCTCGTCTGCAAAAAGACACACCCCCTCAGATGAGCATGCCCACTCAGGTGAACACATATTCATATTTACACTGTTTGTGTTTACACTGTTTATGTTTACACTGTTCGTGTTTACACTGTTTTTCTTTACACTGTTTACACTGCTCATAACAAGACACATAATGCTGCCACAATATGAAGCATATCTTGACAGGTGCCTTTACAGTTTTATAATTTCTTTGTTTTTTACGTATTTATTATCTCATCACACAGAACAGTTTCTTTCGTACATTCCTGTTTATGGTGTATTTTACTGCTTTATGTGCTCTCAGTCGCCCCTTGGAGACAAATAAAGTTTTTTGAATTGAACTGATGTGAACAGGTGACCCAGCTGGTTTGGTGGGTTCGACCTCCACAAAGAAAAACACACAGGTGTGTGGCTGTGTGTGTGTGTTCTGTTGATCACGTGACTGACACGTCATACCATTAAAAACATCGACCTCTAAATAAACGTGATAAACAGCCCAGCAGATCAATGACATCAGCTATCGATCAGTACCCCCCCACCAGACTCACAGCGGCCGGTTCCGTCTGGGTCCGCCATGTTACCGGAGGTCCCGCGTCTCCCTCTCCTCTCGCGGCTCAAACGGTTTTTATTCCCGTTAAAACTTCAGGTGTATAAACTCTTCAAACTCGTCTCACCTCCGGTTCAAACTGGCCGCTGCTCGGCGCTACTTCCGGGCTGTAATTTGAAAACTCCCGCCGAGCTCTGATTGGACGAGTGATCAGATGCTTCGCCCATTGGCTGCAAGGTAGCCGCGTTGTATTGTGGGATATGGTTTTAAAATTAAAATAAAAAAAAACACTTTCTAGACTTTAGTTTCTGCTCAAACTCTGACGTCAGGCTCGTCGTTTTTTCTTTATGTGTTTTTTCCTCTTAAAGGTGTTTCTCTAATGGACGCGGATGTTGTACTGTTTCCATAGCAACAGAGTACCCCACAGCCGGAAGTTAACGGGAGACGCTACCGGATGCGTCACCAAGTTAGAAATGAAAAGAAGAAATAAAAAGAAATCGTTAATGACAAGAATAATAATGATAACAAGAACGTAGTTATTCTGATTTTTAGCATTATTTTTATTTACATTATTAATATAATAATAATAATAGCTGTTAGTATCATTATTATTGCTATAATTACGCTGTAGCGTAATTATAGCAATAATAATGATAATTACGCTGTAATAATTACGCTGTAGCGTAATTATAGCGGCAGTGGCTCAGCGGAAGGGCAGATGTCTTGAAGACGGATCGACCGACCTACAAGCTGCTCGTTTGGGGCGCAACTTCCGTGCGCATCCTGTCACTCTGCTTCCCCCTACTGTTTCTTGTGTGATGTGTTACTAATTGCATGCCTACAGGACCTGTATTCAAAAAACTATGTGTCTGTATGATTAACCAAAAACATGTAACCACATACAAAGTGTGAAGAGTGTAAAGATAATTTCCCCACGTGTGGACAATAAAGTGGATTTAATCTTTAATCTTAATCTTTAATCTGTAATTGATCTGCATCCACATCCATCATTGGATATAAAATGTGTTATTTGTTCTATAAGTGGGTAAGTTTTCTATTCTATTCTGTTATTTATTGTCAGACGGTGAATTTAATCTGTTTTCTATTGTTCTGTTCTGCTGTTGTGTTAAGTTTTCTACTATTCTGTATTCTATTCTATCCAAATGGAACCCGCCCTCACCCCCCTCCTGTTCATTGAGTTGGTATCGTCCGCGTCAAGGGTCACAGCGGGGAACAAGATGGCGTCCGCAGCGCTCCGGAGAACGGCCCCGCTGTTCAAGTGTTCGACCACTTCCCTCCACCGGGTGAGCAAACGGTTCAGGAGCTGCGTCACAACCGACCTGACGTTAGCGGGCTGTGACGTCAGAGAGAAGCGAGAGAAACGACTGCTGCTCGCACATAATGACGTGTAGTCGCATGACGCTGTACATAACATTCAGACACCTGGGTTGGTGACGTGACGTGTCACGTGGTGTTGGACAGAAGCAACACTTCCGTAAACATATCCCACTCTTCCGTTATAAAGTATAGATAAAATGACCCGCTAAACGCTTCCGGGTTTGTGGGCGGGGCTCGCGAGGAGGGGCCATAAACAAATCCGACAGCTTTTATTCTTTATCGGAAACATTACGTCATTCGTGAACTCTGTGCGTCATTTGTAGAGAAATGTGCTCGTGATGACGTCATGAAGCCGTTATATGTCGTTAATGGTTGTCATGTCGCTGCCGTTAAATGAACAGGTCTAAGATCGAGCTGTGGTTTGGTCATGTGACCACCAGGTAGCGCCACTAGCAGGAAGTCAATTTAACGAAGTGTCTAAATGTCATCCTTCAGGTGTGGCTCCACCGCTCGCCGGTTCCTCAGGGGTCTGGTTCCCCCCCGTCGGGGTTCTTCACGCCCGCCGATGATGTCATGCTGCTACCAGGAAGCTTCGCCAACAGGGTGGCGTTCATTACAGGAGGGGGGACAGGCCTGGGCCGGGCCATGACCGCCACCCTGTCCCAGCTGGGGGCTCAGTGTGTCATCGCCAGCAGGTCAGAGGTCACTGCTGCCCCACCTGGACAGGTGGCGTCACTGCAGGTGTTCAAGGAGCTCATCTGGTCTCACCTGTTGATTTTCAGGAAGCTGGATGTCCTGCAGCAGACGGCCGAGGAGATCAGCAGCCAGACTGGAAACCAGGTCAGAACCAGATCCAGATCCCGTCTGTAGGGGGCTTGGCCAGTCTGATCCGGGCTCCGGGCCGGTCTGACCTGGGTCCCCTGTGTCCTCAGGTCCACGCGGTACAGTGTGACGTCAGGGACCCTCAGGCTGTTGCTCAGTGTGTGGACAGGATGGAGGCCCTGACAGGACTGCCAGACGTAATCCCTCATTATACACACACACACACACACACACACACACACACACAAACACACACACATACAGACACGTCACCCAGGTGATGCTTCCTGCTGCAGGTGGTCGTCAACAACGCAGCCGGAAACTTTGTCAGTCCGTCAGAACGTCTGTCGCCCAACGCCTGGAGGAGCATCACGGACATCGTGCTGAACGGGACCGCCTTCGTCACCCTGGAGCTGGGCAAGAGGTTGATCCAGAGCCAGAAAGGTCAGAGCTCATCAGGGGCTGGGCCAGAGCCAGAAAGGTCAGAGGTCATCGGGCTGGTTAAGAGCCAGAAAGGTCAGAGGTCATTGGGCTGGGCCAGAGCCAGAAAGGTCAGAGGTCATCAGGGGCTGGGCCAGAGTCAGAACGGTCAGAGGAAGAAGGAGTGATTGAGGAGGAGTGATAGAGGGAGGCAGTGCAGCAGCTGTTAAAAGAGTGGGACCAGGTGTGAAGGGTAAACAGGATTAGAAACGGTTACTGAACAGATTCTAACATGAAGTGAACTCTGCGTAATTTCACTCTAAATGGATTATAACTGACTGTCGGCTCTGGAGCCCCGCCGCCATTGGATGGACTAACGGTTGGTTGTCATTTGTTGTTGCAGGCGCGTCCTTCCTGGCCATCACCACCATCTACGCCGAGTCGGGTTCTGGGTTCGTGGCCCCCAGCGCCTCAGCGAAGGCTGGTGTGGAGGCGCTGTACAAGTCCGTCCCCCCAGGCTTCAGATCCCACCCACTGATGTCATGACATCTTGTCGGTTGTCACTGAGGCGGTTGCCATAGCAACGCTGTGTTGTGTTTCAGGTCTCTGGCTGCTGAGTGGGGGCGCTACGGTCACAGGTTCAACATCATCCAGCCTGGACCAATCAGGACCAAGGTGCTCGCCGCTGATGCTGATGCTAGCTGCTAGCTCTGCTAGCAGCTCGATTGTTTACCTGCTGTTGGTGTTTAGGGGGCATTCAGCCGTCTGGACCCGACCGGCGCCTTCGAGAAGTCCATGATCTCCAGGATTCCAACGGGGCGACTGGGAACACCCTCCGAGATTGCCAACCTGGCAGCGTACGTTAGCAGCGGCTACGCTAGCTGGATGTCTGGAGCAGTGAGTAGCTCTGATGGGCGGTCCACACCGGTCCCAGGTCCAGACCAGTCCTGGATCAGGATCCAATCCTGAATCAGGATCCAGTCCTGGTCCTGGATCAGGGTGAGTTTCACGTGGAACCGTTTGTCTCCAGGTGATCCGGTTCGATGGAGGCGAATACGTGTCGATGGCTGGAGAGTTTAACGAGCTGCGGCGGGTGAGTGACAGACAGACAGACAGACGGGTAATGTTAAAAGTACATGCTGACTGGGTGTTCTCTCAGGTGACCCCGGATCAGTGGAAGATGATGGAGGCAATGATTCGAAGCACGAAAGGATCCTAAAACGCTTCAGCCACCCTATTGGTCCACGACAACCAACCAGATTACAGCGTGCCGGTGACCCCACCCCCCTGCTGATGTCATGAGGGGGAGGTACTTCCTTCTTCACGGAGGAACGACAGTCAGGAAGTAGCATTAGTCTGTTAGCTCGTAGGAGGCTAGCGTTGACCAACTGCACATGCTCAGTGTTCAGCCTATCAGAGTTCAGCTGATGAAATAAAATGTTAATGAGGAAATATTGATGACATCACCTGTCTGTGACATTTACCCATGATGCACTGCAGCTAAACATGGTGTAAAGATAAATGCGTGTGTCGGGTCCAAAAGGTTCTGAAGCTTGTAAAGTTTCACCAAACAATAAATTTTTTTCTCCACATTTTATTGGTGACTTTAGTCGGGTGGGCGATCCTGGCGGGCGTCAGTGGGTGTTGATGCTCTGCTGCTGGCAGCGACTGATCAGTGATGTCACCAATTTCTGGAGAACCTCCGCGCGCATCTTGCAGATCTCCAGAACCTCCTGGTGGTTCACCTTCTCCTCCCGGCTGTAGTCCAGAGACACCTGCAGCACAGGACACGGCCATTAGCGCCGCCACGCCCAGGTCACGTGACCCGGCTCAGAGCAGGGCATGTTGGTGAGAGCAACTCACCATGTTGGTGATGAGCGACAGGCCCAGGACTCGGAGTCCGGCGTGCTTCGCAACAGTCACCTCAGGGACCGCACTCATGCCTGGGGGGGACAGCAGGACTGAGAATCCCGGTCTACAGACCCCCAGCCAGCCCACAAAACTTCCTGTCTGACACACGGAGTCGCAACTTCCTGTTTTACCCACGGAGGCTGAACTTCCTGTCTTGCCTTAGGAGTCTCAACTTCCTGTCTTTCCCTAGGAGTCTCAACTTCCTGTCTTAACCTAGAAATCTCAATTTCCTGTCTTACCTACGGAGTCGCAGCCCAGGATCAGGAGCATCCTGGCCTCGGCGATGGTCTCGAAGTTGGGGCCGCTCACCATGCAGTAGACCCCCTCCCTGATGAAGTCGCTGCAGCTAAGCTCCGCCCCCACGTCCAGCGCCAGCCGCCGCAGGTCCTTACTGTAGGCGTCCGACATGCAGGGAAACCGGATCCCGAAGCTGCAGAAGGAACCGCCAGTTAACGGTCATGTTCACGTGTTGCCCCTGCCCCCTTGGCCCCGCCCCTCACCGCTCGTCGTTGGGCCCACACAATGGGTGCTGCCCGGCGAACCCCGGCAGGTTGATATGGTCTTTGACGATCATGATGTCACCGACCTTGAAGTCAGGACAGAGTCCGCCGGAGGCATTGGTCACCAGCAGAGACTCCACCCCCATCAGCTTGAACACCCTCACCGGGAAGGTCACCTGAAGGTCAGGACCTGTAAGTGTGTGTGTACCTGGCAGAGGGAGTAGCCCTCGTACAGGTGTGTGTGTGTGTACCTGGCTGAGGGAGTAGCCCTCGTGCAGGTGTGTGTGTGTACCTGGCAGAGGGAGTAGCCCTCGTACAGGTGGAAGTGACCCTGCATGAACACACAGGGCGTATCCTCGATGGTCCCGAACACCAGGCAGCCCTCGTGACCCGTTACTGACACACACATCGACATCAAGTTCAAACCATCCGGCTGCAGAGGCCCCGCCCCCCTGGGCCCCACCCCTCTCACCTGTGCTGATTGGGAAGTTAGGGATGTCCTGGTACCTGAAGGTCTGCTTGTTGGCGGCGCCATCAGCAAGCAGGCCGAGGCCGGAGCCACAGATGACGGCCACCTTCGGCCGGTGGCTAGTCTGGGTCAGGAGCCACTCGGTGGTCAGACGGTAGTGGTCGAAGGAGCAGCAGCTGGGGGGGCAACGGGTGAGACGGGGAAGGGTGAGACGGGGATGAGGAAACGGGTGAGACAGGAGGCCGGGGACACTGTCAGGTGCATGCAAGTTAGCCAACAATAAAAGTTAATGTTGGCTCATGCCAGTGGTCAGTATTGCTTGGCTAACATTGGCTAATGTTTGCAGTCAGTCTTTTTTAAATGCTCTGAGCTAACATTGGCTAACACTAGCAGTCAGTCTTGTTTCATGCTCAGAGTAAATCCAACATGGCGTCCTTGTGGGTCTATTACATTGCTGGCTGGTTTCCACTGTGTTTTGGTGAGCTAGCATTAGCGTTAGCGGTCCTAGCGACTAGCGGGGACTTACCATGACTCTGCTTTGCAATGCATCGTTGAAGCGCAGACACACAACTAGAAGAGCACCAGAATTACAGCGAGACTGCCCTCCTCTCATTGGTTCAACAATTCTGGGAGGTCGTTGACTGTGTGTCGTGACCTTTGACCTCTGTAGTTTACAGAGTTGGGGTTAACGCTCAGCGGGTAACTGAACTATGCTACGTGTGTGATTTCTGCTGGAAACAACAAAACAGGTTAAAGGCAGTTAGCTAATGCTAATTAGTAACACGAGCTAACAATTACAATTAGTTTATTATTGTACGCTAGCAGGTGATCATAAACAGAATAGCTTATTTTGATAAGTTAATAATTAATACTTTGGGCAATAATGACTTTAATCAGTCATTCAGTCTCGGCTATACAAGTAGACTCTTAAAAAAAGAAGGAAAATATTTAATAACAAGCTAACGTCTGAATTTGCTTGTATTGGCTAATCAATTAGCTTACATCGGCTAATTAACACTATTATTTGTATTACTAATAAAGCAAACTACAGCTAATCAATTCTGTTCCTTTAGAGATAGTCAGGCTATCTCTAAAGGATAGCATTACTATCCCCTGGCTAGGCTAACCAGCCGATGCATCAAGAACTTGTCTTTTATTGACACGCACAAACCCTGGTGTTTGTGTGTCAGGGAGGTAGAGCTGTTTGTCACCATGGGAACGCTTTTGCAGGAATCCAGCTCATCAGTTACCATGGAAACTGTGTTTCCATAATAGCAACTGTGTGTGTGTGTGTGTGTGTTATTTTTGACATCAACTAGCTAACAGTGAGGTCTGACCAGCTGGTCTCCGTTGAGGGTCTGATCACTTCCTGGGTTGAAGTTCCCTGATTGGCTGGAGGGGAGCCAGCGCGATCATGTGGTCCAATCCGGTCCTGACAGACAGGGGCCCCAACACACAGCTTATGGGGCTCCAGGGCCGGTCAGGTGTGTGTCCATCAATCAACCTATGTGATGTAGATAAAAAGGTCAGCTTCAACTCCCTAAAAGATCACTTCCTGTGAGACCCACCTCTACAGGAAGGTTCAAAGGTCACTTCCTGTGAGCCCCACCTCTACAGGAAGGTTCAAACATCACTTCTTTTTTTTTTTTTTGTTTTTTTGTTATTTTTAATACATTTATTAAAGAAAATTCAGTAAAGTATACAAAAAACAGTATACAATACAAACAGAGAACATATAAAAGAATTGCCAGGCGGTATGACCATATGTCCTTACATTACACAAAAACATCTAGAGCAGAACATATGCTTGGGGTCTTCACAGCTTTTTTGTTTACAGAGCTATCAATAAGCTGTAAATATTGTTCAACATCTTTGAGAAAATGAATAAAACTAATTTTTTTGTATAAAGGCAATGCCAAAATATATGTAACACAGTCTCTGGGTAGTCCTCACAGAAACAACAGTCTGTATTTATGTCCCTTTTGAATTTAACCATGTAGTGATTTGCAGGATAGTATTTATGAATAATTCTGGAATTTGTGTTACTGTTTTTAACAGCTATTAGCTCACACTTATGCAAATTAAGGCATAGGCCAGAGGCCTTAGAGAAATCAGTAATTACATGAAGAGCAACAGGGACTTGGTCAGCATTTTTTAGGAAGAGAGTAGTATCATCAGCCAGTTGGTCAAACATCACTTAGTGTGAGCCCCACCTCTACAGGAAGGTTCAAAGGTCACTTCCTGTGAGCCCCACCTCTACAGGAAGGTTCAAAGGTCGCTTCCTGTGAGCCCCACCTCTACTGGAAGATTCAAAGGTCACTTCCTGTGAGCCCAGATGGTGCCAGATAGTGGTGTGGTCCTCAGTTTAACACCATGTGATCTCTAACAGTCTGGGGGGCACACTGGGGCCCCGGCCCTGGATCTGCTCTGACGGGCTCTGGCTGCTCACACCGGAGGAAGGGAGGAGGGGGAGGAGCGTCGGTGCGGCGGCTCGTCGGTGAACCGTCAGGACTGTCGGTGAAGCACCGAAGCGGATATGATGATGATGATGAAGATAAGGAGGCTTCAGCTCGGTAAGAGACGCGGAGAAGCTCCACGGTTTCCGGTTTCCTTCACCGTCCATCTGTCCTCTGTCGCCATCATCATCGTCAGCGGGTTTTACCGCGCGCGCGTCGGTTTACGGTGATCTCATAACGATCGAGTCAGCCGCGTGACGATTTGACGGTAATGTTAATGATGATGATGATGGTGATGATGATGGTGCAGCGAATGTATCTTCTCATCGTGTGTGCGTGTGTGTGTGTGTGCGTGCGTGCGCGCGTCGCGGGTGCATGCGTGCTCTCGCGCATTTCGCCACCGTGTGTAAATATAGAAACCACTGCGTCAGAGCAGCGCGTGACGTGACGGGAGACGCGGGAAATTTCCGGGTTCGTTCCGCGAACCGAATTCCTTCACAGTCCGTGAGCTTCATCATCATCATCATCATCATAATCATAATCATCATCATCATCATCATCACTGAGCAGCTCCTTGCCCATGACTCGGGCAGGTGTCGATCAGGGGGTGAAGCACAGACCCGGACCAGAACCTCTCTGGTTACCATGGAAACGAAAACTAAAATTAACAGAACAGCAAAGACCCCCCCTCCATCAGAACCGGTTCCGATCCAGACCCACAGGGACTTGATCACATCTTGCAGAAGTTTTTGCTTCTGGACATAAAAGCCACCGCCCCTCCCCCTCCCCCTCCCACGGACACACCCACAAAGCCCTGCCTCTGAACAAAGTGCACATCAGACCCAAAACCCATGGAGGGCGACGTGTCACCTAGCGTCATGAAGCATCACATAGCATCATGTAGCATCACCTAGCGTCACAGAGTCACACAGCATCATGTAGCATCACCTAGCATCATGCAGCATCACACAGAGTCACCTAGCATCATGTAGCATCACACAGCATCATGTAGCATCACACAGAGTCACATAGCATCATGTAGCATCACATAGAGTCACGTAGCTTCGCTTGGCGTGATGTATCACTACCAGCTGCTGCTAACTGAGATTTAATACTAGCTGCAATCTGCTAACTGATGCTAACTGCCTTTTCAAATATCCTGGTTGTGGGGTGTATGATGTTTCCTCACTGGTCCCACCCTGTTCTCTCCTGCCCTCTGAGGGGCGTGGTTACTACCAGTGTTGTGACCTCAGACGCGGAACAATGGCCATGCCCATCCAGCTGACCCAGAGGCTGGTCACGGGTCAGCCCGTCTAAACCGATCGTCCAGCCACGGCGTACGTCTGATGGCCGCTGGAGTCATCGTTTACAGTTGCGGACAGACGTGAACCAATCCGAGCGAGCCACACACAGAACAAACGTTCACCGTCCAATCAGGACACTTCGTCTGGTTTCCAGGTGTTTACATCTCGCCTCAAAGCGGTGATTGTCTGTTGATTCTGTTACTGATTAACAGCCGAGACCAAAGTCCACTTGTGTGTGTGTGCGTTGCTCAGACAAACCCCCTCCAGCAGGTGATGATGTTATCAGTTTGTCTCTCTGATCTCTATCCTGATCTTTTACTTCATTTATTTGTTTTTTTTACTTTTATTTACTTGTGTTCATCTAATAAACAAAACACAAAGGGGTTCAGATCCTTCAGGGGCAGAGCTAATGCCCCCTCCAGAATAGGGGCGGAGCTGGTTAGGAGCAAACGCCTCCTGACCAGATGGACAGACATTCCTCACGTTCTCCTACGAGTTTGTTCAACAGGTGTGTCGTCAGGTGAGGGTTAGGGTTAGGTTTAGTTAAGTTAGGGTTAGTGTTAGTTAGACTTAGGGTTAATTAGGGTTAGTGTTAGTTAGACTGTTAGTTATGTTTAGGTTTAGTTCGAGTTAAAGGTAGTGATAGTCAGGGTTCCTTTAGGGAACCAGTGCCAGGTCAGGGTTCCCTCACGGTGGTCCGGTGTGGTCGTACCAATGCCTTTCAGCCAATCACATATTCTGATGGTTCAGTGGTAACCTCTACCTGACCTTTGACCTCTGTGTCTCGACAGGTCATGTGACTTCTCATGGAGGACGGGCAGTCAGGGCTGAACCTGCATCCAGAGAGGAGGTCTGAGGTGAGCTGAGGGATCATGGGAGATGGGGGACCCCTGCGGACCGAGGGGAATGCCCTCCTGAAGGCCGTCTTCCAGGGGAAACTCCGGCTGACCCGCCTGCTGCTGGAGGGCGGGGCTTACATCAATGAGGGCAACGAGCGCGGGGAGACGCCCATCTCTGCCGCCTGCATCGCCACGTATGACGACCCGCAGACCCGGCAGAGGATGGTCCGGTACCTGCTAGAGAAGGGCGCCGATCCCAACATCCCCGATAAGACTGGGAGGACGGCACTGATGCACGCTTGTGCCGAGCATGCTGGGAAGGAGGTGGTGTTGCTCCTATTGGAGAACGGCGCTGACCCCAGCCTGAAAGACTACTCCGGCTCGTCCGCCCTGGTCCACGCCATCAACAAGGGGGACCGGGACACTCTGCAAGTGCTGCTGGACGCCTGCAAGGCCAAAGGCAAGGAGGTCATCATCATCACCACTGACACGTCGCCGTCGGGTACCAAGAAGACCAAGCAGTACCTGAACTCGCCGCCGTCGCCAGGTGTCGTGGACAAACTATCTCCGGCTTGCATGTCGCCCTCCGACGTGGAAATTGGCACCTCCTCGCCGGCGGGGATCAAGGGCAAAGACGAGGAGGGCGTCTTCAGCTTTGCTCTCACCCTGGCGTTGCCTTCCGCCCGCCCTCCAGGGGACCGGCGGCCGCCGGTACGGAAGCTCCTGAAGAGGCTGAACTCGGAGCCATGGGGCCTGGTGGCGCCCTCGGTGCTCGCCGGTTTCCCACAAGAGAAAAGCGAGGGTCTGGAGGAGGGCAGCTGCGAGCTGAGCAGGACCATCACGGAGATCAACGGCCTGTCCATCACAGAGCCAGCGAGACCTCTTTTGTCACGGCGACACAGCATCGAGACCCATGACCCTTGTTCCCCCAAACTCATTGACCGGTCCTGCTCTGAGGAGTGTCCTGCACTTTCAGGTTCCTCCTGGGCTGACAAGATCCAGCAGCACCAGATCCTTTACCGGAGGAATACGGCCCCAGAGTCCCAGGAGAACATTGGGGGCCCTGGCGCAGTCCTAGCTCGGGGGCTGGTCCACCCCAAGCTGACCAGGATGGAGCACTACGAGTCAGACAACCACCTCAGTCCAGAGTCCATCCCTGGATCTCCTGACTCAGGCCGGGTGTCGGTGGAGCGGAGAAGGTACAATGCCTCCCCCCTTTCCCTGGTCACCAGCGCCTCACGGGAATCTCTGGAGAACATCCCCAGTTCAGTGTCCCCCATCACCATCCGCAGGCGTCCGCCTGGGCTCCTTGAGCGCCGGGGCTCTGGGACCCTCCTCCTGGACCACATCTCCCACACCAGGCCCGGCTTCTTGCCTCCACTCAACATCAACCCCCACAGACCCATCCCCGACATCCGGGCCAACGGCAAGCCCGCCTCCCCCACCCACTCTGGCCCCAAGATCCTAGTCCCCATGGCACCGGTTTCGCCCAAACGGGGTCCTGACTTCAAGATGAAGAAGAAACTTCTGAGGAGACACTCGATGCAGACGGAGCAGATGAAGCAGCTCTCCACCTTCCAGGAGATCCTGGCTGAGAAGGTCATTGAGTCCAACGGGGATTGATGACGGGATGAACGGAGCAAGGCATTATGGGTATCTGAAGAGACTTTAAAGAGAATTTGACAGCTGGATTCTGAATGTTTTGCCCCAAATGGTATCTGGTTCTGAAGTTCATCTAAAAGTCGCTCAAACCATCTCTACTGAGAGCAGGCCACTTTTCTGCGCCTGCGCCTTTAAATGTTAATGAGCTCCATCTGTCAACGCCCGTTATACGCCCCTGTGACGGTGCACATGTGGCTAATAGTAACATGTGCTGACGTTTAAGGTGGATGTACCAGGTGCTCCCTGAGATACAAAGGCCCAACTTATGAACATTCGTAGATACAAACAACCGCTGACGGATGTCTAAAATGTTGTATCACGTTCGGAGGTTTGTATTTTGAACCGCGCGCCACATCCAGCGAGTTCCCTAACTCCGCTGATCAGCACCGCCCCATATGATCATCTCCAACACTCCCCTCGTCTTGATAGGTTAGATTCAAATTCAATAAATAAACACTTCAGAGGTTGTGGACTTCCTGTAAACACAGCTGACGCGCATTTCTACACGCCGCCTACGCATAGAAATGCGCGTCTGGACACAGCCGATATTTCTGATAGTGACCCGAGATAAGGGGAGTTTTCAGTTCCAGAAAGAGGTACCCCCCCGCCCCCCAACTGATGACATCTAAAACCAGCTAATGGAAGTTGACTTGTCCAGACTCTGACCCTGTAGTCTGTATCGGTCGTCTCGGTCTCTGGTCGTCTGGACATGTTAGCAGACGTTTTAACGGGACAACCAAACTCCGACATGGAGTGAACCAGTTAGCCAAACACAAGCTGACTTCACCGTACTCACAGACAACTGTACATCAGATAAAAACATGGTGACATATTCCTGTGGCCCGGAGGCAGTTTGTGGTCATGTCTGGTTGGGAGTGATCCTCTTATGAAGGTCAGTGTCGAGGAAAAGCCACGTTTGTCCTGACCCTCATTACTGGAGCTGAAGTGAAGCTAGCAGTAAACGTAGCGGCACGTCGCTAACAGTGAAACACAACCACGGTCTCATCTGTTCTTCTGGGACACAATAGAAGCACTGATGTTGACTTGTTTAACCAATAACTGACCAGCTAGCGTGTCTAGAGTGTCACTCGGCTACCTTACTGCCGTACCATTCCAACTTCACCCTGGGCATGAACACGCCCTTTTCCAGGGAGAAGGGAGTGTTCTCGCACAAACAGGTGGGGCTATGCAAATCACTCCAGTCGTTAGGTCACAACAGGACCTGATTCTGATCAGGACTGTTTCACCAGTTTGTAGCTGAACAGTCGATCCAGGACCCGGTTGTTTTCCAGGTTCTAGAGCTGGCAGGGTTAGATAGGACCCCTTTAAGTTCAGAGCTATTAAACCAGATTGTTTGTTTCTGAGACTAATGTTAGCTTCATGTGCTAAAATTCTGTGCAACAAACCAAAAACACAAACATCAATGCTGCTTCAACGACACCTGAAAGAAAAAAAATCAATGTTCTTCTGATTTACTGCTGGAGTTAAACCAGCTGAAGACACGCTGTGGTCGTCCGCATACGGCCGATGCTACGCTAACGTGTTCATGTCCTGACAAGCAACATTAAATGTTTGTCACTCGTTGTTCCACAACAACGAAACACAATCAGACTAATGAGAACAAGAAGACCAACAAGAGAAGACCACAAGACAACCAAGACCGAGACAAGACCAGACCAACGAGACCAACAAGAGAAGACCGACAAGACCAACAAGAACCAATACAGTCAGAGGCTGCAAAATCGCGGGACACCCCTGAATTCAAAATTTTACCCTGACCTACTTGCATAGGTCAAAGATCAAAGCTAGTGCTCTGACATACTTTCATAGATCAAAGCACCAGTGTGGTTTTTGTTTCATCTTTCTACTGTATCTGCAACGGTGGACGGACGAACACACAAACACTGACAATTACATCACTGCTTTGAAGCAGGATGCAACAAGACCAGACAAACAACACCAATTAGACCAACAAAAGAAGATCAACGAGACCAACAAGACAAGAACAACAAGACCAGACCAACGAGACCAACAAGAGAAGACCGCCAAGACCAACAAGACCGAGACAAGACTAACAAGATTAACAAGACCAATGAGACCAACCTGTTGTCCTTCTGGTAAAAACAGGCAGCCAATCAGGGACTGGTTTGGTCCCGACCATGTGGGTTCCTGTGAGGTGGAGCCTGATAGTGTACGATAGAAACTTAAGAAGGGCGGGGAACTCATTCATTCTGGTCTTAGCGTGGTGATCAGACCTGGTCCAGGGGTCATGTCATCATCTCAGAGCCTCTGATCGATCGATGATCGATCAATGCTGCGCCGTTCCATTAATGTCTCGACTCAAACTGTGGGTTTGGTCACGCTGATCCAGACCTCCTACCGGGTCCAGGTTCTTCTTCCATGTGGGTTTGGTGTTGGACTTTGGTGGGTGTGGCCCTCCTCATCTTTCCACACATCCCGATGCTTCCTGGACGATCCGGAGTCCAATGCTTCCTTGTTTACAGATGCTCCGAGGTCGTCTCCTCACACCAACGGACGGAACCGACGCTGCTGCACCTGAACCGACGCTGCTGCACCTGAACCTCTGAGGAGCTGGAAACCGGGTTCTGTTTGTGTAAAACTTTTTTGACATGTGAGACCTTCCTCCTGATGACATCACAGTGTTCATCACGTGTGGATCGAGTTGACGTTTGATGACACGTCGTTTTGTTTTTCAAACTCCAAACAAGTTGTGATGCTGATGATGATGAAGAACCAAAACTTGCTGACACTGTAAATACTGTAAAGATCATCTGTGCAATAGGAGCCTTCACCACACGGGGGTGCTGGAGCCGGAGCTTCAGTTAGCTCCACAACAGCATTAACCTAGCATAGCACCAAACTGTGCTAGCATGCTGAAAGCTTCACAAGGACAATGAAGATGCTGTTGGAACTAAGTGAACACTTTACTCTTTTGCTAGCGTGAGGCTAACAATTTCCCTCTGCTTCCAGTTGTTGTGCTAACTATGCTACGTTTGCTGTTGAGACACAGAAATGTCTTATTTCGCGCATCTGAATGTCTGATAATCGCTGATGAAGTTCAATTGTTTTTGGGACAATCTGGGTCTGACGGACCGGTGCACCTGAACCCGGTGAGGCGGTTCAAACCAGTCTGGTCAGGGTTCAGCTGGATCGGGCTGTCAACGGACCTCCTGGAGAGTGTAGATACTTGAAGTTTAAACTAAATCAGAGTATTTTTGTAAGCCTGTTAGCGATAGAAATGTCCAATCTGTGAACTCTTCCTTCTTTCGCTCTGATGGTGAATAAAAACATTTGTTTCAGGTTCAAACGTTCAAATTAAACTTGTGTGTTGTCCGATCGTCTGTGACTCCATCCATGAACAAACAACCAACAGGAAACAAACTCTGGGCAGGTCCAGAGCAGGTGATCAGAAGGGAGTGAAGCCTCTGGGAAAACCGCCAGAGTTTTCATACAATAAAATTACACCAAAAACTTCAAATATTCTTAGTATTTTCATAGAAATATTTATTCACGAAAGGCTACATGAATGACTAAAGCTATTGCTACCTAGCATGATTCAAAATGTGTTGAGCAAATCATCAAAAACCTCTTTTCACATTTTTTTGGGAGGGAACTAAAAATTGACTGACATTGATGAACTGATTACCTGCTCAGTGTGACAATAATACCAAAACATCTGATGACAGAAGATTAGCATGAGCTATGCCTGGAATGTAGGCTGGTTTTTAGCATTTAGCACTAATCCCAGTTTGGGGCCAGCAGTCAGGCTGGATCATCTTTGATGTTTACACATAGCCGCCGTTTAGCTAGCCTATGACCCAGGTTAGCTTCACTTAGCCTTCATTGGTGCCTGTTTAGTCCAGGACATAGTCTTTATCGTTAGCAAAATGAGGCTAGATTTAGCTAGTTTTTGCTAACAATCCAGCCCAGTTTGATGACCAAGTGGCGTTAGATTGTGTTTCACGTTGAACAATGTGTTGACTGGATCAATATGATTGACAGATTATATTATTGATGATGTACTTAATAATCGTAGGTAATAGTAGGCTGGTTGTTTCTGATGAACGTGGCTTGAACCCTGTGGTCCATCGGTGGTCATTGGACTCCACCCCTCTCAGCGTCGGTCATCAGACAGGTCATCTGACCTGTCTGGTCTGAACTGGTCCACAGGTACTACTAACTGGACCCTTGAGGACTTCCTGGGTGTGGTCCTCTGGTTGGGCTCTGTGCTAACGGCCCGGCCTAATGTTACAACAGGACACGGAGCGTCCCACATGGAACACAAAGGTACGGATGGAGGCCTCGCCCACCTCTGGATGACAGGTGGGCCAAACTTCACATCTCACCTCTGACCTCATGGCACCAATGACCAGAGCTGGGCAGTAGCTCAGTCCACTGGGAACCGGAGGGTGGCTGGTTTGAGACCCACGTGGACCATAAAGTTTGGAGTGTGAACGGGCAAAGGACAGGTGCCAGTTCACTTCCTGAGCACTGCTGAGGTGCCTTTGAGCAGGGCACCATCCCCCTACAAGTTGCTCTTTGTGGCTCAACGCTATGTAGCTACCTGCCACTCTACCATCACCCTCTCCCTATTTGCATGTGTGCATGTGTGTGTTGGAGCCTGTACATGTATACATGTGTGTGAAAATAGAAAAAGAACAGAGTGGAAAAATAATTTCCCTACACAGATAAAGTATGTTTCTTTTTCTCCTTTTTCTAATTTGCTTAGTTTGTGTGCACAAACAAGGTATTCCACAAGGGAATGTTCTGGGACCCTTGTTATTTGTCACTTACATAAATTACCAGAAGTGATTGATGATGACTCTCGGGTGATCTGTTCGCTGATGACACCAAACTCAAATGATTCAGGACAACAGCGAGTGCTTGAAATGACAAAATGATTTGGGATATCTGGAAAACTGGAGTGATAAATGGTTGCTTAAGTTTCATCCACGTAAATGCAAATTAATAAGGATTGGACGATATAAAGCAGAAGAAAACATGTGTACCATGGGTAACAATAACAAGCAAAATTTAGAACAAGAGGGATCAGAAAAAGTCTGAAACTAGAGCTACTACAAACACGTCTTGATATGCCTAAGTTACATTGTGAAGGCATGGAACTCACTACCCAAGTAAGCTGTTAATGCCAATTCGGTCGACACCTTTAAGGAACACCTACATCACCACTGGAAGGATGAAGATGTGAACTGTGACCATCCAGCAGAACTCCAGCTGTAGCCTACACCAAGTGGGCCACCAATAAGGACAATGAGTGCTGGATGAGGACCTGTTATCATGGAGGCGTGACAGGAACATGGGGTCATGTGACCATGTCTTTGATGAAGGAGATTAAGCATTGTTCGGTCTTTTCATGTTTTGCTTTGAAGCATTATCAAAGCCAAGTTCACATTAAGAGCAGGACCTCTGATTGTTCTGCTGATAATGGGTGGAGCGCGACTACAAGCCAGGCAGCAGATGCTGACGAGCAGCAAGATGTCGTCACAAAAGCTGAGAAGTGAAGCGACTGAAGTTCTCACCAGATATGTCCCAGATTTCCTGAGTGAGATGTTTGTAGTCTCATCGCCACCCATGACAGAAGTTCTCACCAGACTCATCCAGGGTTTCCTGAGTCGGATCACAGACGAGCAATGGGACGCCATAGAATCAGGGCGCTTTGAGAAGGAAATAGAAAACCTCCTTGTCAAAATGTACATGAATGTAATTCAAATGTTAACCTGCTACATTTATCGGGCAGTGATGCGTCAAGGAACTGAAACTTCTCCATCGTCACCGAGACATTCCCCTGGATCTGAGGGCTCAAGAACCAACCTTCTCCCAATGCAATTCATGCAAATGATGGGTAACACCATTCCGCAAGCCCTAAACAAGGCGTTGGGCATTCCAGAGGTCTTCGCCAACTGGAGAGCAAAGGCAATTTCACGACTTCTGTCCATCAGCATCATTAAGAACGTCAACATATTGTTGAGCTGTCACTCCAGAGAAGAGGGAAATGACATCCATTCAGGAACTGGACTGCCTTCTGGAGTCAATCTATCCATCAGTTGCCTGATGAAAATAGTCAAGCATTTCTTCCTAGTCCTGAAGACTTTTGCAGGCACGACCAGAAAGTATCTTTACCATAAAAAAGACGAACTTAATGGAAAGGGTTCAATGACAGTCTTGAGCTTTGAGAGAATACCAGAGGACCAAGACCATCAGCCGGTGTCACCTAATCAAAACCAGATTACCTCATTGATCTCCAACAGGGGAATCTCTCATAACCCTAACCCTCTAAAGACCGATGTGGATGATGCTCTGCTGAAGACCGTCTCCTACGAGGCTCAGCTGGAGGAGATGCAGAGAGAGGTAGACACTCTGAAAACTACTCTGGAAGAGACTCTGTTGAAGAACGCCCACATTGTGGCTGAACTGGAGGAGACGGAAAAAGAGGAACACACTTTGGAAACTGATTTGGAGGACGCTCGGTTGGAGGAGATGAAGAAAAAGGAAGACACTCTGCAAACTGATCTGGAGGACAATTGTTTGAAGAATGCCTACATTATGGCTCAACTGGAGAAGATGAAGAAAGTGGAGGACACTCTGAAAACTGATGTAGAGGAGGCCTCTGCCCTCTTTTGTACTAATTTGGTGAAGCACCAGAACAAGACTGTCCAGGAGGAACGAAATTATTCTCTTCAGGATCTGCTGAAGGCGTCATTCAGCAGAGAGGTCCAGTGGAGGGAGCACACCTTATCTCTGCTCCAGGACCTCCTGCAGAAGGAGCAGAGGTGGGCGGAGAAGGAGAAGGTCCTGACGGCTCAGATAGCAGAACTGAAGTCCCAGTTCCCAACGACAACGGGGGAGAGGAGGAGGTGGTACAACAAGCTGTTCTGGTGGTGGTCAGAACCAGAGTCCTGATCTGGACCTGAAGGCCCAGACGGCCTTGAACCAGAACCAGAGTCCTAATCTGGACCTGAAGGTCCACATGGCCTTCAACCAGAACCGGAGTCCTGATCTGGGCCTGAAGGCCCCGACGGCCTTCAACCAGAACCAGAGTTCTGATCTGGACCTGAGAACCCGGACAGTCTTCAAACCAGAACCAGTGTCCAGATCTATACCTGAAAGTTGGGACGGCCTTCAACCAGAACCAGAGTTCTGATCTCTGAAGGCCCGGATGGCCTTCAACCAGATCCAGAGTATTGATCTGGACCTGAAGGCCTGGACGGCCTTCAACCAGAACGTTCTCAATACAGAACAGCGTTTTAAAACACCTTGATGTCTGTTCATTCCACATGGGGGTTGTAAGTGTGTCTGTTAGCGGTGTGTGTTGTACTTACGGGTCTGTTAGAGGCCTTGGCGGGCCGTGGATCTCACACTTAGGCCTTCAGTGACGTTCCACTTAGTCAAACTTGCATAAATACATCCCATTATACTGTAAGCGGCTCCCACCCCTGCAACAATGTAGCGTTCAGGACTGAGTCGTTAATACCTGTAACTTCTAACAAATGGGACAAAAACCATCACTTCTGAAGAGGCATCAGCCCCACTCCTTTTATTGTGACTCGCACAGAAGAACCCATGGCCACAACTTTATAGACGACACACAACTACGTCACAGAAGAAAACCACTGTATGTCTGAAATAGAGACATACACTAACACACTGCTAGATGTTGCTTCAACCTGTTTTATACACGATGGAGGTGATTTCCAGCAGTGATGGCATTATCATGAAACTAGTCGCTTTTAAATATGAAAAATTAAATAAACTGCTTGTACTCACCAAAACAGCTGTTCGAAAGGCTTAAACGCAAACTCCATTCTCTCTTTCCTCAAGAACACTTTGATGACTTGGTTGTACAGTTTATCTGTGCGTTTTAATTCCAGCAACAAATCCTTTTCTATTAACATGGAGGTCAGTGTCAAGGCTCAAACAAGACTGGTGGTGTACCCAAAAGAACGACAGACAAGCAGGCGGCTCAAGAGTCTCAAAAATGGTTTAATCTGACAGGCAGGGGTCAAGTATCAGGTAATCAGTCTAACAGGCAGTAGAATCAGACAAACGATAGGTGAATGAGCAAAATCCAGAGACCGGGCGGGGTCATACACAAGAGACAATCCAAAAGCAGGCAGACTGATCCAACAAGGGGTAGGCAGCAGGCAGGGTCCGGAAAACAAGCAGAGTCTAACACACAATCAGAATGACAGGCAGGATACTAAGGCTGGAAGGTCAGGGCGAACACTAACAATATGGCAGAGAGCTGAGGGCTGAGCTGGCGTATGAAGAGAGGTGGCTGATTAGGGGATTGGTTGCAGGTGAGCGACAAGAAGGCATGTGCAGGGAATTAACTGATTGCAAATGGGACCAGATCTGGAATGACAAGTATGTCGGTAACAGGGAAACAAACAGGATAATAATTGTCAAGAGACGTGACAAATGAATAAAAACATTCAGCATTTCCTTTACTTAACTGCTTTAAATAGAGGAATCGCCCCTGACCAACAAAATCAAGGGTCACATGATCACTCCCAGGGCATGTGGCTCCATGGTGCACTGGCATTGCACCTAGAGTGTACCCTGCCTCACGCCCAAAGTCTGCTGGGATAGGCTCCAGTAATCCCACGACCCGCGACAGCGGAAGAAGCGGGTACTGAAGAATGAATGAATGAATGTGCTGCCATGGTAACGACAGCTGTATTATTTTCCCAAACCTAGACATAAAGCTGTGGTAGCTATCATCACAAGTTTCAAGTTTATTTATTCTTATATAGCCCAGATTCACAATGTCTCAAGGGGCTTTACAATCTGCACACAGACGATATCCCTCTGACCTTTGTGCACTGCGAGCAGTACAACCCTCACATCGGATAATGAACAACTCCCCCCAAAACCCTTTTAACAGGGGAAAAAATGGATGGGAGAAACCTCAGGAACACTGCAGAGGAGGGACCCCTCTTCCAGGAGTGGACAGACGAAGCAATAGATATCGCATATACAGATTAACAACACAATAATAATTACAATGACAATAACAATAATAATAATAAATGTGTGACAAAGGCACGCTGATCATCCAGTGGAGCGAGTCACCACCAACCGATGAAGCACACAGAGGTCACCGATTGCCGAGAATCCACCACTCTGAGGACAAACCAAACAGTGTCTAAGTCATTGATCTCAAAAAAGTTATAGTATAAGATTACTCTGCCAAAACCCAAAAACCACAGCAGAACCAAATGAGACAAAACCAGCACTCCCCTAGTGGATGGTGAAACAGGACCATTGTGCAGCTTGTGATATCGCCAGCCACGGAAGCGGACAGAGGTAGCCGACTGCCGATGATCTAGTTCATCTTCTCACACACCCTGATCACACTCACCACCTGGTGGTGATCAGCTGACAGCTCAGCTCCTCTCTTTACCCAAGTGTCAAGAACATCTGGCTGTAGATCAGCTGACACGACTACCAGGTGACTCATTGACTTGTGACCCGGGGTTCACTGGTACCAAGAGTTCTAGAGACCGATGCTCAAACACGGTCTTAGTTATGGACAAACTGGCCAGCACAGAAGTCCAACAACTGAACATTTGGTTCTGATCAGGCTGTTCTTCCCAGTCACAGCTCTCCAGGTTATGATGTCATTGCCCACATGACTCCACATATTTAGCAATGTTTGTTTGTTTGTTTTCAGTTTGGTCATGTGATGTGGTATTACAGCTACTTAATGACTTCTTTACTCACAGGGCCCTTTTCCTCCGACACGCAGGTGATTGGACACATTTTACCATCACAGACGTGTCTACAGAGATGATGGAGGTCATCATTGACTTTGCATACTCAGGTTCTGTCTCTGTGACAGAGGACAACATACAAGAGCTGCTTATAGCAGCTGACTATTTGCTTATCGATGACATTGTAGAGGCATGCAACAACTTCCTGGAAGAGAATCTCACTCCAGAGAACTGTATTGGTGTCTGTTGGTTCACCATCTCAGGCCCTCAAGTGCAGCACAAGGCTCACTTCCTGTTAATGAATAGTTTTGAGGACGTTGTTTCCAGCCAGGAGTTCCTGGAGCTCAGTTTGCAGGAACTCACTGACATCTTTGATAGTGATGAGCTCAATGTGGACGAAGAGAAAACTGTGTACGAGGCCACCGTTAGGTGGATCAACCATGAACTTGGGCAAAGAACCTCACATTTACCTGCACTCTTGTTAAAGGTAAGGCAACATTCTGTCATTATGCTTCATTTAAATGTTCAGGCTCAGTAGTTGGCTTGTCTTTTACAGGAACAAATAATTAAATTATAAGGTTACCTGGGTACTTTAAGACCTGCAGCTAAATTAATCAGGATAAACAAAAATATATTTTTGTCAGTTTTGTGGTGAGTCATGTTATTACTAAAACATTTCTAAAATAAAAGTCATATCAGACAGAAACTGTTGGTTTCTACTGTTGCTGTCTGTAACAAAAATATGGAATA
This sequence comes from Antennarius maculatus, assembly GCA_013358685.1. NCBI lineage: Eukaryota > Metazoa > Chordata > Actinopteri > Lophiiformes > Antennariidae > Antennarius > Antennarius maculatus. The sequence goes on from CM023615.1 coordinate 18,421,672, forward strand.
TCACAATTTCATCTGTTCCATTTAAATTCTGTTGTTTCCTCTGTAGGCTCGGCTGGCCTTGAGCAGTACAGATGACATTAAGACACATTTGACCAACAACACTCAGTGTCTGCAGATTCTAGATGACGCCTTGCAACTCAAACGTCAGCTGTCCAATGCCACACCACCTAGGAGATTTTGCTCTGACCTCACTGTGTTTGGCTTGAAGCAGCAGCCATGAACGACAGCCGCTATTGTGTGAGTGTTGCTGTTTTGGATGGATATATTTATGCATTAGGAGGTCATAATGGAAGACAACACCTGAACACTGCAGAGCACTACAGACCTGAGACGAACCAATGGAGTCTAATTCAACCCATGCATGATGGAATAAAAGGTGCTGGTTGTGCAGCGTTCAATAAGAAGGTGAGTGAAGGTACAGAGCATTTGTTCTAACACTGGCAGGAAACATTGTTAGCTGTTAACTGAAATATCTGTGGACTAGACTATAAGCTAGAGGTTTGGGCTAGTCACATTGTATGAAAAGCGCTTCATAAATAAAGTTTGATTAATATTTGCATAAATAAGAACTCTTCAATTTTATAAAAGAAAAGAGAATAGAAAATGAGAAATGAGAGAAAAATTATCTTTCCTGGGGCTTCTGCCAATAACAGTGATATTTGTTGACTGCCTTCCTTTTTTCCTAATCTGTCCAGATTTATGTTTGTGGTGGTTGGAATGGGGGTGTGTTGGTTCATATCCTTAGTATTTGTGAATTTTATAGTCCAGAGTCTGACCAGTGGACGTGCTTCACCAACATGAACACCATAGGTGGTGTATTTTGCATCATTTTGTATGACAAGCTGGTCTTTGTGGTGAGTAAATGAAGAACTAAGCTAGACTGAGACCAGCACCTGATTTGATCTAGTAGAGCTGACAGAATGACAATGTCCTCTGTTTGGTGTCGAGTTGGCGTTACGCATGCTGTGCTCACAATCTGAAAGTTTCTTAGCTGCACACTGTGTTAAATGTGATTTGAACACAAACACCTATTTTATTTTGTTCTCACAGCTCGGTGGCTACGATGGCTACGATTTAAGCGTTGAGGCCTACGACCCAGACATCAATAAGTGGCATGAAATACCCCACAAGTTAATCATTTGCAGTCGCTATGGCACTGCAATGATCAACAATAAGCTGTTTGTCATGTGGGGCTCCTTATACCGTGACACCCTCAGTTGTGTTGAGTAATATGATGCTAACACCAACACCTGGACTAGAGCCGGTCCGATGGGGACTAATCGCAAGTGGTCTCAGCTGCTGCACCATCTCCAATCACCCCAGCATGAAACAACACATCACCAGCCGTGACACCTTGCCACGAGTGGAGGACGTGTAAAAGTTGGAAGTGGATGGATGGATGATGCATTGATGGATGGATGGATCTTCAAACTACAATAAACCAGTGTCTCAGGGTTTTGCCCTGCCACATTTATTCCACGTATGAGCACCACAGGGAACTAGGGGTGATCCCTCCATCCCACAAGCGGACTGCATCACACAGGTGAGGGCGGGGCTTGAACTCACACACACAATGTGGTTTCCCTTCATCTTCCTCAACATCATCATCACCAACTCTTCAGTCTGCCATCAAAACTTCATCATTTTCTGGATGACCCAGATGACGTGTCTCAGATGGCATTGGACCATTTTTATGAACTGGTGTCCATTGACAGGGAAGGGGGTCATTTGAGTTTATACTTTTTCAGTTTATGTTGTTTAGTCAGTCAGTCAGTTATTAAGTTAGGCCCCTGGTGTGTGTGTGCTCCAGGGGACTGTACAAACATACAGTATGTGTCTGAATATACAAACAACACACCATGAGTGAAAAAATAATTTCCTATGGGATCAATACAGTGAATTTCTTTCTTCTTATTGTTAGTCAAGGTGTTTAGTTACCTAGTCAGTCAGTTATTAAGTTAACTGACTTAAGTTACTAAGCTCAGCCAGACAAAATATCCCATGTGGATGCCGGACCGAGTACATCCCCAGCCTGTCAGAAACATCTAGTGACCTTCTTCTCCAAGCCTATCATACGGCATACCACGAGGACCCTTTCTCCTCCACCACCACAGAACTCGGAGAGATCCTACTGAACAATGTCGAGGAAGATTGCTGTCCATCGGCTCGGACAACCCCTACAAAAACCTAACCCCTACAACAGCTCCAACCAACACAAACAATACAAACCAACCAACCAACACAAACAAACAGCCGTCACACACACAGACTGGAGCACATGCTCATGTTTCATCACAACCACCAACCGGTCTCTGCTGTCTTCAACTTCCTTCAGGCGTCCATCAGCACCAGGGTGGAGCTCAGTGGTCCGACTGGAGCTAAGAGGCACCGACACACAGCTGGTGACCACTGCCCCCTGGGGCCATCTCCGACACCAGCACTAACCACACTAGCTTGTCCTCCACCTCCAGAACCCTGTTAGAGTTCAGCACCAGAACCACCACAGCGGACATGTTGCCGCTGTGCTCATTCTCAGAATTTAAATATAAATATCGTTAAAAAGATCTCAGGATAAATTGTTGGAATAGGTTAAGACACATCAGGACACCAAATGAAAACCATAACGAGTGTTTTATTAATTTTACCAGCGGGGCTTGACTTCAGCTAAGCATGTAAACTGGAACTGCAACCATTTTATAGCTTTAGTTGTCATGTGTCTAGAGTGATATTCATTTGTGAGTCGCCTCATGAAGAACAACAATTCAGAAGTTGGGAACTCATTCTCCTGCAGACGTGTAGATCTGGTCTCCTTTGCGTCCAAATGCAGGAATCACAGGATTTCCTGGAGTGACACAGTTGGATGTCAACAGGTGTGGAATTTGACATTTCCACTCATCTTGTTTTGCTCTGAAATGATTTCTGAATCAGAGCTCGATGAAGCTTCTTCCAAAAACCGACAGACATCCCTCTGAAGCTGCTCCTTCATCGGATTCTTCCTCGTCACGGCTCTGAAGCAGAGCTGAAGATGTCAGAACAAGCACTTTCTTTCTACTGGTCATTTTTGTCTCTCTTGGGTTCAGAGTGAAGCTACAACTAGCCTTTAGCTTCATAGAGGATTAAAAATAGACAACGGAGCAGCAGAATACAGTCAAGAGTGAAACGACAACACCTGAAAAAAAAAAATTAAAATAAAAGGTAATCAGTCAGAGTGACTGCTGCGGTCAGTCAAGGTAGAAACACTCAGATCTCTTTTGTGTTTTGAAATTTTAATGATAAAACAATGTAAAAAAAATACACATTTAGGAAAAGTCAGAATCCTATTGGTTCACAGGTTTGTTTTAAACTAAGTTATGACTTTGTAAATTCTGAAAGCAGTCCAAATGGATGCTTTGGTGGTTCTGGTGTTAAATCCGCACAGAGACGCTGGAATCCATGAAGAGTGGAGCTAGCATGAGTTGCAGCCAACTGCTCACTGCTAACGCACTGTTAGCACGAGCAACCGTGTCCTAGTTGGAATTACAGCTAACATGAGCTAACAGCTAACAGACAGTCCAGCGCATCCACCCAGCGGACAGAGTCAATAAAGTTGATTCAAACATGTGGACTCACGGCGGCCAGTTCCATCTGGGTCTACCATGTTACCGGAGGTCCCGCCTCTCCGTTCCAGTGGCTTCGCTCCTTCTTCCCTCTCCTCTCGCGGCTCACACGGTTATTATTCTCGGTAAAACTTCACCAGTAAAAACTTCAAACTCGTCTCAACTCCGGTTCAAACTGGCCGCTGCTCGGTGCTACTTCCGGTCTGCAGTTTGAAAACTTCCGCTGAGCTCTGATTGGACGAGCGACCAGACGCTTCTCCCGTTGGCTGGAAGGTGGCCGAGTTGGATTGTGGGCTATAGTTTTAAAAATTAAAAGAAAAAAAAAACACCTACTAAACTTTATTTTCTGTTCAAACTCTTACGTCAGACTCTTCTTTTCTGTTTATTGTTTTTTTTCTTTTTTCAAGGCGTTTTTCTAATGGACGCGGATGTTGTCACGTTTCCATAGCAACGGAGTCCCCCACAGCCGGAAGCTAACGGGAGACGCTACTGGATGCGTCACGATCAAGTTCTTCACCTGATCGTTAGACGTCCCAGAGAGAAACATCTTTGTCTTCACCTGTAGCTGTAAGTGATGTTTGACTGGGACTAGTTAGCATCTGGTTAGCAGCGGAAAGTAAGGGAAAGAAATCGTTAATAGAAATATTAACAAGAAGAACAAGAATGTTATTATGAACAATATAATTATTATTGGTGTTTCTGTTATCATCACCATCATCATCATTATTATTATTATTATTATTATTACTATATTGCACTAGTAATAATAGTGCAGTAGTAATAGTAGCAGTACAGGACTAGTTGTCATATAATTACTAGTAGTAGTAGTAGTAGTAGTAGTAGTAGTAGTGGTACTCGTAGTAGTAGTAGTAATAGTAGTAGTAGTAGTAGTAGTAGTAGTAGTAGGAACAGTAGTAATAGCACTACTAGTAGTAGTAAGGTCACGGTAGTAGTAGTAGTGGTACTAGTAGTAGTAGTATTAGTACTAGTAATAGTAGTAGTAGTAATGCAGTGTTAGTAGTACTGCTAGTAGTACTAGTTGTACTACAAGCAGTAACTTGTCCGCCTGCAGATCCAACATGGCGTCAGACTCGTGTCCTTCAGGCGACCCCAGGGTGAAGGTGAGGAGGAGGAGTCAGGACAGGAAGAAGAAGAAGGTTCAGGCGGAGGACATCCAGGGTTTGACCTCCGCCGGTCACACGGCTCTGCAGGAAGGGCGCCCTCAGGAGGCCCTGAGATACCTGAGCCACGCCCTGGAGGTTGCAGGACAAGTGAGTGTGTTCAGGTCAAAGGTCGTTAACGGGTGAGTGTGGTCAGGTCACAGCACAGGTCGTCAGTGGGTGAATGTTTTCAGGTCAAAGGTCGTCAATGGGTGAGTGTGTTCAGGTCAATGGTTGTCAACAGGTGAGTCCGTCAGAAGGAGTAGTGGTTAGTTAGAGTGTGGTAGTACTGTAGTTATGGTGCTAATCACAATAGTAGCAGTAGTATTAATTACTGCTAATACTAACTAGTAGTAATACTATTACTAGTAATAGTAGTAATACTCATACGAGTGCTGCTACGAGTAATAGTAGTGTTGATAGTAGTAATAGTAGTAATTGTTTGTAGTAGGATAAACCCTTGATTTCCCATCATGCTTTGCTCCTCAGCTGCAGGACTCTCGGGTCATACGAGCGTGTTCCTTTAACCTTGGGGCCGCCCACGTGGAGGCGGGTCACGCTCAGAAAGGGCTGGACTTCCTGCGCCGGGCTGAACCGGGCCCAAAGGCAGACCGCCTCCCAGACCTCCAGTTCAACCTGGGCCAAGCCCACAATGCACTGGGGCAGGACCAGGAGGCTGTCGTCCACTTCCTGCAGGCGGCTCAGCTGTACCGATCTCAGGGAGATGGAGGCAGCGAGGGCCACGCCTGTCTTGAGATGGGCCACTGCCACCGCCGGACCCAGGTCAGAACCAGAACCCCATCCAGAACCAGTCAGAACCCCATCCAGAACCAGAACCTGATTCAGAACCAACCAGAACCTGATCCAGGACCAGTCAGACCAGTTGGCCATGCTAACAGCTGTTACTGTTTCAGCAGCTAACACTGCAGCTACCTGACACCTGTGTGTGTGTGTGTGTGTGTGTGTGTGTGTGTGTGTGTGTGTGTGTGTGTGTGTGTGTGTGTGTGTGTGTGTGTGTGTGTGTGTGTGTCAGGACTGGGCTCCAGCTGCTCAGGCGTTCCTTCGCGCTGCAGAGAGCTTCCAACTGGCGTCCATGTTGGATTCTGCAGCTCTGGCTTTGAAAGGGGCAGGAAGTGTGATGATCCAATCAGAGCAGTTCAGCCATGATGACATCATCAGCATCCTGAACGACTGTCTGAGTGAGACAGACAGAGTCACAGACGCCCAAATACAAGGTTTTGATTACATTTAACGGTTTGACAGTTTTATTGATTGATTCATTTATTCATTGATTAACTGTTTGATTGATTAGTTGATTGACTGATTGATTGATTGATTGATTGATTGATTGATTGATCGAATAATTGATTGACTGATCGTTTCCAGGAGAGCTCTACCTGTCGGTGGGCGTGTCTTTCTGCCAGCTGGGTCGTTTCCCAGAAGCCCTTGGGTGCTTCCAGGCAGCTCTGGGGCCCATGGCGGAGAGGCCCCCCTTGCTGGCTAAGGTCCTGCACAACCTGGGGGCCACCCTGAACGCCCTGGGGCGGTTCACACCCGCCCTGCAGTACCACCGGCTGGCCGCCGCCCTCTACGGTCAGACCCTCCCCCGTCCACCCGTCAGCCAAGCAGACACCAACCTGTCATTCTGTGATGGGTCCCACCTGAGCTGCTTCCGTTTCCGTGGTAACCTACCACACCCCCTCCTGTGCAGGCTCGCTGGGTTGCCGTGGCGACCAGGCGTGGTGTTTCAGGAACTTGGCGCTGGCCTTCAGCCGTCTGGGCAAGGAGGAGGAGGCGGCCGAAAGCTTCGTCCACGCCTTGCAGGGCTTCAGAGACACCGGTCCCGCCCATCAGTGTGGCTCACATGTGGTTATTATGGGCTTTTATGGCCGTGTCACCTGTGCTTCTCCACCTGTGCCCCACAGAGGACCGGCTGGCGGAGGCTCAGGTGTGCGAGTCGCTAGCTGAGTGCTGTCTGAGGCTGGGGTGGCGCCAGCGCGCCGTGGAGCTCTACCAGCAGGGGCTGAGGGCTCTGTGTCGCCACCAGGTAAGGCCACGCCCACCTCGCCCGGGTCAGAGGTCACACAGGTGGAAGCCTTCGTCACCTGACTCACCTGGCTGGTTCTGATTCTCAGGATGATTCTGGTTCCATCGGGGACCGTCTGGTGGAGTGCCTGTCCGCCGCACTGCAGGTGAGGCCCTGCCCATCAGAATGTCACTCCCCATTGGATGTAACTGTCGCTTGCATTGATCAGGACTCCTCCTTCTGTCACGCTCAGAGGCCACACCCACTCAGGCCACGCCCCTCACCATCACAACATCATGGTTCCGTCGCCAGGTAGCAGCCAATCAGTTGTCAGCAGGGCCACGCCCAGGCCGAACGACTCGCCAGCACTCACCTGGGGTTGTTTACAGGATCGATGTCATCACCAAGAACCAGGGCGGGTTGTCCAATCAGCACACAGGAGATCAGACGGGGGAGGAGCCACCTGAGTCTCACCTGCTCACCGCAGAAGCAGGTAGGGGGCAGAGCCTATGCCGGACGCTGAGTGGAGAAAATAGACGGTTGAGTCAGAGGTCGACCCTGAAGCTGCTGACCTCTGACCTCTGACCTGGTGGTGAGGGTGTGTGTGTGGCGGGGTCAGACGTACCTGTGTGTGTCTCCAGGTGAGCCGCCGTCAGATGACGCTGGGGGGCGGGGCCACCTCACAGACAGGTGTGTGATGTTGAACCACCATCATACACACACCCAAAGCATGACTCAGCAGCTGTCAGCTGATTGGGCCATTCTCTTCCAGTCAAAGCTCACTGGACGGCGAAGGGGAAGCTCCACCCACCAGAGAAGATCACATCAGAGAGGCTCCGCCCCCCAGCCGACGGTGGAGGTCTCGGTTCTGTTTGCTGATGTAGACTCTGGTGGTGTCATTGATCATGGATTGATTGATTGATTGATTGATTGATTGATTGATTGATTGATTGATCGATCATGAAGCGTAGCATGTGGCTATGCTAGCTCAGCTTTTTATTTACAAACAAACCATGGGTGGTAAAAAACAACAAACAAACACCCCCCCCTCCATCAACAGATCAATACGTGTGCTATGAATTCTGGGAGCTGGGATGGAAACTCATCCACAGTGTTAGAGGAGAACACACACACACACCACACACACACACCTTCTGATCTTTAAACTCCACCCTGTGCCGATGGGAGGTGGAGCTGCAGCGGCTCCACCGTTGCATCACCAGTGACATCACTGGCGTGGAGCTCCGCCTCCCTGCGCTGTGGTCTGCAGGCGTCTCTCCAGCCTCAGGAGCTGCAGCGGGGACAGGAAGCGCCCGGAGGAGACCTTCACCAGGTTCTGTGTGGAGAAGAGGAGACACACCGGGAACTCTTTCACAGTAAGAGCACGGCTGGAGGCAGGAGCTTTACTTTGAAAAGCATGTGGTTAAAAGAGACTGAAAGGGTTAAAGTCGAACTTCTGATGGTTTTGAGTTCAGGTTTGATGCGGCGACCCATCCAGGGCTCCGCCTCCTCGTGTCCGATCGATCAGACGTATCGATCATCACTTACCTTCTGTCCCCTTCAGGATCAAACCGGTCAGAACCGGAATGACCCGTCCACTCGCTTCTGGGTCCTGGATCTCGTGACCCCCCCACCTCATCGTCCCCTCTTAGTGAGTCACGTATGACCGCTGGCGTGTTTCAGCAGCTTAAGGAGCCGTCAGGGGTCCTAATCCCTCCCTGACCCCCCCCACGGTCGGATGCTGAGGATCCGACGGGTCGGATGAGAGAACTGGACTTCAGCTGGACCGACCAGGAGATACAGCAGCTATAGGTTAGTGTGTGTGTGTGTGTGTGTGTGTGTGTGTGTGTGTGTGATAACTGCCTTCATATGATTCAGAAGGAGATTTCAGCCAAGTAGGTGAGGAGGAGTCTATAACACCGCAAGTCTGCAGTGAAAGAGAGCTGGAGGTTGTCAAGGTGATATAATGGCTGTAAAACACACACACACACACACGCAAACATACACATACACACACAGATCAGGTTGCTGCTCGGACCTACAGTCTAATTTTAGCTGCATGATCTGTATGTGTGTTTGTGTGTGTGTGTGTGTGTGTGTGTGTGTGTGTGTCTGTGTGTGTGTGTGTGTGTCATCCTGACTGATGAAGGAAGAGATACCTTCAGACTTGAGTGTTTACCATGGTTACAGATCACACTGACAACAAAGAGACGACATCAGGAAACAAGATGGAGGAAGGAAGACTGAACCTGTCAGACAAAACGAAGGGGTCACGACCTTTAAAGACACACACACACACACACACACACACTTAAAGGACGCAGGCTTGGACACATTTCCTTTTGTGTGAAGATACTAAGCTAACAGTTTGTTGCAGGCTAGGCTAACGGTTTGTTGCAGGCTAGGCTAACGGTTTGTTGCTGACTAGGCTAACTGTATCCTACATGTCTGTAAATCTTTACCTTCATCATGTCTGCAGGATGTCAGGCACTTGGTCCGTCACTCTGGCTCCGCCTCCTGGCTATGTAGCCCAGCCTCCTCCCAACACCTCCCAGTCTCCCCCCTTCCCCACCTGGGAGGCCCCCAGCTTCACCCGTGCGGCTCAGTTCCGTGTCGGCGCCACCTTCGTGCTCTTCCTGTTTGCCACCTGCAGCAACCTGGCCCTGCTGGTCAGCGTGGGGCGTGGCCGGCGGCTGGCGTCTCACCTGCGGCCGCTGATGCTCAGTCTGGCATCAGCCGACCTGATGATGACGTTCGTGGTGATGCCTCTGGACGCTGCGTGGAACGTGACGGTGCAGTGGTACGGAGGAAACGCCCTCTGCAAGCTGCTCTGCTTCCTGAAGCTGTTCGCCATGCATGCCTCTGCCTTCATCCTGGTGGTCATCAGCCTCGACCGCCAGCACGCCATCCTGCACCCACTGGACGCCCTGAACGCCCACCGCAGGAACCGCAGGATGCTGCTGCTCGCCTGGAGCCTCAGTCTGCTGCTCGCATCGCCTCAGGTAACGCCTCAGTAACGCCTCACTAATGTCTCAGGTAACGCTTCAGTAACGCCTCAAGTAACACCTCAGTAACATCAGTAACACCTCAGTAACACCCCAGTAACACCTCAGTAACATCAGTAACACCTCAGTAACACCCCAGTAACACCTCAGTAACATCAGTAACACCTCAGTAACACCCCAGTAACACCTCAGTAACATCAGTAACACCTCAGTAACACCCCAGTAACACCTCAGTAACATCAGTAACACCTCAGTAACACCCCAGTAACACCTCAGGTAACGCCACAGTAACACACACCTCAGTAACATCAGTAATGTCTCAGTAACTTCTCAGTAACGCCTCAGTATGTCTCAGGTAACACCTCAGTAACGCTTCAGTAACATCAGTAACACCCCAGTAACACCTCAGGTAACGCCACAGTAACGCACACCTCAGTAACCTCAGTAACGCCTCAGTAACTTCTCAGTAACGCCTCAGTATGTCTCAGGTAACACCTCAGTAACACCTCAGGTTAGCATGATATCTTTTCCATGATACGCTAACATGCTAACCTGAGCGCACCTGTTCTGCTGCTCAGTGGTTTCACTCCTCATTCAGGTGCAGGTCAAAGTTCACGCTGAACCAGCAGCCAGTCCAAAGCACCAAATCCTCGCAGGAATGTTCTGGTTCTTGATGGAGGGATTACGTGTGTGGGACCCCCCTGCTGCTAGCTTAGGCTAACCGCTCCCCTTGGTTCCTATCAGGAATGCTAAAACGCTAAGAGGCCACCGCAGAGCAGCAACAAGTCGCTGAGACTCACTGCTTAGACTCACCCTGAAAGCTAAGCTAAAGCTAGCATCCTTTGAAGCAGGAGTGCTTCTACCTGTGCTCAGGTGACAACAGGCCTCCCCCCCCTCTCCTGTAGCTGCTGATCTTCCGGGCGATCAGGGTGGAGGCGGTGAACTTCACTCAGTGTGCGACTCATGGCAGCTTCAGCCGCCGCTGGCAGGAGACGCTCTACAATATGTTCCAGTTCGCCTGGCTCTACATCGCCCCCCTGCTGGCCATGAGCTGCTGCTACAGCCGCATCCTGCTGCACATCCACCGCCAGCATCTGAGGAACCGAGGTGAGGCCGGTCACATGATCGGGTTATTATCGGTAGAGCCGGTGCTGACGCCGGGTTGGTCTCCCAGCAGGCGAGTCGCCACTCCGCCGCAGCGGCGCCGATGTCATCCCCAAGGCCAGGATGAAGACGCTGAGGATGACGGTGGTCATGGTGCTGTCCTTCGTGGCGTGCTGGACGCCGTACTACCTGCTGGGCATCTGGTACTGGTTCCAGCCCGACATGCTTCGTGTCACGCCCGAGTACGTGCACCACTTCCTGTTCCTGTTTGGGCACCTGAATACCTGCTGCGACCCGCTCATCTACGGCTTCTACACGCCCTCCTTCAGGACCGACCTCGCCGCCTGCTGCCGGGGGTGGAGCTGCGCCTCGCCGGACTGCCCCCCCTGCAGGGGGCGCTAGTCGGACTCCACCCACAACAAGACCAATCAGAGCTCCATGTTAACATGATGTCACAGAAGGTGGCGAGGAAACCAGAACCGGATCCACTGACGTGGTTCTGGACTGGCTCCGCCTTCCGTAGCCCTGAAGCTAACAGATACCTGCAAGATGCAGCCAATCACAGCCGGGCATTCTGTGATTGGACGATCCCTGACAGATTCATGCAGGTGAGAGAAGGTAACATGGCTACGTTAGCAGCCTGAAGCCGTCAGCATTTAGCACCAACAAAGAAATCTGACTAAAAAACTAGGTTTTAGCTCAAGCTATATGCTATCAATGTCGTCAATATCAAGAGATAGCTAACGTCAACTGTCCTAGCTAAGTGATAGCTAATGTCACCTATCCTAGCTAAGTGATAGCTAATGTCAACTATTGCAGCTAAGCATCAGCTGTCCTAGCTTAGTGATAGCTAATGTCAGTAATCCAACTAAACGATAGCGAATATCAGCTATCCTAGCTAAGTGATAGCTAATTTCATCTATCCTAGCTACGCAATAGCTAATGTCAGCTATCCTAGCTTAGCATTAGCTGAGCAACGTGAAGACGATCCGGGAACTGACAGAAGAGGCGGAGTATCCTGGGAGCGATGGGTTTTCACACTTTAAGAATGAAACTGATAGACATTCACTTCCTGGACGATCAATAATTATTATCAGCCGATCAGCCTGGATGTAAAGACTAATAAAGGACAGGAAGTTCTTCTGCTAGTTTTATTTGGTTCTCGTGTCTCGACATCAGAAAACAGAACAAATGACCAGAAACATTTCAAACAAACGAGTCGGCCCAGAGACCGAGGTGAGTGTGAACCGGATCCAGGTCAGTGTGAGCCGGATCCAGGCCAGTGTGAACCGGATCCAGGCCAGTGTGAAGCGGGTCCAGATGTCACTCTGGTTTGGATCCGTTGGGTTTAAAGCTTTTTTTATGACAGGAGTGGAAACGGTTGGAGAACAGAAATCAAACATTAAAGCGTGACGTTCCTCATTGGTTCTAGCCTTCAGTCGCTAACATCGCTACGTCTCGTCGCTACAATTTGTTGGGGGGGGGCGGTCCGATGGAACTCCGTCAGACCTCAAGATGGCTTAGGGTCAAATATGGCTGCAGATCAGCCTGATGGGGTTTAGTTAGCTCCGCACCCTACACCCCACACTTCTTAAAATTCTAGACATTTCTTTACATCTACGAATAAAAATCATCATAAAAGTATAAAAAGGAGGTCAAGCTATTAGCATCATATTATTAGCAGTCTGAATAAAAACTTTTGCTCTTTAAATTTTCATTTTGGCAGAATTTTCTCGCCGCCACCAAAAGATGGCGACAAAAACAACAACAAACAACAGAAAGACGAAAGTTCGAGAACAAGAACGGCCAACATTTCATTCATGAACGTTTAGACGAGCTCTGCCCTTTGATCCCAGGACAGTGGGAGGAGGGCTGTTGTCATGACTCAGCATTATTGACTCAACACTACTGACTCAGCATTACTGACTCAGCGCTATTGACTTCTTTTGGTTTGTTCGACTGGCAACAGGAAGAGAAAACTTTCCATCTTTGGGCATCGTTCAGCTACGTTTAAAGAATATTTGGAAGTTGTTCGGAAGCTACAAAAAGCCGCGGCGCTAACGCTAAAACATTCACACAGTCCAGATCGTTTCACACCTGGCAGAGGGGGCGGGACACAGGAAGTTGCCACTCCCACAAATACAAAGCTCCTGGTCAATCAGAAAAGGGCGGAGTCATGTCACGCTGAGGTGACGAGTGTCCACACCTCATTGGTCTGTCTCTCGTCGCCTTGTTGTTTTAGGAGCGTCTCCATGGCGACCAGGACAGGTGGTTTCTCCGTCGACCAGCTGGAGGTTTTTGGTCCAACGTTTCCAGAAGCTCCAGGACCCAAAACCTCAGATAAAGGGGGGTCAGACTTCGGTTCCATACGAGACCCGGTTTGTCCAAGTTGGCTATGGGTCCAGAAAGTCCAGATCGCTCTAGAGACCTAAAGAAGGTTTCAGGGGAGCGGGTTCTGGGTTCTAACCCCAACTCCGAGTCAACCAATAGGCTCTGGAGATCAAATCTGAGGAAGGTCTTTGGACTTTGGAAAATCAAGACTGGTCTAGATCCAGATGTCTGCTCAGGTCAGGGTCAGGGTTAGGGTTAGAGTCACTGTCAGGCTTAAAGTTAGGATTAAAGTCAGGGTTTAAAACAGGTTCAGGTTTAGAGTTAGAGTCAGGGCTAGAATCAGGCTTAAAGTCGGGTTCAGGCTTAGGTTCAGGTTCAGGTTCAGTCAATTTTCTCTTTGGAGGTTTTTGAGACCAGAACCAGTTTTCGGGTCCTGGAAGCTCTGAAGGACGTTGGACTCAAACTTTGGGCTGGACGGGTCCAGTTCCACACCGAGACCACGACGGATCAACCACCAATGGGGTGAAGGTTCAGATGAACAACATTCAGATTGGGGGGGTTTGGGGACAAGTCCGTTGATACAAAGTGGCTCTGGCGAGCCTTTTGGTTCTGAGGTAGGCTAGTTGGACCAGCTAACGGTCGCCTGGCTCAGGCGTTTGGCGTCAAGCCTGAGGCGGCGCTCTTTGGAGGTAGAGAGTGTGGGGAGGAGTTGGAGGCAGGGCGGAGGCTTCCTTCTTGACTTGAGGCGAAATCGGTGAGGCAAACACTTGAAAGCTAAAGCAGCGTAGAGACAAGCTAGGTCCTCTACAGGCACCGCCCACCAGAGAGGGCGTGTCCCTTTGGCTCGGGTCCTCAGGGACCCTGCCGGCGATGACTCAGGCAGCTCAGGGTGGGCCGGTCCTCTGAGGACCTGGTTCTAGTCGGGACTCGGCACACGTGGCGACAAACTCAAAAGGAAACTGAAGACAAAAGGTTTTGGTTTCAACAGGAAGCGTCCAGGACGGAGAGGCGTCGGCGTCCGGCGCCACACGGGGCCCAGGGGTCGTGGTTGGTGACCCGGGGGTGTTGGGGCGGCTTTGGTTCTCGTCTGCAGACGACATGGTGAATTGCGCTGGAAGCTGGAGGACATCTGAGGAGGTTTGGGGGCCCTGGGGCCTCGGCGGCTTCAGGCGCTCTCTGGACGACCCGCGGACGCTAAAGGCTGGCGCGGCAGTAAGGCGGTCAGGGGGAGGAGTCGCCGCAAGCAGGGGGCGGGGCGGGGGCGGGGCAGGGGAGGAGGTGTTCTATCCTGTGCTCGTCCCGGGCAGGACGGGCCAATTCTGTTCAACCGCGACCGTCACTGGAGGAGGGCTGGAGGCGCATCTCTGTGGGCGGGGCAAACACACACATGTCAGTAAAGTGTGCCACCTCTGATTGGTTGATGGATCCGACTCAAATGGATTTGATCACCATGGCGACTAAACAGCGTCGGTAGTATCTGGATGGACAGGGAGTGACTCCCCCCGTCACCTTAATGTTAGCAATGTGATGTCATAACTGCTGTTAACATTAGCTTAGCCTGTTTCTATGGTGACACCTGATGGCTAACGTCAGAATGTGACATCACGTGACATCAGCAGCGAGCGATCGATCAGCATTGATCCGCTTTGGGGGTGTTACCTGGCTCAGCTCCAGGCTCTCAGGGGCATGTCCTTTAAGACCTCTGACATCACTCGAGGTGGGCGGAGTCTCCCAGCTGGCTTTCTTCCTGCAGAAGAGTCTGACCACAGGAAGAAGATGAAGACGATGGCAGTGATGATGAAGGTGGCGATGATGGTGATGATGATGATGATGATGATGATGATGATGATGATGATGGTGATGATGGTGGTGGTGATGATGATGATGGTGGTGGTGGTGATGAAGGTCTCACCTGCGCCGGTACCCCAGCAGGAGGAGCAGCAGGCAGCAGAGGACACAGGCGATGCCACTGTGGACACCGACCAGCAGCGCCGAGGTGGATCCGTTGGACCGCTCGCAGTTGCAGCTCGGTCCGGCTGGCGAGACAGAGTGAGGTCAGCGATCCGGGTCGGCTCCGGGGGGGTCAGAGGTCAACCGGGAGGCGTTACCTGTGTCAGGGGCTCCTCCCTCCGCCAGAGACACCAGGCGCCGGTCGGACGGGCCGTCCCCGTTCCCGTTAAACGCCACCAGCTGGATCTCATAGATCCCCGCAGGCTCTGCAGGAGGGGTTAGCACGAGATGCTAAGTGTTAGCTTCCAACAAAGATACCCAGAACAACAGTCAGGCTCTTTGCTAAGCTAAGCTAGGCTATGTTCTGTGCTAAGCTAGGCTAGCTCGTGGACTGACCCAGGTGGGAGATGGTGTGCGTGTTGATGTGCGCTGGGAAGGTCTCCCGCCCCTGGACCTCCGGGTTGGAAACCCCTCGGTACTCCAGCCTGAAGCCCTCCAGACTCCCCGGTTTAGCGGGCAGCTCCCAGGACACCTGCATGGCCGTCTGGTTCAGGACCGTCGTGAAGAAACTGGGAGAGCTGGGAACTGTGGGACACCAGGAAACCAGACAGTCAAACACAACCAGGAAGTTGACAACAGTGGGCGGCGCCCTTTGGGGGAGCAGGACCCACCTCCACCCTTGGTCGTGGTGGTGATGGTGCTGGACTGTTGGCTGCCCCCCAGGGCTGAGTATGCCTTCAGGTAGACGGCGTAGGTCGTCCCCGGCTCCAGTTTGTCCAGCTGGTGGCTGAAGGTGGTTTTGCTGACGGCCTCCTGCAGCTCGGCGCTGTCGGGCTCTGGGGTCAGAGGTCACAGTGGAGACAGTGTGATAAGCGGGCGTGGCATGCGGCCCAGCCCTGTGTACCTGGGGTCTGCCCATCCTTACCCCCCAGGCGTCGGATGTGCAGGACGTATCCAATGATGGTCTGGGCGCAGCGCTCTGATGGCTGGTCCCAGGTGAGCTGCAAGCTGCTGGCGCTGAGGGGTGTGGCCCGCAGCCCGGCGGGGGCCTCGGGGAGCTCGGGCCCCTGGCTGATGGCGAGCCGGGCGCTGGCCTGGTTGGTGCCGGCGCTGTTCTCGGCAATGCACTGATAGATGGCCTCGTCGTCGGGGGCGATGCGGGTGATGGCGAGGGTCCTGGGTGGAGACGGAGATCCGTGATTGGTTATCAGGCTGGCCCCGCCACCCCAACACACATTCAACCAACCGACTGGAGGTCCCGCCCCCTGCGCCCGTTAACCACTAAAATGCAGATTCCAGAAACAACTGGAAACGTGTTTTAACAGGACTCAGGTGACCTTTGACACCCCCCCCCGGGTGCAGAAGCGGTCTTACGTGTTCCCATTGGTCAGCTTGACGTTCCCGCCGGGCGTCAGCAGTTTGCCGTTCTTCAGCCAGATGAGGTGGGGCTCCGGGACGCCGGACGCCATGCAGCTGAAGACGGCACTGCCCCCTGGTGGGCGGGAGACCGACTGAGGCCATTGGACGAAGTCTGGGGGGGCTGAGGACATAAGACCTTCATCATCACCTTCATCATCATCACCATCATCATCATTACAATCATCATGATGCAGATGTAGAGACCACTGAACACAATACTGACACTGAGACTGTGGAGCAACTCAGAGATGTGGAGATAATCTTAGATCCAGACATGTAACCCATTACCACCTTGAGGTAGGAGACCACCTGCAGTGCTGATAAAGTTCAACACAAACGTAAACACAAAATCGCTCTTCTGAAAGGTGAAAGGAAAAAATGTCTACATTAAGGAGAATCTCACTAAAAAGAATGCTGATATCGCTAAAAAAGCTCGACAACTAAAGAAGAATGAACTTCATCAGAACAAAGGGACTTTCTTCAGACCACATGAAAACCTGGGCTTGCACTAGGAGCTAGTATGACGAAGCCACTGTGGCTCATTATAAGAGAATTGAGTAAAAGCCACACTGTCTTGGACACAAGCTTTTTGTGGGAAATGTTTTAGAAAATGGGGCTGTTTTCCTGCATTCTGGTGTATTTTGAGGGCAAAATCTTCTGTTCAGTTTACCTACAAAAATACACTAAAGTCAACAGTTCAAGCTTAACTATCTGTATTTCTATCCTACTTTATGCAGGTATAAATGTGAGATTCAACAACTGAAAACTTGCATTCACCATGTGAAGATACACTCATACAAAATATTACTCAATGTTTACTTGTAAGTTTTACTTTGACTAGAAGACATTTTAACTTTGACCAACACCACCACCAACACCATTGGTATGCCATAGTTTAGTTTTTAGGTTTTTTTAAAATTCGATAACATGATTTTTCATTTCAATTTAAAAAGGCATGAAAAATAGCAAGCGAGATGAATACACATTTACATGTGTATGGTTATACGCTGGTTATTCCTGCCGGTCATAGGGATCAAAAGTCTAAGACTAAGACTCTGTCACCACTCCTACCCCCTCTCAGCATTCACCATTTGTTGTTCAATTAGAATTTTAACACAAACTCTACTATATAACAATGGATTCTTATTTTCTTTCGATTGATCGACCTCGCCTTGTCGTACACCAATTCGTGGGTTTAGCTTATAAAAATAGAATCTTTTTGTTTTTCATTGGACAAGGGGAGGTCATGACCCCGAGTGCATATTTAATGATCAGGAGCATTCGGGTCACTTTGGCTATTACCGTCGGCATGTGTCAGCTATTTCCATTGGCGGATGCCGACGGATGCTAGCGCTAGCGCCGCGTCTCGCTAGCGCCGCGTCTCGCTAGCGCCGCGTCTCTCTACGAGAGAAAAAGTTTGTTATCGCTCGGGGATTTTCGCGAGTCCAAAAAAGTTGTAAGTTGTAGCCTTTTTTTCCTAAAAATAAGAACGCCACTGTGGCTACACAGGCTAAAAACCTTGTAGCCAATCTGGAATTTACTTCGCCTTTGGCGACGGGGCGAATGGCTAGCGCAAGCCCAGAAAACAATGGTGATCAGGAGTGCAGAGGAGTTGGTGAAATACGAGTAATAAAGATGGACAAGGGTTGTTACTACACCAAAGATCAGCACAAGAGAATCATCATCATCGTCACCCCTCAGCTGTGTGAGAAAACTCTCTCTCCATCTGAACTTGAACTTCTCTTTGTCAAACCACTTTGACCTCTGACCCCCCAGTTCCCTCCCCACCCCATCCAACCAGACAGGCAGGTGCTGTCTCGCCGCGTCACTACGGCAACAAGAGACCATATACACAAGAGTCTCTGTCAACTCAAATAACCCCAGATGAGGGGGGGTCAGAGGTCAGGGTGGTGAGGTGGGGGGCTGTTTGTCAATAGGGGGGGTTCAGGGGGATCGCTTCATTAACAGAGGAATAAAGTTAATTTATGGAGAGACGAAGACCTTTCACACACTTCAGTTCAAGAGCAAAGCACACACACACACACACACACACACACACACGCACACACACACACACACACACAACCTCCATCTCCTCATTGGTTAATCCCAATACTTAAAATATAATTTTATCCTTTTTTGAACGTCTTTGCGACTGGTAAATGTTTATTTAATCCACTAAAACCTCGGTTTCCGACTACAATTTGTTCCAGAAGGCTGTTCGAATAGCGATTTGTTCGAATTCCAAATACATTGTTCCCATTACAAATAATGTAAATGGTCCGTTCCAAGATGCTACAAAACTACCTTTTGTCAACATAATGTTATTTCACAATGTCATTTATATATCAAATTGTTTAGTGATGAAACACATCAAAGAAATGTCAAAGAAAGAAGCAAACACGAGAAAGAAAGAAAAATAATACATTGAATACAATCATTAATTCATTCATTTTCTACCGATTTGTCCGCCGCAGCGGGTCACGGGGAGCTGGAGCCTATCCCAGCTGGCATAGGGCACGAGGCGAGGGACACTCCAGGCACAACGCCAGTGCGCCATGGAGCCACACACAAAGACGGCCAACCACGCGCACACACACACTCATCCCTAAGGGCAATTTGGGACTGGCCAATTAACCTGAAGCGCATGTTTTTGGAGGTGGGAGGAAGCTGGAGAGCCCGGAGAGAACCCACGCAAACACGAGGAGAACATGCAAACTCTGCACAGAGCCGGATTTGAACCCAGAGTGAACCCGCAGTGTTGTGCGGCGACAGCGCTACCCACTGCGCCACTGTGCCGCCCTTATTGAATACAGTAAACTAAAATAAAAAGCTCATTACCGTCATGTTTTCTCTCGACTTTTGTTGCCCTTGTCAATGACAAATAGATGTTTGTTTCGCGTTCGACTTCAAAATTTTTTTCGACTTCTAAGACAAAAAAATTCCGAATTTTTCAGTGGAATTCTGATTTGTTCGATGTCTAAAGCATTCGAAAACTGAGGTTTGCTTGTACTGATCAGCTGCTATTGATCAGCAGGTTAATTGATAAACCAATAACCTGATCCCAATCTCTTTTTGTTGTGACATTTATCAATTTGACTGTTTGTTCATTCAATCAAAAGATAAAGCGATCAATCGATGCATCAAAACAAAATACCCATCTGATCAGCAGCACTGATCAGTAGCACTGATCAGCAGCATTGATTAGCACTGATCAGCAGCATTGATCAGCGAGCAATGCTGCTGCAGGGCGGCCCGGCACCGGCAGATGGACCCTGATGGATCCAGTCCTCTTTGTGGAAGGGGCTGTTCTCATGCTAATGTTTATTCTAATGAAGCTCTCAGTCTGGGAAACAAACAATGAGTCTCTGATCTGAGCTCCTCCCCCTCCTCCGTACACATCACTTCCTGCTGCAGGCTGATGAGTGAGGTCACAGGTCACGGGTCAGAGGTGATTCTTCACCAAGTGTAATTATTCCCGTTTCTATTCCTGTCAGAGACACAGCTGATCCGTGAGATTACCCTAACCCCCCCCCGAGAAGGTTCATGAACGTTCATAAAGGTTTATAAATGTTCCTAACGGTTTAAAATTGTTCTTAAAGGTTAATACATGTTCATAAAGGTTTATAGATATTTCTAAAGGTTTATAAATATTCGTCAAGGTTTATAAATGTTCCAAAAGGTTTATAAATGTTCTGCAAGATTCATAAATATTCATTGATGCTCCTAAAGGTTTATAAAATTTTCCTAAAAGTATATAAATATTCATAAAGGTTTATAAACATTCCTAAAGGTTGATAAATGTTTCACAAGGTTTATAAATGTTTCTAAAGGTTTATACATGTTCCTAAAGATTCATAAATGTTCCTGAAGGTTTATAAATGTTCGTAAAGGTTTATAAACAGGTTTATAAATGTTCATAAAGGTTTATAAATGTTCTAAAGGTTCATAAATGTTCCTGAAGGTTTATCAATGTTCATAAGGGTTTATAAATGTCATCATCCTCTTCGTCGCCATCAGTGGTTGCAGCCACACGTCTTTTTGTGTCGACACCCGCTGACACACATCAGTGAGAGGGTCAGAGGTCAGAGGTCAAGGGGGTGAAGAGACAGATAGCGACAGCAGGGTGAAGTTCAAGAGCTGACAGATGGGACACACACACGAACACACACACACACCCCATGTGTGTTCACACAATTAGTTCAAGTTCATCTATCGAATGCAGCTGCTACTGATTATTGATTATATTGGCTTCAGATATTTTTAATAAATGATCTGACTTATCAGTTTGAACTGGACGTCCCTGATAACTGACCAACTGACCAACTGACTGACTTTCATGAATAAACTATCATTTTAGAAATGCTCAAATCCAACTTTCACAGTTTTACCATCAGATAAATGAACATGTGAAAATATAAGTAATAATCAATAACAGTCGATAACTTATTGATTTCTTTAAGTCGAGATGTTCATGTTAATCTTTCATCTTTAATTTAATCAATTATTTATGACAGGAGATCTCCCACTGGTCAGCATCATCATCCTCTTTTCATGATTGTTCTCTCATACTCGACCCAAAACTCACACAGGGAGTACTCAGATTACTTCCTGGTACTCGAGTACTTCCTGGTTCTGCCTACCTTGCACGACGAGCCTCCCCAGCGCCGTCCTCCTGGATCGACTTCCTGGTCTGTTGGCGGAACAAACGTAAATCCCAGAATGCTGCAGGGTGGCGTCTGAGATCATCAGGTTCCCCGTCCCCAACACCTGGATGCCCTCCACTCCAATGGAGCGCCCGTCTGACGAACACACACACACACACACACACACAGACACACACACACACACGCTCTGTCAGCGCGGTGACCAACAGAACAACAGATCGATCACCGATGGAGAGCTGATGGTTACCGAGGCGACTCCAGGACACGATGGGGCGGGGGTTGCCCGTGGCGATGCACTCCAGGATGGCGGTCTGGTGGACGTTGATGGTGAGGTTCTGAGGGCCTGACAGGATGACGGGTTCCCGGTAGGTTCTGGAGCCGGCACCTGGACCCAAAGCACAGCATCAGCTCAGAGCTCTGGGGGCGGGGCCCGGCCTGAGGGCGGGGCCTGGCCTGAGGGCGGGGCCTGGCCTGAGGGCGGGGCCTGGCCTGAGGGTGGGGCGCGGTCCCGTGGGCTCGCGGGCCCTCAGTGTGGTCTTACCGGTGACGGTCAGCTGGGCCTCGTGGCTGAAGCGTGTGTTGGCGATGTTCGAGGCGATGCAGCGAAACGAGCCGCCGTCCGTCTGACGGACCGCTGTGATCTGGAGCACGCCATTGGGAAGCAGCGTGTAGCTATAAACAACAACAACAACATGATAAAAACACTGGAGACAGTTTAAAACACAAAGAAACATCTTTACTGATTAAATCTGTTTGTTAACATCATCATTGAACATTATTTATTAGTTTACATGAATGAAGTTCTAAGAAATACAGTATATTATAATAATAATGATAAAAATAATTATATTATAGTAATAATATATTTATATTATGATAACAATATTGATATTTATATTATTACAATAAATAAATCGAAATAGTTATAATAATAAAAATATTATCATTAATAATAAAATTTGTATCGTTATTCATAATAATATTTATATTATTATTAATGATAATAATAATATGTATTATTAATAAATAATGTTATTATTTATAATGAAAATAAATATTTATATTGTTAGAATAAATATGTAACAATATAAATAAATTTAAACTTCTATTAAATGTCCTTCAACCAACCGGGGATCTTCAGTGCTCAGTGGGCGTCGGTCTTTCTCCCAGGTGATGTTTGCTTCTGGGATCCCATTCACCTGACATGTGAGTCTGGCCACGCCCCCTTCGCCCACCACCACAGATTGCGGGTGAGATAGGAACTTGGGGAGGGCTGTGGGAGGAGGGGGAGACAGAAACATGGGTCATGCTATGTGTGTGGGCGTGTCTGAGCGTGTGTGGGCGGGGACTGATGGTCATGTGACTCACAGGCGAGCAGCACGCGGGCCTTGCGGCTGATCAGCATGCCGTAGCGGTTCTGCGCGGCGCAGTCATACTCGCCGGCGTCCGTCTCGCTCTGCTCGCGTCTCTTGGAGACATTCCTGATGAGCAGCGTCCCGTTACCCAGCACCGCCGCCCTCGCCCCGGTTTCCATGGCAACACCATTCCGTCTCCAGGTAACGGTGATCGGCCCCTCCCCCTCCACCTGGCAGTCCAGCAGGAGGGGGCGGTCCCTCACGGCGATGACATCACTAGGTTCCTTGAGGAAGGCCAGCTCAGAGGCTCTGCCCAAACCTGGGAGGAAGATTCAGTTATTGATTACGAGAAAGTGATTGATTGATGAAAGGAAAGGGAAAGGAAACGTACTCACAGTCAGCCAGACGATGAGGATGGAGATGAGGATGAGGAAGGTGATGACAATGAAGCTGCTGGTGATCAATCACACAAATGGATAATTATAGAAAAGAAAACAGAATGTATGAATAAAGCCCAAAGACTCCAGGCCTCCTGCAGTCAGTACTGAGGGCTAAAGACACAAATACTGACGCCTGCAGTCAGTACTGAGGGATTATGGGGGTTTTCTCTCTCTTGTGACATCATCATTCAGTCCTGATCATGTGACGTCGATCAGCTGACTATTGATTACTGCTTAACAGATGCGGATCAATCAGACCAGCCCCCCTCCCTTTGTACTTGAACTTGATGGAGGTGACTTTCCCAGGCCCCGCCCCCCATCCCCCTACATTGTCCAGATGATGTTGCTGCCGCCGCCACGCCCCCCCCACGACCCTCCATGTTGTTCTGACCCAGCTGGTCTCGAGACGACGGCTGGTGACAAAACCCACCGTGAAGTCTGGACCCCCCCACCCTGACCCCGACTCCCCCTCATATGAATGACAACAATAATCACAACAAAAGTGAATCCAGACACAACAAGTTCCTAAGCCACACCCCCTACCAGCTGCTCCGCCCCCACCACACAGGGTTCATCTGGTTCTGGGGGGGCAGAGATAAATCCCCGTGGCCCCCCCAGACCAGGACCTCGACCCCTGGAGGTCATGAGAGCATCAGCTCGGGTTCAGAAGCTCCGCCCCTCTTTTCCCTTCTATGGGGCTTTGTCTCAAACCTGACCATGAACTTCATCCCCCCACAGAACACCCCATCTCAGATCCGACCCCCCATCACAGACCTGGGGTGACAGTAGACCCTCTGTTAGACCGACGTGAGAACGACGTCGTCCTGCTGCTGCAGTGACCCCAGTAATCCACGACCCCCCCGACCCCCCTTCAAAACCGCCCCCCCAAAAAATGCTCCATCAGGATTGTCCAGGATACACACACACAGAGATAGAGACACACACACAGACTCACACACACATGCACGCACGCACACACACACACACACACATTTGGTGAAGCATTCAAACTGTTTTCTTGTGGTTGTTTTATTTTAATGTTTCTTTCATGTTGACACTTTATTTGTTTACGTCATCAGTAAACAAGTTTATGTCTAGTCTAAACTGGTCTAAACTAGTCTAAACTGGTTTTAACTAGTCTTCTGGTGGTTTAAACAGGTTTAATTGTGTTTCATAGATTTTGCTTCATCCATAAACTAAATAGGAAATGCTGCTTCTGTATTTTTCTGATCATTAATATTCAGTTATTGATTAGTTTCCTTTCCTTAACCTGAAAACCTGGAAAAAATTTAAATATGAAATCAATTC
The DNA here is from genome assembly GCA_013358685.1 of Antennarius maculatus. NCBI lineage: Eukaryota > Metazoa > Chordata > Actinopteri > Lophiiformes > Antennariidae > Antennarius > Antennarius maculatus. The sequence continues at coordinate 18,446,033 of CM023615.1, forward strand.
TAGTAAACATGTTCTATTACTATATACTATGTTATATTCTCAAGGAATATGTTCTATCAATCACTCAAGTTGTATTTATAAAGCGTTTAATCACGTCAACAGACATTTCAAAGCGCTTTCACAGACAGACAAACCCAACTGAACCCTCCAGAGCATAAGAGACAGTTGCGGGGAAAAACTCCCTCATTGAGGAAGAAACTCTGGGCAGGACCCAGACTCTTTTGGGTGGCCATCCGCCTTGACCGGTTGGGTGGAAAAGAAATAAATGAAGATAAGGACAGGGTCAAAGAAAGAGAGACAGAGTGTCAGATAGGCCAGAAAGAGTTGTATAACATTCTGTATAATTATTTTCTATATAATTATTTTAGATATTACTCTGTATTATTATTTTCTCTTTTCTTATGTTCTATATCATTCTATTATTACTTTCTATATTATTGTTTTCTAGATGATTCTATATTATTACTTTATATATTATTAATTTCTATATTTTTCTCTATTATTTTCTCTATTATTATTTTCTATATCATTATTTTCTATATTATTCTATATTTTTTTTAGATTATCATTTTCTCTCTTCTTCCTCTTTTTATCATCTTCATGTTTTTTGGGTTCTGACCTGAGCAGCAGAGTCCCAGCAGCAGCAGTGTCCTGATCTTCATCTTTATCTTCCTCTCCCTCTGTCTCGTCTTCCTCACTGTTGGGTTTAAATCCAGGAGAATCGAACCTCCATCAAACAAAAACCTTTAAATTCTTTTCCTCCTGACCAGCGATGGAGGACGGAGCTGCTCCTCTGAGGGTCCCACTGCAAATGACCTCACGGGTCTCACAGCGGGGGGCGGGGCCTCCGAACGCAGGGGGCGGGGCCGAGGCACAGGGAGGACACGTAACCCTGGGTTGGGTGAAATGGGGCGGGGGAGGGGGGTCAAAGCTGAGGTCAATGAGCTGCTGGGGGAGGAAGAGATGGATGGAGAGAAGGAAGGAAGGAAGGAAGGAAGGAAGGATGGACAGAAGGAAAGAAGGAAGGAAAGAAGGAAAGAGGGAAGGACGGAAGGACGGAAGGACGGAAGGAAAGAATCAGAATCAGAGAATCAGAGTCTTTATTTGTCATGCTGACACACGTTTTCCCATATGACAGTACGAAATACGTCTCTGAAGGTCCCAGTAAGCCCGTTCGATAAGATAAATAAGATAACAAAAACAAGAAAAAAAAGGTTTAAAAATGTAAGAAAAATAAGAAAGAACAGAGAAAAATTAAGAATGTTAGATATATAAAGTGCAATGTGTAAATTGTAAAGTGTCTGAACAGCAAAAATTTATTTACGATGCAGCAGCTTAAGTCTGTAGGTGCTCCATCTATTGCACCTGATGAAGCACCATATTGCAGCAAATCCCCGTGTGTCTGTGGTGACGTACGGGGTGTCGCGAGGGTGACTACAGGAGTTCAGCTGTCTAACAGCCTCTGGAAAGAAGTTGTTTCTCAGCCTGGTGGTCCTGCTCCGGATGCTCCGTAGTCTCCTGGCTGAGGGGAGGGGTTGGAAGAAAAGGAAGGAAGGAAAGAAGGAAGGAAGGTAAGAAGGAAGGAAGGAAAGAAGGAGGGGAAGGAGGAAGGAAGGAAGGAAAGCAGGAAGGAAAGAAGGAAGGAAGGAAGGAAAGACGGAAGGAAAGAAGGAAGGAAGAAAGGAAATAAGTGAATGAGAAAATAAAGACGGGAAAAGTTTGGAAGAGAAAAGACTAGAGATGACAGGAGAGGAAGAGGAGGAGAGATGAAGATCGACGCTCATCCTCACCTCTGACCGACAACAGGAAACACGTCATCAGTTCGTTCATCCAGTTTAAAGTTTTGGAGTTTCCTTCTGACGTCACAGACCCGACGAGGCGCGACCATAAAGCAGCAGAACCCCCGGTCCACTTCCGGTAGCTGCGAGCCGACCCCCCCTCCCCCGTTTCATTACACCGTCAGGCGCGTGCGTTGAGCGTGACGTTGCACGCAGGAACCGGAAACAATGAATAAAAGTCACTTGACTACCCGAACCATCAATACGGATCGATACGGACCGGATCAATCCCGCGTGACACCGGTTCTTTCCTGTCTCGTGAGCTACACCGCTTCCGGCCGGCAGGGGGAGGCCCGTGAGCACACCACCGAAGAAGAGCGGGAGGAGGAAGCAGCATTGGCGGCGATGGCGCCGATCGCTGTGAGCGGAGCGGCATGCTAACGGCTAACCAGACGGCGAGGCGCGCGACCAGCTAACCCGGAAGCAGGAACCACGATCACATTAAAGTCCCGCCGTCTGTCACAGACGGCCACTTCCGGTTCGGTTCTGTTAACGTCCTGCACGCAGCCCTGTCGCGGTGCTGTGACGTCACCGTGAAACGTTAGGACAGACCCAAACACCGTCGCTGCTTTAACACGAGATTAAACTGCGTTTCCCGTCTCCATGGCAACAGCGTGATGACGTGACCCGACGCGTGTCTCCTCTGGCTTCCGGTAAGGACGTGTTCCAGAACAACCTGAGCAGACCTGATGGCGGGGCGGGGCCGGGGGCGGGGCCACAGGATGACGAGCTTCAGTGTGGAGGTGGTGGGCGTGACAACGCCGTCTAATCAGCAGCCCACACCTGTGTTCCCTGTGAGAGATACACACGCACGTGTTCATTCTGTGTGAAGTCCACTTCCTGTTGACATCAGGAGCTCTGATGTCAACAGGAAGTGAACCTGACCAGGTAACTGGACTGTGTATGTGTCTGTGTGTGTGTCCAGGTGATAGAGCAGAAGCCCCTCCCCCTGACAGGTGGAGAGGAGGCGGAGTATCTGTTAGCGCTCAAACAGGAGTTCAGAGGAGCAATGAAGAGTATCCCCAGCTTCATCCAACCAGCCGCTGCACACAGAGGTCAACACACACACACAAACACACACACTCTGATCATCAATCAGCTGGGCTTTATTGTGAAGGTCTTGCTGCTGTTTCCTGTCCAGACGTGGAGCGTTACTCAGATAAATATCACAGCAGCGATCAGAGCGATGGGCTGACGGAGTGGACGACGGGTGAGGATGAGGATGAGGATGGTGATGATGATGATAATGGTGATGATGATGGTGATGGTGATGATGATGATAATGGTGATGATGATGGTGATGGTGATGATGAAGGTGATGATGATGGTGATGATGATGATAATGGAGCTCAGGCTAAAACACAATCAATGGTTCCAGACTGGAGGCGACTCCCTAAAGAGCTCCGGGTCCATGACAGGAAACCTTCCACATGCTGTGAGTACAGGAAGTGACATCATCTGGCATTGCACAGCACTGGCCAATCACGTTGGATGTGTCAAAACGTGATTGGCTGACTGTGTTGATGAAACCCTGCTCTGTCTGTCAGGCGCAGCGGCGGCTCCTCGCTCCAACGGCGTTCGCTCCGACAGCGTTCACTCGGCTCAGAAGAGGAAGAAAGTCAAAGAGAAACAGGAAGTGCTGCTCACGCTGGAGGTGAGGCAGAGTGATCAGTTGTCCGATTGGGACATGATCAGTTTGATTAATTGATTGGCTGTCAGCATGGAGAACGGCAGTGGCTGATGACATCACCGTGACATCACGTTGACTGTTTGTGTGTCAGAATCTGGAGAAGAAGGAGGAAGAACAGAGGAGCTCCTGCGAGGAAGAAGAGGAGGAGAAAGAGAAGAAGAAGAAGCAGGAGGAGGAGGAGGTGGAGGGAGAGGAGGAGTATGACGAGGAAGAGTTTGAGGAGGTGAGACTCCGACTGATCAGGCGTGATGATGTCATGTGATGATGTCATGTGATAATGTCATGGCGTCCTCAGGAGACGGATTACATCATGTCATACTTCGATAACGGCGAGGACTTCGGAGGAGAGAGTGACGACAACATGGACGAGGCTATTTACTGAAACCAGCTGACCTTTGACCTGGTCCATCTGACCTTTGACCTCGTCCAGCTGACCTTTCACCCGGTCCAGGAGGACAGGAGCATAATGTTCGACTGCATCCTGCAATGTTTTCTATGTTTTATTACTGAGTGATTTTAACTCCATTAAAACGTCTTTTATAAAACAAGTGAATTATTGATTGATTGATTGATTGAAAGTAGTTCATTAGAAACAAATCAATAAATCAAAGGTTTGTGATTAAAGTGATTTCGTGCTGATCTATTGGACATTGAGATGATACTGACTCAAAGAAAAAGACAGGCCTCCTTTTAGGGGCGGAGCTTCAGAGTCGTTTAAGCCAGATGTTTCGGAGACGTGACTGAGCTCCACCCACTTCTGACTCAAGAGGCGGTGACAGTGCACAACTGGGTGGGGCATTTAAATGAGACTATGAGTGGCCCCTCAGGATGTCAGAGCTCCGTAGCAACACGCTACTCAGTAGCTTACAGATTTTTAGGATGTCCAGGTACTAAGGATGGAACCAGTTTAGTCACTGTTGTCATGACAACGTGCTCCAGACTCCGCTCAGCGCCGCGTCGCCATCAGCTGCTCAGCAGCTCCTGGCTCCTGCTCCTGTGTTGCCTTGGCAACACTCCGCCCACGCTGCCTCCTCCTCCACCAGAGCCCTACCCCCACCAGGACGCCGGCGAGCGCCAGGCCAGCCGGCCCCAGGACGGCTGGGACGGCATGCGAGTGGGCGAGCTCCGCCCTCCAGCTCACCTCCAGCCGGTTGTCCAGGCTCAGGTGCGCGGCGGAGCAGGTGTAGTTGTGGCCCCTCCTTAGCTCCACCTCCTCCACCAGCAACGTCCTCCTCACCTGGTAGAGGCCGTTGCCGTTGGGCAGCAGCTCGCCGCCGCCCAGCCGCTGTGCCTCCACCGCCGCGCCGTCACGCAGCAGCGTTAGGTTGATGTGGCGGGGGTAGAAGTCCGTGGCCAGGCAGGTGACCCGGGCCCCGCCCCCCCCCAGCGCCTTGGTGACGAGGCGGACGCGGGGGCGGACGCGGCGCGCCACCAGCTGGCGCTCACGGCGCAGCAGCTGTTGGAGCGTGTGCACGCAGAACGGCAGGTAGATGTTTGCGTAGAGCGTCTGGAAGTGCAGCCGCTTCACGGCTCCCCAGCGGATCTCCACGCCGGCCCCGCCCGCGTAACTGAAGTGAGACGTGTTGTACACCAGGCTGTCAGCGTCGCGCCCGTCCGACCCGTCCCTGAACATGATGTAGGCGGGGCTTCCATCCGCCAGCACCTCGCAGCCCGTCAGCCGCTGCTGCACGTGGACGCGCGACTCGGTCAGGTTGAGGCGGAGCTTTACCAGCGTCAGACGCTTCTTCATGCTGGAGTAGATGTCCCGCAGCACGAACAGAGCCTCAGCCCCCAAGTCCAGCTCCACCCCCTCCCCCTTGGCCCCGCCCATCCGCGTCAGGCGATCAGTGTCCGAGTCGTAGTACCCAACCTGGATGTCGTCCAGCATCAGGACCGCTGTGAACTCTGGGAAAGGGGTGGTCCCTGAGATGTAGGTGGCCATCGCCCACAGGGAGTGTCGTCCTGAGCCTGGGGGGAGCAAAGCATTATGGGTGATGAAAGAGGCTGGACACAGCATAAACAGGCTTCACAGTAACGAACAAACTAGTCTTCTTTTGAGGGCGGAGCTCTGGGCGGATCGGGGGCAGGTCAGAACCGCCTCACTGACCTGTGGTTCAGCCCCCCAGACGCACAAGAGCCAATAAACAGCCTCCATGTTCCATGATGCTTCAGCCACCGCGACATTATCGATTAGTCTGACCACCAGTCCAGGAGACAAACGACAAAGCATCTGTTTATCAATTATTATTATTATTTTTAGTAGTCGTAGTAGTTATACTATTATTATCATTATTACTATTATAATAATAATTATAATTATTATTAATACTATGATGATGATTATTATTACTATTATTAGTAGTACTGCTCCAACACGGGGGCAGTAGTCTACCACTATTATCTATTACTTTAACTATGAACTGATGATTTTTTCTATTAATTTTTATTATTTATTCTTGATTCTTTTTCTCCTCTCAACATTCCTATTTTTTTCTGTTCTCCTTTTCAATCGATTGTTATTATTGATCTCATCTGATTTGTGTTCCTTTAGTTTTTATACAACACTTAAATGTTTTACATTTATTGTGGAAGTAAACACATCTGATCAGCTGACCAGCTAATAGCAATACCCCACACACACACGCGCGCGCGCACACACACACCGGACTAAACTACGTTAAACATTAAATCAATAACTTTCCTTATCGTTTACTCATTTTATTGATTCATCACCGGAAATCGTTGCTAATCGATTCTGATGACGGCTTCCGGTCGTTCAATCACCGTGAAGCACTGGCACCGGAAGCAGCGACGGCTCGTTACCTGAACACGTGACCAGGTGGAGGAGCAGACACACCGACTGGAGAACAAACATTTCGATGCGAGAGGATCGCGGGAGAACCTGTCTGTCGCCCCAGGTCACTTCCGGGTGTTTGTCGCGAGCTTTCGTTTCCCCCCAACGAGAAGTTCAGGAAGTGTTTGAACAAATCACAGCACAGCAAAGGCGTGTCCTCAGTCGGGTCAGAGGAGCGCGACCAATCAGGGGGCTTTAAATAGTTGAAATGATCAATGGGTGTTTAATAATTGACCGATTGATATCGATTGATTGATATTGATTGATTTTTATTTTGATTGACTGATTAAATGATATTGATTGATTGATCTTAAGGGATATCTGACTGACTGACTACATTTTGCATTCAGACCCCCCTCCCCATGATGTCATCATGTTGTGTTTGTTGCCAGGGAAACGCTGGGACGTCAACAAATACTCATCTATCTGTCGCCAGGCATCCCACTTCCTTTTGCCTGTCGACCTGCTCCACTCTGATTGGCTGCTGCCGTCTGGGAATGAAAGCTAAGTGTTCCTCATGTTTACAGGATTCACAGCTAGCATTAGCATTAGCCCAGTCGTTCTAAAAGTAGAAACAGAAAAGCTGTCTGTGCTGACTCAGACGTGTGGACCAATCACACTCTGCCTGCGGGGGGCAAGAGGGGCGGCATCCGCAGCTCTTCCTAGAAATGATTGGCTTTACTTTCAGGAACATAAATCAACCAACTGGCAATCAGCTGCAGGCGGCGTAAACAACAGAGTCCGGTTACAGCGCTCCATTAATCCCCGCCCACAACCTGAGCCAGAGAAAGACCACGTTTAATCAGGACTAACAACTAACTAACAACTAATAACTACTCAACAAACAAGTGTCTGTCATCCACAACCTCGACTGTTTCACTATGTGAACCTGGACTGTTTCACTGCGTGACCCTGGACTGTTTTTACATCTATAATGTTTTATTTATCACGTATAAAAATAAACATATTTACATTCTTTGTACAATGAAAAACAACAATTAAAGTCAAACCATCACATAATCAAAGCATCATTCAGAATCTGCTGACTCATCACTGAGAAACTGCTGTGTCATCGACCACAAAGTGCTGACTCATGGTCAGTTCAGTTCCACAGCCCCGAGGACTCAGAACACCTGAACCAAGTGTGAAGGGTGACCGGATTCTGGGTCCACCTGAAACAGCAGGAGAAGATAAGTAAGGGGGGTTAGGGTTGGGGTCAGAGGTCAGGGTCGGCCTCAGGGAGCGCTCACCTCGGTATACGCGGGGGGACGAGGGAAGTGCGCCTCAGGGGCCCTCATAAAGAGCCCCCCCTCGTCGTCCTTGTCGTCCACGTCGTGCAGCAGGGGGGTGTGGGCGCTGCCCCCCCTCAAGTGTGGGGGGATGTTGCTGTAGCTGGGGGGGGACGAGGGGAGGGAGGCCCAGCTGCTGAGGGACGTGGCCTGGCTGCTCACGCTGCCTGACCGGCTGCCGACGCCCACCGCGGCGGAGCCAATGACCAGCGGCAGCTCCAGGGTCAGCTTGTCGCTGCCGGGGATGCGCAGGTAGATCTGGAGGCGAGGCCACAGCAGTAAGCATCTCAGCTAGCACAGAGGAAGTAACACTGAACAAACATATCTAGAACATATCTACAGCCAAAGCTATAGCTAGCATCAGCACAACCACAACCAATAATGTAGCTGACATTAGCATGTCTGCAGGCAGTGTTGTATTCAACACTTAGCTTGCCACGACTACATCTATACTTCCTTAGCATCATGCTAACTAGAAGCTAACACAGGCAGTAGAACATCAGTTGAGTTCGCTGACAGGTAGCGCTGCAGCATTCAGTCGCTATGGTAACATGACAGACAGGAAGTGGCGCTGGACTCACCCTGAGGGCGTAGTCGACCCTGATGATGTCACAGCTGAGGAGGGAGGGGCATAGGCGGGGCACCCTGATGCTCCTCCCCTGCCACATGTCACACATCCCAGAGATGATGGGGTCTCCTCGGACCGCCGTCAGCTTCTGACGCACCTCCTGAAGCGACACAAACGTCTCAGCGCCGCCGTGCCTCGCCGGGCAGGAAGTCCCTCCCCCCTGGTCCTACCTTGGTGCGTCCGTCGGCGACGTAGGTGTGCTTGGCAACGATGGCGGCCTTCGGCACCACAATGCGTGAGCAGCTGTTCTCGAACTTGGCATTGATTCTGATGTCGTCGCCCTGGCAGAAGCCCTTCTTGTTGATGCGGGCGCTGATGGACACCTGGCCATCAGGGATCATCATGCAGGTGAGCTTCCTGTGCGCGGAGGCAGCGGCCGGCGCCTGGCAGATGACAGATAGTCACATTATTGATGACAGGTAGTCACATTATTGATAATCAATCAGCAGCAGGTTTAACTTCATGCATCTATCACACAGGAAGTGAGGTCGTCAGCAGGACGGTGGCCGGCTCACTTCCTGTTGTCGTACCAGCAGGTTGGGGTGGTTCACGTCCAATGGCTCCTCCACCTCGAACTCCCTCTCAACCTGCAACGCATGCTGGGAAGGCCTGTCCAGCACGGCACGCACGTAGTAGCGCACGTAGCCAAACTTTCCTTTGTAGGACGACACCAGACGCCTGAGGGCAGAGCACAGGTCAGAGGTCACAGAGGTCAGAGGTCACAGAGGTCAGAGGTCGGGATCTTACCCGGCGGCAGGAAGCTCGAAGCCGAACTGGAAGCTGTAGGTTTTTCCGGGCTGCAGCAGGAAGCAGCCATCTGGATCTGAGGGCAGAGAGCGTTAGTGAGCCGATGGCTGTCCCCTCACCACGACAACGACCTCTGTCAGGTCAAGGGTCAGGGTTGAACTTTGCCGCTCCGTCACAAGAATGTCATGAGACCAACTCTAAAGAGTTTCAGACCAAACGACCTGAAGTCACCTGTCGTTCACCCCGCCGGCATCACCTGTAGTTAACGGATGATGGGGGGAGGGTTAAATTACTTGTGTCTAACCCCGCCCCATAATTTAAAAAAAAGCCGACATCAGCAACAATTACATTCTCAGGTTCATTTATTATTATTATATTATTATTATATTATTTTATTATTATTACAATTATTACATATTTCTATTATTACTACTATATTATTGTTATATTGTTATTACTACTATTATTATATCATTACAGTTGTCATTAACTTAAGTACAACCTGTTACTCTAATTATTGTAATTATTATTACTGTAATTACTGTTATCATTATTATTATTATTATTACTATACTATTGATATTATTGTTGTTTCTGTTCTTATTACTGCATTATTACAACTATTATTATTTTTGTTCTTATTATAATAAGTTATTATAATGACAATTGCTATAATAATAATAATAATAATAATAATAATAATAATAATAATAACAATAATAATAATAATAATAATAATAACAACAAAAATAAGTCCGGTACCGGCATCCCCCCGGACCCTACCTGCCGGCAGCGCCTCCTCCAGCCGCAGCGGCTCCTCGTACCTCAGGTACTCCACCTCCTGGCTGCGGCTCCTGCCGCGGTGATCCACGCGGGCGCAGCCGGCCGCGGTGACCCTGAGGCCGGCCAGCCTGCAGGGCTGAGCCGCCTCCAGCTGCACGGAGCCCGCCAGCTTGTCCCCGCCGCCGTAGAACGACCTGCCGGGATCGGAGAAGAGCAGCCGGAAGACCGTCGGCTTGCTGCCCCGGGAGAGAACCATGACGGTACCGGGACAAGTGCTGGGGGGTCGGTAAAGTTCACGCGAGAAGACCCGGTGGGTTCAGAACCGACTAGGTGTTTGTGTTCCGGTAAAAAGTCTGAGGGGCTTTTATACCGGGAGGGGGGCTGGAGTCCGGTCTCCAACACCGGCCAGCATGTGAGCAGTGTGTGGACATACGCGGCCCGCGGGATGGAGCTCCCTGATTGGAGGAGCTCAGCTGTTTGGGTGAGCTAGCCAATCAGAATGCAGAGCGGGCGCGTGGCCGGCTCATGGGTGGGGGGCGTGGCCTGGGGCGACAGCGGAGTCATCAGAGTGAGAATAGAAACAGATTGATGGTCCAGGATTGGACAATAAAACACAACTATTAATAAATGTTCTGTCCCAGTCAGTCAGACTCCTGTTAGCGTTAGCCTCAGTCCGCCAGCAACCCTGTTAGCGTTAGCCTCAGTCCGTCAGCGACCCTGTTAGCGTTAGCTTCAGTCCGTCAGTGACCCAGTTAGCTTTAGCCTCAGACCATCAGCAACCCCGATAGCGTTAGCCTCAGTACATCAGTGACCCCCATTAACCTTAGCATTAGTTTCAGTCCGTCAGCGAGAGGTTCTGACCCCGCCCTTTAGCATTAGTCTCAGTCTGTTAGCATGAAGCTCTGACCCCGCCCGTTAGGTGATTTAGCTACATTAGCTACAGTAGTAGCAGCTACAGTAGTAGTTGCTACTACTGTAGCTTCTACTGCTGTAGCTACATTAGCAGCAGTAGCAAATAAAGAAGCTACAGTACTAGTACCTGGTTTGGTAGCTACTGTAGCTACAGTAGAGTTGTCGTACAGTAGCAGCGTTAGCTGTAGCAGCTGTAGCTACAGTAGTAGCGTTAGCTCTAGCTGTAGTAGCTGTATCTACAGTAGTAGCTATAGCTGTAGTAGCTGTAGCTACAGTAGTAGCGTTAGCTCTAGCAGCTGTATCTACAGTAGTAGCATTAGCTCTAGCTGTAGCTACTGAAGCTATACCTGCTCCCCAATAAAATGTCTTCATGTTTAATGCTAACGTAACCGAACGGACACTTCTGAAGCCTCCACATTCCCATAGAAACAGGACAGGTGAGGAACGCCCAGGTGTAGCCTTGGCAACAGGTTTATTAGTGCAGCAGATCAAAGGGTTGTTCCTTGTGGGTTCTGTTCAGCAGCTCTGATCACAAATCAAACTGTACAACAAAACAGACTGGTCCTCAACAGCCTCCAGGTGCCAGTAGTCAGGGTCCCTGCTGGGCCCCCGGGTCCCTGCTGGGCCCCCGGGTCCCTGCTGGGTCCCCGGGTCCCTGCTGGGTCCCCGGGTCCCTGCTGGGTCCCCGGGTCCCTGCTGGGCCATGAAGGATCCAAGAGTCCACTAAGGTGAAGGCCAACTACCGGTTTCAGGCAGCGCTGCAAAAGTAGCTGCTATGTTCAAACCAAACAAAAAGTAAATAACCGAAGTCCAGGAGGAACCAGAGTCCAGGAACAACCAAAGTCCAGGGAGAACCAGAGTCCAGTACCAGCTAGAGTCCAGGAGGAACCAGAGTCCAGGAGGAATGAGAGTCCAGGAGAGCTAGAGTCCAGTACCAACTAGAGTACAGAAGGAACCAGAGTCCAGGAGGAACCAGAGTCCAGGAAGAACCAGAGTCCAGGAGGAATCAGAGTCCAGTACCAACTACAGTCCAGGAGGAACCAGAACCAGTTCCAAGGTGAAACAAAACCTGGATCCTGAATTCTCCGTCTGCAGTGTCATATGATATAAATAAATAAATTTCTGTACAGAGGTCAAAGGTTATAAATGACCTTTGACCTTCAGAGGTTCCTGAAGTCCCTGACGACCTTTGACCTTTTGGGTCCATCTGGTCAGGAGATCGTCATCCGTTCAAAGTCTCGTCGAAGCTGAAGGAACACAAGAGGCGGGTTGAGTGTGGGACAAGACTGACCAGTACAACCAGTAGAACCAGAACCAGTGGGACAGGAACCAGAACCAATAGAACCAGAACCAGTAGAACCAATAGAACCAGAACCAGTAGAACAGGAACCAGCACTGGGCTCTTACTTGCGGATGGCATCTGGGATCTGCATCCGGTCCGTGGGGATGACCCGGGTCAGCTCCTGCAGGCTCCGGATGAACCGGATCTTCTTGCTGAACTTCTCGCTGGAGACCACAGACAGATTAGCATCGCGTCTGGGGGGGAGGGGCCAGCTGGTGGGGGAGGGGCGGGGGTGTGTCCTCATGAACGAAACTATGTTCATTACAGCCTGACTGATGCAGGCCGTTAGCATCCAGCTAACAAGCTAATTAGCAAACGTTGCTCTGCTGTTGGTTGCTAAAAGGACATCAGAGGGTGTGTGTGTGTGTGTGTGTGTGTGTGTGCGTGTGTGTGTGCATACCTGATGAAGGGTTTGATCACTGTGACGACGGCTCTGATGTACCAGGCGGGATGGACCACCAGCAGACCCTTCAGGTCCTTCTTCAGCCTGGACACGCACACAGGGACTCGTCACAAAACCCCCAGAATCCTCCTGGTCAACAAGCCCCGCCTACCTCCTGTCGATGGACAAGTAGCAGCGGTGCAGCCATCTGATGGGTGGGACTTTGCTCCTGGGCGCCATCGCACACAGGTAGACCAGCAGGTAGTTCTCCGAGACCATCAGGTCCAACGTCCCCACGATGTACCTGTCAGAGGGCAACGCAATGCATGATGGGACAATGAATGACTCATCGCCACCTGGTGCTGTGGAGGCAAGTTGCTCCACAAGAAGTGATGGCGGTCCTGTGTTTGGGCCCCACCCACCTGAACAGGTTGTCCATAATGTACTCGTAGTTCTCCACCGAGTTCTCTGGCAGGTAGCAGGAGGTGAACAGGATGATGGCGTTCATCTCATCTCCATAGTAACCTGATAACCAATCACAAACAGTGATTACTATCAAATCAGAAACTGGAACCCCAGCAGCCCCAGCGGTAACCTCTTACCTCCGTGGGACAGGACCTGCAGGTAGGGCTCCACCACGCTCATGTTGACCTGGTACACGTGTCCGGAGATGCAGAAGCGCCTCCAGCGGCGCCCCCTGCTGTCCACCTGGTCCAGCTCCATCAGCCCCTCTGAGTGGTCGGATGAGCGCCTGGCCGCCGCGCGGGCCCCACCCCTCGCCATCCGGGGGAGGTCATCTGCCAGACAGGTCAGAGGGTCTTTGTGATCCCCGTGACGACGACTCCGACCCGGTTTGTCGGGAGACCTTTGTAGTTGCCGTGGTAACAGCAGGCCGGCAGCTTACCCTCCCACTCCAGTTCGTGCAGGCTGTCCGGTAAGGTGCCCGTCTCGCTGCCGGACGGCGTCTCCAGGGCCTCCAGGTTGATGTCCAGCGACCCCGCCTTGTCGGGCGTGGCCGACAGGGCGGCGAAGCCGTCGCTGCTCGGGTCCTGGGAGTCTCTGCGGCTCAGCGTCAGGCTGAGGGACGGTGCCGCCAGACGCTTCTTAGCCCCTCCTCTGGTAGAGCCCGATAGGGCCAGGCTGGTGGGTGGGGCTGAATCACCTGCAGGCTGCAGGACGTCTGGACAGGTGTCAGCGTCCTCCACACTCCCACCGTCCTCTGAGAGGGGCCTGAGAAGAAACACAGGAACCTATCAGGAGCAGCTGAAGCAACACACACCTGACCAGGAAGCCACGCCTCTTTTAAGTCCAGTCTGACCCGGTTTGAAATGGTCTGAACCAGTCTGAAACAGTATGTACCGTTCTGAACCGGTCTCCAGAGTCTGGACTGGGAGACATGATGATCTGTAGTCCTACCACTACCTACTACTACTAGTAGTACTCTCCTACACTACAACTACTATCAATAGTACTAATGCTAGTACCAGTCATAGTACACCTGCTGTACTCGTTAGTACACATGGTGACATCACCCGTTTCTACCCTCAGGCATTGATCATGTGATCAGGTTCAGTCTGAGCAGCTGTTTCTCTGTGATGATCAAACTGTGTGAATCTGAAAGGTCAAAGGCGAGGTGAGACCTGGGGAAGCCGTCGTCCTGCCACTCCTCCCTCAGCTCCATGTCCTGGAAGCTGGTAGGACTGGACGAGCCAATGGGAGCCCTGCAGGGACACAATCAGCAGGACGTGAGGGACCGCCCACCAGACAAACAAACACAAACAAACAAACAAATACAAACACACACACTGCTGGTCTGACAGGTTTTGACCATCACACCTGAACCAGACAGGCTCTTCCCCTCTGAGGCTGATCCACTTGAGCAGGTGGGGCGGGGCTCCATTGTTCCTCTGTGGTGACTCACGCATGCGGTCAGGTAACCACACCCATGTGCCCGTGTTCAGGTTACACGTGACCAATCAGGTGTGGCAGTCGGCGCTTAGACACGGGTGGAGCACCGGGGGCAGAGCCTCCTGAGGTGGGGGAGGGGCCAGGTGACCGCTCAAGGCTTGTACTCTGAATAAAACTTTATTGACCAACAACAAACTGACATCAGCATCCAAACTGATGGAGCTGGTCGCGACAGCAGCTCAGGGGTAACAAATACAGAATAAACAAATAAATATACAATAAACAAATAAACAACAGCAGCTCTTAATAACATTATGGATTAAAAATGTAACATAGAAGCTTCATCGATCGTCAGCACAGGAGGTTCTGGTGGTCCTTAAAGGTTATGATCAGGTCAGGTGGACCCGACCAGGAACGCCACGGATACCAGAACGTCTGAAAACCCTGTCGCCATAGCAACGATCCACAGCCTCCTGTTTGACAACCTGAACGATTGATGACGGGATCAGTTTCCATCTGGGGCTTCACTGAGGCACATCGATTCAGTTCCCACGCAACAGGAAGTCAGCAGACATCACTTCTTGCTCTCCTGACGCTGAACTGATCAGAGCGATGCTTTCAAGGGCCGTCCGGAGAAACGGCGCCAACACACTCTGACTTCCTCTTTCTGAACAGGAAGCTGATAGAAACACACACACAAACACTGCGATGTGTGTGTGTGTGTGTGTTCTGGAACTCACCTGTCCTCCGTGTCCATGTGTCCGGCAGCAGAGCTCATGATGTCACAGTGATGTCACAATGTCGTCTGACCAGCATGTGTGAGCTGGACATGTGAGTCCTTCTCCGTTGGCGGTTCCTGCTCTGCCTCAATGTGCCTCGCCCCCCCTCTCCCCAACAGGTTTGGCTGCATTTCACAGGTGAGCTCACCTCTGATTGGTCAATGCTCACCTGTGCTCACCTTTACTCACAGGTGAGGCGGGTCAGCTTCACCATGACGTTATGAATATTAACCAATCAGCTGCTGGGGGCGGGGCTAGCAGCTGATTCCTGTAAACTTGAAACGTGGGTCATGATCAGAATTTCATCTCATTTCCTTGTTTTGAATTTAAAAAATTCATTCCAGGAAAAAGAACTCTTTGTCAGCTTTTAATACATTGATACTTTTATTTTTGTCTAAGTTTAAATCTGGATAAATGTCAGGCTCAGTTTATTAATTCCATCTTTGTTCATTTTCTTCTGAACTCTTGTGACTGTAAAATTTAAATAGATTTACTGCAAAGCACATCAAAATAGTGACATCATCAAGATTTCAATGACATCATTAAACTACAGATGACATCATTAAAATAGTGATGACATCAGTAGCCGTGGTGTCAATGAGGTCACCTGTCAATGAGGGCGGAGTCTCTGCACCAGCAGCAGTCACTGGTTCAGGTGACTTTGATGATGTCAGAGTCACTAGACACACAGTGTGTGTGTGTGTGTGTGTGTGTGTCTGGTGTGTAACCAGTGACCTCTGGTGGATCTGACTCTAGAGCTAGCTATAATTCTACAGCCACACACTGCTTTAATTATAAAATAACACAGTGATTATTATTTTTATCATTATTATTATTATCACTGATTATAAACAACCTCTTGGTTTATTTTTTGGAGTGATCATGTCAATCAGCAGGAGGTGGCACTCTTCACATCTCATCAACAAACTGATGATGATGATCCAATGCTCAGTAACAATGGCGACAAGCTGCTCCACTGTCACTGATTGGATGAAATAATGACCATCATGAGTCCAGATCGGTGTTAACCAGGCTTAGTTAACCAGTTAACCAGACTTAGTTAACCAATTAACTAAGTGAATATTGTCAATTAATGCCTTTTAAGTTAAAGAAACTGGGAAAAAAAACATTAAACTCAAATTAAAATTTCAAAACTTTATTGAAACACTGTTTTGTGTTTCTGCTGAACTTGTATGAAAGTTTCCGATTGTCTCATTTTAAATATCCTGTGATGTTGGAGATATTATGTCGTGACATCACAGCCCTCGCAGTGACATCACAGTACCCGCAGTGACATCACAACCCTTGCAGTGACATCACAGCCCCCTGCAGTGACATACTGCCATGCAGTGACATCATAGCCCCTTGCAGTGACATCACAGTGTGAGAATGAAGTCAGGAAATCCTTATTTTACATTTTATTTTGAAGGGCTGGCGTCCTGTGGATGTCCCGCCCCGTGTGATCACCAGTCTTCTCTGCATTACCTTCCGTCATCCGTCGGATGGTTCTCAGATCCGTCCTGATTACTGACAGTTCAGAGGTCAGGGGTCACTTCCCTCGCCTGTCGGCCATCTTTCTGAACTTGACCTCCAGGTCCTGAGCGCTGATGTGGGGCAGCCCGTTGTCCAGAGGACACCCCTCCACCAGACTGTTCATCGGGGTGGGGGGAACCCGAGACTCCTCCTCCTCTTCCTCCTCCCTGTTGCCTAAGCAACTGTCTCCTCTCTCCCTGAGGAAGTCTTTGACAAGAGGAAGGAGCTTCTTCCGGGACGCCAGAGAGTTTCCTTCAGAGGAACAAACAGACAAACTCTTATTCTGTGATTCTGCTGAGTCAGCAGCTTCTAAGGGGGAGGGCTTACCCTGCTGATAGGCTGTGAGGTGAGGATAGGGGCTGCTGATTGGAAGGAGGTCAAGAGCTGGGTTGTGGGCGTGTTCCAGGTACAGGCCCACCTGTGGAGAAACAAGATCTCAGTTGTCATAGCAACAGCTGTGAGTGCAGTGTTGATGCTGCGCCGTGATCATGTGACCAGTTTACCTCCCTCCTGAGGGTGGCGCTGCGGCTGAACACAGCGAGCTCTCTGATTGGCTCTTGGTCCTCAGTGAAGGAAATGGTCATCAGCAGCAGCAGCTCGAAGCCAAACTTCAAACAGAAAACTGAGAGCTCCGCCTCCAGCTCCACCCTCTGCAGGAAGTCCTGGTCCAACCACACAACACATCATTACCCAGAATTCCTTGTGTTCTGATTAGAAGGATGCAGAACAGCCCAAAGGCACCTCCCTCCCCCTAATGAAGGGGAGGAGCTTACTAGAATGTAAACAAAGTTTAAACAACAAACACGACAACGACAGAACAGATGAGTATCAGGTTTTAACGTTTGTGAGTTTAAACCAAGAAATTTAAAATATAGAAATGATAAATTAACAAGATGCAAAGTAAACAAAAAAAAACATTCCAAAGACAACAAGAAAACAACACTCAGTACAAACACTGTGGTAGTGTGTAGTAGTGTGTAGTACTGTGTATTAGTGTGTAGTAGTGTGTAGTAGGTGTAGTACCCTGGACTGACCTCTAGGGGGACGTACAGAACAGAGACGGCCGTGTTCACGTCTCCTGAGACGGACTTCATGTCCTTCAACAGCATCTGTTCTGTGTTCAGACCTGAGGACGAAGTACATTCTGTCAATACATCAGGCCCCGACCCCAAAGAACCTCTGAGCCAATCAAAGCAGACACAGACAGCGAATGACCTGAGACATCAAACTTGGCTTGGCTCAGACTCTGGAAGAGAGCGCACTTCGGTGGAAGAGCAGGGAAGCGTCGCTCCAATGCCGCCGCGACCTCGGCGTCCCGAGGGGTCACTTTACCCGCTGAGGGCGCCATGTTGACGCAGTCCAGCACCACGGCGGCTAGAACCAGCACACGGCACATATTATACGTAGTACACGAGTACACACAGTATTTACAGTGTACACATTGGTGTTTACCGTAGAGCAGCTGAGCCACCTGCTGGTCCAAGACTTCTGGACGTTTTTGAATGATATGTTCTGTTACCAGGGTCGCACAAGAACCCACCATCTCCACAGTAACAGGGCAGGAAGGGGAGGTCTCTCTCTCCAGCAGGTGGTGATCGATCACTTCAACTACTGCCCCCTCAAGGCTGCTGTCGGAACTGCAGGACAATTAGAGGCTGATGAGACAGATGTGTTCCTCCTGGTTACTGGTCAAGAGATTACCTGGTTACTGGTCAAGACACTACCTGGTTACTGGTCAAGACACTACCTGGTTACTAGTCAAGAGATTACCTGGTTACTAGTCAAGAGATTACCTGGTTACTAGTCATGTTGCATGGCAAGAGGACAATGCGGTCAGCAGATGGTACCTCCTGAGCCTGTGATAGGTGGAGTCATTGTCATGGTGACCTAGTGGGTGTTGTCAACGACACCCATCAGGCGTTAGGGTTAGGGCAGCTACCTGGGCAGGAGGTTGTGATCGACCAGCGTCAGCCGCAGGCGACCCCCCCGCTGCAGGGCTCTGAGGTCCATCTGGTCTCTGAACAGCAGCAGGTCTGGACACAAACTGGTCTGTCTGAGCAGGAAGATGTTATCGGACCGCAGCACCAGATCCACCTGACGGATGTTCAGCAGCGGGACGACCACCATGTCGCTCTGGACGGTCTGACGGACACAAACACCTTCAGTCCCAGGGCAGCTGTGCACCAACAGCAGCTGAGGGGCGGGCTCACCTTGGACAGGAAGTAGGCGTAGGTCAGTGAACACACCATGGAGTCCACGTCGCAGGCTTCGTTCCCCAGAACCACATGGAACCCTGGCCCGCCCTGATCCGGGTCGCCCTGCAGAGGGTCAGCCAATCAAACAGGTTGGCAACACGAGAACCAGGAAGTGATCAGAACGAGAGAACAAAGAGAAACGAAAGACGAGAAGAGATGGAGACCCAGTGGGGGGTCCAGGTGTTTACCCCAGTGGAAGGTGTCCAGGTGTTTACCACACTGGGAGTGGTCCAGGTGTTTACCCAGTAGGGGAGGGGGCTGGTACTTAACCTCGATGGGGGGAGGGGGGTCCAGGTTGTTTACTCGACATTTAAACACACATTTAAATGTTTAGATGTTCTAAATCTAAACATTTAAATAAATAAAACGAACTTTTGTTTCTATTAAGCTTTTCATTCGTTTTTAATCTCGGAGCGGAAGTTTATTTTGAAAAAACTGGGTAACCGGAAGTCTCGATCAGTAGCTTGTGTTTATCTTCTGTGAACGTCGTCATGCTAATTAGGCTCGAGCTAACATGCTAGCTGAGCGGAGAAGCGTGTTACCTTCACGGCCCGTTGGCAGCTCGACAGGAACTCCTCCATCTTCTGCTAGCGCGTGACGGTGCTAACGGCAGCTAGCTAGCCGCGAGCTAACCGCTCCGAACGGTGGACACCAGCTCCCCAACTGGCGGGCTGTCAGCGACACGCCTTTACCGAGAACGATCGTATGACCGTCCGGTCGGTCCGTCGGTACCGCACTGGGTAAAAGGTCAAGATGCATTCAGGGACGTAGTGAACGTCGGGATTTAGAAAATTAAAATCGAACTTTCCGGGACTATGTAAAACTAATACACCAAATTTGAATATTTTATTCTCAAAAGTTGTTCGCATAAAGTAGGATGACCAAGCTTATAACCACAATCCAACTAGTTGCGTTTTCTGATGACGTGTGGTTGTTTTCCTACCGTACCATAAGCTCTAATACTAGAAATTCCCATCTCCCTGAACACAGCATGGACCTCCAGAGGAATGGAACTCTGGGTAATGGAACTCTGGGTAATGGAGTTGTCACCGCCATCTGTGCATTCAGCAATCAAACGTCATACACCAGTTACTGATTTAAGATCATATTAAAATACTTATCTATTAACATGATGATCAGCTCCTGTTAGTCGCTACCAAATGTTAGCATGTCTGCAGCCAGAGGTGAAGCTAATGTTTATCATCAGTTCCGTTGGATGATCACAGGTGAAGCGACGGCTGAGTTCAGTTGTATGAAAACAAACAAAAGTCGTTAGCAAAACACCTGAAATTAGCGCCAGAAGATGGTTCCTAATAAACTTCACATACAGATACCTGGAGCCAGTTTCATTGTCTTTCGATTTTATTCTGCCAATCAGAGGGCCAGAAGTTGCAGGTGTGTTAATGGGCGTGTCAGTGGGTATGTCTGTGGGTGTTTCAGCAGGACGTTCAGTCAAGTTTTACACTTTAAGAACAAGGAGAATTGAAATGGTTCCAGTGTGACTTTTGGTTTCTGATCATGTGACCACCGGGCAGGGCTGGCGTTCTGGGCGTGGCCTGCAAGAGACACTGCCCGCCCTTAACTGTGTGGTAACACTTGTGTTGAATTTGATTGGACGGCTATTCAAATCAGAAACTGATGTCACACTGGGACCGAACCCGACTAGACTCCCCAGAGGCAGCAGGTGGGACCACAGACCCGACCTTTGATCACTGGAGACCCTACAGTTGTAGTTCTGGTTGGTGGCAGCCGATACCACTGACTGGAACAAACACTTGTTTATAGATAAACCCTCATATTCAGTAAACAGCTTCCTGTTTCCTGTGGGTCAGAAGCTTTGGTGACCTCTGACCCTAGGTGCAGGAGCAGGTCAGTAGCCTCTGCCTCCCCCTGGACTAGGGGTCTAGATCTTCTCCACATAGTTTCCAGGGAACATTCCCTCTCTGCCCCGTAACCGACCGAACCACCAACCAGACGGATCTGCAGGCAACACAAAGAAAGGACGAATCAGGGCCCAGCAAGAGCTGTGATTGGTCAGGGCAGTCAGCAGGGGAGCTGTGAGTCCTGACGGACCTTCGAGTTGCCGGTTCCCTCCCGACAGTTACCGATGCAACTGTTACTAACCGTAGCAATGGGAGCAGTGTTAGTGTACCTTCACTGAGTATCTCGATGACATCATCGGCGTTGAAGCTGAGCTCGTCGGTGTCCTGGGCGTCATAGGCATACAGGGCTTTGCACTGCGGGGACCGAGGTTTGGGTTTAGGGGCCGGTTTGGGTCGACCTGCTCCAGGTAGCGGTTTCACCTCCTTCGAGCGCCTTCGATGTAGCCTGCAGTTGAAAAGCAGGGTTTACAGGAGCTTCCTCTCCTCCACAGTCAACCAGACCCGCTGGTTCCAGTCCAAGGGAACTGTGTCTTCCCGGCTCTGTTACAGCACCTGGTAATGGCCAACTCAAGCTACAGTGCTGAAGGTTGCTAACTGAAGCTATAGCGTCTGACGGTAGCTAACATAAGCTACAGCGTCTGACGGTAGCTAACATAAGCTACAGTAACTGATGGCAGCTAACTGAAGCTACAGAACCTGACGGTAGCTAACTGAAGTTACAGAACTTGACGGTAGCTAACTGAAGCTACAACACCTAGCAGTAGCTCACTGAAGCTACAGCGCCTGACTGTAGCCAATCTAAGCTACAGCGGTTTTACTTGTTCCATTGTCTCGCTGGTTCTACCAGGTGGCTGGTGGCGGTCTCACCCGGCAGCGCCCTGGTCAGGGACGTTCATGAAGCCCATGTCGAGGTTCTGGGACCTCTGCTGGTCCTGCCGCCGCTGGCTCTGGAACCTGGGCAGCGTGGGTTGCTCCATGCTGGACTGCTGCCTCACCAGGGACACTCTGGAGGAGTTGGACCCCTGTCTGGGAGCTGGATTGGCTCTGGAGCGAGGAACTGAACAACACAGGAGAACTGTTACCACGACCAGCTTGGGCGGGTCCCTCTGACAGCTGAAGGTGTTCTCTCCCTGGTACCTGCTTCATACTCGCCGATGGGCAGAGACTGTTTGGCCCTGTAGAGACTTTTGCGTCTGTCTGTCCTTGTAGGCCCTACGGGTCAAACACAGGAAGTGAGCGAGGCGGCAAGGGAAGTTCAGGTAGAAGAAACAGCCCGGTCTGAACTTACTGGAGTTTTTGGGCAAACCCGGTCCGATGGAGACCTGCAGGACCTTCCCACTGGGCTTCAGGACCGCCTCGTCCCCCTGACCAACCTGGAACTGGATTTGTCTGGAACCTGAAGAGCTAAACGGACCCCAGCCGCCCTTCTTCACCTTAAATTCCAGACTGGAGCAGGGTTAGAGGGTGGGGTTGGAGGGGTGGGGGTTGGGATTAGAGGGTAGGGGGTAGGTATAGAGTTGGAGTTGGGGTTGGGGTGTCGGGATTAGATTGGAGTTAGGGGGTTGGGGTTAGGGGATAGGGGTCGAGGTTAGAAGAGTTGGGGTTTGGGAGGTTGGGGTTAGTGGGGTCGGGATTAGGTTGGGGTTGGAAGGGTTAGGGTTGAGTTTAGGGGGGTGGGGTTTGGGGTTAGAGGGATTGGAGTTGGGTTTAGGAGGGTGGGGGTTGGGGGTGTGGCGGTATTCATTAGACCACATCAGGGCTGTAGGAACAAACAGCTCTACTAGAGTAACAGTACTGACAGGTTGTTGAACTTGAGCGGCAGCTTCTTCTGGACTTTCTCGTGGTAACGTTTGACCAGCAGGCTGAGGAACTCAGTCTTGAAGTTGCTCTGGAGAACGCTGTCGTACTCCTCCTCGTGGACGATGAAGAGGTCATCTTGCAGAGTGCTGACAGACAAAGAGAAGATCCAGCTAACTGTCTGGCTCACAAAAAATAATCTAAGTGGTTCCGGAAAGTTCTGGTTCTGGTTCCAGAACTCTACCCGTGTCTAGGTTCAGTGGTAGCTCTACTACCACTGGTCCTGGTTCTCTGTATAAATCTGGTTTCAATTGCATTAGTGTTTTTGGTTCTGTAACTCGTACGAATCCTGGTTTTAATCCTGATCCAACCCGTTCTTCTGCCCCCCTTCAGATCCTACTTCTACTCAATGTTGAAATTATAACTCCGGTTCTAGTTCTAGGTCAGATGCAAGTACGACCTGACGTTCTACCTCTAATTTTGTTGCTGGTTCTTCACTACCTCTATTTCCAGACCTGGTTCTAGATCTAGCCTCGGCCACAGTCTCCATAGTGACTCTGGTTCCAGTCCAGATCAGTCTCTAGTGGTGTACCTCAGGGAGACAGACTGGATCTTGTTGAGCTCCATCTTCCTCTTGAGAACCTCCTGAATCTGACCCTTATCTGGACCCTGCTTCACTTTCTCTCGACCAATCAGGTACAGGAAATTGGGTGTCAGGATGAGGTCACGCTTCACCGTCTGTGGAACAACAGCACTGAGTCAGGTGGTGAAGGTCACATAGTGGGTTCAGACGGGTCAAACAAGTTAAACCAGATTAACAGCTGGTCAAGGCATTGTTCCAGTCTTTCTCTTTCACCCTTAACCAGAGCCAGTCCTCCAATCAGAGAGCTAGAAACCACTGCTAGATATGCATCTGATCTCACTGCAGCCCTGGTGGAACAGATCCTGATTCAGGTGGACAGACCGGAAGTCATTGCTGCATTCAACCCCAACCCAAACCCCAACCCCCAACACTAATCATAACCCCAACCTCAATCCCAATCCCCAACCCTAACTCTACCCTAATCCTAATCCCCAACCCTAACCTTAACCCCAACCCCAACCCTAACTCTAACTCCAACCCCCACGGGTAGATTCCTGAACCTATCAGCGTAAGACCCAGTCAGCGTAACGAGTGGTCAGAGGACAGTGAGGTGGGTCTACCTTTCTCCAGAGACTCAATAAAAACCTGGACTTTGTCTTTCTGAGTTTATGTGTCTGACCTGATGTCTCCACGAGAGTCTGAACATTGGGCACCAGTGAAAACTGAAGGGTGGACATTCCAGATGGAACAAAGACTGGGTCGCGTTTCCTGTGGAAATGAGTTCTTACCCTGAATCGTCTGTCGAACTTTACCACCACGTCAGCAAAGTCAATCCTCTCTCGACGGCCCACAAACTGTCTGATCTCTGGGTGGTTGTCCATTCCGATGTAGTCCCCAACGAAGTTCCTGTTCAGGCTGTTTTTGCGACGCTCCTTCTTGTTCAGCAGAACATCGGAGGCTGGAAACACACAGGAAGTCAGTGGCGAGGAAGAGACGACGCAAGCCAATCCCAGATGACAGTCTTACCTTCTTCCCTCATTTTGACGTACTTGCGGACAGCGATGTGTTTACGCCACGCCTTCTGGATGACCCGAGCGTATCCGTTGAACTTCCTGTCCCTCATCTCCTCCAACAAGAAGAGCTAAAGAGCAAAATCAGGCAGAGATGTAATGTAAAAACAAGAAATGACCAGACCTTTGTTTGACCGGAACCCTCAGTCATCTTCTTCAGTTCTAGCTACTTCACTTACAAAGGTAGAGATCGGACCTAACTGAGGTTCTGTGTAGAACCTTAATGCCTCATGACCAGTAGGTTCTCCTGAGGTCAGACGGTTCTGTTCAGAAGAAACTTTACTCTTGTCCTACCGACTCTGGAGCTTTGATGAAGATTTTATTCTTGCCCAACTGGAACTGGTCCTGGTCCATGTTGACAGAGTTGAGAAGGTGCAGAACTCCTTGGCGCTCGTCTCCCCTCCACTGAGGCCAGGTCTCCTTTGTTAGGATCGCGTACCTGTGGCACCAGGTGCTCTGTTAGCTTGTTTGATAGCAGATCATACATGACACATCAAGTTAAACCTCTGACCTCTGGAGGAACTTGTTGAAGACCCGTCTGTAGGCGTATCCCGCCCGGCGGACTCGAATGTTTTCTCGGAGGCCCAGATATTCCACCTGGTGTTTGACCCGCTTCTCCTCCCAGTCCCGGGGACGTTTGGTCTC
This sequence comes from Antennarius maculatus, assembly GCA_013358685.1. Classification (NCBI taxonomy): domain Eukaryota; kingdom Metazoa; phylum Chordata; class Actinopteri; order Lophiiformes; family Antennariidae; genus Antennarius; species Antennarius maculatus. Next base: position 18,470,951 of record CM023615.1, read on the forward strand.
GTTGGGTTTGATGCAACGGATGTAGTGAGGGGTGCACTTCATCAGGGTGTGGACCAGAGAGTTCGCTTGTTTCTGGAAGGGGTACAGGGTTAACCCAGGGTTAAACCAGGGATGGATCAGGATTAAACCAGGGTTAAACCAGGGTCCAACCAGACTGACTCCAGCGCTAGACATTGCAGAATGTGGGAAGAGGATGTAATAAAGATTACCTGATTACTGACCATAAATTAATAAAACAGAACAGAAAATGAAGACTCGTCATCACAAAAAGTAGTCGTTAAAAACACATGTGAACCTGGACTGTGTGGAACCTTTTGGTCGTGTAGAAGAACACAGAACTTTCATTAGCATTAGACGCTATTGTCCTGCTAGCACTCCCTAATTGGTTCTTCCTGTCCAGGTGAAGCAGTTCAGGTCTGGGGGCGAGGCTATTCTCTCACCTTGATCTTACTGCTGGCGGTGGTCGGACGCCCTCGCTTCTCAGCATCCAGGTTCTCAGGAAAAAGAGCTCTAATGAACGGACTGAACAAAAACACACCACAGATGGGGTCATGGTGAGGTAATACACACTCACAAACACACACACACATATACACACACACTACTTACAACTCGCTGCTCTGCATCAGCTCGATGATGTCATTAAACAACACGTCTCTGTTCCGCTCACAGAAGCCGTCCACATCATACGACACCTGGACACAGACAGGAAATCAGGCAGAGGGGTGTGATCTCAGGTGGGTGTGGTTTTGGTTGGGCGTTATCTCAGGTGGGTGTGGTCTCAGGTGGGTGTGGTCTCGGTGGGCAGGGTACCTGGCCAGCGTAGTGGTGGATGACAAAGCCCCGGTTCCAGCTGCTGAAGTGCTCGTGCCCCCCCACCTGCCCCTGCAGCTTCTGCAGCAGTGTCTGGTCGGCCCCCTCCCCTTTAGCGTGCATGGTAGCGCACACGTCGTCCAGCACGCTCATCAGCCCTGGGGGATTCTGGGTAACAGAGCAGAGAACCATTAGGTTCATCAGTCTCTCCACCCACCCTAACAAACCTAAATCAGGACACTTCCTGTATACCTTTCAAATTTTAAGCACCCGCATTTGTGAAGCCCTCACCTTCCTTTGACCTGCACCCAACCAGACACCTTACCACCACCAGACATCCTACCCCTGCAGACATCCTAACTCCACCAGACACCCTACCCACACCAGACATCCTAACCCTACCAGCTGGTTCTGGTTCTGACAGGTTGGTGATGTTTGCCAACGTTAGAAGCTCCTCACCGAAAGCGATTAATTGGTGGGTCAGGCTGGTTGATCACCTGCCGATCGGGGGACTCACCAGCTTGGACTCGATCAGGTCACACACCACCTTGTTGTTGAAGTAGTCGATGGGCGTCCACTGGATCCCCTCCTGGACGTACTCCTCCTGCGGGGACAGACAGACGGACAGTCAGCTGCTTCCTGTCACACCCATTTGGAATCGTGAGGACGTCATCCCACAGACAGGTGATGATGTCATCACGATTTGATGTCATGATGTTACCTGTTCTGCTTTCAGTGTCAGCTCGATGAAGATCTGCTGCAGCTTCTCGTTCACAAAGTTGATGCAAAACTGCTCAAAGCCGTTTCTCTGTCCAAGACAATCAATCAATCAATCAGCCAGTCAATCAGCCAATCAATCAATTAGTTGATCATCCAGTCAACCAACCACCCAATCAATCAACTAACCACCCAATCAACCAACCAACCAACCAACCAATTAATCAATCAACCAACTAGTTATTCAATCAATCAATCAACAAGTCAACCAATAAATGAAAACCAATGTTCATACCTGGAAGATCTCGAAGCCGTAGATGTCCAGGACGCCAATGTTAAGCTCCTCCTCCTTCTTCTCCATAGCGTTGTTGATACACTGTCAGGAGACAATACACAAGGACAGGTCAAGGACAGGTCAGAGACAGGTCAGGGAAAGGTCAAGGAAAGGTCAGGGACGCTGTGTGACCCCAGTGGTCAGGTGTGTGAGGTGTGGATGTGGACTGACGTCGACCAGGAAGTCGAAGAGCCGGGTGTAGAGGGCTTTGGACAGGGCGTCCCTGGAGAAGCAGGCCTGCTCCGTGTTCAGGGTCACTGAGATGGTCTCTGTCTTCCCCCCCCAGCGGCTGTCCATGATCCGACTGGTCAGTTTGCTGCACAGGCCGTCCTGAGTGATCCCCAGCAGGAAGGACGGGAACGCCAGAACTGTTGGAACAACAGACACGCGTCAGGAGGACGTCCTGAAGATGTCAGTCTGGACCACAGACGTCAGCCTGGAACAGAGACGTCAGTCTGGACCAGAGATGTCAGTCTGGACCACAGACGTCAGTCTGGACCATAGACGTCAGGCTGGACCACAGACGCTAGTTTTTAGGTCCAGCTGGTTCAAACAGTTTGTAGGTGGGTCCATCAGACATACTGTAGATTGAATTTCTAATACTCCTAAAACTACTACTAATACTGTAGTCAGTACTGTGGTCACTACTGTGGTTACTACTGTAGTCGATACTGTGGTCAGTTCTATTGTCAGTACTGTAGTTGGTATTATAGTCTGTACTATACTCTGTACTATAGTCAGTACTGTAGTCAGTACTGTAGTTACTACTGTAGTCACTACTGTGGTCAGTACTGTAGTCGATACTGTGGTCAGTACTCTAGTCAGTACTATAGTCGGTACAATAGTTGGTACAATAGTCGGTACTATAGCAGTCAGTACTTCAGTCAGTAGCTCTTACAATCCTGACTCTCCACCACGGCGTAGTTGTTCTCCTCTCTAAAGCTGATGTTTCCCAGGTGAAGAATTCCTGCAACAATCTGAAGAACAGAATCCTGGTCCTCCAAAGACAGACCCACTACTGACATCGCCCCCTGATGGACAGACAGGAGTACAGACAGGTGAGCAGACAGTTGGGTTCACAGACAGACAGGTTGACAGACAGGTAGACAGATGGACCATAGTGTCAGAGAACTCCTTCTTGTCGTTCATGTCCTCCACGGTGTAGGTTCCTGATTGGTTGAGGTAGTAGTAGTAGTCAGGGGTCGTGATCCCAAGGTTCTCTCTCTGCTCCTCGCTCGCCCCCGACAGCAGCTGGGGTCAGAGGTCACAGAGAGGTCAGGGCGGGGCAGTGGACGTGGAAGGCCTGGTGGATGGACTGGTACCTGGTAGTAGATGTGGAAGCTCCTCTCTCCAGGGTTCTGAGACACAACGCGACTTTTCTCCAGCAGGAAGTTGGAGATCTTCCCTCCGTCAGGAGCTCCTCCTCGACTGAACTGGATCTCAAAGTATTTACCCTGACGGGGGGAGGGGCTCCTCATCATCATCACAACCAGAATTAACTTTATTAGCAATTCTATGTTGTCATGGTAACAGCAGTCCCACTTCCTGTTGAGAAATGCTCACAAATCTGCTGGAGTTGTTGTTGCGGACGGTCTTGGCGTTTCCGAAGGCCTCCAGCAGGGGGTTGGACTGCAGGATGATGTCTTTGACGTGCTGCGCACACATCAACAACAACAGTCACCATGGCAATGGCCACAAACAGCACACGCACGATGGAGCTAGCAATACTGCGGTACCCTGAGCAGTACTGACCTGTACTCTGTCTCCGCCTCCAGACACTTTGGAGATGTAGCTCATGATGAATTTGGCGGCGACGGTTTTCCCAGCGCCGCTCTCACCACTAGTGGACAGGAAATGTCCTCACACAGGGTTTCCTCCGACGTCAGTCAGGGGTCGAAGACCCGCCTACCTGATGATGACGCACTGGTTCTCGCTGTCGATCATCATGTTCCTGTACATGTTGTCGGCCAGGGCGTAGATGTGGGGGGGGTTCTCGTACTGGGCCTGGGGGGTGGAGGGGGTAAGTGATGGAACCAAATCCATTCATCTCATTTTGAACTCCACTGATGGTTCCATGTGGATGAGAACCCAACAGAACAACATGTTCAACCCGATTCAATCAATCAAATTTTATTTTGTAGAGCCCAAAGTTAGTTTGTCTCTGAGGGCAAATCAATCGTTAGACCCTCTACCATTAGCACCTCTACCCTTAGAACCTCTACCCTTAGATCCTTTATGATTAGACCCTCTACTCTTAGACCCTCCAGTCTGAGACCCTCAAGGTAAGGAAAAACTCTATAAAAACCCTAACGCCTAGCTTCCTAACAGTAGCTGTGTAGAGCTGGGTATATTCTGGTGTAGTTGTATGTAGTTGTGGGTAGTTGGGTATAGTCATGTGTAGTTGTGCTGTCTCACCGCTCCCTGGTAGAGCTCCACCTCTCTGTCGGTGAAATATGGAAGCTGTTTGAACGGATTCACGGAGATCAGAACTGGACCGATGTATGTCTGAAATGGGTCAAGAACCAGAACCAGAACCAGGCCAGCAGAAACCAGGACCCTGCATGTCCTTCAGGTCTCCAGTTACGAATGTACCCCATTTGTTATTCTAAATTAGCATGCTAATGTTAGCTTTATCAGCTACTCCAACAGTAAACGTTTAGAAAAGCTGGGCCGTTTGAGAGCGGGGCCGTGCTAATGTTAGCACGATGCTAATGTGGAAGTCACAATTATTCAATACAAAAATTTTTACGTTTATGGACGTACTTTGAGCTGATCTGTAATTCCTGCCCCTGGAACGAGTATTTGTGCTTCACTGTACTTTCCTGTACTTTATTGTACTTAATGTATTTGTTGCGTGAGGATACAAAGATGTAGTCGTCCATGTAGCGCTTCTTCAGGTTGTCTGTGATGGCGTCCTCGTTGATTTTGGACAAAAGGACCATGTCGTCCACCCCACTCACCTTTATATTCTGAGCCTGCCAATGGTAACGCTCCTTACTACCCTGAGGGGTGGGGCATACAGAAAGAGAAAGTCAGAATAAAAAAAATTACAAGCATTTCTACAAAATATGTAAACAAACCACATAAGGCACAAACCTTTGGTAATACTAGTAAATATACTAGTCAGGTAGTGGTGAACTAGTGAAGTAAAGCAGCACTATGGCTAGAAATTATAGTTAAGAAATTATAGTCTTTTTGGGTCTTATTGCATCACTAAACCTGAACAGAGAAACACGACGAGGAGCCAAACTGGTGAAAACTGACATGTTGATGTCCTGACTGGTTTTCATGGCGTCCCAGTTTAGATTCGGGTGGTTTCAGATATTATAACAATTGACATCATCACTATAGTGGTGATGTCATCACTATAGTAGTGACATCATCTCCGGCCCAGAGGGAGCTGGTTAGAGGGCTATAAATCTCTAATTTAAATTCTCAGTTTTTCCTCCACTTCCTCCTCAGTTTTTCCTCCACTTCCATCATGCTGACATGAAAATCTGTACAATCTGTGATGCTGCTAGCGATGCTAATCTGGAAGCTAACAAAAGTCGATTTCCTGTTCAGTGAGGAGCAACAGGACCATCGACCAATGACCTCATCAGCTCCAGCAGACAACAGCTGGTGGTGATTGAAATATAAATAATAAGAGTATTTCTGTAACACAGTATTTCAGTAATGGAGTATTTCTGTAATGAGTATTTCTGCTTTACTGAAGTAGAATTACTCCCAGTGTCCTGATTGGTCGGATTGTGTCTCTACACGTTTCCTGGATTCCCAGAATTCCTTTTGTCGTGTGGGATCATGTTTAGGAGTGGCGACGCCTCAACATGTTGACACACACACGTGTTAGTGTGTGTGTGTGTGTGTGTGTGTGTGTGTGTGTGTGTGTGTGTGTGTGTGTGTGTGTGTGTGTGTGTGTGTCACCATTTAACAGAGCAGTACAAATGGAAAATAGAACTTTCATGAGTGAAAAAGAAAAACGGAATGTTTGAAAATCAATAAACAAAATTGATCAATATCTACAAGTTAATGAGATATTTTATCATTTTTCAAAATCTTTTTCTCTGGTTTCAAAAATGGATTTCAAAAAGATTTTAGATTTTCAGACTAAAACACAAAACAAAACACACCAGCAGAACTGAATGGAGTAGATATAGTTGAGTACAGGAGAGTGGATGTACGGTAGAGTTCAGTAGAGTACATACAATAGAGTTCAGTAGGGCAGAGTTCAGTACAGTAGAGTTCACTATAGTGATCTCCAGTAGAGTTCAGTAGAGTACAGCAGAATACAGCACAGTTCAATATAGCAAAGTTCAGTAGAGTAGATTTTTAGTACTGTAGTAGTGTTCAGTATAGTAGAGTACAGCAAGGTATAGCATAGTTCAGTACAGTTGAGTTCAGTATAGTATAGTAGTATAAATACTACAGTGTGTAGCATAGCATAGTTCAGTAGAGTTCAGTACAGTAGAGTACAGCATAGTATAACAAAGCATAGCATAGCACTGTATAGCATAGTATAGCATAGCGAATTTCACGTAGTTTTAATTAGAGGGAGTTTAGGGAACTGGATAAACGCTGGTTCAGATTGATCCTCTGATTGGTAACAACACTGATGAGTAGATGGACAGGAGACGGGTTCACGTGTTCAGGTGCTGTGGTCCTTCACACCAGAGGTCTAAATAGATCAATAACAATAATAATAATAATGATAATAATGACTACAGCCGTTCAACCCCGACTCCTCCCTGTACCTCAGCTGTCCAATCAAATGAAGGCAAAAAAATAATAAAATAAACCATAATAACAACAATCATAACAGTAACACTGAAATGACAGAACTGTTGAGACTAAAAGAGTTACCATGGCAACTGAATAAAAATGTATGAATTTATAAATTTAAACTTATTTTATTTTTCTCACTTTTAGTTTGTTTTTGTTTTTTTCCTTTTTCATTTCTTCATGTTTACCTGAATCATGTTCACTTCAGATGTGTTAAGGACCAGAACTGGTCTTAGGAGTGAGACCAGGATTAGGATCTACTAGGACCAGTTTTTAGGTTCAGGGTCAGGTTCAAACCTCAGACCAGATCCAGGTGATAAAACAGTCCTGGTTTAAGATCACGACTAAGTCTGCGATCAAGAGCGTGATAGTCACCTGGACCATGACCAGAACCTGGACCGGGACCAGGTCTAGGACCAGGACCGGGTGTTTACTCTGGGTGCAGTGAACTCACCATGTCTGCTGTCCGGCCACTCCTCCTGCTCTCACTTCCTGCTTCAGGTAAAAGTTGTGAAATCTGCAGTGAGTCTCAGGTGGGCCCAGGAACCAGGATCCAGGACCGGGATCCAGGTGTGTTCAGACTGGGTCTGGATGTGTCGGTTCCAGATCGGTCTGCTTCAGATCAGAACCAGGCTCAACATTTTCTTGTCAGCTTCTCTTCCCTCAAAACTTTCTCAACTCTCTGCAGGTGTGGGCAGGTGAAGCCCCACCTCCTCCTGCCTGTGGAATTCTGGGTAATGTCGGCCTACAGATCAGCTCTGCTGTCACCTGGTGTTCATCAGTAGAATCGATTTGACCTCAAACTTTACGTTGGAATAGAAGTTTTCGGTAATTTTGACACGTAAAAATAAAATTCTATGGGATTTAATGTCACAACATGTGTTGTTTACATGACTAAAAGGTGTAAAAATCACATAAAAATGTGTTTACATGATTTAGAGGTAAACATCACATAAAAATGTGTTTACAATTCAAAGGTGTAAACATCACAAACGTGTAGTTTACATGATTAAAAGGTGTAAACATCACATAAACACGTGTTGTTTACATGCTACAAAGGTGTAAACGTTTACACTTCAGATGGACTTCATTTATTGATTTGTTTTGATGCTTCCCTTTGATCTTTTTGATACTTTCACATAAAAAAGTTGTTTATTTTTTCTAAACAAACTTATCGATCCTGTGATCAGAACCAGATCCAGAACCGGATTGAGGTCCAGTTTCATGTTGATCACATGTGAATCTAGATTTAACCTACAAACAAGTTAATCTATTATTCAAGGGCGGGACACAGATTCAACCAATCACAGCTCATCTGGTGCTGCTGGGAAACCAGCAGGACCTCCCTCCCCCCGCCCTCTCTGTCCTCCCCTGTTTTTTGTCTATCAACTTTATTTAAACCCTGCACATAAACCGACCAATCAGAAGCAACACTGAACGGGCGTGGCAATCAGACAGGAAGTGCGGAGGCGTTCAGGTGACACTGGGTTGTTTTAATGGACACACTGGTTTCCAGTCGGGGGACAAACAGCAGTTCTGGTCCTTCTGGGTTGGGTTCTGTAAAAAACAGTCAGCTGCTCCAGGGTCACAGGTCAAAATAAAACGCTCTGATTGGCTTAGAGTCCGGCTGAGCAGCCAATCAGAAACACAAGTCCACAAGTGGGGAAAGGAGGAGGAGACCAAATCAAGACTCCTCCCCCTGACAAACAAACAAACCAACAAACAAACAGAGAGGCTCAACGTCCCTGCTGTGAGCAAATAAAAGCAGGAGGATCTTCATCATCCTCATCAGTCAGCATTTGTTCACTGCTCTCACACACACAGACAGACACAGACACACACACACACATGCGGGTCACATGATGCCGTTGGTGAAGTACTGGAAGCCGTCGTATAGTTTGGTGGTGAGCGACCTCATGGATCCCACCACCAGCTGCTCCACCAGCAGCTGCAGCTGCTCCTCCGTCAGCGACATGTGGAAGCGCTCCTTCAGCCCCCGCAGGGTGGAGGAGCCGTGGAAGCAGGGCAGCTGGGTGCCTGTGGGGGGGCGGGGGGTCAGAATGTGTGTGACACGTGTGTGTGTGTGCATGTGTGTGTGTGCGCACCTTGCTGCATGATCTCCACGATCTGCAGGACGCGGTCCATGTGTTTTCTGGCTGCGATCAAACCCTGAAGCATCAACATCTTGTAGTAGTTAAACATGTCGCCCTCTGGACCGCCCATCACCTGACACACACACACACACAAAGGAAATCATTGACGGTTTACGTTTTTATACGTCTATCCTCTGGTGGAGCCCCGCCCACCTGGCGGACTCACCTCCACGAACTCAGCGGTCAGCTTGAAGGCAGAGGTCTCGAAGCCGAGGTTCTTGGGCGAGCTGGACAGGATGAAGCCGAAGTCGATGTGGATGATGTGGCCGTCGGCGTCCAGCAGGATGTTCCCATTGTGTCTGTGGAGGAGGGGGCAGAGTCAGACGGCGAGGGGGGCGGAGCATGGGAGTGGCAGCGTGACGCCGTCACCTCACCTGTCCTTGACCTGCAGCAGGTAGCAAATGAGGCTGTAGCCGGCGCAGCTCTGCACGAAGCTCCTCTGGGCGCACAGGAAGGCCTCGGTGGTGGGGGCGCCGTGCTCCTTCAGGAAGTAGTCCAGCAGCGACAGCTGGCTCTGCTTCTTCACCTGGTGCAGCGACACGGCATTCACCACCGGCTCGATCATCCCGCTGTCCGACGACAGCACCAGGATCTTATAGGGCTTGATCCACAGCGGGACGCGCTCCTGCTCCCAAATGGACTGCAGGGGACAGGCAGGGTCAGCTGGGGGGGGTCATGTGACGGCAGTGGTGTTATAGCGGTGATGTCACAGCGGTGATGTCACAGCGGTGGTGTCACGGTGTTACCTGGAGCTGCTGCAGCACCTGGAAGGCCAGCAGCTCCTGCCGGAGGTCGTCTCCACATTTAACGATGACCGACAGGAGCCTCCAGGTGGGGAGGTGACCGTAAGGAGACGCCTCCCGGATCCGCCTGCAAGACAGACGCAGAACTACAGTCAGAACAAAAAACTACAGACAGAACGAACCAGTCTGAACAAACTACAGTAGAATGACAAACTAGCCAAAACAACAAACTACAATCATAACAAACTACAGTCAGAACAAACTAGTCATAATAACAAACTACTGTCAGAACAAACTACAGTTAGAACAAAAAACTACAGTCAGAACTACAAATTACAGTCAGAACAAACTACAGTCAGAACTAGTCAAAACAACAAACTACAGTCAGAATAAACTACTGTCTGAATAAACTAAAGGCAGAACAAATTACAGTCAGAATGAACTACAGTTACAATGACCAACTACAATCACAATGAAATAGTCAGAAAAACAAAATTCAGTCAACCCTCGGTTTTCGAAAGCTTCTCGACCAAATCTGTTTCCGACCAGAAAATCAGAGAATTTTACGTCTCTGAACTCGACTAAAATTCGACTCTCGACCACACCAAAAGAAGTCGAGCGTACCTGAACTCGGGAGCCGAGCGAACTCGAATGCCCAGGATGCTTCCTCTGTAGCGCATTCGTGTTCAAAGTTCGATAGGATATATTTTATTAAAATGAAACACTATCTATTTCTACCCTTTTTTATTCATGGTAAACAGTATACAGTGCAGCTTATGGTGTAAAATAGTAACAGAAAACTTAGAAAAAGTTGTTTTTTAGAACTTGGAACGGATTAAAATTATTTACATTAATTATAATGGGAAAAATAGTTTCGGATTTCGAACAACTCGCTTTTCGAATAGCCTTCTGAAATGGATTATGTTCGAAAACCGAGGGTTGACTGTACGGTCAGAGACACAAACTAGTCAGACAACCGCTGCACCTACCGGACCTTCTCCTCCCAGGGTTCCTTGAGGGCCACGGCTGACGGGTCCTCGGGGTCTCGCTTGAAGGTGGTGGGGGTCTGAGCCAACTGCTCTGACAGACGCCGCCTGAACATCAACACACACATTCATCAGCCAATGAGCAAAGGTCGCGGGGATGACATCATCACAACCTGTTGACACAAAAACGCTGACTGTACGCAAGATGAACTTTGACCCCTCGGTGGGACGTTCTGTTGTTCACATCAGACTCTTATTAGACCTGGACTAAACGTTCAGACGTTCTGTGGGTCGGTCTCGATTCTGGGGGCAGGGTCTAGCGGTTCTGTGAATGTGGGCGTGTTCCCACCTGATGTCGCCGGCGGCGATGAAGACAGGCTCCTTGCTGTCCAGGCTGGTAATGCTGTCCACGGAGAACTGGCTGATGTTGTCACAGCTGCTGGCATGGATCTCTGGGAGCTGGGGGGCGGACACACGGACACGCCGTCGTTACCGCACATATCCTGTCACTGCGATGACATCACTTCCTGCACGCGCCCTCCCACCTCCACCTGCAGCTCCCCGATGTCGTCCACCGACCATGCCTCGTCATCGTTGTCGTAGTTGGGGACGGTGGAGAAGCTCCCGGCTCGCTGCTCGGCCGTCATGCAGTCCGGCAGGTTCTCCACCGACCGCGTGCTGCGGATCCGGTTCTCTGGGATCCGGATCGGAACACTGGACGTCTCAAAGTTCTCGCACTCCAGAACCTCCACGTAGATCAGGTACGGCGCCTGCAGGGGTACACCGACGGTCCGGTTACGGTTGGGGGGTCTTCAGATGCATCCCACCAGGAGAGCCAGGGGGCATGTCCTCACCTTGTCTTTGGAGTTGAGCACCACGGCCTGCGTGTGCGGCACGCGCACCACGTGGTGGTCGAAGGCGGCGGTGGGCAGCCACACCCGCGCCGGCAGTTTGTGGTTGAGCAGCGACAGCTCTGAGATCAGGCGCTGCGTCTTCTGCTCTTTGGTCGGCAGCGTCGCCAAACGCTTCCCGATGCCCATCAGAGACTTGATGAACTCCCTCTGGGGGGCCAGACGCACTGGCTGGGGGGGGGGGGACACGGGGGGTCAGTGATCACGTCACACTCATGTTTGCGTTGATATGTTTCATTGTCAGAGAAAAGAGGCAGATTTGTGGCTCCTTCCCCCTTCAGAACGGGGCGAAGCCTGAGGAGGTCAGACAGGAAGAGGAAACAGTCGATCAGACCGATGAAGCAAACCGACCAGAAAGAGATGGGAACCCAAAGCAACCAGTAAACAACACAACATGTTGTTGTTTACGCCCAGCGAGAGAACACACGGCACTGTTGTTGTGTTTGTTGTTGTTGTGTTTTTTTGTTGTGTTTGTTGTTTGCTGTTGTCGTCTGATGGGAAATAAACGTCCTCACATGATCAAACCAACAAGGAAGAAACGATTGATTAGAATTTAAACATTGTCAACAGCGGCTGATTGTTATTTATTGATGATTGCTTGTTGAACTGGTATCGATTGGACATGCCCCCTCTGCAGCAGAGGGACATGATTGGCCTGAAGTCAGCTGTTGGGTCGGAGCCCTTTATTGAACGTGTTTGCTTCATCTGTGTCTGTCGGGTGAGTTGGATGCTGATGACATCCGGCTGGACGTCGGATCATTAGTGGAGCTCACTCCTGATTGGTTCACCCACATACGAGCAGCTGATTGGATCATCAAACAGGAAGTAGTGACGGTGGAGTCCTCAGACGTGCAGCTGAACCCCGGCTGAACGTCTGTGGACTCACCTCACAGACCAGAACCAGAACCCACAGCCCCATCAAAAACTTCATTTCCCCACAATGCACCCTGGAAAGACATCACCAGCTGGGAGACTTACTGGACCAGTCTCAAACTCCAGACTGTCACAACTGGAGCTGCTGTCCTGAGGAGGTCAAAGGTCAAGACGTGGAGTCAACAGCTGATCGAGATCTTCCGTGACAGAAAACGAGCTGAACCAATGGGGAACGAGAGACGAGTGGAGGACCACTTAGCTCCTCCCCCGTGACTTCATGTTTACAATAACAGCATGTAGCTCGGCCCTCCCTCCCCTGTCTAAACCCTCTCTTGGACCGGTAGTTCGAGCCTTTGCCTATGTGATGAAACTAAACATGTTTTTTGGCGCTGGGCCCCGCCCTCCGCCCCCGCCCCCAGCATTACCTCGTCCTGGCTGCTCTCCACCTTGGGGTTGCTGGCTGTCCTCTTCAGGTTGCTGCTCAGGCTGATGCTGACCGTGGCGTCTGACTTGGAGCGCTGGTGGGTGCGTTTGGAGGGCGACAGGCTGTGCTCCGCCCCCAGGGGCCCAGGGGCGGCGGCTGCCATGGGGCAGAACGGTGTCAGCAGCAGCGGGTCACGGCGCACTCGCGGCCCCGCGGGCTTGAGCTCGTCGGACAGGATGAGCTTCCTCAGCTTGGTACCTCTGGAGTGACGCTGGGTGGAGATGTGCATGTCGGAAGAGTAGGCGCCCAGCAGCCAGGCGCAGCGCAGGCTGAAGGCGATGCTCTGCCTGCAGCGGTGAACCTGTCACACCACGCCCAGGGTCAGCACATAGACAGGTCAGCACAAAGCTAGCACAGCGTCTAGCTAACGCGCTGGTCTGCATCAACCTGGTGACCCCCGACCTCAGGCACAATGAATCAACCAACAGCAAGCATTAAATTTAATAATAAGCTAGCAGAATGCTAACAAATACTGAAGCTCCGCCCACTTATTGATAATCAGATGATTGACTTGATTTTGCTGTCCATGTGGTGCTAATGTCGAGGTGCTAATAAAGACGTCGACTCTGAGGTGACATCACTTCCTCACATGTAAAAGTCCCTAACCCGCTAACGTCTGCTAGCATTAGCTGAAACCTGGGGGTGACATCACTTCCTCATCTATTGAAGTCGCTAACACACTAACGTCGATTAGCATTAGCTGAAACCTGGGGGTGACATCACTTCCTCACTTGCAGAAGTTGCTAACACGCTAACGTCTGGTAGCATTAGCTGAAACCTAGAGGTGACATCACTTCCTCACCTATAGAAGTTGCTAACACGTTAACGCCTGCTAGCATTACTGATTAGCCACGCCCCCTGCGGGCCACACCCACCACGTAGGGCTTGATGGCGTCACCCACGTCCTCGTCCATGTGGATGTACATGTTGAGCAGCTGGGGCAGGTAGAAGTCCACCTCGTCGTGGGGGAAGCTGAAGAGACGGTTCCCGATGTAGGCCTGCACGCCCGGCTCCTTGGACTTGTGCAGGTAGGAGATCGCCATGGAAACATCGAACAGCTTGGACTCGAAGAGACGCAGCAGCCACGACTGCTTGGAGGGGTTGTGTCTCTGGCGCCGCCGGGCGCTCTTCACTGAGCTGGGGGCGGGACCTTCGGGCTCCTCCTCCTCGCGGACCTTTAGTGGTTTCGCAGTGGTGTCGGCAGCAGAAGTGGGCGTGTGCGCTTCCAAGCCTCGCCCATCTCCATTGTGCACGGCGACCGCCTCGCCCTCCTCCTGCTGCAGCTTCACCTTCTGCAGCACCTCCTGACACGCCCGGTGGGCCACTTCCGCGTCGATTACCAGGGTCAGCTCCGCCAGGCCCTCGCTGATCACGCACAGAGGGGGTGTGGCCGTGAGGGCAGGGCCGCAGGAGGACGAGGGCGTGGAGGGGAGGGACATGGAGGGCGAGGAGGAGGAGACGGAGAGGGAGGGGGACGGGCACGGGCTGTTCTGGTCCGAGGAAGTCGGGGAAAGGTCCGGCTCGGTGTCCTCCATCGCCAACTGTGGGAAGCTCCGCCCTCCTCCTGCAGCACGCAGAGGTTAAAGGTTAAAGATGCTAACGCTGCTATTAGCCTGGTGCTGGCCCATCCCCTGTGAACAGATGAGTAGCGACACCTGCGGGCGGGGTTAAAGCGAAGTTCAGGACTCTCAGCCAATTGGGTCCCACTGAACAGATGAGCGGGGGGAGGGGGATGGAACAGCGTCTGGACAAGGACTGCTCTCAGTTTACCTTGGTGGAGGTCACATGACCCACATCGTATTCCAGTATCTTTGAACAAAGTTAATATTCTAACTTGTGTTTGATGTTATTTTTCTTTATTCATTGATAGTTTCATCCTTGATTGATGGAGTTCTGTGGGTTTAATAACCTGACAAATTAAATGGATTTATGTTAGAACAGAGAAACAAACATTTTTTTTCAGTGTAACTGTAATGTTTGTAACTTGAATAACAAATTTAGTTATTTAACAGTAGTTACATTTAGTTACATTACACTGAGTTACATTTATGTTACAACATCCGGGTCTAGACCCCCGGGGGTCTGGACCTGACTGTGTTTTTATCACCGATCAAGGTGGGACTTGAGGCTGGACAACATGCGGTTCCGCTGCTGGACGCACAAGGACTTCCGGTCCATGTCTGCTGCGGTCGGGTAGGGATTCGAACCCAAATATCACGTCATCGAGAGGTGACGTCACACCCGATCAGTTTGTTCAGTGACACAAATAAAATGTTTATTCACAGCTCGTAACGCGGGTCTCTGATTGGTCAGAGGAACAACAACAACCAATGGGCGCTGGACCCGTGATGTGATGGCAGAAGATGCAGGACTCCCGACCGCGTTCCGTTCATCGCGTCCCGGTTAATCCTGTCAGTCCGCAGCGGATCGAAGCCCTTTGAGAACCTATCGATAACCGATCGATAAGCTGCTGACTGTTAGAGGCTCGCAGCTGATCAACAGCCTCTGATAGGGACTCTGACGTCACTCCGCTAGCTCGGCTAATCTGGTTAGCCCGCTCAGCTGACGTTAGCATCCTTTAGCACTGAGCTAGGCTAGCCCTGACGGGAACACAGCCCGCAGCAGGTTTGAGGTTCGAGCGCGAGTCGGCCAGTGGGGTTAGCCCGCAGTTAACAGCGCCGTTATAAGCAGGCTGTAAACCTCACGCGCAGATACCGTTAACCAGCTAAATATTAGCTCCGTCACGTGACTGGTTAGCTTACAGGCTCCAATGTAGCCCTGAATCTAACCAGCCTCGCGTTGAATGGCGTCGGTTCGGTTCGTTCCGTCACGGACAAACGGAATCCGGCTGGATTAACGTTAGCATTAGCGGGCAGCTAAGAGGCAACTGTTGCTGCTGGGGCTAAGATGCTACACCGGTGAATGCTAAGCTAAGGTAGCCCTGCCCCCCGTGCCCGGGTGTTCGGGTGCAGTCGGTGTGTCAGCGGGCCGGCCGGGCCTACCGGGTAGCGGGTAGTGGTTCTGGAAGTCCCTTTAGATCCAGTTCGACTCCATCGGGACGGACTTCATGTCCTCAGTAGTTGTGATCCACCAGGGGGCGCACGGGTTTTCTTCTTCTGCTACTTCCTGTTTCTTGCGCGTTGCCGCTCCCTGGTGGACAGAGAGGGGTACTGCCTCCAGCCCGGAAGTAGAAAGAAAAACAAAAGAACGAAAGAAAGGTTGGTTTCTTCGTCCTTTAGATAGATGGACAGATAGGCAGACAGACGGACAGACAGAGACAGATAGATAGATAGATACTGTTATGGTTGTACTCTGAGCAAAGCCCCTCTTTGGTTCTTTAAGCTCGGTTGTATCGTCAACAGTGAGACAAATTGTATTCCAAAAAAAGGTTTCCTGAAGAAGTTCAGCAGTTTACAAGTTGGTGAGGTTCCAGCGCTGGGCTCTCCAACTGACACAGCAAAAAAAACTCTGGAGAAGAGCCTCGAATGTTCCGTGATCTTTATAGTGTTTGGGTTAGACTGTCCTTGAAGGATGAGCTCACCAGCAGCCTGACTCAGCCTCACATGTATCAGTTATAGTTATCTATGTCAGCAGTTCTTCACCTTTTTAGCTCCACAGACCGGTTTCATCTAAGACAATATTTTCATGGACCGGTCTTCATTTGCTCCATAATTGTTAATGACACCAGGACAGCTGTAGTCTAGTAATAAATCATCCTTTGTGGTTTTATGTAAAATGCAGACATCAAAAGACAATAAACCTTTTTTTTCATAAATTGATAATCAACATCTCTGTAAACAAAATAATTGTAAGAAATAATTTTATTAAAAACTCGATTCAAGTGACTGCGCTGATGAGGCTTATTTTGAAATATAGTGACTTACAATCAGTGCATTCAACGTAGGAGAAATACTGATCATTTTCAATAAAAGGGTAAACAAGTCAATCAAATAATAATTACAATAATGAGAATTAGTGGTTGGAGACCGCTGATCTAGGGGTAATGGGAGACTGACACCTGACGTGTGTTCTGGACGTCCAGTCTACGCCACAGTTTGGTTTTCTTTAAGGTCACTGCAGAAAATCCCACTTCACAAAGACAGGAGGTTGGAAATGGAAGCAGGTTTTAAGATACTTTTTGGGCGATCTCAGTGGGTGGGGACCACTGATATAGACGGATGTAACAGAGAATCGAGTAATTTTTCAAAATAAAACTTCTGTCAGACTCCGAAATAAATAAAACACAAGTAATGTAAATTATTTTTTCTTTCTGTGCGGCCCGGTACCAAATGACCCACTGACCGGTATCTGTCGGCGGCCCGGGGTTTGGGGACCGCTGGTCTATGTGTTGTGGTTGTGGTGTACTTTTGTGTTCAGAAAATTATGTAATCGACAAGAACTAAGTTTTGTGTTATCTATGTTTGTATGAGCAGATGGGTTTGTTCCATTTCCATTTCCTATTGTTCCATTTCCTTTATTAATCCTCTATTTATTTAATTACTGTTTATTATTAAATTACTGTTTAATGTAGCCACAAAAGGACACAAGCCAGTGTATTATTGTGCCAGTCCCAAGCCCGGATAAATACAGAGGGTTGCGTCAGGAAGGGTATCCGGTGTAAAACTTTTGCCAAATCAAACATGCGAATCAAACCTATGACTTAAATACCGGATCGGTCGAGGCCCGGGTTAATAACGACTGCCATCGGCACTGTTGACCTACAGGGCGCCGGTGGAAATTGGACTACTGCTGGTCAAAGAAGGAGAGGAGGAAAGTGTGTTCGAAGGAAGAGAGAGAAGAGGAACGCCAAGAGGATAGGACTGAGAGTAGGGACGTTGAATGTTGGAACTATGACAAGAAAAGGTAGAGAGTTGGTTGACATGACGCAGAGGAGGAAGGTAGACATACTGTGTGTCCAGGAGACCAGGTGGAAAGGTAGTAAGGCTAGAAGTTTAGGAGCAGGGTTCAAATTGTTCTATCGTGGTGTAGATAGGAAGAGAAATGGAGTAGGAGTTATCTTGAAGGAGGAGTTTGTTAGGAATGTCCTGGAGGTAAAAAGAGTGTCAGATAGAGTGATGAGTCTGAAGCTAGAAATCTAAGGTGTGATGTTCAATGTTGTTAGTGGGTATGCTCCACAGGTAGGATGTGAGCTGGAAGAGAAGGAGAAATTCTGGATGGACTTTGATGAAGTGATACAGAGCATACCTAGAAGTGAGAGAGTTGTCATTGGTGCAGACTTCAATGGACATGTTGGTGCAGGTAACAGAGGTGATGAGGAAGTGATGGGCAGGTTTGGTATCCAGGAGAGGAACGCAGAAGGACAGATGGTAGTTGACTTTGCAAAAAGGATGGGAATGGCTATAGTATAGTGGCTATAGTACTTTCTTCCAGAAGAGGCAGGAACATAGGGTGACCTACAAGTGTGGTGGTAGAAGCACACAGGTAGACTATATCCTGTGTAGATGGTGTGATCTGAAGGAGATCAGTGACTGCAAAGTAGTGGTAGGTGAGAGTATATCCAAACAGTATAGGATGGTGGTGTGCAGGATGACTCTGGTGGTGAGGAAGATGAAGAGGGCAAAGGCAGAGCAGAAGACGAAATGGTGGAAGCTAAAAAAGGAAGAGTGTTGCATGACTTTTAGGAAGGAGTTAAGACAGGCTCTGGGTGGTCAGGAGGTGCTTCCAGATGACTGGACAACTATAGCTAATGTGATCAGGGAGACAGGTAGGAGAGTACTTGGTATGTCATCTAGAAGGAAAATAGATAAGGAGACTTGGTAGTGGAATGTGGAGGTACAGGAGTGTATACAGAAAAAGAGGTTAGCTAAGAAGAAGTGGGACACTGGGAGGACTGAGGAGAGTAGACAGGAGAACAGGGAGATGCAGCGTAAGGTGAAGGTAGAAGTAGCAAAGGCCAAACAAGGGGCTTATGAAGACTTGTACGCTAGGTTGGACAGTAAGGAGGGAGAGACTGATCTATAATGGCTGGCAAGACAGAGAGACAGATGGGAAGGACGTGCAGCAGGTTAGGGTGATTAAGGATAGGGACAGAAGTCTATTGACAGGTGCCAGTAGTGTGATGGGAAGATGGAAAGAGTACTTTGAAGAGTTGATGAACGTGGAAAATGAGAGAGAACAAAGACTAGAAGAGGTGACTGCTGTGGACCAGGAAGTAGCAAAGATTAGTCAGGATGAAGTGAGGAGGGCATTGAAGAGGATGAAGAGTGGAAAGACAGTTGGTCCTGATGATATACCTGTAGAGATTTGGAAGTGTTGAGAAAAGTGTCAGGTGTGACGTGTGATAGAAGAGTTTCAGCTAAAATGAAAGGTATACAAAACTGTGGTGAGACCAGCGATGTTGTTTGGTCTAGAGACAGTGTCACTGAGGAAAAGGCAGGAGACAGAGCTGGAGGTAGCAGAGATGAAGATGCTGAGGTTCTCTTTGGGAGTGATCAGGAAGGATAGGATCAGGAATGAGCACATCAGAGGGACACCACATGTTCGAGGTTTTGGAGATAGTCAGAGAGGCCAGACTGAGATGGTTTGGACATGTCCAGAGGAGAGATAGTGAATATTTTGGTAGAAGGATGCAGAGTTTTGAACTACCAGGCAGGAGGCCTTGAGGAAGACCAAAGAGGTTTATGGATGTAGTGAAAGAGGACATGAAGGTAGTTGGTGTGAGAGAAGATGATGCAGAGGACAGGGTTAGATGGAGGCAATTGATTCGCTGTGGCGACCCCTGAAGGGAAAAGCCGAAAGGAAAAGAAGATTCATTTAATTACTGTTTATGGACCAGTCCAGAAACTGGTCAAAGCTGTTAGCAGTTAGCTGTCAGCGGATAGCATTTAGCGGTTAGCCGTCAGCGGATAGCTGTCAGCGGATAGCTGTCAGCGGTTAGCTGTCAGCAGTTAGTGGTTAGCTGTGGTGGACCACTTCCACGTCTGGTGTGTTTCAACACTTCGATGGTGAAGACAGGAAGACGTGAACGTTTCTGTCTAAAGGTGGATGGACGGCAGTGAAAGAACGAGATGGATGATGGGTTGCTGAAACTTTATTTAAACATGCGCCGTAGATCACCGTTAGTCAAACAGGTTTATTGATCCATAATCAGTCAGCTTGTCACTCAGAAGGTTAATTAAAGCATTTCAGTTTGAGGTTTTTTCAGTTCCTGGAGAACCTCTTTCATGTTTTCACATCCTTGCTTGTCTGTCCGGCTGAAGAACAACGATTGATCGTCCATCACGTCAGGGTTATTGATGGGACCCACTGATCGATCAGTATTGATAACCACATCCTTCTAGAACAGATCGATACAACACGTTGTACTGCACACGGTTGCTACAGAACTCCAAGAACATCCCAGAACTGGAGGAATGGGTCCAGGACTGGGACCAGAAGCTGGACCTGGATCTGGATCAGGGTAGCAGCATCACAGCAGCTGAAGGGTCTCCAGAAGAACTGGAGCCTCTAGTACTTCAGGGAGACAGTCCATCTCTGGTACACCAGAGATGGACTGATTCACCATATTGATCTGTTATTGGTTATTAACAGCTGATCAATAGTAGATATATCCAGTAGACCTGATCAATGGTGGAGGCTGAATCATTTTGGTTGCACCATGAGGTGCATAGTTAGCATAATACATGTACATCATAGTTAGCATGATGCTACGTGTAGCAGATGAACGCTATTGAAACAACTGTGTTGAACAGTTTAAAGTGGAGTGAGGTGATTGATTAGGTGGTGCTTGATTTAGGTAGTGAATGAGTATAGGGTGATTGCGAGGTGATTGGTTATGGTATTAGGTGTTATGCAGATTAGCTCCTGATATTAAATCAACCAATCACAGCAGAGAACCTGGAGGACGGCCTCTCTCTCTGGTCTGCCTGTTAGAGTCGATGTTCAAACCCTTTCTATCTGTCAAAGAGCTTCCAGAGTGGTTACAACCAGATGTCAGACGTGCAGTCCCCCCCAGGATATCTGAGCTCATGGGCCAGAGCTGGACCCTCAGGTTCTTGACCAAAGTCCACCAGGAAGTGTTCATTCAGGGACAGACCTCCACTAATGGTGTCCACGTCGATCTGCATCATCACTGAACCCTCTCTGTACAGACAGGAGAGGGGAGGAGTCATTATTCTGGGGGTGGTGTTACACCTGGACAGTTTTTCGTTGGAAGAACAAGAAAAAAAACTTTCAATCGTCTATCAATGTTCGAAATAAGGAACCTCAGACATGGACCTCAGGTCCGGTGAGCCGACCCTCCTCCCTGTGAGGACCGGGTCAGAGGCCTCCAGCCCTAAACTTACTAATATTATAACAACAATGACATAGTGATAAAAAGCTTTAAGCAACATGTCCGGGTTTAATAGATTCAGGGTCGCTTCTTGTGGACGACGTGGTCCAGTCAGTTCCATCACAGGCGAACTCAAACTGCCCCCGAGACCAGGATTAGAACCAGCACCTCCAGGTCTGAGGCTGTGTTTCCCAGGCAGATACAGTTGAGGTTTTTGGTTCACTACTAAGACCCCTACCAGACGCAGGTAAGTCAAAGAAAATAGACAAAACACAAGACAGAACCGCCAAACCGGATGGAGGTCTGGGTTAGTCCAGACTGGTGTCAGTAGTACTGCAGGATACCAGAAGGTGAGGACTCACCTGATCATGTCGGGGTAGAACTGTTTGTCCCAGCCGCTGTAGAGGGACGTGGTCACATAAAGTCTCCGCCCATCTAAACTCAGCTGTAACATCTGAGGGCTGCCAGGGATACGTTTCCCCTGAGACGCAGACAGTTACAAACCAATCAGACCAAACACACGGCATCCTGAGGCACTGCTTCCTGTCACACTGCGCCCTATCTGTGTTACCTGAATGATGCGTGGGTGGGGCTGCGGCTGGTTCTCGGGGTCTTCCAGGACTCTGACTGGACCATCGGTGGTGATACTTCCTCCCAAAAATACCTGGAAGAGACAGACGCCTTAGCTGTCTCACTGCTTCCTGTTTTCTTCTTGACACTTCGTCATAACTTCGTTCATACCTGGCCCACCAGTTTGGGGCTCCTTCTGTCGGTGATGTCATATTGTCTGATGTCGCCATGCAGCCAGTTACTAAAGTACAGAAAACGGTCATCCAATGAGATCAGGATGTCTGTGATGAGACCTGCACAGAAAGACAGTCAGTCAGTAAGACAAGTAACCCTTCAGACAGACAGGTAACCAGTTAGACTCACCAGGCATCTCAGGCAGGGCCCACCCTTCTACCTTCTTACTGGGAACACTGACCACCTTCTCTGCTGCCCAGGCACCGTTCTGAAAAGGCACCCATATGATTGGTTGGACTTTCTTGAAGGGGATCAGGCCCACATCAGTAACCCGATAGTCTTACAGAAGCCTGTGATACCGACAGATGTTTTGTAGAATCTGAAGACCGTTCCACCCAGAGCACATCCCACATAGCCTTCGGTGGCATTGGGGTCATGGAGGAATCGGACCTCCAAGGGAATTGCGCCTTCCTCCCCCAGATTGAGTGTCTGCAGCTTCCTATGGGTAGTCCAGTCCCAGACATGGATGGAGTTGCCATAGAGACCTAGAACAACAAAGAACCAATGGGACATTTGATGCTAGTGAGAACTTTTCACTGGTCTGTCCAGGTGTTGGATTACAGATTACTTCCTTGATCTCTTTCTCAAGTCCTGCTAGGACCTGGACCACATGGTACTAACTTGCAACAGAATCTAGTTTATGTGGGACTGGCTGGATTTACAGTGGTAGGACCTTAAAACCCAATCCTTCTGACTTACCATCTCTGACATGGGCTGGATTAAAACCATCAATCAGGGCTTTGGGTGCCCCCCATTCAGTGCTGATCATGACATTGTGCCGGGGTTGGTACCAGAAGTCATATCCAAAGGGCGCCTCCTCACCCGCATGTTCCCAGTTCCCAACAATGTCAAATGTCTCACCATCCAGCAATATAAAACCACCTGAGAGAATGACATTATTTGTACCACTGAAACAGTCCTCCAGAGGTCACTATGACAACAATCAACATACAAGATCACACCCCTTGACTCGGGTGTTTTCTGGTGTGCCTGTGGAATTGTGGTCAGGACTGCTTCTTGTCTCACCTTTGCCGTTTCCAGATGGGTCCCCCATTGAACTGATCATGATCTGACCACTGCCCAGGCAATGTGTGGTGTGAGGGTTTGCCAGGCCACACTTCATAAACACATCGACAGGCTCCACCATCTGAGGACACAAGGACCCCATAGTCACCATTCTACCTCATTAGCATAATTGGGTAGAACTTGTTGGAGCCAAAGGGGCACTAGACCCTATCCCAGCAGACACGAGGTGAGGGTCGAGGTTCACCCTGAAGAAATCGCAACATAAGACCTTGAATTTGATGCAAGCATCTGGTGGACCATGGTGACAGCCGCCAGCCTTTGGTTTCCATCAGCAAATGGAACTTGTTGGTTTCAGACCCGTTGTTCCTGCTTGTGTTCAGCTCGTTACCCAGTATGCTACGTAGCAGAAGATAATACGCTCAAACAATTAGTGGTTGGTTGTTTCTGTTGGGTTGGTTTGCTTGAAATCTGAACTGCGTTGGGTGTGGACAGGTGTGGCCCTGATTCAGGTGCAACGGGTCCAAGAGGATATGCTGACAGAAACCAGAACCAAGAGGTCTGTCGAGTCACAGTCAAGAAAGTATGTCAAGGTTCTGGGGACCCAAACATGCTCCCTGATTTAATGACTGATATTGATATTTCATATTGTAAGTTGTTTGTGGTCGTTGCTAACCTTGGTTTAGTGATGATAATATTCAGTGCTTTCTGATTCTAGGTCAGTTTGGGATTACATCAGACACTGTATGGAAACCAGGCCTGGATTGTAATGCCTTTGATCTTTGGACTGTCCCATTTGCAGTGTGCTATTCTACCTTGTGGATCTTCGGTGCTCGGGGGTTTGTCCCAACATCAACCACGTAGATTCTGGAGGAAATGAGCGATGGTAAAATCAGACGGTTTCTTTTCTTCGATGCATCACCAAAGCAGCTGCTGCAGGCGTTCCATCCTGAATGATGCAGTTCATCCTTGAGGTTTGGCATTGGCAGCCGGTGGATGACCTGTAAGGGTCGAGGTCAAACGTGACAATGGATCAAATGGTTAAAAAGGTTTGAGATCATACAGGTTCGAGACGGGAAGCTGGTCCAGAAGGAAGAGAGACCAAAACTAGAAATCTGTTTTAGGAACAGATGAAGGACGTTGTCTTCAGGACCCCACAGGTGCTTGGTTGACTCATTGTACCTGGCAGTAGGTGGGAGATTTTGGGTCGACATCGACGGTGGCAAGGTAGTCCGGCTTCAAAATATCAGTGTTGCGGTAGATACAGGGCAGGTAGACGATCTCCTCTCGAGGACCTTCAACAAGAACAAAACCTTTCTGAGATAGAACAGTCATGCTAACTTTAGCCAAGATTCCAGTCTTTATGCTAAACCGGATCAACCAGTTGTAAGCTTTGTGAACTGCAGAGATGTCAGAGGATGGTCTTGGAAAGTCAAATTGTTATGACAGAACGAGAACCAGCTGGTGATGAAACTCTAAAGTGATCTCACCCTTCATGGCCTCCAGGGGGCTGCGGTATCCTGGTCCACATCCTGAACAGCTGGCTGAGAAAACACAACACAGAAAAGGTCAGGAAACGACCCAAACACGGTGGTCATAGTCCGTTACGGTGGTCATAATCCCAGCTGGTTGATGGACCAACACTCTGTCCCAGATCTGGTTGCAGGCGGGAGTTTCCCCCTTCATCCAGAAACCCAGGATATGTGGAGACAAAGTAGCAACTCAGCTACAGTGACACCCGTTGATCTTTGACTCTGCTGACTAGGTCAGAGTTGCCCCAGGTTAATGTTTGTTAGTCGTTGTCCAGTTACGAGTCTTCGGTTTCAGTAACAAAGTTCAGCCAGAGACTCAGCAGCTGGTTGTACAACCACCAACAGCATTATTGATCAGGTTCAGCTTCCGATCATCGGTAATGATCAGACATCAGCCACCAGTCAAAAACAGATTCCAGAGATTAATGCAGCAGGTCTTGAAGCTCTTTAGTTAATCTCTAATCTCGTGATCTTCATCATCATCATGACTTGTGTCACCTTGAAATTCAAGGAATGAGCCAGCCTGGGTCGCCTTTCAGAGAAGACAAGTTAGCACTAGCACTAACAATTCACAGTTGGCACTAGTACTACCACAACTCACTGTTGGCACTAGTACTACCGCAACTCACTGTTGGCACTAGTACTACCGCAACTCACTGTTGGCACTAGTACTACCGCAACTCACTGTTGGCACTAGTACTACCGCAAATCAGTGTTGGCACTAGTACTACCGCAACTCATTGTTAGCACTAGTACTACCACAACTCACTGTTAGCACTAGTACTACCACAACTCACTGTTAGCACTAGTACTACAACTCACTGTTAGTACTAGTACTACCAGACTGATGTGTTCAGTTCTTTTTTGTTTTAATTTTAAATTTCTATATTTTCAACCACAGACATAAAATCATCTAGACACAGACAGACACATAGTTTTAAAGTCCTTCATGAATCTTTCAAAGTTCACTGAAGGTTACTGTAAACTTTGGAGTTAACCCCTTCAGCTCTGAATTTTCTCTTCTTCCCTTTTGAGTTTAGAAAAATCAGGAAAACAAAGAGCAATGGAGGAATGAAGACCTGAACTCACCCATTTCTGATCTCCTGGTCTGGTCCTGCAGGTCCTGCTGCTCTCTGGGAACTGAACTGTGGGAAATCAGCTGGTTTATGTAAGAGTCCATAGCAGGGCAGAGGGGTGGGGCTTCTACCACTGCTAACCAATCAGCATTGTATGTCCTCAGGCAAACGGTCAGACATCATGAGCAGCTTATATAAACATTATGTCATGTGAAGACATTTCCTGAAGCTGCTGTCGAGTTCTGGTTTCCAGAGTCCTTCATGTTGAACCTGGAACAAGTTCAATATGTTCAGTACCGCTAGGAACCACCGGGGGCAGCAGTGCCACCAGTCACAGAAGAATTCATTGATTGGATAAACAAGCTCTGATTGGTCCTGGTTTCTAAGTTCTGGATAGTCAATGCAATAATCCAGGAGCAAGGAAATGAAGACCACACCCCCACACACCTGTCATGTGACCCCTGTCAGGTGGGCACGTCATTTTACCTCCTGTAATATGGGAGCCAATCAGTGCTGAGAGTTGTCCAGGTCGTTTTATCAGCACCAGACCTGAACGCACGCCATCGTCAACACGGACCCCAAGGTCACTGGGCCGGGGGGGTCGGAACCAGACGTGTACGGTGGAGTGTGGGGGGGCGGGGCCAGGCCAGGTGTACGTGTGTGGTGTGATCACCTTAAACACAGGTGTGACGTCACCAGCAGCCAATCAGCTCCTCAGGTGTCGGTTTCATCACAATAAAAGTTACAGCCGACTTTTGTTTGTCCTTATTAAAAAAAAACTGTCAAGTCACAATGTGGTTCAACCAGTCCTACCCCCCCACCCCGACCTACTTCCTCCTCCCCTCTCCACCCCCTCCCCCCTTCCACTCAACAGTCATTCATGTCCCAACTTGGCCATTTCCTCAACCCTGGAGGTTTTGAAGCACTTGGTGTGTGGTGTGAGGGACTGTGTGTGTGGAATATATGAAAAAAAAAAAATTCTATAGGTTCTGGTTCTGGAGGGCAGCTTGTTTGAGCCATGGGGCGATGGGACAAACAGACAGAATCTGTTAGTACATAAATATTTACTCGTTTATTTATCAACTCAGTAAAAATAAACAGTTTGGTGATCATATAGAAAATCAGGAAGCCACGCCCACTGTCCCTCCCCCCCACTGCGTACAAACGGTAGAAAAACGTTTCTCATGCTTCTTAAATGTTGTGTTCAGCTGTCACTTGTTTATTTCTCTGCTGTTTGTTTACACATAAATAAACAGACTTGTTTACAACACATCCTGGGAACGGCCAGTGTTTATCAACAACATTCCATCAGCACCACAACAGTATCACCTGGTCACATGACCGTTCTGTTAGCACTGTGTGGCCTGCAGCAGGTAGCTTAGCATCGCTAGCCTAGCATTGCTACCTGGAGGAAACAGGAAGTGATTGAACAAACGGCCGACAAAAAGTCACAAACCGACGGGACACACAGACACTAGTGACACACAAACACACACACTGGTTACACATCTGTGACACACACACACACACTGGTCACTCACTAGTGATGCATGGATTGGCTGTGACATCATAATTACAT
The DNA here is from genome assembly GCA_013358685.1 of Antennarius maculatus. NCBI lineage: Eukaryota > Metazoa > Chordata > Actinopteri > Lophiiformes > Antennariidae > Antennarius > Antennarius maculatus. The sequence goes on from CM023615.1 coordinate 18,498,051, forward strand.
TTGCTACTCAGATATTAGCCGTGGGTCCGGTACCTGGTCTGTTCCGGTGCTGGTCCGGTCCCAACTGGAACGTGGCTCCTACAGAAGTTCTGATGGATTTCGGTCAGACATTAAAAACAGCCAAGGATGAGACAAACGTCTGACGGCCTGAGGCTAAATTTAGCACGTCAAAGGCTAACGTTAGCATGTCTAAAGCTAACAACAGAATGTCACAATAGTATCACAGAATTAGCTTGTGATCTGCTAGCCTGAGCACACAGCTAGCCGCCGACAAACAGGTCGTCCTCTGAAGACGCAGTTCCAACATGTCTAGAGACTGAATGATTGTCTGATGGGTTCAGGTTCAGGTTGTTTGGGGAGTCATAGATTCATCTGGATGTCGTTACTGTCCACTAGAGTCCACTGGCGTCCTTTGGAGTCCACTAGAGTCCAAAAGAGTCCACTGGAGTCCACTAGAGCTCACTAGAGTTCACCAGAGTCCGCTGAATGAAAACCTTTCACTACAGATAGGACAGTTCCTACAGTCTTCCACTACGGGGGGGGGTGTCAGTCTATGTCCTGGACGGATCGTCCAGAGATGTGTCCAAACGTGTCCACATGATCTGGGTCCAAGGAAAGTCGGATTTCTCACCAAGACAGATGGGGGGTCTGGTTCCAACCGGCCCCCCATCTGTCTCCAGGGGGGACACCGTACGAGAGGTCGGTCCCCTTTGGGACGGAGCCCCGGCGGTCAGAACCGGTTCAGCTGTTGTCCATCCTGTCGTCCTCCCGGCTGCCCTCCACGCCGTCGATCTTCCACTCGTCCCCGAGCTCCTCCCCGATCACGATTCGGGTTTCTCGTCTCTCCTTGCTCATCTCTTTCGTGTACTCCTCTGTCTCCTTTCCTTCCTCCTCGCTGTCTTCCTCCAGTTTCTTAATTTCCTCTTCCCTGTCCTCCTTTGCTTCCTTTCCTTCCTCCTCTCTTTCTTCCTGTTCCATCTTTCTGTGCTCTTCTAATCTCACTTCCTCTGTTTCCTTCCCTCCCTCATTTTTCTTGTCCTCCTCCGTCTCCTTGATGTCTCGTTCCCAATTAACCCTTTCTTTCCCTGATTTGACTTGCGCATCATTCAAACTACTTTCTTCCTTTGCTTCCTGTCCCTTACCCTCCATCTCCTTCCTGCTTCCTGTTTCCTTCCCCAACTCTTCCTTCTTTACCCCTTCTCTGACTTCTTTCTCCGCATCCTCTTCATCTTCCAGCTCCAGCAGCTCAAGAGAACCGTCCTCCAAAGCCTCTGACCCCAGCAGGGTCTCGGTCAGGGTCTTGAGGAGCTCCACCTGGACATCCTCTGGTTTCTGGAGCTCCTCTTGCTGCCCCGGCAAAAGACCGGTGAGTTGAAACGACTTCTTCCAAAGGTGCTGCAGTTCGTTCACCAAGGTCAGGGCCTCCACCACCCAGTCCACCAGAAGCTGGGCCACGTTGGTTTGCAACTGATCGGACAATGTCTCCTCCAACTCCTTCGGCTGGCCCTCAGTGAACTTGGACCATCGTGACATCAGGAAGCGCTGAAGAACCGGCTTCATGCAAACCTCCATCGGCTGAAGACGGAAAGAGCCGCCTCCTGGAATCACTGCCGGTAGAGTACCGGACCCACTGATGGACGCCACAAACGGCTCTTCCAAGTGTTCCCGGTGTCTATCCAAGATCAACATTGACTTTCTTGGCTGAGGTAGACTGGAGATATGGGGGAGCCAAACCCATTTGTTCCAGAGATCCAACGCCTCTTCCACTAAAAGACTTTCGCGGCCATCCTGCAGCAGGATGAACTCGGGTAGGACTTTATCAGGTAGCTTTTTGCTCACCAGCAGCAGGGATGGTAGCATTGTGCCATCAGATAGCAGCGTCAGGTACACGGTGACCAGAGACAAAGAACCGGTGAGTTCCAGGGCTTCAGAATAGCGAAACTTGTCTTGAAGTGACCTCAAGTCCACAAAGAGACAGAGTTCATCCATGGCAGCCACAGTGTTTCCTGGTAGCTCCTTGTTCTGAATGACCTTCTGGGTGAATTCCCGAAAGGACTGGATCTTGTCCTCGAGCGATTGTGGCAGTCTACGAGCCAGCGTGGCTTCTCTGCCGACGCTTCGTACCCCGAGCTGATGGTGCAACATGAGGTCCACCGCCCAGTCGTAGGAGATGCGGAAAGAGTCTGCGAACACGCCCTTCTTCTTCAAGGCGGAGGCCTTGTTGAAAAGGTTACTCTCAGTGATCTGAAGCTGCTGCTCCCGTGTTGACAGGACCCAGGCCACCATGTGGTCCTCGCCGTCGGCGTTCTGTTCCCGTCGGCGTCGCTTCAAATGCTTCCTGGCATCTTTCTGCCAAGACCGGATGACATGCTCGTCGGTTGAAAACGCCCTCGAAGCTTGATGGAGTCCCTCGCCCAGGGCCATCAGGATGATCCTCAGCTGACGAGCTGTGAGGATCTCCCGATCTTTGGAGGACGATGAGACCGTCGCTGGTTGGATGTGGTTGTTTGGAGATACTCCAGTTTTTTCCTCTCTGACCAAGTCTTCGTTGTCATCATCGGTCTCGTCCACATCGTCCAAACCCTCATCGTCAGAGAAGTCCATGTCTTCCACAGGAGCCATCGCCCCATCCACACCATCCTCCATCTCGTTTACCTCGACTTCTCCACTGCAGACAGAGATTGGAATCAACGGTTACCAATGAAATCAAAGGGTGGAGACGACTTGTGATCCGTCTTCATGTGTGAAACCGTTACCTGATTCGGTTCTTCAGGAATCCCGCCTTCGTTGATGCTGTTAAAAGACAAACTTTTTTAATGATGGTGTTTCCTCATTGATGCGTTCGAGGTGGGGCTGAACAAAACTGGAAAGGAAGCTAACAACGAAACACTGGAGCTCCAGAACTAAACAAAGGCTGGGTTCCATTTTTATGAGCTGAACTAAACCCCTGGGGGTGAACTAGGAACCCCAGAGGAGCCGAAAAAGCCTCGAGTATCTGAGGGCTAATCAGCGTTTACAGGTTTAGAGGAGACTATCAACAACTATCTGAACGTTTGCAGGCAAGAACATACAGAAGACCCCAATGATGTCATATCTGTGGGCATTTACTGATACTTAACATAGTCTGGTAGCAGAATGCTAACCTGTCATCTCGTGCTAGCGCTGTGCTGACATACTGAAGACATGACCAAATGTTCAGGTGATGGTGGTTATGGTTGGGGGATCAGGGGTTAAGGGTTAGGGTTAAGGTTAGGGGGTCTAGGGTTAGGTTAGGGGTTAGTGTAGGGGTTAGGGTTAAAGGGTTAAGTTCAGGGGTTAGGGTAGAGGCTAGGGTTAAGGTTAGCTGGGGTTAAGGTGGTTAGGGCTAAGGGGTTGACCAGATGACCAGCAAACACAAATAGGTACTTTCAGTGTTTGAACTTTAAAACTATGTGGCCAACAACCTCACTGCAGAAGTGAACACAACCTCTGCCAGTAAACTGGCCTTTGGTGGACGCCGGTCGGCCATGAAACTCCCAGAAGCAACTGGGCTGCTTACCCAGGTTGCCTTGGCAGACAGCACAACTGTGAGCACTTCCTTGGCGGGCATTCTTGAAGTTGCAGTTCTTGCACCTCCTGGAAATGCCGGCGATCTTCCCCATCCTGTATCTTGGTTTCACCGAATCTTCTGCCACCCCCCTCGTCGCGCGGGAGCTGGCCATCTCCATGTTCTCAAAGTATTGCTGAGCACATTTGGCAAGTTGGTTGCCCAGACGCTTCCGGAAGTTGACCTGAGAAAAAAGACCATCTCGCACCCAGGTGGGCGGGTTGTCTTTGCGGCTTTCGCGCAGCACGATAAAGGCATTGACGATGCTGATGTTGACCAGAAACCAGAAGAGGCTGCGCCAGTGCCGGTCCAGGGGGACGCCCCCTAGGGGATTACACGCCAGTAGCTGCTTGCAGATGTCAACCCCTCGCATGTTCTCCTGCAGCAGGCGGAAAGCCATTGGGCGGTCAATTGGTTCCAGTTTGCCCACTGTGGTCTGAGACCTCCTCCAGACAGCGTCCGGTTCACCAGGAGCTGCGTTTGTCGACAAACAGCCCATCTCCTTCATGTCCTTCCAACGGGTGGCCAGCAGAGGGCCAAACTGTCTTTGGACGAAGTCCCCAGGTTTCTCGAGACTGCCCAATGTCCACAACTCTTTGGGGAGGATGGGGTTGGGGGGTGGGAAGGAGCTGGAGGCGTAGATGCCCTGATCCAAAAGCTTCTGCATCAGTGGGACGGATGTGAGTGAGTTAGCCAGGTACAGATGGTGGTGTTTGTCCTCCAGGCCCTTCACCAGCTCTGGAACCACGGCAAATCCCGTCTCCTGCCCCACCTTCTCCCCAACCTGGATGAACAAGCGGTGGCAGTAGCCGGATTTGGAGTCGCAGAGCAGCCATACCCGAGGTTGTGTCTTTGGGATTGCCTTTGCGAGGTGCCGCTCCTCGTCCAGACTGGGCAGCAGCGCCCTGTCGATGGTGAGGCTGCGGTTGGGCCGGTAGGTGTTCCACATGGCTTCACCCAGGATCTCGAGCATGGGCCGAAATATGTGCAACGCGTCGCTGGACTTGTTCGTGCCACGATACTCATCTGTGGTGGCGCTGCCCATTCGGATGTTGGCGGCGATCTGCTTGAAGCGTTTGAAGGTCATGGTACGGTAGAATGCATAGCTGTTGTCATAGTTACTCAAGGACCAGTAGTGGGACGGGTCTTGCAGGTTCTGCGTCCCCATCAAAATGACCAGACCAATGAAAGCCTTGATCTCCTGGGTGGTGACAGGAGACCAGTCTGGGACGCTGGTGCCCAGGAACCGGCGGGTCTTGGCGTGGGCGTTGGTCTCCTTGGCGATGAGCCGCATCAGGGTTGCAGGGAACAGCAGGTTGAAGAAGTCCATCGCATCGCCGTTCTTGGACAGTTGGTGGTGAGGTCCACTGATCTCTGTGAAGGACGCAATGGTGGATGTTCCACCATCGCTTCCTGACGGATGCTTCCAACTTCCTGCTGACATCCAGGATGGATCAGGAAAGTCCTGGGTGTGGACCGGTTCCTTGTTTTCAGAGGGGGGCAGCTCCTCCTGGTGGTGGAACTGGATGTCAGGATCCGTGTAAACTAGAAAAAAGGAACACGTTTAAATGAGAAGATGTTTATTTAATCCTTATTTCACGACTGACTCAAACATCTGGACCAAAGAAGAGCTTCAGTTTAGCTTTGAGAGAACATTTGTTGCGCATTTCCTCAGATGCCAGGTTCTGCTAAAGTTTCAATTAGTGGAATCAAACCAATAATCACTAATCAGACCGACCTGATCAATATGTGATAGAAGCTGCTCATCACTTAAGATAGTTTCAGCCCAAAGTCCTCAATGCAGGTTGTCAGAGGAACCGGACACTAGATGGTTCCGTTAGGAGGAAACCAGCTCCCTCCACTGGTTTCCTCCGGCTCCACCCTGTTTTTGCGTGCTCATGCTAGCAACAATCACTGACGGCGATATAGCCGGAGCAGACGATAAGGAACGCAAACACTAGGACAGATAGTGTATCGTAGCTCCGCCTCTGACCTTGACTTTCAGAGGTTCCAACAACCGCCGGAGATCTTTATTGAGACGGAGACGATAGAAGACATGTCACCCTGTTAGCGAGTCAATCGAACATTAGCTTCCTGTCTGACGCTGCAGTTAGCTTCCTGTCTGATATTGGTGTTAGATTCTTGTGAGATGCTGCTGTTAGCTTCCCGTTCTGCTGTGGACAGGGGTTCCAGGTGAACCCTGGTTCGTGAAGACCTACTCCTGGGGCGACAGGTGGCGCTGTGGTGCTCGGGGTTCTTCAGCAAGTGCTCCGCCATCTGATCAGCGGTCTGAGGTGAGAAGTCACAGCCCAAACACCGCAGCAGGAACACGCTAAGGAGGAACCAGGAAGTAAACAACAAAAACACGAGCAATAAACAACAGCAGCTCTGTGGTCAAAGTCCAGCAGGTGTAATCTAATGTAGCAGTAACTAATGTAACAGTAACTACTGTGATGGGGTCTCACCAGGGCGGGGGACGTCTGTGCAGAGGAGCGATGTTTTCTTTGGATTGCGGAACATGTTGGCTGAAATACAACAAGAAACACCAAATAAATAAACAAACAAACAAACAGGTGTGAGGGCGTGGCCGTGGCTCCTTACTGGATCATGTGGGCGGCGTAGGCCCTGGAGCAACAGCTGCTGTAGGGACACAGCAGGCAGCGGACGTGGGACGGGTAGTGGGCGGAGGCGCTGGAGGCGTCGGTTCCACACTCCAGACACATCAGCTGGGCATGGTCCTCAGACGACGTCCTGCGGGACAGGAAGCATCAGGAAAGAGTCAGGAACAATGCACCTTTAAACGGGGGCATCAGAGACGCTCAGGTCTACAGGCTACACTGATGACATTGCATTGTTAACCTCAGTAACATTTTGTCGTCTCCTGTTACCCTGAACACGTCGCGACCCTGAATACATCATGACCTTGAACACAACGTGACCCTGAACACATCGCGACCCTGAACATATCATGACCCTGAACACGTAGCGACCCTTCCTCTGACCTGTGGGCATTAGCTCTTCGGCCTGTCGGCCTCCTGGTTTGTGATCGAGGCGATCTGGGGAGCGAGGCATCCCGGGAGATCGGAGCCCAGTGCTGCTCCGTCTTGATGTTGATTGGCTTGATGAGGGAGGAGGAGGAGGAGGAGCTTTGCGGGGCCCGACTTCCTGCCGATGTCGGTCTGGTCTTCCCGTAGGTCCTGATGGTCACCTGGAGACACAAAAACGAGCCAATGGTGAAGGAGCTGCGGTGGTGAGTTCCTGACGGCCTGGGCGCCCTCTGACCTTTGACCCCGGGGGCAGTCCTTCCAGCTGGGCAGGGCGGCGGAAGCTGCGATGGTTCTCCAGCTTGTGCTGCATCTTGTCTTTGAGGAAGACGAACTGGAGGCGACACCTGTTGCAGTGGAAGGCCTGGTTGATCTGAGACAGGAAGAGACCATCAGCTACAGCGTCTGACTGGAGTCACCTCTGGAGGTGGGTGGGGCCACAGGGAGGGGCGGGTACCTGGTGCCGCAGCAGGTGCTGCTGGTAGGTGGCCGGGTTCCTGATCACCTTCAGGCAGAAGACGCACAGCAGGAAGTGGGAGTCTCTGTGGAAGCTGGCGAAGTGCTGGACCACGTCCGAGTAGAAGGACGAGCGATAGGAGCACACCTGAGGGGGGGACGGAGTCAACACTACAAGGTCAGAGAGCGGGCGGGTTCAGGGTCAGGGATCAGGTCTACCTGGCAGACGTAGGGCATCTCTCCTGGTTTGTGGTTGGACTTCATGTGGTTCAAGAAGGTCGGCTCGTTCTCAAAGGCCCATTCACAGATACGACACATACCTGAGAGACAGACAGGGAGAGAAAGACAGGGAGAGAGACAGACAGGGAGAGACAGACAGGGAGACAGAGAGACAGGAAGACAGACAGACAGGGAGAGAGACAGAAAGGGAGAGAGACAGACAGGGAGAGACAGACAGACAGGGAGAGAGACAGACAGGGAGAGAGACAGGTAAATCTGGGTCTGTGGTTCCACTGAAGGGTTCCAGGTTGATCCGGCCTCAGTCTCAGTCTGGATCAAAGTGAACCTGGTCCACGTGGTGTGTGGGTGTGTGGGTGTCACCACTGGGTGTGACCGGCGGGTGTGACCCGGTGCGGTTCCTGATTCTTACAGGAGGACAGAACCGGGCCGTGGACCTGGTCCTGGTGGGTCTGCAGTTGAGACGGGGACGAGAACTGTCGGTAGCAGAACCTGCAGCCCCTCTTGTTGTCACCTTTACCCCCCCCTCCAGTCAGCTCCGAGTGCTGGAGTGTGTGCTGCATCAACCTACACACCCACACACACACCCACACACACACACCCACACACACACACACACACACACACACACAGGTAAGTTTAGATCTGTTCAGGTGCAATCAGGTGCATTCAGGTGTGTTCAGGTGCATTCAGGTACATTCAGGTGCATTGAGGTGTGTTCAGGTGTGTTCAGATGTGTTCAGGTGCATTCAGGTGCTTTCAGGTGCGTTAAGGTGTGTTCAGGTGCAGCCCCCCCACCTCAGGTTGTTCTCGTTCAGGTGGGAGCAGATCTGGCAGGAGAAGGAGGCGGTCCTCAACCCCAGCGGTTGGGGCTTCCTCAGACTCAAGTCCCCCTCAAACGTCCCGTAGTAGAACTCGTCCACGCTCATCACCACCCTGGGGGAATCGGGGGGGGCCGCGGTCACTCCGGCGCTCGTGACCACCGACGCTGCTGGACCATGTGACACAGAAACAGAGGGGGGAGGCGTTAACACCCCCCACCACATGGGGGCAGTCAGGGGCCGGTTCTGATCCGGTAGGCGGGGTCTTGACTCACCGCTGCTGAGGGGGAGGATTCTGGTGACGCCATTGGCTGACCCCGAGGGCAGTGCGGGGGTGGCGGCTAGTTTCATGGATTTAGCCCCGCTCACCTGAGTCATCTGGAGGTTAACTGGAAAAAAAAAAGGTCACCTGTCAGTGGTTCAGGTCGGGGGGGTCCATCCTGACCGGGGGGGGGGAGAGACTGACCCGGTCCCGGTGTGCCGGTGCGGATTGTCACGGTGGCGGGCAGCCGCATGGCGGTGTAGGCGGAGCCAGGCTGAGCGGGTCCTCCTGAAGAGGCAGGTACCACCTGGCCCTGGGGGAGGACGGGGGACACGCCCACACTGGGGCGCACCAGGTGACCCAGCGACGGGGCTGCGGGACAGGAAACAGCAGCAGTCAGATGGGGTCAGAGGTCAGAGGGGTCAGCTGATGAGTGGGAGGAGTCAAAGCATCCTACACTGGATCAGGGTGACGGGTTGGACCGTGTGACCTGGCTGGAAGTTCAGCACCAGGGGGGGGACCGGGTTCATCACCGGGAAGCCCTGCAGACACAGGGGAGGCAGTGACATCACAGTGACATCACTTGGAGCAGATGCAGCATCGGAGCACTACCAATAACTAACTGATTAACTAACAAGCTAACTAACCACAGCTCACATGACCATGAGTCAGAACAACAGACACCATATATGGCTAGAAGAGGCGTGGCTTATGGCCAGTAGCGGTGCTTCGTGTGACATTTTGTTTCTCATGTTACTTCTGGGCTTCCTCCTCTGAAGGCTCTGATCGGCTGCTACCCCCTGCTGGACGACCCCCGAACCACGCCCCCTGACAGGAGTGAGGAGGTGGTGAGCCAGGCTGTCTGTGAGACAGCAGCGCAGGGCGCGCTTGTTTTCCCTACCTGTGTGGTGAGGAGGATGGGCGGGGCGCTGCCTGTCCCAGGGGCCGCTGGAAGGAGAAAGGCTCCGCCCGGTGTCTGCGTCAGGATGAGGGGCGACGCCTGAGCCACCCGGGCAGGGGCTGCAGAGTGCGGGGCCAGCTGGGAGGAAGAGGAGGCAACCAGAGGAGGGCGGGGCAACATCATGGAGGAGGAGACAGCTGAGGGCCCAATTCAGAACAGACGTCAGGTGTTGCCTTCTAAGGCTTACTGGCCACGTATGTGGACAGCACTTTCTAGCTCTTGTGTCCACAAGCGTGCATGTGGACATAATTTTTCTCTAAAAGTACATCATATCAAAAGATGATGCTTAGTTTTTCTTCTAATTAGGTTCCAATAAGCCTAAATAGCAAAAAGAAATAAAAAATGCATGCAAAAAACAGCTTCGGCCTTAGTTATTAATAATTATAATAAAATTATAATTATTAAGAGCCGGGGGCTATTAAGGGGTTCGAAACAAGCGCACCCACCTGTGGGGATCGGTTTGGTGGACGGACTCTGAGGGGGCGGAGTCTCAGGGGCCGGAAGAGGAGACAGAGAATCCTCCACTGGAGAAACAGAGCAGTGTCATTCCAAAGGTGTGTATGTGTGTATGTGTGTGTGTGTGTGTGTGTGTGTGTGTGTGTGTGCTCTCACCTGGTTCACAGTACTCATCCATGAAGTCCAACTCGTCTTCCTCCACGCAGTCATCCACCTGCTGCCAAGGCTCCAGCTCCTCCTCCTCACACTCCATAAACAGCTCCGTCTCCATGTCACTATGGAAACGAGAAAATGTCATCACCATGACATGTAGATCTCCATCAAACCGTTCAATCACTGAGTCAACATGTTAACACACGTTACACACCTTACACACACACACAAATATTATTGTTGTGAATGACTATAAAATAATAATAATATTCTTAATCTTATAATAATAATAATAATAATAATAATAATAATAATAATAATAATAATAATAATAGCAGCACGGTAGAAGCAGGTATGAATAATAATAAACTAACCGATGATAATAATAACACACTAAAATAATAAAGTATAATAAAATAATAGGCTAATTTAATATTATTATTATTCTTTTCCTTTCGGCTTTTCCCTTCAGGGGTCGCCACAGCGAATCAATTGCCTCCATCTAACCCTGTCCTTTGCATCCTCTTCTCTCACACCAACTACCTTCATGTCCTCTTTCACTACCTCCATAAACCTCCTCTTTGGTCTTCCTCTAGGCCTCCTGCCTGGCAGTTCAAAACTCAGCATCCTTCTACCAAAATATTCACTATCTCTCCTCTGGACATGTCCAAACCATCTCAGTCTGGCCTCTCTGACTTTATCTCCAAAACCTCTAACATGTGCTGTCCCTCTGATGTACTCATTCCTGATCCTATCCGTCCTGGTCACTCCCAAAGAGAACCTCAGCATCTTCATCTCTGCTACCTCCAGCTCTGCCTCCTGTCTTTTCCTCAGTGACACTGTCTCTAGACCAAACAACATCGCTGGTCTCACCACAGTTTTGTACACCTTTCCTTTCATTTTAGCTGAAACTCTTCTATCACACATCACACCTGACACTTTTCTCCACCCATTCCATCCTGCCTGTACACGTTTCTTCACCTCTTTTCCCCACTCTCCATTGCTCTGGACTGTTGACCCAAAGTACTTAAAATCCTCCACCTTCTTGATCTCTTCTCCCTGTAACCTCACTCTTCCACTTGGGTCCCTCTCATTCACACACATGTACTCTGTCTTACTGCGGCTAACCTTCATCCCTCTCCTTTCCAGGACAAACCTCCACCTCTCTAGCTTCTCCTCCACCTCTTCCCTACTCTCACTGCAGATCACAATGTCATCTGCAAACATCATAGTCCATGGAGATTCCTGTCTAACCTCGTCTGTCAGCCTGTCCATCACCATAACAAACAAGAAGGGGCTCAGAGCTGATCCCTGATGCAGTCCCACCTCCACCTTGAACTCCTCTGTCGCACCTACAGCACACCTCACCACTGTCTTACAGTCCTCATACATGTCCTGCACCGCTCTAACATACTTCTCTGCCACTCCAGACTTCCTCATACAATACCACAGTTCCTCTCTGGGCACCCTGTCATAAGCTTTCTCCAGATCTACAAAAACACAATGCAGCTCCCTCTGGCCTTCTCTGTACTTCTCTATCAACATCCTCAAAGCAAATACTGCATCTGTAGTACTCTTTTTTGGCATGAAACCATACTGCTGCTCACAAATGCTCACTTCTGCCCTTAGTCTAGCTTCCACTACTCTTTCCCATAACTTCATTGTATGGCTCATCAGCTTTATTCCTCTGTAGTTGCCACAACTCTGCACATCTCCCTTGTTCTTAAAAATGGGCACCAGCACACTTCTCCTCCACTCCTCAGGCATCTTCTCACTATCTAAGATCCTGTTGAACAAACCAGTCAGAAACTCTACTGCCACCTCTCCTAGACACTTCAAAACCTCTACAGGTATATCATCAGGACCGACTGCTTTTCCACTCTTCATCCTCTTCAGTGCTCTCCTCACTTCATCCTGGCTAATCTTTGCTGCATCCTGGTCCACAACAGTCACCTCTTCTAGTCTTTGTTCTCTCTCATTTTCCACGTTCATCAACTCTTCAAAGTACTCTTTCCATCTTCCCATCACACTGCTGGCACCTGTCAATAGACTTCCATCCCTATCCTTAATCACCCTAACCTGCTGCACGTCCTTCCCATCTCTATCTCTCTGTCTTGCCAGCCTGTATAGATCAGTCTCTCCCTCCTTACTGTCCAACCGAGCATACAAGTCATCATAAGCTTCTTGTTTGGCCTTTGCTACCTCTACCTTCACCTTACGCTGCATCTCCCTGTACTCCTGTCTACTCTCCTCAGTCTTCTCAGTGTCCCACTTCTTCTTAGCTAACCTCTTTCTCTGTATACACTCCTGTACCTCCTCATTCCACCACCAAGTCTCCTTATCTACTTTCCTTCCAGATGACACACCAAGTACTCTCCTACCTGTCTCCCTGATCACATTAGCTGTAGTTGTCCAGTCATCTGAAAGCACCTCCTGACCACCCAGAGCCTGTCTTAACTCCTTCCTAAAGGTCATGCAATACCCTTCCTTTTTTATCTTCCACCATTTCGTCCTCTGCTCTGCCTTTGCCCTCTTCATCTTCCTCACCACCAGAGTCATCCTACACACCATCATCCTATGCTGTTTGGCTACACTCTCGCCTACCACTACTTTACAGTCACTGATCTCCTTCAGGTTACATCGTCTACACAAGATGTAGTCTACCTGTGTGCTCCTACCACCACTCTTATAGGTCACCCTATGTTCCTGCCTCTTCTGGAAGAAAGTATTCACTACAGCCATTTCCATCCTTTTTGCAAAGTCAACTACCATCTGTCCTTCTGCGTTCCTCTCCTGGATACCAAACCTGCCCATCACTTCCTCATCACCTCTGTTACCTGCACCAACATGTCCATTGAAGTCTGCGTCAATGACAACTCTCACTTCTAGGTATGCTCTGCATCACTTCATCAAAGTCCAACCAGAATTTCTCCTTCTCCTCCAGCTCACATCCTACCTGTGGAGCATACCCACTAACAACATTGAACATCACACCTTCTATTTCTAGCTTCAGACTCATCACTCTATCTGACACTCTTTTTACCTCCAGGACATTCCTAACAAACTCCTCCTTCAAGATAACTCCTACTCCATTTCTCTTCCGATCGACACCATGATAGAACAACTTGCACCCTGCTCCTAAACTTCTAGCCTTGCTACCTTTCCACCTGGTCTCCTGGACACACAGTATGTCTACCTTCCTCCTCTGCATCATGTCGACCAACTCTCTACCTTTTCCTGTCATAGTTCCAACATTCAACGTCCCTACTCTTAGTCCTATACTCTTGGTGCTCCTCTTCTCTTTCTTCGTGCGAACGCACTTTCCTCCTCTCCTTCTTCGACCAACAGTAATCCAATTTCCACTGGTGCCCTGTAGGTCAACAGCGCCGATGGCAGTCGTTGTTAACCCGGGCCTCGACCGATCCGGTATGGAAGTCATAGGTTTGATTCGCATCTTTGATTTGGCAAAAGTTTTACGCCGGATGCCCTTCCTGACGCAACCCTCTGTATTTATCCGGGCTTGGGACCGGCACAATAAGACACTGGCTTGTGCCCTCTTGCGGCTACATTAGGCTAATTTAATATTAATATAATAAAATATAATACATTAATAATATTAATTACAGCAACAATAATAATATAATAACAATAATAATGGCAGCATGGAGAATGGAAGAAGTAGGTACAGAAAATGAACGAACAGTCAGTCATTTTCATATTACCACCGCAGCAGGTCACGGGGCGCTGGAGCCTATCCCAGTGGCATAGGGCGTGAGGTGGGGACATTCTGGGCACGACGCCAGTGCACCGTGGAGCCACACACACTCACTCCTACGCGAAATTTGGTACCGGCCAATCAACCTGAAGCGCATGCTTTTGGAGGTGGGAGAGAACCCACGCAGACACGGGGAGAGCATGCGAACTCCGCACAGAGCAAGACTCGAACCCGGGATAGGAGACAGCGCTATCCACTGCGCCATCGTGCCGCCCAATGAATGAACAATAAACTAATAATATAAAATGATAATAAAAACACACTAAATTAATAAAATGTAATAATAATATGCTACTTTAATATTAATATAATACTAATACTACTACTAATAATATAATACTAATAACAACAGCAGAGCCGTCTGCAGGTGTTTCCGGTTAGCTGTTGCTAACGTGACGTCACTCACCGGTGTGTTGTTTATTATTAATTGTCTGTCTGGTTGGTGGTCCGTACTTCCGGTCGCGTGTCGGTTGCTGGAGCTACGGACGCGCGCGGTGGGCGGTTCGCCCAGTGTGTAATGTCACGCTGCGGCCGCAGGGGGCGCTGCGCCTCCTCTCCGGCGTGTTCGTGCTATTTCCCCCCATCAGCAGCGCTCATGCCCCCCCAGGAGAACCGCTGAGGCCCCGCGGGTCCAAACCCACCGGAGTCCACCCGCATCCCCCCAAGAACCTCCCCGGAACCGCTGGACGGGTCCGGTCCGCTGCGGTGCGTTGTGCACCGCCCCGCCGGTAGGAGCCTCACACCAAGCGCTCCTGCCCTCGCGAACGGAAGCTTCCTCGGCACGAGCCTTACCGGCGGACCGGCGGACCGGGGCTCACCTGCCGCTGGACGTGCACCGGGGCTCGGCGGGTCCGGACGGGATGGCTCGGTTCTTCTACAGACGCGCGGGGGGCGGGTTTTCCTCCTCCTATTGTTGTAAACGCCACACATAGGCCTGCCACGAATGACGTCACTTCCTGCTGGGATGGGCGTCCCTCATTGGTCGGTGGGGACGTTCCAGCGGGAGATGCGGTGCGTCCAGCTGCGGGATTCGGACCGAACGGCTCTGGTGAACTGGACCAACCGCCGCCGGGATGATAAACGCGTCAACAAATTAACGGGAGACGCACGCGCCAAAACAACAACACTGTCAGGACGCCATTTTGTTTCTGTTGGCATCAGGAGGCGGAGCTAAATGGTGACGTCAGGATAACGCTCTCAGGACAAAGGAGTGATTTTTGTTTGATCACGTGTTTGTTTATTAATATTAATATGATAAACAAACCACAAACAAATAAACAACAATTGTTAACATTTCATCTATGTACAACTTCCTGTCACCAAATATCATGAGACACAACAACAAAAGCACGTATAACAAAAACAACATTAACAAAAACAACAACATCGTTACCTAATGGGAGGAGCCAGACCTGGATCCACCAGAATCTCCCAATAAATCATCTGGACCATAAATAAACAATAAACAAACCAGTAAATCCTAAACCCAATAAACTGTCTGCCCTCCTTCATCCCAGGTTTGTAGCCCTGCTGGTCGTGTTCTGATTGGTCAGTCAGTTTGTTACCTGGTTGGTTGGTTAGCTGGTTTAGTGTTTGGTTGGTCTGTTAACCAGCTGGTCAGTTGGTTGGCTTGTGGTTGGTTTGGCTGGTAGAGATGACTGTGGGCCTGCTCGGTTCTACTGGGTTTGTTGGAATGTGTTGGGTTCTATTGGGTTCTGTTGGGTTCTACTGGGTTCTGTCGGGTTCTACTGGGTTCTGCAGTGGAGGTCCCTTGGATAGAAACCGGTTCACCGGGACTAAATGTTGACCAGAACCGGCGCTGCTTCCTGTTCCTGTCCCCTAATCTGCTGTAATCTCAGTTAATCCGGCCTCAGGCTCAGTCCATTTTGACCGGCGGGATGAAAGCTGCGGTTCCAGGAGAGTTCCTGGTTCAGCCAGGGGTCGGCAGCGGACCAGACACAGGTCTTGAAGGGGACGGACCCGGACTGCTGCTCCGGTGTGGAGCCATTCTGGGAGCGACATTCTTCTGTAAGATCCTGACTCCTGATTGGTGGCTTCAAGACAGCAGGAAACATCTGATCAAGCGATCGGTTGGATGATTGGTCGGTTCACCTCACAGAACTCCTCCAGGGATTCGGTTCCATCGACCCAAAGAAGCTGTGATCAGAACTTTCCTACTGTTGGAACGGTTTCCATTGTTAGCTAGCAGATACTAGCTGCTAAGTGCCACTAGATGCTAACTGCTATCCATTACGGACTGCTACTAGCTGCTGTTAGCTTCTAGGTGCTAACTTGCCCTTGAGCTAACACTCATACAGCCTTTTTCGACCCGTTTCCACAGAGATCAAACCCTGAAAACCTTGAATACTTTTTGACAGTCTCAAAAGGCTTTAGGCGAGTGTGACGCATATGACCCATAATTCCTGAGTGGCATGAATGCTGACCCCTGTACTGGCTGCTAACTGCTGCTAGCCACTGACTTTTATTTTGATCTTTAAGAACAAAACGTATGTTTAAACTAATCTTTTGTGTGTGTGTGTGTGTGTGTGTGTGTATGTGTGTGTGTGTGTGTGTGTGTGTGTGCGTGCGTGCGTAGGCATGGCGGTGTTGCGGCGGTGGATTGCAGGTGGGGTGTGTCGCTGTTCCGTTCGAATGGACGGGAAAACTGTTGTGATCACCGGCGCTAACACCGGCATCGGCAAGGAGACCAGCAGAGACCTGGCTAGCAGAGGTTAGCCATTAGCTATGGCTCGGTTAGCTGTTAGCTCCTATTAGACATCACCAGAGGTCACAGTAATCCTCAGTACAGCTGAAGCTCTGAGCCGATTAGATGAATGGAAACATCATCATGCCTGAATCGAGTACTGCTCCAACAAAGGGCGCTCTACCGATAAGCCTCTAGAACCAGAACCACCAGGAACCTGAACCTCTCTTGAACCTGAACTTCCCTAGAACCAGAACCACCTTAGAACAAGAACCACCCTAGAACCTGAACATCCCAAGAACCGGAACTGCCTTAGAACCTGACGCTCCTTAGAACAAGAACCACCTGAGAACCTGAACCATCCAAAAACCTAAAGCACCCTAAAATTTGAACCACCTTAGAACCCAAATATCTCTAGAATCTGAAACACCAGAAAACCTGAAATACTCCAGAACAAAAACCACCCAAGTACCCAAAAGTCACTGACACTGGAACCTCCCTAGAACCTGACCCACCTTAGAGCTGAGGCAGTTCCTGGTTTTTGCCGTAGGTGAGGGTTTTGCTCTCTGGTCCCTTCCTGTTTTCAGTTTTTTATTTATTTTAAAGGAACCTTAATTTTGATTAAAACTACACGAGTAAGAACTAAATCAAGCGCATCCTGCTCCCGTCTGGGCCCCTGGAAAAATGGGTGGTTCAAGGTATGCTTGAATTGTAGTTCTATGGGCCTGATGGGTCTCCGGGTGCGTTTGATTTGTGGTTGGCGGGACACTCAGATGTTGATGGGTGCGTTTGATTTGTCGCAGGAGCACGGGTGATCATGGCGTGTAGGGACCTGACCCGGGCAGAGGATGCGGCAGAGGAGATCCGCCAGTCGACCGGGAACGGGAACGTGGTGACCAGACACCTGGACCTGGCCTCGCTTTACTCTGTCAGGCAGTTTGCCAAAGACTTCCTGGACAGCGAGGACCGGCTGGACATCCTCATCAATAACGCTGGTGAGTCCAGCGGAGTCCCAGTCGCCTGTCTGGCGGGTCACTTGTCTGTCTGACTACCTGTCTTCCTGTTCAGGAGTGATGATGTGTCCGAGATGGCTGACGGAGGACGGCTTCGAGACCCAACTGGGGGTCAACCATCTGGGTCACTTCCTGCTGACAAATCTGCTGGTGCCAAAGCTGAAAAGCTCCACCCCCAGCCGGGTGGTCACCGTGTCCTCCATCGCCCACCGGGGGGGTACGTCCTCTGGGTCCTGACGCATGTCCGTGGTGCTTGAGGGTTCTGATCCGGTCTCTCCTCGTCCGGCAGGTCGGATCCACTTTGATGACCCGTTCTCCGAGCGGAGACCCTACAGTTCCCTGGAGAGCTACCGGCAGAGCAAACTGGCCAACATCCTCTTCGCAAGGGAACTGGCCCATCGCCTCAGAGGTACCAGAGCCAATCAGAGCCAACCAGAGCCAATCAGAACCAATCAGAGCCTATTAGAACCAATCAGAGGTCGCCATAGATTGGCTGTTGAGACGACCCGTGTCTTCCCCATGCAGGTTCGGGTGTGTCGTCATTCTGTCTCCACCCGGGGGTGATCCGGACCGAGTTGGGTCGCCACGTCCACAGCTGGTTCCCCCTCCTGGGGCTCCTGCTGAGCCTCCCATCATTGCTGCTCATGAAGACCCCTGCCCAGGGCAGCCAGACCAGCATCCACTGCGCTGTGGCGCCGGGCTTGGAGGAACGATCCGGAACCTACTTCAGGTACAGCAGAACCGGGCGGAGTCAGGCAAATCAAGCCTAGATTTCATTGGGTCTGACAGTAAGCTCCGCTTCTTTGTTTGTCAGTGACTGTGTTGAGAAGGAAGTGGCTCCAGAGGGGCGGGACTCCGCCGTGGCGAGGAGGCTGTGGGAGGAGAGCGCCCGATTGGTTGGATTAACGAACACTGATCTCTGACCTCCATGTTCTCTCCGTGTTCTCTTCATGTTCCCTCTGTGTTCACTTCATGTTCCCTCCGTGTTCCTTTCATGTTCCCTACGTGTTCCTTCCGTGTTCTCTTCATGTTCCCTAAGTGTTCCCTACATGTGATATTTAGTGACATTTGTACTTTTTTCAATAAAGAATCTGACTTTCATTTGTTTGTTTCCTGATCAATAAACAATCAGTTGATCAATAAACCAAACTTCAGCAACTTATAAAATATTTTACAAAAACAAGTCACTGTTTTATGGTAAAATCTTTTCTTAAAAATCATTTCATCATGTGACTAATGTCTGATTCCAACAACAACCTCCAAAGGGATCCAGACTTTATGGAACCAGGTTCTGTAACCACAAGAGGACACAAGCCAGTGTCTTATTGTGCCGGTCCCAAGCCCGGATAAATACAGAGGGTTGCGTCAGGAAGGGCATCCGGCGTAAAACTTTTGCCAAATCAAAGATGCGAATCAAACCTATGACTTCCATACCGGATCGGTCGAGGCCCGGGTTAACAACGACCGCCATCGGCGCTGTTGACCTACAGGGCACCAGTGGAAATTGGATTACTGTTGGTCGAAGAAGGAGAGGAGGAAAGTGCGTTCGCACGAAGAAAGAGAAGAGGAGCACCAAGAGTATAGGACTAAGAGTAGGGACGTTGAATGTTGGAACTATGACAGGAAAAGGTAGAGACTTGGTCGACATGATGCAGAGGAGGAAGGTAGACATACTGTGTGTCCAGGAGACCAGGTGGAAAGGTAGCAAGGCTAGAAGTTTAGGAGCAGGGTGCAAGTTGTTCTATCATGGTGTCGATCGGAAGAGAAATGGAGTAGGAGTTATCTTGAAGGAGGAGTTTGTTAGGAATGTCCTGGAGGTAAAAAGAGTGTCAGATAGAGTGATGAGTCTGAAGCTAGAAATAGAAGGTGTGATGTTCAATGTTGTTAGTGGGTATGCTCCACAGGTAGGATGTGAGCTGGAGGAGAAGGAGAAATTCTGGTTGGACTTTGATGAAGTGATGCAGAGCATACCTAGAAGTGAGAGAGTTGTCATTGACGCAGACTTCAATGGACATGTTGGTGCAGGTAACAGAGGTGATGAGGAAGTGATGGGCAGGTTTGGTATCCAGGAGAGGAATGCAGAAGGACAGATGGTAGTTGACTTTGCAAAAAGGATGGAAATGGCTGTAGTGAATACTTTCTTCCAGAAGAGGCAGGAACATAGGGTGACCTATAAGAGTGGTGGTAGGAGCACACAGGTAGACTACATCTTGTGTAGACGATGTAACCTGAAGGAGATCAGTGACTGTAAAGTAGTGGTAGGCGAGAGTGTAGCCAAACAGCATAGGATGATGGTGTGTAGGATGACTCTGGTGGTGAGGAAGATGAAGAGGGCAAAGGCAGAGCAGAGGACGAAATGGTGGAAGATAAAAAAGGAAGGGTATTGCATGACCTTTAGGAAGGAGTTAAGACAGGCTCTGGGTGGTCAGGAGGTGCTTTCAGATGACTGGACAACTACAGCTAATGTGATCAGGGAGACAGGTAGGAGAGTACTTGGTGTGTCATCTGGAAGGAAAGTAGATAAGGAGACTTGGTCGTGGAATGAGGAGGTACAGGAGTGTATACAGAGAAAGAGGTTAGCTAAGAAGAAGTGGGACACTGAGAGGACTGAGGAGAGTAGACAGGAGTATGGGGAGATGCAGCGTAAGGTGAAGATAGAGGTAGCAAAGGCCAAACAAGGAGCTTATGACGACTTGTGTGCTAGGTTGGACAGTAGGGAGGGAGAAACTGATCTATACAGGTTGGCAAGACAGAGAGACAGAGATGGGAAGGACGTGCAGCAGGTTAGGGTGATCAAGGATAAGGATGGAAGTCTATTGACAGGTGCCATTAGTGTGATGGGAAGATGGAAAGAGTACTTTGAAGAGTTGATGAATGAGGAAAATGAGAGAGAACAAAGACTAGAAGAGGTGACTGCTGTGGACCAGGAAGTAGCAAAGATTAGTCAGGATGAAGTGAGGAGAGCATTGAAGAGGATGAAGAGTGGAAAGGCAGTTGGTCCTGATGATATACCTGTAGAGGTTTGGAAGTGCCTAGTAGAGGTGGTATTAGAGTTTCTGACTGGGTTGTTCAACAGGATCTTGGATAGTGAGAAGATGCCTGAGGAATGGAGAAGAAGTGTGCTGGTGCCCATTTTTAAGAACAAGAGAGATGTGCAGAGTTTTGGCAACTACAGAGGAATAAAGCTGATGAGCCACACAATGAAGCCATGGGAAAGAATAGTGGAAGCTAGACTAAGGGCAGAAGTGAGCATTTATGAGCAGCAGTATGGTTTCATGCCAAAAAAGAGTACTACAGATGCAGTATTTGCTTTGAGGATGTTGATAGAGAAGTACAGAGCAGGCCAAACAGAGCTGCATTGTGTTTTTGTAGATCTGGTAGAATTTTGGTATTGTATGAGGAAGTCTGGAGTGGCAGAGAAGTATATTAGAGCGGTGCAGGACATGTATGAGGACTGTAAGACAGTGGTGAGGTGTGCTGTAGGTGTGACAGAGGAGTTCAAGGTGGAGGTGGGACTGCATCAGGGATCAGCTCTGAGCCCCTTCTTGTTCACTATGGTGATGGACAGGCTGACAGATGAGGTCAGACAGGAATCTCCATGGACTATGAAGTTTGCAGATGACATTGTGATCTGCAGTGAGAGCAGGGAAGAGGTGGAGGAGAAGTTACAGAGGTGGAGGTTTGTCCTGGAAAGGAGAGGGATGAAGGTTAGCCGCAGTAAGACAGAGTACATGTGTGTGAATGAGAGGGACCCAAGTGGAAGAGTGAGGTTACAGGGAGAAGAGATCAAGAAGGTGGAGGATTTTAAGTACTTTGGGTCAACAGTCCAGAGCAATGGAGAGTGTGGAAAAGAGATGAAGAAGCGTGTACAGGCAGGATGGAACGGGTGGACAAAAGTGTCAGTTGTGATGTGTGATAGAAGAGTTTCAGCTAATATTAAAGGAAAGTTACAAAACTGTGGTGAGACCAGCGATGTTGTTTGGTCTAGAGACAGTGTCACTGAGGAAAAGACAGGAGGCAGAGCTGGAGGTAGCAGAGATGAAGATGCTGAGGTTCTCTCTGGGAGGGACCAGGATAGATAGGATCAGGAATGAGTACATCAGAGGGACACCACATGTCAGAGGTTTTGGAGATAAACTGAGATATTTTGGACATGTCCAGAGGAGAGATAGTGAATATATTGGTAGAAGGATGCTGAGTTTTGAACTGCCAGGCAGGAGGTCTAGAGGAAGACCAAAGAGGAGGTTTATGGATGTAGTGAAAGAGGACATGAAGGTAGTTGGTATGAGAGAAGAGGATGCAGTAGACAGGGTTAGATGGAGGCAATTGATTCGCTGCGGCGATCCCTGAAGGGAAAAGCTGAAAGGAAAAGAAGAAGTTCTGCTGGAGCTTCAGGTTCCTCCTGCTGTCAGACTGAACTACTCTGAACCCAGAATCACCTGGTCCAGATCAATGAGGACCCCCCCACTCTATGTACCTTAGTCCCACCACTCTATGTACCCCCCCCAACCCCCCCACCTAGCACCAGTCCTAGTCCCACACTGTTAGCCTGACCCAACAGGACCTTGGAGCCTCACGTGCCTGAAGATCACCTGAACCCTGACCCCTCCAGCTGTGGCTCTGGACTCTGACGCCCCAGCTGTGGTTCTGTCCTCCACCAGCAGGGGGTGCGCAGCGCTGCCGAGGAGCCGCTGAGCCAGCGGGGAGTCCGGTGGGGGAGGAGGAGTCACCGGACACCGGCTCAGGGAGCAGCTCCCCCGGTCAGAGCGCTCCGTGACACAGAGGAGTGGCGGAGGCTCCTCACCGGTGTACCCCCCGTTACCCGTTGCTCAGCCGGTGGCTAAAGGGGAATAACGGAGTTCAGCGAGGTGACGTCCACCGGCGGCATGAAGCGGAACAGCTCCGGTAAACGGGTGAGTCAGTCGGAGACACCGAGCACCGGAGGCTCGTGACGCTCCGGTTTCTAACGGTAACCCGAGTCCGAAGGAACGAGCAGCGCAGGATTAGTGCCAAGCTTTTATTTTGAAGGAAACAAAAGCGTGAGGTGTCTGCAGACACTTGCAATTTCAGAATAAGAGCGTGATCGATTTAAAGAGTTTTCAAGAATAAATACGAGAAATAAAAAATAACCCGATTGATTAAACGTCACCCAGAAACGTTCAGCGGCTCAATGACTCATCAATAACGTTGATTGTTATCAATAACATTGATTATCGAACAATTAAAAGACGTGTTTTACTAGAGAAGAAGAAGAAGTATACTTTATTGATCCCACAAGGGGAAATTACAAAGTCACTCGGTTAGTTGACAAGTATGCAGGCCCCCTGAACACAGCACTCAAGGCGGCCTGTAAGCATGCAGTTAGTACAATCACTTCAAACTACTATTACTAGTATTACCTTTACTACTACTAATACTGCCTTTACTATTCCTAGTACTACCTTTACTACTGCTAGTACTAATTTACTATTAATAGTACTCCCTTCACTATTACTAATACTACCTTTACTATTACTGGTACTACCTTTACTATTAACAGTAGTACCTTTACTATTAATAGTACTACCTTTACTAGTACTGAGAAAGAGAGTGGAGAACTTTCTGGTAGAACTCAGGAGAAACGGATCAGAGATGGTGAGTTAACTCAGTCAACCAATCATATCACAGCTGGTGATGACTTCACATCTTTAGGGTTAAACTGGTCACCTGACCTGATGCTGTGCCTCTGACAGCTGCCTGTTTCCTGTGTGCTGCGTTCAGGGTCTGCAGGATGCAGTGCTGCAGCCCGATAAGGCCGGCTGGATCCGGAAGTTCTGCGGGAAAGGAGTATTCAGGGAGATCTGGAAGAACCGCTTCCTGGTTCTGAGGGGAGACCAGCTGTTCATCTGCGAGAAAGAGGTGAGACAGGGGGGACCGAGGGATTGATCACTGAGTCGGTTCTACTGAGAACCACTGATGACTCAACTGGACCGCTACGGATCCGAGTCATGAAGAGAAGATCTGTTGACTTAAATCAATAATGGTTCTGTAATTTAAATGAATTTCTATCTATAATGAGAACAACGGTTAGAACAGAAGAACATGAGTGGGTTCTTTGGGTTTGGTCTGGACGCAGAAGCTTCTGTCTACAGCGCCGTTCTGCAGGAATCAGGTTTCAGTCTGAGCTGAAGACCAAGCTCATGTTTCACTGCTGCATCAAACCCAGAAGGGAACATCACAGAACGTCCACCAGAACCTCCATCTGTCACAGAAGATGACAGTCACCCAGAACTGTGAGTGACCTCTGACCTGTCTCACCCCTGTGTTTTCCAGGTGAAGGAGCCGGGCGGGGCCGATGAGGTTCTGGACCTGCTGGACTACCAGGGCTGTGAGGAGATGAGGAAGAACAAGAGTCGCAGCAAGAAGAACCACAGCAGGTTCAAACTGGAGGGGGCAGCAGAGAGCCGGGTAACCTGTCTGTCTGTTAACCTGTCTGTCTGTTAAGCTGTCTGTCAGCCTCTCCCTCATCGCTTCAGACATCTGATGGTTTCAGACTGATCCTTTATTCATGAAGACAAAGAAAACACACACACACACACACACCCACAGATAATTGCAGGACATCTCACAAATACCCAGAATACCTGGGGGCATCAGGTGTCCTCAGACAGGTGTCAGCTTCAATTCCACCCCCCAGGGAGGGGGGGGCGGCGGTGGACACTCCAATGAGCTTGAGCGCTACGTGTTGATGCTAGCGTGTTGATGTTAACTTGTTGATGCTAGCGTGTTGATGCTAACATCCTGATGCTAACGTGTGGGTAGTTTTATCAGTTGAACCAAACCAAAAGCAAAGCTAACGCCAAACAACTTCAAACCGCTAGCTAGCATCATGCTAAACTAACACCTAGCGACAAGCTAAGTGGCTCGATGACATCACCTACAGACATGTGACTTGCTCGTCTTTGTGTTCCAGGTCCAGACCCTGTTCTTCCTGGCCGTCAGTCCGGAGGACAAAGAGTCATGGATCGGTGTCCTGAACGGCGCCATCAGCCAGGCCAAGAACCGAGTCCTGGACGAGGTATGGACGCCGCGCGCACGCCCGACGGTTTGAGTGGGTCATGTGATCACTGGAGGGTGGAAATGGGCGGGTCAGACGTTTCTTCTGTGGTGTCGTCGTATCAGGAGGTCTGATTCAGGACTTGCTTCCAGGTGATGGTGGACGAATCCCAGCTGGTTCATCAGACGCGACACCGACCGAAGATTCCCCACAACCGACGGCCTCCGAGCCGCGGCCACCTGCTGGTCAGTCACTCCCTCCTCATTGTCACCGCTTCACGCTATCGCCCCCGACAAGGACACGACTGATCAATATCAGCTCAGGACGGTTATCAATAACAACCGGTAGAAAAACAGTGGCACCTCCTGTCCGACATGTCGTTGTTGTCATGACTACATGGGTTGTAGAGTCTGCGCCATGACTGGGTGTGCTAACATTTTGGTACAGATGTGCTAGCATTAGATTTGGACATGCTAACATTTGGTGCAGTCATGCTAGCAGACTTGCTAACTTGCTAAGGTATAGTTAAGCACCCAGTCTGCAGTCAGACCTCCTGAGTCCTCCTGCTCTTCGTCCCCAGGCCTCCTCCTCCTCAGACGGGACACTGATTCTGGATCTGATACAAGAAGAGGGTCCTCCGTCTCCTCAGGCAGTCCATCAGTGCGATGCCTTCAAGGTCAACCAGAACAAACCTCTGCCCAACTGCCCCGGGTCCACTGACAGCTCTCTGTCTGTCAAAACCACAGGGGCTGATGGGAAGTCCCAGAGAACACAGCCGACGGCAGTGGAGGAAAACACGGACGAGACCCTGAAGCAGTCGAGGACTACGGCTGCTCCTGGATCCGGTTCAGGGACCTCCATGCCTCCTGGCGCGGCAGCACCTGTCAGCCGGCTGCAGCACCTGATTCACCAGAAGCTGGAGAGAACAGAGCGCCTCCTTGTGGAGGCGCGGCTGGAGGCCGACGGACATCAACGGGAGGTGAAGGACTTGACTGAAGGAGCGCGACCTGAAGCCGACAGACTCTTGAAGGAGGCGGCGGCGGCTTGGAATCAGGCGCACGAGGTGCTGGAGGAGGTGAAGGGGCTGTTGGTGTTGTCCCAACAACTGGACCGCTCCAACCCATCAGTCCCTGCAGCCGCTCCAAACTAAACCCAGCCTGGACCCAACATGAGCCTGGAGACCCGTCTTTGCTTGAGGGGGTGGGATCTGTGCTCGGAAAACCGACGGTAAAAACAAGACAGCAAACCGATGGCACCAAAAAGATCTACCTCTATGTGAACATCTACCGCCTGATGGACCTCAGCTGGACTTCATCCTGGAAGTGGACCCATTCATCAAGAGGATGTGGAACCGACTCAACAAGCAGGTCCAACAAGAGCCGAGGACAGACGTACAAGGAAGAAGATACCATGAAGATACCCCACCGTCACGGAAGGAGACACTTTGCTAACAGAAACTAGCAACGCCCATCCAGCAGAATCTTCTAGAGAGGCGGAGTCTCTGGGTTTGCACCGGCAGATGGGAGACCCTTGACCTCCAGGTTTGTCACACAAACGATCTCCTTCAACTGTTCGTCTGATACTAATCCAGGTGATGGTTTAACGTTGGAGTTTATCGTAGATGACGTTGGGCGGAAGGTGTGGTACATCGTGGACAAGTCACCAAGTACATTATTTAATCGCAGACAAACGTCCAAGCTCAGTCAGATCAATTTATGGTGGCTCCTTCATCGATGTCCTGGGAGGAAGTTGGAGATCCTGCAGAGAACCCACAAGGAGAACTGTAGAGGTCCCAAGTGGAACCGAACCCTGGACCCTATAGGTGAACCGGTTCTTCTAAAGCTCCTGATGAGCCATGAACTGTCGGTCTAGAACCATGGACCAATACAGCGAGTCATCTCTTCAGGGGAGGACTCGCGTTGACCTGAGTCTGAAGGATCTCATCCCAACAGGGTTTGATGAAAATGTTGTGAACGAGTAAACGTTCAAAAGAGTCAACATGAAAATGTTTTGATCTGCATGGGATTAAATCAGTAAATACTAATAAATCAATAAATACTAAGACATTTTGAAAGTCTTGGTTTATTTGACTATTGCCTTTTTTATTATTAACATTGATGCAATATATACGTGAATGTTGGGCTGCTTTCCTTGTATGTTTACATAAACAAAGGTTTAATATTTATTATAAACAAATAACATCCTGTTTTATTAATAACTATTAATTGTAAACAAATAAGTGTTTTATTGTGGGTGACTTGGTTTTGTCCACCAGGATGTCCCTGTGTGTTTCTAACGCATTGATATGTATAAAGAACACCTCTTTTCTGTTGGGGCCAAAACAAATAAACAGTGTCGATGTCGTCAGTGTTATTGAACCCTTTGGGGTAAATAAATCCATCATTGAGTTCTAGAGGTCTGGGGCGGGCGGGTCAGGAGGGGATCAACAGCGCCACCATGTGGTGAAACCAAAGCAGAACCAGTTCAGAGGTCACTTACTTCAGGTTCCTTGGCTCTGAAGCGACCTCCCCCCGCCCCCCCAGAGCCCTGAGGAAAAAACAGGTTCTGGTTATGTTGGACTGAGAGAGGAAACATAGAGAATTCAGTTGTTTTATTGAAAAACAGTCTGTTACACCAACAAGCACAAGACGGGAATAAAAAAATAAAATTAAGTGAGAGGAGGGAAACCGGTTCCAACGGGACTAGAACCAGAAACCACTTCACATCCATTCAGACAGACTGGACCGGGTCCAGGGACACCCAGAGCCGCAGACCCACAGGAAACAGACCGTCCAATCAGAGCGCTGCTGCGACTAGTCTGAGGAACAGCTGAGAATCATGGGAACTGTAGTTTGTAAAGGGTCACGTTGGGACGACTTTAAAAAAATTAAAATACCTGGACATAAAAACTTTAACACCAACAAAGACAGCGGATTAGAGCACCGCCAGAAGGGGGACCAAACCAAACCCACTCCCACAAATTAGGTTCTGTCCCACAAACACTTCATCCAATGAGAAGTCCAGGTCACAGCAGCACCCAGCCCACATTTTAAACCTAGCGAATTAGCTCGTCCGATGATAACTGAAGCGCTGTTTGCTAACGGGGTGACTGATGCTAACATGGTGACCGATGCTAATGGGGTGACTACTGCTGAGGTCTACATCCTGTCTGTCTGCGTCTCCTGTCTGTCTCCTCCTCTGAGACAGCACCTGGCCATATGGGGGTGGGCGGGACAATGGTGGAAGGTAGGGGCGGGGTTACAGTGAAGGTGACTATTCGTCGTCATCGTCATCGTCACCTTCATCATCTGCGTCTCTCTTCCTCTTCTCCCCACCAACGGCTGCAGCTTCCACGTCTAACAGGCAGGATTTTCAAGTTAAAACTCCCAGGACAGGAAAGATTTTCACAATAAATGTCACAAACTTTAGACAAACCTCCGTCTTCTTCCTCCTCCTCGTCTTCCTCTTCCACCTCCTCCACATAGTCTCCATCGTCGTCTTCATCCTGAGGAAGAACAAGTGCTGATGACCTCAGATTGTCGGCGAAAGTGGTGTGGGCATGGCCCGCTGCCGACTCACCTGGATGCCCTCCTTCATCAGGTATGACAGCCCCACCTCACCGTCGTCTCCCTCCGAGCCTTCCTCATCCTCCTCCTCCTCATCCTCCTCTTCATCGTCCTCATCTCCAGGTGGACCCGCTTCATCGTCATCATCTGCAGCCAAACGTTACACCTCTGAACCTGATGCTAAGCTAACATCATTAGCATGTTAGTTTAGTGCTGGCAGTTCCAGTGTGCTGCTAACTACACAACTGATGCTAACACAGCAACTGATGCAAATGAGATGGCTGATCGATCAGGAAGCTGAGCTACAAGGTCCTCTTGTGTGTGATTGGCTGGTTATGGGGGCGTAGCCTCTCTGGAAGGGGCGGAGCCTCACCGTCATCCCCCTCGGACTCGGGCGCCTCGTTGTCCTCCTGGTCATAGCCGTCCAGGTAGGTGAGCTGCGGCAGCAGCTCGAAGACGTTCTCCCTGTAGTCGTCGGCAGTGGAGACCTCACAGCTGTACAGGTCCAGACTCCTCAGGCCCTTCAGGTTCTGCTGCAGAGCACAAGACACGCCCGCAAGGTCTTCAGCCAATCAGAGGAGGAGGAGCATCTGACTGCATTTACAGCTATGGTTGGAACGCCAGAACAAAAAGTTCCTGCCTGATGCTAACGGGATGCCTGATGCTAAAGTGGTGCCTGATGCTAACGGGGTGAGCTATTCTAGTGAAGTGACTGATGCTAATGGCTTGCCTGATGCTAACACGATGATTGACACTAAAGAGGTGCCTGATGCTAACGGGGTGAGCTACTCTAATGAGGTGACTGATGCTAACAGGTTAGCGTCTCTGATCAGCCCTGATGGCTCCGCCTCCAGCGGTGGTTTTGAACCCAGTCCAAACTGGAGCGGCTCTGAACCCAACTGGTCTGACTGGTTCCACGACGTCTTCTCTGTCGCTAAGGCGCTAACGCCTAACGCCTTAGCCACAGAGAGGGAAAACAACCAGAAAGCAGACCGACCAACCAGGTTCAGTCACACGTTCACCGCCGGGACAGGAAACAGGAAGTGAGGCCTCACCAGAGCCTCCAGTGCGCTTAGCTCCTTGATCCTGTTGCCGCTCAGGTTCAGGTGGGTCAGGGCGGGGCACCTCTCCGCCAGCGCGTCCAGCCCGCCGCTGATGGTGTTGTCGCTCGCCTCCAGCTGGAACCAGCACCGGTACAGGTGAGCGGGCGGCGGGGCCGCAGCAGTGCATTGTGGGAGGCGGGACAGACCTTGCGTAGCCGGGGGAGCGGGGGCAGCTTGACGAGTGAGCTCAGCCCCACGTTGACCACGCTGAGGACCTCCAGCCGGGCGTAGTCCTCCGTCAGGCCCTCCACCTCGCCATCGCTGGAGCGACAGTTGTACACCACCAGCTCCACCACCTGAGTGACGTCACAGACACGCCCACCGTCAACCCCAACCGAAAACCCACCACAGGCTGAACTACACGTTACGTTCTGACGTCACAGACGGGGGGGGGGTTGTTTGTTTACCTGCAGCCGAAGTGACCGTAAGTGTCGCGCGGGCAGGTCACGAGAGGAACCGACCCGAACGGGACCGGAACCGCTCCGGTAGAACCGAGAGCTGCTAGAATCCCGCGTGAATCGAATGGAATCCGGCGTCACGCGCCTCCCGCGCGCCCCCGATGACCAACTGTTCGGTGCTGCGGCCGCGCGCGTCCTGGTCTGTCGGAACCGGAGCGACTACCTGACGTGGAGCCGGTGTAACCGTCAACCCCCCGCCCCCCCACCGGGTCGGTAGCACTCGGCGTCTCGGTCGCCAGGTTAGCCTGCTAGCTTGTGTGCTATCAAAAAGGCACGCGCGAAGCCCCGGGGAGTCCCGCGTAGGGCACGAGGCTCCCGCACGCGCCCGGTCCAGAGGACCCCCCCCCCGCCCCCCACCATGTTTAAGTTGTTGTCGGAGTTAAAATGTCGGCCCGGTTACCGGACGCCACCGGAGACGGTCACGTGTGCTCTCCGGTGGCGCGAGCCCGGAGCGCTCGTTGAGTTCGTGGGGAATCGAACCGAACTACGCACCTCGTCCGGGGTCCTGCCCTTCAGCTCCTGCGCGATCCTTGCCTTCATGTCCATCCTGGATCGGAACTGGAACCACGAACAGCAACGAAACGAAGAACTGGAAGAAAACGCGGTTCCGCGACGCGCGAGCTCTCGGTGCTTCCTCCGGTCTGAACGGAGCAACAACTAAACCTCCATGTTCGCGCACGCCCGTCCTCCAGCTACAAGCCGCGCCTACTTCCGTTGAATATTCATTTCTGCGTTCATTCCTCGTCTCCTATTGGTCCGGAGGTGGAGCTCTAGTTTAGCACCACCCCATCAGGGACTCAGGCTCAGCGCTCACAGATGGTTGGTTTCACACGCGGAGGCGTGCCTTAATGATAGCCAATCAGAAGAAGAGCATGAAACATTTAAACTTTCCACGCGCCCAGTCTTTGTCCTCAATGGCGCCACAAACCACTGGAGTATACCAACGGAGGATAGACAGGACGAACGTAAACACACATAATGATAATATTAATGAACATAATGTTAAGGAATATATATGAACATTAATGAACAAACATGATAACAAACATAAACATACATGATTAAATTACATAAACACTAATGAACATATGTGACCAGCTCACACAACACGTCAGTCATGTGGTCCTCTGGTACGTGTAAACAAACATGTTTACAACATGAATCATGTGACAATTTACCTAGAATTCACTTTTCTAACAGTCATCAGTAAATCCCAGACGACCCCCCCACTGGTTCCAGATCAGAGGGGTTGCCTGGACCACCACTGGACCAGGGTAGGACCCCATCCTACCAGACCCCACCCTACCAAATAATCCTTCCAAATAATCAGCACGACAAAAACTTCAACATTAGTAATAGTAATCATAATAATAGCAATAATAAAAGTAACAGCAATATTAAAAATAACTATAGTGATAAAAGCAGTCATAGAACAACAATAGTAATAGCGATAACAATTTTAATAGTAATAACAGTAATATTAATAGTAATAACAGTAATATTAATAGTAATAATGAAGTAATATTAGCAACAGTAATATTAATGTTAATAACAGTAATATTAATAGTAATCACAATAATATTATTACTGTCACTATTAATAGTAACAGTAATTAATAACAATGCAGTAATAACATTGCTAATAATAACAGAAATAATATTAATAACTGAACCATCAGACCATCAACAGTCGGGTCAGGGACGCCCAGATGTCGGATGCTCCTGGATGGTCATCCATCATCCGTCCTACCTGTGACAGGTGAGGTCAGCTGAGCCACATAGACGCCTCCAGTTCTGACAAACAACAAACACGACGCTGTTAAGGTGTGAATACAAACAACACCAGAGGTTCGGCCAATCAAAAGCTCAGAACAGGAAATAATACAGAAAAAAATGTGTTGGATTTGTTGAAAATGAGAAATTTAATAGTTTTCAAGACATTTCAGCCATTTTAATTTTTCTAAAACATGTAAATAAAGATTTATTTAACAACAACAAACAGAATCCAGTCAGGACCTGTGATCCTGCTAACGAAGCTAACGCTGCTAACTCTGAGTCATACATGACGAACAGAACCGGGTGTTGATCCGGGTCAAGTCCCGACGACACGCTACGGCTTGCTGAAGGCAGGATTGGTGAAAGTCCCGCCCCCCAAACATCAGTGGAATTAAGCCCCGCCCCCCAAAATAAGTGGAATAAACACAGACAAAGAAACAAATCAGGATGACGATCAGCTGATCGTGTCAACGATCAATAACGTTAATCTAAATAAAAACAACTTTTGATTGTGAATAAATAAACAAAATGTGAAGGCATAGAAACATGATGGATGCTGGTATCCATGGAAACTCATTCAAGTGACAGGCGGGGTGGGCGGAGCTCCCGACTCACAACTGTCAGTAAGAAAGTTCAGGTGAGGCGTGCTCGGCTGCTATAGCCCGAGCTAAGCCCCGCCCAGCAGCCGCGGCGTGTCAGAGGGTGTGGTCTCGTGGTGGCAGCGCGTGCAGCACCTGGTCCAGCAGCTGCAGCGCACGGTGCAGGTGCACCTCCAGCCAGCAGGGGGTGTCGGTGATGCTGGGACGCGGGTAGTCACACCCCCATCCCTTGACGAAGCTCAGGCGCACGATGCACAACCGGCGCAGGTCGTCCACGCCCACGGACGGCGAGGACACGCCTGCAAGACAGGAAGTCAACTCAGACTCCGCCTCGTCAGGGTCCACCAATGAGGTCAGAGGTCGGATGGCTCAAGCGGTAGTGGGATGGTTCTGATGTTCCCAACCCCGATGTGTGTGCTGCCACTGGGGGTGCTGCTTAGCAACAGAACCACACACTCACACACACACACACACACACACACACACACACACACACACACACACACACACACACACACACACACACACAAACAAACAGGTGATACTCACTGATGGGAGGGGCGACCCCTCCCCCACTGTTGGGCCCTGGGGTCAAACTCACAACCTGCTGCTGCATCTGTCTGTGGCACTGCCTCAGGTCGAACACCTGGAGGGAGAGACGGGTGAGAGGCAGACGGGTGAGAGGCAGATGGGTGACAGGCAGATGGGTTACAGACAGAAGGGTGAGAGGCAGACAGGTGAGAGGCAGACGGGTGACAGACAGACGGGTGACAGACAGACAGACAGGTGACAGACAGACGGGTGAGAGACAAACGGGTGACAGACAGATGGGTACCTTGATGTATGCCCCCGGGTAGATCTTGTGCACGCCGTCACCTGGCGCTCGCCCCGCCTCCCGATCCAGGTAGAAGCTCTGGACGAAGACCGAGTGGTCGCTAAGGCAACGCATCCAGACGTCCCCCTCCCCCCGGCACTCCAGCTGGATGCCCCGCCCAATGTGGAGCCTGCAGGAGAAGCAGGGTAGAAGAATAATGAAGGCCCCGCCCACCTCGCCCTGCAGCGGTGGCGGACAGACGGTGCACCTGGCGCGCTGGCTGGTGGGGGTGCGCTGCACGTTGCTCAGCTGGCCCAGGCAGAAGCGGTCCCCCCCCGACGGGTCCACATAGCCGTCCACCGTCACCAGGGGGCAGCTGGACTGCACCTTGAACATCTCCCCCACCTGGACGTCCAGCTCGAAGTAGGAGATGGAGCACCAGAACTCTGGACCTGAGAGGGACAGGGTGAGAGGGGGCAGGGCAGGGGGAGGAGGGCGGGACTGTGGTGGACATGGTACCTGGGTGGTTGGACACGGGCTGCGGGTAGGGGGCACTGCTGTGGTGCTGCGACCCTGCAGGGACAAACATCCACACTCACTAACAGGGGACACCCCAACAGGAGACACCGACTCACAACCAGGAAGCACCGCCTACAGAAATGAGCGCTGGGGGTGTGGTGATGAAGCTGCTGGCTCCGCCCACTCTGGGGAGGTCCTGCAGGGCTGTAGGGGGCGGGGCTACTTCCTGGCCAGGTGGCTGCATAGACGGTCAGACGGAACGTGATGGGAGTTAGACGGGAGTTAGACGTGATGTCATACAGGAGTACTGAACAGGTGAGTAACAGTACTACTAATACTATTAATGCTACTAATACTATTAATACTACTAACACGACTCACACTACTAATACTACGAAGACTAATACGACTAATACATGTACACTACAAATACTACTAAACACTTCCAATACTGCTAATACTAATACTATTACACTCTTCTTCTTCTTCTTTTCCTTTTGGCTTTTCCCTTCAGGGGTCGCCACAGCGAATCAACCGCCTCCATCTAACCCTGTCCTTTGCATCCTCTTCTCTCACACCAACTACCTTCATGTCCTCTTTCACTACATCCATAAACCTCCTCTTTGGTCTTCCTCTAGGCCTCCTGCCTGGCAGTTCAAAACTCAGCGTCCTTCTACCAATATATTCACTATCTCTCCTCTGGACATGTCCAAACCATCTCAGTCTGGCCTCTCTGACTTTATCTCCAAAACCTCTAACATGTGCTGTCCCTCTGATGTACTCATTCCTGATCCTATCCTTCCTGGTCACTCCCAGAGAGAACCTCAGCATCTTCATCTCTGCTACCTCCAGCTCTGTCTCCTGTCTTTTCCTCAGTGACACTGTCTCTAGACCAAACAACATCGCTGGTCTACTAATAATATTACTATCACTATTACATTACTAACACTACTAATACTACTAACACTACTAATACTAATACACTACTAATACTACTCATACTAATACACTACTAATACTACTAACAGTATTACACTACTAACACTGCTAATACTACTAACACTACTAATACTACTAATAGTATTAATACTACTAACACTACTAATACTACTAACACTAATAATACTACTGACATGACTTATACTACTAATACTACGAAAACTAATACTACTAAAACTACTAATACTACTAACACTACTAATACCACTAATAGTCCTAACACTACTAATAGTACGAATACTATTAATACTACTAATATTACTAAACACTACCAATACTACTAGTGCTATGAGTACTAATATTACTAATACTATGAATACTAATATTACTGATACCACAATGCAGTACCGGTGTTGGGGGGGCTGCTGTATTCGAAGCTCTGCTGGTGGGGCGAGGTGGGCGTGTGGGGGAGGGTCAGCTGGGGCGGGGAGGCGTGGCCTCCGTGGTTGGGAGGTGGGGCGATCTGAAGGAGGCCGGGGTTCTTTTTCGCTCCGCCCACACCGCCACCTGCCCCACTGCGACCGTCGACGCTGACGGCTGTCAGCGCTGGAGGAGACAGAGGCATGCTGGGATACATGCTGACTGGGTGGGGCTGACCGTAGGGGTCGTTGTGGGGGGGCAGGTCGATCTGCAGACAGTCCTGCAGGAACTCCTCCTTCACCAGAGACTGAGGACCTGAAGGAAGACGGGCAGGTGGAGGTCAGTGAGGACAGTTGAAAATATGTAAACAACAACATTATTATTATTGTAATGCAAACAACAATAACAGACATGAAAATACAATAATAACAACAACAACAATAATAATAATAATAATAATCTTCTTCTTTCGTATTTTCCTTTCGGCTTTTCCCTTCAGGGGTCACCACAGCGAATCAGTTGCCTCCATCTAACCCTGTCTACTGCATCCTCTTCTCTCACACCAACTACCTTCATGTCCTCTTTCACTACATCCATAAACCTCCTCTTTGGTCTTCCTCTAGGCCTCCTGCCTGGAAGTTCAAAATTCAGCATCCTACCAATATATTCACTATTGCTCCTCTGGACATGTCCAAACCATCTTAGTCTGGCCTCTCTGACTTTATCTCCAAAACCTCTTACATGTGCTGTCCCTCTGATGTAGTCATTCCTGATCCTATCCTTCCTGGTCATTCCTAAATAGAACCTAAGCATCTTCATCTCCTCCAGCTCTACTCCCTGTAACCTCACTCTTCCACTTGGGTCCCTCTCATTCACACACATGTACTCTGTCTTACTGCGGCTAACCTTCATTCCTCTCCTTTCCAGGACAAACCTCCACCTCTCTAGCTTCTCCTCTTCTCCACTGCAGATCACAACGTCATCTCCAAATATCATAGTCCATGGAGATTCCCGTCTAACCTCGTCTGTCAGCCTGTCCATCACCATAGCAAACAAGAAGGGGCTCAGAGCTGATCCCTGATGCAGTCCCACCTCCACCTTGAACTCCTCTGTCACACCTACAGCACACCTCAACACTGTCTTACAGTCCTCATACATGTCCTGCACCGCTCTAACATACTTCTCTGCCACTCCAGACTTCCTCATACAATACCACAGTTCCTCTCTGGGCACCCTGTCATAAGCTTTCTCCAGATCTACAAAAACACAATGCAGCTCCGTTTGGCCTTCTCTGTACTTCTCTATCAACATCCTCAAAGCAAATACTGCATCTGTAGTACTCTTTTTTGGCATGAAACCATACTGCTGCTCACAAATGCTCACTTCTGCCCTTAGTCTAGCTTCCACTACTCTTTCCCATAGCTTCATTGTGTAGCTTATCACCTTTATTCCTCTCTGGTTGCCACAACTCTACACATCTCCCTTGTTTTTAAAAATGGGCACCAGCACACTTCTTCTCCATTCCTCAGGCATCTTCTCACTATCCAAGATCCTGTTGAACAACCCAGTCAGAAACTCTAATGCCACCTCTCCTAGGCACTTCCAAACCTCGACAGGTATATCATCAGGACCGACTGCCTTTCCACTCTTCATCCTCTTCAATGCTCTCCTCACTTCATCCTGACTAATCTTTGCTACTTCCTGGTCCACAGCGGTCACCTCTCCTAGTCTTTGTTCTCTCTCATTTTCCACGTTCATCAACTCTTCAAAGTACTCTTTCCATCTTCCCATCACACTACTGGCCCGTCAATAGACTTCCATCCTTATACTTAATCACCCTAACCTGCTGCACGTTCTTCCCATCTCTTGTCTCTCTGTCTTGCCAACCTGTATAGATCAGTCTCTCCCTCCTTACTGTCCAACCCAGCATACAAGTCGTCATAAGCTCCTTGTTTGGCCTTTGCTACCTCTATCTTCACCTTACGCTGCATCTCCCCATACTCCTGTCTACTCTCCTCAGTCCTCTCAGTGTCCCACTTCTTCTTAGCTAACCTCTTTCTCTGTCTACACTCCTGTACCTCCTCATTCCACCACCAAGTCTCCTTACATATTTTCCTTCCAGATGACACACCAAATACTCTCCTACCTGTCTCCCTAATCACATTAGCTGTAGTTGTCCAGTCATCTGGAAGCACCTCCCGACCACCCAGAGCCTGTCTTAACTCCTTCCTAAAAGTCATGCAACAGTCTTCCTTTTTCAGCTTCCACCATTTCGTCTTCTGCTCTGCCTTTGCCTTCTTCATCTTCCTCACCACCAGAGTCATCTTATACACCACCATCCTATGCTGTTTGGCTACACTCTCACCTACTACTACTTTGCAGTCACTGATCTCCTTCAGGTTACACCGTCTACACAAGATGTAGTCTACCTGTGTGCTCCTACCTCCACTCTTATAGGTCACCCTATGTTCCTGCCTCTTCTGGAAGAAAGTATTCACTATAGCCATTTCCATCCTTTTTGCAAACTCAACCACCATCTGTCCTTCTACATTCCTCTCCTGGATACCAAACCTGCCCATCACCTCCTCATCACCTCCGTTTCCTGCACCAACATGTGCATTGAAGTCTGCACCAATGACAACTCTCACTTCTAGGTATGCTCTGCATCAGTTCATCAAAGTCCAACCAGAATTTCTCCTCCTCCAGCTCACATCCTACCTGTGGAGCGTACCCACTAACAACATTGAACATCACACCTTCTATTTCTAGCTTTAGACTCATCACTATATCTGACACTCTTTTTACCTCTTGGACATTCCTAACAAACTCCTCCTTCAAGATAACTCCTACTCCATTTCTCTTCCTATCTACACCATGATAGAACAACTTGAAACCTGCTCCTAAACTTCTAGCCTTGCTACCTCCTGGACACACAGTATGTCTACCTTCCTCCTCTGCATCATGTCAACTAACTCTTTACCTTTTCCTGTCATAGTTCCAACATTTAACGTCCCTACTCTCAGTCCTATCCTCTTGGCGTTCCTCTTTTCTCTCTTCCTACAAACATACTTTCCTCCTCTCCTTCTTCCACCAATAGTAGTCTAATTTCCATGGGCACCCTGTAGCACCGATGGTGGTCATTGTTAACCCGGGCCTCGACCGATCCGGTATGGAAGTTGTAGGTTTGATTCGCATGTTTGATTTGGCAAACTTTTACATTGGATGCCCTTCCTGATGCAACCCTCTGTATTTATCCGGGCTTGGGGCTTGGGACCGGCACAATAAGACACTGGCTTGTGTCCTCTTGCGGCTACATTAATAATAACAATGATCACAACAATAAAAATAATAACCATAATAATAATAATAACACTAGCGTGTGGGCGTCTCCTGAGACCCGGTCACCTGCAGCTCATCTCTCCTCACCTGCAGGGACACGCCCCCTCCGTCAGGGGGGCAGAGCTCCACGCTCCACCTGAGTGTGGGTGTGGCTACATCTCACCTGTGGGGGCGGGGCTTGCCACCCTCTCGTAGTGGTAGGGATTCACACACACGCTGTCGTACTTCAGGTCGAAGGCGAACTGACAGAACTTGAGGTGTTTGAGTTCATTCTTGTGGAGGTCGGGCCAACGCCACAAACGGGCGTAGATGACGTGAGGGAAGCCCTTCCTGCCCGCCACCTGGGCACGGGGGGGGAGAGGCACAGGTGTGACAGTGTGTGTACCAAACCATGACAATGATGAACAGTTATTTGTAACTACAGTAGTCAGTAGCTACAGTAATCAGTGTAACTACAGTAACCATTAAATACAGTAATCAGTAACTACAGTAACCATTAAGTACAGTAATCAGTAACTACAGTAATCACTAAAAAAAAGTAACCAGTAATCAGTGACAATAGTAATCAGTAACCAGTAAGTACAGTAATCAGTAACTGAATTTGAATGGACTGCTGTAGCTGTTAGTATAATGCTAACATGTTTACATGAAGGCCTATGGTCTGAGCTTGTGGCTGATTGGGTCAGAGGTCTGGGGTCATTTCCTGTTTTATTTTGAAGCAGAGTTCTGGTATTGTGTCATTTCCTGTTTGTTCCCTGTTTGTTCTCTGTGGTCACATCTTCCTGCTTGTCTATTCTTCCTCTTGTTTGACTCCTCCCTTGTCTGATTAACTCCTCCTCAACCCTTGTCTGATTGGCTCCTCCCCATTTCCTATTTCCCAGAAGGCTTTGCTCCTGCAACCAGAACCTGAATCATCTGAACCGCAGAACGTTTGATGACATCATGACCAGATTTGATGTCAGAAGCAGCGTAACCATGGAAACATTAAAACAACATTACAGTTACAGTTTCTAACAGGAAACTGTTAGAAACTGTAACAATGTTCTAACCAGAGTCATGCTTAACTTAGCTTAGCCTAACTTAGCTTAGCATTAGGCATTATCACACATTACACTCTATAAAGACAGCTGTTCTCAGCTGTGGTTAGTGAGGGTTCCTGGTTACCACTAGTAGTCTGAGTCTAATTAGTAGTACTAGTTAGTAGTACTAGTTAGTACTAGCTGGAAGTACTAGTTAGTAGTTAGTGAGTCGCTTTGGCTGCGTCTGTTCAGACCTCAAACGTCTGTTTTTACAGTGTAGAGAGTCTGTGGTCTGAGACGAGAACACAAAGCAGACACATTCCCTCTGTCTGCACACACACACACACACACACACACACACACACACACACACACACACACACACACACACACACACACACAAACGCAGGCTTAACTTTGTCCAGCCCCTTTCCTGTGTTTCAGACAAAACAAGCCCGTCTGCCTTCCTCCTCCTCCTCTTCCTCTCTGTTCCTTCAGCTCTTCACTCTGAGACCTTCAGGTTCTTCAGGTGCAGTTATTGGTTCTGGTTCTTGGTTCTGGTTTTTGGTTTTGGTTCTGGTTGTGGTTCTTTGTTCTGGTTCTGGGCTCCTGATGAACCTCAACAGGTGTCTGACCCACTTCAGAACCCGTTCACCCAAACTACCCCTGGATCCACCCCTCCCCCTCCAGAACCACGGACTGGTAAACACTGGGCCCACCTGACACCCCCAGAGGAACCCGGTGGGTCTGGCCCGGTGCCCCTGGTGGTCTGTACCTGCAGCCGCCCGTCCAGCGTCCTCTGGATGGTGACGCAGCTGCTGGGCGTGGCCCCCCCAGTGGTGACGGCGGTGAGGAGGGCGTCCAGCTCGCCCCCCTTCTCCTTCAGCTTCTTCACCAGGCTCTCGATCGCCCGCTTGGCGAAGCCCTCGTTCTCCGCGCCCTGCCGGTGGCGCATCAGGCTGTGGACGGCGTCAACGCCGGGGGGCGGGGCCACCGCCGACATGCTTGCCTGAAGGGGTGGACAGTCACATGATCAGTTCGCCACGCCGCACTATCAACGGCATCCTACAGCCAGCATCCGACACGCATCCGACACACGTCCTACCATCAGCAAGCATCTGACGCGCATTCTACCATCAACCAGCATCCGACACACATACTACTATCAACCGGCATCCGACACACATCCGACACACATACTACTATCAACTAGCATCCGACACACATCCGACACACATCCTACCATCAACCAGCATCTGACATGCATCTGACACATCCGACACACATCCTATCCATCAACCGGCATCCGACACACATCCAACCATCAGTAGCATCCGACATGCATCCGACACACATTCTACCATCAGCAGCATCCAACACACAACATACCATCAATCAGCATCCGACACACATTCTACCATCAACCAGCATCCGACACACATTCTACCATCAACCAGCATCCGACACACATCCTACCATCAGCCAGCATCTGACACACATCCAACACTCATCCCGACATCAGCCAGCATCCGACACGCATCCGACCATCAGCCAGCATCCAAACCACATCCGACACACATCCCACAGCATCTGACACACATCCTACCATCAGTAGCATCCGACACACATCTGACACATATCCTACCATCAGCAAGCGTCTGACACACATCCTACCATCAGCCAGCATCCAACACACATCCTACCATCAACCAGCATCCGACACACATCCTTCCATCAACCAGCATCCGGCACACATCCTACCATCAACCAGCATCCAACACACATCCTACTATCAACCAGCATCCAACAAACATCTTCCCATCATCCACCATCAAATAATAAAGTACACTCACGGTAATGTAAGTACAGTGTAATACAGACAGACAGGTACATAGACAGGTTAACAGACACAGACTGTCAGACAGACAGACAGTTGCATCAACAGTTGTCAGTCGGTAGCTCGCGCTCACCGGACTGTTCTCTCCACTCACCGGGACTCGCGTGTCTGCTGTGATCCGCTGCCTGTGGCGGTGAGACCGCCTGTCTCTCTGTCTGTCTGTCTGTCTCACACCGTGCTGTCTGCTCGATGCGCGTCAGCAGGGTGGGGGTGTTGGGAGTGGGGGGTCTGTGTCACGCTCACCAGACATAACAGGAAGTCGGGTCACCTCAACAGGTCTCCGTCATGAAAATAAGAGTCCTGGACCGGAACGGCATCGGAACCGGAGCCCGACGCACCAGGACGTGGCGGGGAAGTTCGGCTGCGAACCGATCGGACTTTCCAGAGACTTTCAGCATCTGTTTTCTTTTTCAGGTGGTCCACGCGCCAATGGAGCTTTGACGTCATCACTCCCTCCCCTCGAGAAAATACAAAATAAAAGAATAAAAAAAACAATCAAAAAAATCCGGTGCTTTTGTTGTGAAGGGTCCGGCAGGAAGCGCGTATCTCGCCGCTTTCCCCACTCCTGTCACAAAGTTTGTTCGTGCGCGTGACTTCTGAGTGAGAGCGAGCCAATCACGGCTGCTCCTCAAAGAGCGCGCGGGGTTGTCACGGTTACCGTCTGAGTGAGAGTCCTGGTGGGCGGCGTCCCCTACCGGTGAAGGAGAATCCTGCAACACACGTGCGTCGAATTTTCAACAGGAGCGACTTCCGGTTCCGCGGCTCGTGAGCAGGTAAACTGATGAACTAACATCACACACTTTCTGCTGAGTCATTTGGTTTTGAACAAATTAGGTTCTAATTATTATTTAACATAAACGTTGTATTTGTATTTATGTTATTATATAATTATTATTTATGTTTATTGTTTACACTGTATGTTTTACACCTATCCTGCTTTATGTGATTTCAACTGTCCCTTGGGAACCAAAAGTTTTTTGAATTGAATTTGAATTGAGTCATGACTCAGTCAATTTAGTTTGGTTCCGAGGCGTACTGGTGCCTTGCTGTCATCTTTGATTAACTTTTATGCTACGCTAAAGGTTACATGAGGTCGTGTGTGTGTGTGTGTGTGTGTGTGTGTGTGTGTGTGTGTGTGTGGTTTAATGTTTATTCCCTAACAGGAAGTGGACTCTGGACTCTGGCCGGGCGCTGGCTGTCGGGACTGAAGGATTCTTTGGTTCTGGAGACATGAAGCTGGAGGTGAAGCTGCAGCTGCTGAGGTTCTGTTTGTTCACATTCAACTCTGTGTTCCTGGTGAGAACTGTGTGTGTGTGTGTGTGTGAGGAAGACGAGGGTTCTACAAAGATCTGTACAAAGATCAACCAACCAATCACATTTCAGAACCATCAGGAGAACACAGGAGCTCTGGAGCATCACACCAGGGCTCTCCAGTTTCATCCAATCCAAACCTCCGGTG
The DNA here is from genome assembly GCA_013358685.1 of Antennarius maculatus. NCBI lineage: Eukaryota > Metazoa > Chordata > Actinopteri > Lophiiformes > Antennariidae > Antennarius > Antennarius maculatus. The sequence continues at coordinate 18,540,462 of CM023615.1, forward strand.
AACGTTAGCTGCTAAAACACCTGCTGACCTCTGACCTCCCTGCAGGTCCTGGGTCTGAGTGTCGGTGGCTGTGGAGTCTGGATCCTGTTTGATGGGAGAAGCCTCCTGACCATCCTCCAATCAGGTGACAGTTAGCCTAGCTTAGCACAAACACTGGAGGGACAGGGAAACAGTTAGCTTAGCTTAGCACAAAAAGTACCCTACATGCGTCGCGGTCAGTCCATGAATGAACAGCTAGCTATTAGCATTAGAGCTAACTGCTCTTCTGCATTAACTACAACTAGCGACATCCTAAATGGTGTGTGTGTGTTTATGTGTGTGTGTATGTGTGTGTGTGTACAGAGGACATGCGTACCATGGGGGCGGGGCTGCTGTTCATTGGAGGGGCGGTGCTGCTGGTCGGTGTGGTCGGGTTCCTGGCAGCAGGTGGGAACCGGTTCCTGCTGCTGACGGTGAGTCCAGTTTGGACCCACCGATGGATCCTGGTCTCTGTGACGCTGCGTTCAGGGAACGTGGGAGTTTACAGCTGGTTCCGGTTCAGACGTTGGGTCATGGGTTCACGCCCCGTCTGCTCTTCCTCCTCAGTACGTGGGCCTCCTTGTCGTCCTGGTTCTGGGTCCGCTGTTCGTCACCTTGCTGCTGATCATCAACAGAGAAAAGGTGAGATGCCCGTTTGGCCCCGCCCACAGGCAGGACCACACCCCGTCTGTCCTCGAAACCCCTCGGAACAGGGGTGGGGCCAGGGACGGGGGCATTCCCTGCCACCCAATCAAATTGTCAGTGGGTTCTGACACCTTTCCCTGTCGGTGGTCTCCAGGTTGAACGGACTCTGGACCGGACTGTGGATGACATCATCGTCCGTTACGGGGGGCGGGGCCTACCCAGGTTGGACGGACTGATGGACAACATTCAGAAGCAGGTCAGTCTCCCGTCGCCGCCCGGTTCAGTTCCGGCTGCACAGATTGTGACCCCCCTTGACATCCTGCCCACAGGGGCGGTGCTGTGGCAGAATGGGCCCGTCTGATTGGCTGAAGAACTCGTACATCCAGAGTCTGAACCTGACCAACCCACGAGTGCTTCCTTGTTCCTGTTTCAGCTCCCCCAGTCTGGACTCGAGTTCCGTCTGGTGTTCTGATCCACCAAACAACGGCACCCTGCCAGGACCAGGAAACGTGTCACATGACCAGGTCTAGTTTCTTATCCTTTAAGCTCCGCCCCTCGCTTTAGCCAGGTAGCTCCACCTGAAATGGGTCACATTCCGTCCGGACTGGGATCACGTGTCCATCGTGTTTGTTCCAGGGATGCAACCAGCAGCTCAGGGATTGGCTGGAGGAAAACACTCTGACCATCGTGGGCATGGGCTTCGGTCTGGTTCTGATCCAGGTAACGACTCAGCGGTTTCCTGGCGGACTTGGTCTTCAGGTGCAGCTTCATGTTTTTCTGCCCCTGCAGGTGGTTCAGGTCATCATCACCATCTACCTGTATCGTGCATTTGGGAAGAAGGCAGCTTTGAAAAGAACCAGATCCCTGACAGGCTCTGACCACGCCCACCAGGACCACGCCCACCAGGACCACGCCCACCAGGACCACGCCCACCAGGACCACACCCACCAGGACCACGCTCTTGAAAATGACTTGACAGGACATGTTTTTGATGATGCCAGAACTTTAGCATGACCGCAAAACCATGTTAACCACGCCCACCAGGACTGTCACCATAACAACTGGAAATATCATGCTGATCCAATGAAAACCGGAAAGAGTTGAAACAAAACGGTTTCAAGTCTGATATTTATGGATTAAAGATGTTTACATTTCAATCAAAGTATTAACATTGAAATAAAACCATTGATTAAACTGTACCTCTGAAAGGAGGAAAGCCGTGGTGAATGAAGACAGACAAGTCCTGAGAGAAGTTAGAGTCCTACCAGAGATGTTGTAGTCCTACCAGTGACGCTAGTGACCTACCAGTGACGTTAGAACCCTACCAGACCTCAGAGACCAACAGACAATTATGAAAGTGTTTGCTGCTTCGGTCGTTTGGTCAGACTTGATGAACGACCTTTGACCTCGGTTGAAGGGTGGGGCATGAGATCTTCTCAGAGTATTTGATAACTCAATGTGAAGTAATTGTGCCTTTAATATGTGTCATATGGTCATGTGACCATGTGACTTACCTGTGTTAACCGTGATTTCACAACAACGAAACAAATCCTTGTTTTGACTCTCCGACAGACTAACAGCAGAACACAAGGTCCGTGTTTCTCCTCTGATTTCTAGTTTTCACCACCACACACACACACACACACACACACACATTTTTTGTTCACCTCTGGTACATACGAGCAGCAGAGGACTCACCATGTCGGCCAGCAGCAAACATGTGAATGCAGTGAAGACTTTCCTTCAGACCAGCAGGGGCTTCAGTTCAGAGGAAACGGTGAAGTTCTACGACACCTGGGCTCCGACTTATGAACAGGTCAGTAGACGGAAACACCACCAACCTCTGGTCACCATCACACCATCTGAATTTCAGCCTACCTCAATAACTCGAGGACCACAGGAGCAAACACAGAGTTTTAATGTCCACTGTTATTGTCAAATAGTCATCTTTATCTACTGTATTATCATTCTGTTCCTCATGTCTGAGAGAATTACACCGTTGATTCGTCACTGTTCTCTGAGACAAACACTGTCCTCTCCTACCTGTTTAGTGATTTAGGCTCTACCCATTACATTCATTTATTCATCTTCCTGCTTGCTTCATCCGCTTGCACGGGTCATGGGGAGTTGGAGCCTATCCCAGCTGGCATAGAGCGTGAGACGGGGCAAACTCCTGGCGCAACGCCAGTGCACCGCGGAGGTTCTACCCAGATCTCCTCAAACCAAGTGGTCTAGCTTCAAAAGGGAATGAATATACTGTTCTGTCAACAGGATATTGGGGAGCTCAGCTACCAATCACATCAACTGGCAGTAGATTGCCTGCAAGCGTACTTCTCTGGGAGCCCTGAGGAGGTCCGTGTTCTGGACGTCGCTTGTGGTTCTGGATGTGTCGCTAAACTGGTGAGTGAAAAGCTGTTCTTGATTTCACTAATGACAGTCAGACTGGCTCGGACATCTCCCAGGTCAATAAATTCTGCGTCAGTTGCTAGGGAACCAGGGCAGTCTCATGAGAACTGGGTTACTGGAACAAGACACACATGGACAAGGCCGAGAATACAGATTTGTTGGAATGCTTCTACACAAGTAATCCCAGAGAAAGGGGATATAGGAGGTGAATGTGGGAACTATGGATGCTCTGAAACCACAATCAAGGCTAACAAACAAAGAACTGTTAGCCTAGTGTTCCCACATCTGTAACCGAAAGCTACTATTACAACTACAGATTGATGAAATACTACAACAATGCTATGGCAAAAGGGAGACATGACCATCCGAGATTAGGTACCAAGCCCCAACAGATACAGACAACCTCAATACAAGAGCTGCTGACCTGAAGGAAGATCGTGACCCAACTGGAAACCAGAAGCCTGCGACAAATACTGAAACTGAGTTGTCAAGTACCTTCAGAAGATCTGCTAGAAGATGTGAATGCTGCGATAAGGACAATACCTACTGGGACCATCATCGAGACCAACAAGCTGATTCACAGTACAGCAACAGTAATCCTCGAGATGCTGGGATATAAGAACAATACAGGGCATAACAAGCAATACCCTCCACGGAAGAGATGGTTAGAGGCCAGATAAAGGCAACTAGCTACGTAGCTAGCTGAGCTGCAGAAAGGGAACATGGTGAATGAAGGGGTACCCAGGAAATACAACAAGCTCTCCATACCTGAAGCACTCGAAACTGACAAACAGAGACTAACAGCTCTGGCTACCCGACTGAAGTGATACACCAAGGAGATAGACGGCAGGAGAATCGACAAGACCTTCTCCAATCACCCAGCAAAGGTGTACTCTGGCATTGAAATAACAGCAGCTGGTCAGACCCACCAAGAGCTGAGGTGGAGAAGTACTGGAAGTGCATGTGGGAAAGAGAAGCATCACACAACACCGATGCCCAGTGGCTAGCGGACCTGAGGACTGACCACAGCAGCCTCCCACAAACAAGAACCAGTAACCATGTTAATGACAGACATCCAAGAAAGAGTGTCAATGATGAAGAGTTGGTCGGCACCGGGCCCTGATATATTCCATATATACTGGCTCGAGAGGGGTATCTGATGACTGGCAGTGGAACAACGTTGACGGCAAGGACCTTGTTGGTACCATTCAACTGACTTCTTAGGACTCGCCCCACTCACTGGACGTATATCGGTGGGGTAGCTTTCCAGGATGTCTCCTTTGTTGCCCTCTGACGGGTCAACCCTTTGAGTTCTGAACATCTTTCCTGTCTTTGATACCATCTGGCCACATCTATCCAATCCCAGTGACATCCCCATGTCATCGCTGTAGATCCTGGTGGTGTGGATCAGTCAGTTGATTTTTAGCTCATTCCTGTTGTGCAGCTTGATGTCATCCATTTATAGCAGGTGGTTGATTGTTGCCCCGCATCAGAATCAGTCTCTTTTGCCACTCTACGTGATGATCTGGTTCACACCTATGCAGAAGACCAGTGGCACCAGGACATCTCCATGGAGAAACCCTTGATGCTAACTTGGATTACCCTTTCTGGTCATCTTCAACATTCCTAATGAGTTCTTGAGGAAGGTAATTAGCATCCTGTTGATGTTGTACAGTTTCAGACATTATCTATGCACTGATTGGTCTGTCTAGTCTTCCTCTGGGTTGTTCTGTTGATCAGCATCTGGTGTTTGGCTCCTCTGGTGTTTTTGGTAATGAACTCTGACATAAAGATGGAAACAGAACCACAAGAAACAGATCACGTGTCCTACGTAACCACAATCCAAAACTTAGTGGGTAAACTATGCCCTCACAAACTCCACACTGATCTCTCAATGCCATAACCAGACCACTAAGTTCCACCAGCATAGATCCACTTCTCCTGTCATAGTGTGGAGAAGTTTCTAACGATAAAGACAATCTGGATTAGAAGAAGGAGCTGCTCTCCAGACTGGAACTGATGCTTTGGACTCATTGAATCTCCACCTCCTTCCTTCAGAGCTCTGTTTAAATGTCTCCCCAGGTTCTGGGTTTGTCTTTGTAATGATCATTAGTAGTGACCTGTAGGACGGTCAGCGCTGTGCTGATCCGGTCTGTCTGCAGCATCTTACTCTTAACGCTGCTCGTCTTCTTCTCTGGGTAGATGGCTGAATTGGGCTTCAAGCACTTTGTGGGAGTCGACGGCAGTCGAGGAATGCTGGAGCAAGCTGCCAGGTCAGATCTCTACCAGGAACTCAAACTGGCCTTACTGGGAACACAACCACTGCCTGCAGAGACTGGTACGCTATGCACACTCAGCTCCATTTCCTGTAAATCCCACAGACTGTTAGCCGCTAAATAGCATGTTTTTGAGAAAGTTCAGATGAAATCACTGGCTAGATGCTAAGCTAACATCACCAAGATGGTGAAAAAGCCCAATCATCACCATGAACAACCGATCCAGCTACTAATTACTGACATGATGATGTCACAAAGTTGTGGATTCCACGTTTCCGGGAGAGTTCCCGTCTTGCGGTTCTATCTGCAGCCTCGCCATCGCCGCCTGCTTCCAGATATAATAAGCAGAATCTTCTTTCTTATCCTGGTGCCATTTGATGACATTAATTGATTGATTAGTTGATTGATTGACTGTAATCAGACTCATTCATTGATTATTTCTGGTTGACTTTGTCGTTCTCATTGGTTTGAAAGACTTTCCATTGATTGGTCAGCTTTCCTCCTGGTTTCAGGAGCCTTTGATGTAGTGATCCTCGCTGGTGGCTTCGGTGAAGGATTTGTGCCAGTGAGCGTTGTCAGGGAACTCTGCAATGCTGCCCAGCCAGGTGAAGAAGACCGGACACGTCTTCAAGAGAACATGAATGTTTGTGTCAGAACTGTTGGACAATAAAACTAGGTGTTACTAATTACACTCTATGAAGTTTCCTTTTGAGGTTCTCCACAACCAAAAATATCTAAAATACCACAATATCAGCTGAGTGAACACCAAGGGTTCTTTGGGTTAGGGATGGGGTTAGGATTGGGGTTGATGGTTAGGGTTTGGGGTTTAGGGTTAGGGATTTAGAGCTTGTGTTAGGGGGTTAGGCTTAGTGGGTTCAATTTAAGGGCTTATGGGTTAGGGTTAGCATGAGAGGTAAGGAGGCTAGGTTTAGGAGTTTGGAGTTGGGGTATTAGGCTCAGGGGTTTGGGTTGGGGACTAAGTTTAGGTGGTTGTGGGGTTAGGCTCAAGGGTTTAGGAGGTTAGAGTTCACAGAAATAGTTACTTTAATTGAGTTTAACGTTGGTGTTGTGTGAAGTCTCCCTCCAGTGTGTCATGAACTACCACCACATGTGCTTCCTGTTTGCAGGGGGCTGGGTTTGCATTTCAAGAGGAGCTCACAGCATTACGCCAAGCGCATATGAGAAGGATCTGGGGAGGGAGCTGAAGCTGTTGGAGGAAGAGGGATTGTGGCGTCTGGTGGGAACCAAAGAAACTGACAGATACATGGAAGACCCTTATGTGAACCCCGAGAAGGAGGACGATCGATTCATCAAGGGGGTCGCAAATATGTTCAGGAAATGCACTCGGTGAAATCAGACACAGTAGAACCTGAGATATGAGTTGAATCCGTTCCATGACTGAAATCAAACCAATTTTCCCCATTTAAAGTAACTAAAATATTTTAATCCATTCCAGTCTTGTAAAAAAAAGCTCCAAACACCCTAAATTATTAAGAAAAAACATATTTGTCTTCTTCTTTTCCTTTCGGCTTTTCCCTTCAGGGGTCGCCACAGCGAATCAATTGCCTCCATCTAGCCCTGTCCTTTGCATCCTCTTCTCTCACACCAACTACCTTCATGTCCTCTTTCACTACATCCATAAACCTCCTCTTTGGTCTTCCTCTAGGCCTCCTGCCTGGCAGTTCAAAACTCAGCATCCTTCTACCAATATATTCACTATCTCTCCTCTGGACATGTCAAAACCATCTCAGTCTGGCCTCTCTGACTATCTCCAAAACCTCTAACATGTGCTGTCCCTCTGATGTACTCATTCCTGATCCTATCCTTCCTGGTCACTCCCAAGGAGAACCTCAGCATCTTCATCTCTGCTACCTCCAGCTCTGCCTCCTGTCTTTTCCTCAGTGACACTGTCTCTAGACCAAACAACATCGCTGGTCTCACCACAGTTTTGTACACCTTTCCTTTCATTTTAGCTGAAACTCTTCTATCACACATCACACCTGACACTTTCCTCCACCCGTTCCATCCTGCCTGGACACGCTTCTTCACCTCTTTTCCACACTCTCCATTGCTCTGGACTGTTGACCGTAAGTACTTAAAATCCTCCACCTTCTTGATCTCTTCTCCCTGTAACCTCACTCTTCCACTTGGGTCCCTCTCATTCACACACATGTACTCTGTCTTACTGTGGCTAACCTTCATCCCTCTCCTTTCCAGGACAAACCTCCACCTCTCTAACTTCTCCTCCACCTCCTCCCTACTCTCACTGCAGATCACAATGTCATCTGCAAACATCATAGTCCATGGAGATTCCTGTCTAACCTTGTCTGTCAGCTTGTCCATCACCATAGCGAACAAGAAGGGACTCAGAGCTGATCCCTGATGCAATCCCACCTCCACCATGAACTCCTCTGTCACACCTACAGCACACCTCACCCCTGTCTTCCAGTCCTCATACATGTCCTGCACCGCTCTAACATTCTTCTCTGGCACTCCAGACTTCCTCATACAGTACCACAGTTCCTCTCTGGGCACCCTGTCATAAGCTTTCTCCAGATCTACAAAAACACAATGCAGCTCCCTCTGGCCTTCTCTGTACTTCTCTATCAACATCCTCAAAGCAAATATTGCATCTGTAGTACTCTTTTTTGGCATGAAACCATACTGCTGCTCACAAATGTTCACTTCTGCCCTTCGTCTAGCTTCCACTACTCTTTCCCATAACTTCATTGTATGGCTCATCAGCTTTATTCCTCTGTAGTTGCCAAAACCCTGCACATCTCCCTTGTTCTTAAAAATGGGCACCAGCACACTTCTTCTCCACTCCTCAGGCATCTTCTCACTATCTAAGATCCTGTTGAACAACCCAGTCAGAAACTCTAATGCTACCTCTCCTAGACACTTCCAAACCTCTACAGGTATATCATCAGGACCGACTGCCTTTCCACTCTTCATCCTCTTCAGTGCCCTCCTCACTTCATCCTGACTAATCTTTGCTACTTCCTGGTCCACAACAGTCACTTCTTCTAGTCTTGGTTCTCTCTCATTTTCCACGTTCATCAACTCTTCAAAGTATTCTTTCCATCTTCCCATCACACTACTGGCACCTGTCAATAGACTTCCACCCCTTTCCTTAATCACCCTAACCTGCTGCATGTCCTTCCCATCTCTGTCTCTCTATCTTGCCAACCTGTATAGATCAGTCTCTCCCTCCTTACTGTCCAACCTAGCATACAAGTCATCATAAGCGTCTTGTTTGGCCTTTGCTACCTCTACCTTCACCTTACGCTGCATCTCCCTATACTCCTGTCTACTCTCCTCAGTCCTGTCAGTATCCCACTTCTTCTTAGCTAACCTTTCTCTGTATACACTCCTGTACCTCCTCATTCCACCACCAAGTCTCCTTATCTACTTTCCTTCCAGATGACACACCAAGTACTCTCCTACCTGTCTCCCTGATTACATTAGCTGTAGTTGTCCAGTCATCTGGAAGCACCTCCCAACCACCCAGAGCCTGTCTTAACTCCTTCCTAAAAGTCATGCAACACTCTTCCTTTGCCCAGGTCATCTTCCTCACCACCAGAGTCATCCTACACACCACCATCCTATGCTGTTTGGCTATACTCTCACCTACCACTACTTTACAGTCACTGATCTCCTTCAGGTTACACCGTCTACACAAGATGTAGCCTGTGTGCTCCTACCACCACTCTTATAGGTCACCTTATGTTCCTGCCTCTTCTGGAAAAAAGTATTCACTACAGCCATTTCCATCCTTTTTGCAAAGTCAACTACCATCTGTCCTTCTGCGTTCCTCTCCTGGATACCAAACCTGCCCATCACTTTGTCATCACCTCTGTTACCTGCACCAACATGTCCATTGAAGTCTGCACCAATGACAACTTTCTCACTTCTAGGCATGCTCTGCATCACTTCATCAAGTCCAACCAGAATTTCTCCTTCTCCTCCAGCTCACATCCTACCTGTGGGGCATACCCACTAACAACATTGACCATCACACCTTCTATTTCTAGCTTCAGACTCATCACTCTATCCGACACTCTTTTTACCTCCAGGACATTCCTAACAAACTCCTCCTTCAAGATAACTCCTCCTGAACAAAAATGTGGACGATGCGACGGCTCGTAACTAAAGGCCCTACTGTACTTATCAGACTTACACAAATGATGGCAATGTTGAATGGAAAGTAAAGAATCCTGCTTGTAAAGGGGACAACAGGTTCATGGTGCTGGAATGAACAACAAGCTCAGGTGTTCAAATAAAATGTGTGGAGACCCTTCTGATTGGCTCTATGTGTCGTACCAGACCTAACCTCAGCTTTTCAGTTCAGTCCAGTTCTGTTCATCCCAGGTTGAATCAAGGTTACTCCCTCTGGTAACTTCCAGCTGGTCTATCTGGTTGACCTCTCCTGCAGGAACTTTCTATCCAGGGTTAATTTGCTCTCGATGAGCCGGTCAGGCAGCCCTGGTTCCTGAACAAACCACCAATGCTTTGGGAGACATTTTTTTGTCCCATCTGGTCTCCATCCAGCAGCACAGGCTCCACCGTGGAACAGGACGGGGTACCATCTCAGTGACAGAGATGGTACCCTGAGGAGCACCATGCCAACACGAAAACACAAAAAATACACAACAACTACAGATTCAAGAGAAACTTACCTTGGGAAGGAACAATACTGACCACTGAAAAACAGGAGGAGAGGAGGACATGAACAATTTTTTCTTGCTCTATTTGAACAAAATCTACAATAAAAACCACACAGAGATCAAATTCCTTTCCTGCTTCTATTTCCTCTCCCGAAGTTTGGCGAAAATACCAAACTACCAGAACTTTCTTCAGGTGTGACACTAATCTGGCTGAGGGCCACATTCTGGATTTAGTACCATACCTGTTAGTGGGTTGGGAAGGTTGCATTTTTGCCACACCCATTTCTGTTCGCGCTATCACGCACTTGAATATCCATTTGGGTTCAATTTTTGCATTTTGTCAGGTGTGTTTGGTTTTGGGTCTCCAAGGCCAATCTTTTGGAACAATGATAACAATTCAGAAGAACTGGGTCCAAAAAATGATTCCTCTCAAAAGGCAAAAATGCCTGAGGACATGTTACCGTCTAACCATAAGACGGTTTTATAACTCTGGCTTGTCTAAACAATAGCACCAAATTCTTTGCTGAGTAACACCAACCAGTTTTAAGGTGTTTTTAAGGAAAGCTCCACCCCTGCTTCAACCTCACATTTACCTCTACCTGTGAACGGCCACACATGTTAGTTCTCTCCTCCGTCACGGTTAGGGCACACAACAGACGTAACGAACCTGAGAACACGTTGCTTCTTCAGCAGGATTGAAGCATTACCATGTCGGCCAGAAGCAAACATGTGGATGCAGTGAAGACTTTCCTTCAGACCAGCAGGGGCTTCAGCTCAGAGAAAACGGTCAAATTCTATGACACCTGGGCCTCGACCTATGAACAGGTCAGTAGATGGAAACACCACCAACCTCTGGTCACCATCAGACTGTCTGAACTTCAGCCTACCTCAATAACCTGAGGACTATAGGAGCAAATACAGAGTTCTAATGTCCACTGTTACTGTTGAATAGAAGTTAATCATCTACATAAGGTATCATTCTGTTCCCTTCTGTCTATGAGGAGAATTACACCTTTGATCTGTTGCTGTTCTTGGAGACAAACTCTGTCCTTTTCTACCTGTTTAGTGATTTAGTTTCTACCCAGAGCTCATTACCATCCAGGAGGGTTGGAATGTGGATCATGTGGTCCACAAACCAAGTATTTTAGCTCAGAATGGGAGTGAAATAGTTCAGTTGTCTGCTGTTCAATATACCGTTCTGTCAATAGGATATCGAGAAGCTAAGCTGCCAATCAAATAAACTGGTAGTAGATTGCATGCAAGAATACTTCTCTGGGATCCCCGAGGAGGTCTGTGTTCTGGACGTTGCCTGTGGTTCTGGATGGGTCGCTAAACTGGTGAGTCAAAAGTTGTTTTTGATTTTAACTGATAATTTCTCTGCAGACACTTCAACGTAAATTTATCCTTAATGTATATATACAGAAATAAACAGCAAAGAATTCCTCCCAAATTACTACAGACAATAGAGACCATGTAGACAGAAAGAAGGACCAAGGTGGTGACCCCAGATTGCAACAGCGAAGAGTTTGACATCTTGGCTGGATTTATGCAAGGGGACACCCTAACTCACCTCCTCTTCATCACAGTCCTGAATAGTGCACTCAGGAAGGCCCTCAGGAGGCCGCTGAATGGCATAACCAAAGTCAAGAACTCCAACCTCTCCAGCCAAAGCAAACTCTGCTTCTTTTTTGATGCAAAAGTGGAGTCTGTTTTCCTCTTTGGCAGGGAATACTGGACCTTGAAGCCAACCCTACAGAAGTCTCTGGACGGGTGCGACACCAGGATGTTTCTTGAGATTGCTGTAAGAAGAATAAGACTAGCAGGACACTGCCAAAGGCATCGAGAGCTGCCACCCAACAAATTGTGCTGCAGGGACATGGCATCAGTCATGAGGATGTCCCGCACTAGCATACACAGACATACTCAAGAATGATAAAGAAGTTTAAAATACTAGCGATGGAAAATCGGGAAAACTGAGAGCAAAGATGGAAGGCTCGTCTGAGGACGACCTACACAGAGATCTTTAGTACTGACCTGTTGGACGGTCAGCGCTGTGCTGATCTGGTTTGTCTGCAGTATCTTACTCTTAACACTTCTCTGGGTAGATGGCTGAACTGGGCTTCAAGCACTTTGTGGGAGTCGACGGCAGTCGAGGAATGCTGGAGCAAGCTGCCAGGTCAGATCTCTACCAGGAACTCAAACTTGCCTTACTGGGAACACAACCGCTGCCTGCAGAGACTGGTACGTTGCTCACACTCATCTCCATTTCCTGTAAATCCCACAGACTTTTAGCCGCTCAAGAGCATGTTGTTGAGAAAATTCAGATAAAATCACTGGCTAGATGCTAAGCTAACATCACCAAGATGGTGAAAAAGTCCAATCATCACCATGAACAACCAATCCACAAACTAATTACTTACATGGTGATGTCATGAAATTGTGGATTCCACGTTTCAGGGAGAGTTCCCGTCTTCATGAATGATTGCGGTTCTATCTGCAGCCTCGCCACCACAGCCTGCCTCTGGATATAATCACTGGAATCTTCTTTGTTATCCTGGTGCCATTCGATGACATTAATTGATTGATTAGTTGACTGACTGTAACCAGACTCATTCATTGATTATTTCTGGTTGACTTTGTCGTTCTCATTGGTTTGAAAGACTTTCCATTGATTGGTCAGCTTTCCTCCTGGTTTCAGGAACCTTTGATGTGGTGATCCTCGCTGGTGGCTTCGGTGAAGGATTTGTGCCAGTGAGCGTTGTCAGGGAACTCTGCAATGCCGCCAAGCCAGGTGAAGATGACCGGACACGTCTTCAAGAATGAATAAATGTTTGTGTCAGAACCATTGGACAATAAAACTAGGTGTTACTAATTACACTCTATGAAAAGTTTCCTTTTGAGGTTCTCCACAGTCAAAAATATCAAATACCACAGTATCAGCTGAGTGAACACCGAGGGTTCTTTGGGTTAGGGTTGGGTTTAGCCTTTGGGGTTAGTGGTTAGGTTTTGGGGGTTAGGATTAGGGGTTTAAGGGATTGGGGGTTATGGTTGGTGAGCTACGGTTTAGGGGGTTAGGGTTTAGGTGGTTAGGGGTTTAGGGTTGGTGGCTTAGTTTGGGCAGTTAGAGGGTTAGGCTCAGGGGTTTAGAAGGTTAGGGTTCACAGAATTAGTTACTTTTGAGCCCAAAAGTAATATTTTTATTGTTTTTATGCGTTTCTCTCACAATAAATCAGTCACTTAAAAGGATAAATATATGAAAATTCGCCAGTAACTTTTGTTCATCTTTATTTTCTAAATTTCTTAATGCCTGTCCTCGGAAGTGTATAGAACAGTAGATCTTCACTGTGCGTACACAATTATTTTATTGTCAAAAATAGCCCAATTGATTATAGTATATGAAAAATAAGTGGTTATAATGCAAGTCAATTGGTCCATTTTTGACAAAAAATTTACTGTGTGAGCTCAGTGAAAATCTGCTCTTCTATACACTTCCAATGAAAGTCTATACAAAAATAAATAATAACAAAATACATAAAACACTTTATCTATGGATAGGTCTAAAGTAATTTGAAAGATCTGATGCACTGAAAGAAAAAAAATTCAGTTTGATTTTTTTTTATGCTTTTATGACATGGCCCATTTGTGAACCTCCAGACAATGTGTGAGTAAAATTTAAAATTCTCCTTGCACCCAAAACTAATAATGCATTAAAGTCAATATTGTTACCAATTATTGATATGGTCAAGGTTGTATTATCTTTATCAGAAGTATTTACCTTTGCACGAACTTTTGGATATATTCCATATTTTGTGTTTTTACACTGGAAGAAAAACAGGGTTGTAATGGCTAAGTCCATATAAACAACTAATAAAAACTTTGTCTATGGATAGGTCTGAAGAAACAGAAAAGATCTGACGCATTGAAAAAAAAAAATTGTATTAGAATTTTTACACTTTTGTGAGATGGCCCGTTTGTGGACCTTCAGGCAATGTGTGTAGCCATTTTAAGGAGTCCCTGAGGGTTCATGTGACTTTTGTGTTGTGTGAAGTCTCCCTCCAGTGTGGCATGAACTATCACATGTGCTTCCTGTCTGCAGGGGGCTGGGTTTGCATTTCTGGAGGAGCTCACAGCATTACGCCAAGCGCATATGAGAAGGATCTGGAGAGGGAGCTGAAGCTGTTGGAGGAAGAGGGATCGTGGCGTCTGGTGGGAACCAAAGAAACCGACAGATACATGGAAGACCCTTACGTGAACCCTGAGAAGGAGGACGATCGATTCATCAAGGGGGTCGCGTACATGTTCAGGAAATGCACTCAGTGAAATCAGAAATTGGTCAGATTTTCACAAATGATGGTGAAGTAAAGAATTCTACTTGTAAAGGAACAATAGGTACATGGTGCTGGAAGCACAAGCTCAGGTGTTCAAATAAAATGTGTGGAGACCCTTCTGATTGGTTCTATGTGTCGTACCAGACATCACCTCAGGCTTCCAGTTCAGTCCAGTTCTGTTCATCCCAGGTTGAACCAAGGTGACTCCCTGGTGACTTCCAGCTGGTCTGAGGTCACCGAGGTAGTTAAAAAGCTCCTCAGTGGCAGGGCCCCGGGGGTGGATGAGATCCGCCCGGAGTTCCTAAAGGCTCTGGATGTTGTGGGGCTGTCCTGGTTGACACGCCTCTGCAACATGGCGTGGACATCGGGGACAGTGCCTCTGGATTGACAGACTGGGGTGGTAGTCCCCCTTTTTAAGAAGGGGGACCGGAGGGTGTGTTCCAACTACAGGGGGATCACACTCCTCAGCCTCCCTGGCAAGGTATATTCAGAGAATCAGAGAATCAGAGTCTTTATTTGTCATACTGACACATGTTTCCACAGTTGACAGCACGAAATATGACTCTGGAGGTCCCAGTAAGCCCGGTCAATAAATAAGATCAGTAAGTTAAGAGAAACTGGTTAAAAAAGTTTTAAAAAGATGCAAGAGAAATAAGTTAAGAAAACCTAGAGAAAAACAAAAAGTTAAAAATATAAGATAAATAGGGAAAGAGAACAAAGAGAAGTTAAGATGTAAGATATACAGTAGAAGTTCAAGGTGTCTGGACAGCAGAATGTAGTTCACACAACAACAACAACAACAACGCAGCAGCTCAAGTATGTAGGCGCTCCATATATTGCACTTAAAGAAGCACCATATTGCACTGAATCCCCATGTATCTGTGGTGACACACGGGGCGTCGTGAGGGTGACTACAGAGCACCACAAGAGTTCAGCTATCTAACAGCTTCTGGAAAGAAGCTGTTCCTCAGCCTGGTGGTCCTATTCCGGATGCTCCGTAGTCTCCTGCCTGAGGGGAGGGGTTGGAATAGACTGTGTGCTGGGTGGGTGGTGTCTGTCATGATGTGGGTGGCCCTCCTTCTACACCTACTCGTGTAGATTTCTGTGGTGGTAGGTAGGCCACCCCCTACAGTCCTCTGTGCAGCCTTCACAACCCTCTGCAGTGCTTTCCTGTCTGCTGCAGAGCAGCTGCCGTGCCACACAGTGATGCTGGTGGTGAGGATGCTCTCCACTGCACCCCTGTAGAAGGCCTTCAGGACGGGACCCCCCAGTCCAGCATGCCTCAGCTTCCTGAGGAAGTAGAGCCGCTGGTTTGCCTTCCTGAGCAGGTAGGAGGTGTTACAGCTCAAGGTGAGGTCCTCAGTGAGGTGAACCCCTTCACCGAGTGGCCTTTGGGGACCGGGACGATGGTGGCAGACTTCGGGCAGCTGGGGACCGTTGCTAGCTGCAGTGAGGTGTTAAAGATGTCTGTTAACACCTCTGCTAGCTGGTGGGAACAGTTTCAGGGGTTCTGGAGAGGAGGGTCCGTCGGGAAGTTGAATCTCGAATTCAGGAGGAGCAGTGTGGTTTTCGTCCTGGCCGTGGAACAGTGGACTAGCTCTACACCCTCCGCAGGGTCCTTGAGGGGGCATGGGAGTTCGCCCAACCAGTCTACATGTGTTTTGTGGACTTGGAGAAGGCGTTCGACCGTGTTCCTCGGGGGGTTCTGTGGGGGGTGCTTCGGGAGTATGGGGTACCGAACCCCTTGATAAGGGCTGTTCGGTCCCTGTACGACCGATGTCAGAGTTTGGTCCGCATTGCCAGCATTAAATCAGATTCATTTCCAGTGAGGGTTGGACTCCGCCAAGGCTGCCCTTTGTCACCGATTCTGTTCATAACTTTTATGGACAGAATTTCTAGGCGCAGCCAAGGCATTGAGGGTGTCTGGTTTGGTGGCCTCAGTATTGCGTCTCTGCTTTTTGCAGATGACGTGGTACTGTTGGCTTCATCAAGCCGTGATCTCCAACTCTCACTGGAGCGGTTCGCAGCCGAGTGTGAAGCGGTTGGGATGAGAATCAGCACCTCCAAATCTGAGACCATGGTCCTCAGTCAGAAAAGGGTGGAGTGCCCTCTCCGGGTTGGGGATGAGATCCTGCCCCAAGTGGAGGAGTTCAAGTATCTCGGGGTCTCGTTCACGAGTGAGGGTACGATGGAACGGGAGATCGACAAGCGGATCGGTGCAGTGTCCGCAGTGATGCGGACTCTGTATCAGTCCGTTGTGGTGAAGAATGAGCTGAACCGAAAGGCAAAGCTCTCGATTTGCCAGTCGATCTACGTTCCTGCCCTCACCTATGGTCACAAGCTGTGTGTCGTGACAGAAAGAACTTGATCCCGGATACAAGTGGCTGAAATGAGTTTCCTCCGCAGGGTGTCCGGGCTCTCCCTTAGAGATAGGGTGAGAAATTCAGTCATCCAGGAGGGACTCAGATTTGAGCCGCTGCTCCTCTGCAGAGAGGAGCCAGATGAGGTGGCTCGGGCATCTGGTTAGGATCTCTCCTGGACGCCTCCCTGGAGAGGTGTTCCGGGCACGTCCTACCAGGAGGAGGCCCTGGGGACGACCCAGGACACGCTGGAGAGACTATGTCTCCCGGCTGGCCTGGGAATGCCTTGGGATTCTCCCAGAGGAGCTGGACGAAGTGGCTAGGGAGAGGGAAGTCTGGGCTTCCCTGCTCAAGCTGCTGCCCCCGCGACCCAACCCCAGATAAACGGAAGAAGATGGATGGATGGATGGATGGATGGATGGATGGATGCTTATTTGTGCGTTAGTTTGTGTTAATAATTCTGATGAGACTTTAAAAATAACCCACAAACTGTTGATAATTAAATGGTAAATAAGCTACACTGTAGGTTTATATGTTTGTAAATCTGATTATGATGAAATCAGAGCCTCACCAGCCATGAACCTCACCGCATGTCACTGGAACAGACAAATTTTTTTCTTGCTCTACTTGAACAAGATCCAAAATAAAAACCTCACAGATGTAAAATTCCTCTCCACTTCTATTTCCTCTCCTAAAGTTTGGTGAAAGTAATAAACCAGGAGAGGTTCGTTCAGACGTGACCCCAATCTGGCTTAGGGTCACATTCTGGATTCAGTACCATACTTGTTAGTCAGGTGGGTTGGGAAGGCTGCATTTTTGCCACACCCATTTCTATTCAACCTATCATGCACCTAAATTTCCATTTTGGTTGAATATTACGGGTTTTCAGGAGTGGTTGGTTTAGGGTCTCCAAGGCCAATCTTTTGGAACAATGACAACAACTCAGAAGAACTGGGTCCAAAAAATTATTCCTCTCAAAAGGCAAAAATGCCTGAGGACATGTTACCGTCTGGCCATAAGGGTGGTTTTACAGGCTTGTCCAAACAAATGCACCTAACCAGTTTAAAGGTGCATTTACAGTTAGCTCCACCCCCGCTTCATCCTCAACTCTGCCATTACTTGGGAACGGACACACAGTTTTCTCCTTTGTCACGGTTGGGCCACACAACAGACGTAACAAAATTTTGTTGTGACTTGAGGTTACTGTAGTGAAGAACGCGTTGCTTCTCCAGCAGGACTGAAGCATCATCATGTCGGCCAGCAGCAAACATGTGGATGCAGTGAAGACTTTTCTTCAGACCAGTATGGGCTTTAATTCAGAGGAAATGGTGAAGTTCTACGACACCTGGGCCTCGACCTACGAACAGGTCAGTAGATGGAAACACCACCAACCTCTGGTCACCATCACACCGTCTGAACTTCAGCCTACCACACAATAACCCGAGGACTACAGGAGCAAACACTGAGTTTTAATGTCCACTGTTAATGACCAAGTTAGTCATCTGCATAAGGTATCATTCTGTTCACTTCTGTCTATGAGGAGAATTACACTGTTGATCTGTTGCTGTTCTTGGAGACAAACTCTGTCCTCTTCTACCTATTTAGTGATTTAGAGCTCACATTCCAGGACGAACGATCCACATTCCAGGAGGGTTGGAATGTGGATCATGTGCTCCTCAAACCAAGTTCTCTAGCTTCAAAAAGGACTGAAACAGTTCTGTTGTCTGCTGTTCAATATACCGTTCTGTCAACAGGATATTGGGGAGCTCAGCTACCAATCACATCATCTGGCAGTAGATTGTCTGCAAGAATACTTCTCTGGGAGCCCCGAGGAGGTCCGTGTTCTGGATGTCGCCTGTGGTTCTGGATGGGTCGCTAAACTGGTGAGTGAAAAGCTGTTCTTGATTTTAACTGATAATTTCTCTGCAAACACTTCAATTTAAATTTACCTTTACCCCTAAATGTGAATGTGTGTACTTACACACACACACACACATTATATACAGTATACAGTATATATAGTGTGTGTGTGTGTGTGTGTGTGTGTGTGTGTGTGTGTGCGTGTATATGCATATTACCCAATGACGGGTCAACCCTTTGAGTTCTGAACATGTTTCCTGTCTTTGATATCATCCAGCCATGTGTCCAAGACCCAGTGACATCCCCGTGTCATCGCTTTAGATGCTGGTGGTGTGGATCAGTCAGTTGATTTTTAGCTCATTTCTGTTTTGCAGCTTGATTTTGTCCATTCATAGCAGGTGGTTGATGGTTGCCCCACATCAGAATCAGTCTCTTTTGCCACTCTACGTGATGATCTGGTTCAGACCTATGCAGAAGACCACCCTTGATGCTAATTTGGATTACCCTTTCTGGTCATCTTTCACAGTCCCATTGAGTTCTTGATGAAGGTAGTTAAAATCCTGTTGATATTCTATAGTTCCAGACATTACATTATCCATGCAGTAATCCAAACCAGTAAGTTCCCCCAGTGTGGATCTAGTATCTGACAACATGTAGATCCATTTCCTCATGTTAAAGTGTGGAGAAGTTTCTGGCCAGAAAGACAATTAGGATGAAAAGAAGGAGCTGCTCTCCAGACTGGGATCGATTCTTTGGACTTATTGATTCTCCACCCTCTTCCTTCAGACCTCTGTTTAAATCAATCAATGAACCTTCATTTATATACCTTTTAATCACATCATCAGACATTTTGAAGTGCTAACAGTGGGAGGTGTCAGCTCACCTCCGGAGCACTGCTGAAGCACCCTTGAGCAAGGGGCCATCCCTCTTTACAAAAATTTGCTCATTTGGGGCGCATCATGTAGGAGCTGCCTGCCACTCTACCTCCCACTGCATGCCTACAGGTAACCTTGGTGTGTTTGTGTGCGTTACAGGGGCTTGTACATACTAACATATACTGTATATGCATGTGTTTGTTCAAACTAAAGTGTGCTCTTAATTTCCCTTCAGGGATTACTAAAGTACACTAAAAAAACTAAAGTAACAGAAGCTCCTAAAGTAATTAAAGTAACTCCCTTTAACAGTAGAGACAGAGAAAATACCCCCAGCAGCCTAGGCCTATAGCAGCTTATCTAGTGGAATCTGTGTCATTTCTAATTGTAGGCTCTATGAAAGAGGAGGGTTTTTAGTCTGCTCTTAAATAAGCTAAGGGTGTTTGTCCCCCGGACCGAGGCCGAGAGATCATTCCAGATTAAAGCAGCCAGATAGCTAAAGCTTCTGCCTCCTGTTGTACTCTTAAAGACCTGACGGGTTACCAAATATCCCGCATCCTCAGATCGAACGGCCCTGGGAGAGGCATTACATGTAGGGATACATGTGAACACTCTCCTTTAGTTCCTGCTGCTGGCCAACCCAGTCTGGGTACAGGAAGACTTCCGAGGTCAGTACATAGTCTCTCCATCGCCAAGACTTCTGCAGTGTCTCCTAGTGGCCATAGATGATAGCTGGGTACTGCCAGGTCCCAGGCCAAAGTGTAGGGGTTCTGAGCAGTGGGCCCAAGAGACAAGGCACGCAGGCCCATCGGTGTTTGGACACACTCTGGTGCCAACCACTGTCCTGGGTATGGACAAATAGCATGGCCCGATGGCAGTCATGGTCTTTGATGGCAACCCATCGGGTTTACCAAAACACTGACACGATCCTAGTTGCACGGTTCTCGGGAAATTCAGGAAAAACAGTCATAGCCGTGTATTCATCCAACAACTTGGCACCATCGAAGGATGTCGAGAAGTTCTTTGAGGAACTGGTAACAGCAGTCCAACACTGCTGGCATCCCAATGCACAACTTCTTGGCAATCTTTGGGGACTTCAGTGTGAGGCTTGGGCCAGAGGATGCACCCTTCCGTTACCACAACACTACCAACCACAATGGCACCAACTTTCTCAGGGAACATGAGCTACTTGCAGCAAACACCATGTTCTGGAAAAGAACAGGCAAGAAGTGGATTCCCAGATTGAGCCACAGATATGCTGCACCAGTTGATTACATCCCAGTGATGAAGAGGTGTAGACACTATCCTGAATGCAGAATCACATGGTACATTCATTTCTGTGGGCTCAGACCACCAAATGGTCTCCATGAGGGTGTTCTGAGCCTGAGAATAATAAAACCAAGCCCCAAGATCTGGCATGATTAGAAAGCATTCTGTTACGGCCCTGGCCTTCGAACCAGGTAATGGAGAAAGTGAAATGATCTATGCTTTATTGACTTCAGAAAGACATTTGACCCAATCTACTAAGGAATGATTATGAAGATCCTGAAGGCATACGGTATTCCTCCCAAACTACTCCAAACAATAGAGACCACGTACACAGAAACAAGGACCAAGGTGGTGACCCCAGATAGCAACAGCGAGGTGTTTGGCATCCTGGCTGGGTTTATGCAAGGGGACATCTTAACTCCCCTCCTCTTCATCACAGTCCTGAATTGTGCACTCAGGAAGGCAAACAGTGGGTGAGAGCAGAATCCTGGCTTCACACTAACACCAAGAGAGTCCAGACAGCACCCCACAGTAGTCCTTGCAGACTATGGTTATGCGGACGACACCCGCCTGCTCTCTGACATTGTGGAAGAACCACAAGAACAACTGATCAGAGTAGAGCTAGAACTCAATAGGGTTTGCCTTGAGCTAAAGGCAAAGATGACCAGTCATCAACCCCCTAGTCATCAACTTCTGACAACAGCAGGAGGCTCTGTACTGAAAGAAGTCAACAAAGCAAGAAGGCTTAAGGTATCTACCAAGTGGCCAGATGTTTGGAGAATCAGAAACACTGGTAGCAAGGATGGAAGGCTCGTCTCAGGACGACCTCGAGAGAGACGTCATTAGTAGTTACCTGTTGGACAGCCACCGTTGTGCTGATCCAGCCGTCTGCAGCATCTTACTTTTAATGCTGCTCGTCTTGTTCTCTGGGTAGATGGCTGAAGTGGGCTTCAAGCACTTTGTGGGAGTCGACGGCAGCCGAGGAATGCTGGAGCAAGCTGCCAGGTCAGATCTCTACCAGGAACTCAAACTGGCCTTACTGGGAACACAACCGCTGCCTGCAGAGACTGGTATGCTGCGCTCACTCAGCTTTATTTCATTTCTTGTACATAGAACACGTCATGTCCTACTCCTTTCAACCGCAGGTTTCCAACAAAGTCAAAATTCCACAGACTGTTAGCTGCTAAATAGCGTGTTTTTGAGAAAGTTCAGATAAAATCACTGGCTATATGCTAACATCACCAAGATAGTGAAAAGCCCAATCATCACCATGAACAACCAATCTAGCTAATTACTTACATGATGATGTCATGAAGTTGTGGTTTCCACGTTTCATTGTGGTTCTATCTGCAGCCTCGCCACTGCCGCTTGCCTCCAGATATAATAAGCAGAGTCTTCTTTCTTATCCTGGTGCTATTCAATGACATTAATTGATTAGTTGACTGATTGACTGTAATCAGACTCATTCATTGATTATTTCTGGTTGACTTTGTGTCATTCTCATTGGTTTGAAAGACTTTCCATTGATTGGTCAGCTCTCCTCCTGGTTTCAGGAACCTTTGATATGGTGATCCTCGCTGGTGCCTTCGGTGAAGGATTTGTACCAGTGAGCGTTGTCAGGGAACTCTGCAATGCTGCCAAACCAGGTGAAGATGACCAGTCACGTCTTCAAGAGAACATGAATGTTTGTGTCAGAACCGCCGGACAACACAACTGGCTGTTCTTAATTACATTACAGTTTCCTTTTGAGGTAAAAAATATCTAAAATACTGCAATATCAGCTGAGTGAATGCCGAGGGTCCTTAGGGTTAGGCCTCAAGGATTAGTGGTTAGGGGTTTTGGATCAGATCACAAATGAGTTCATCAGAGGAACAGCCAAGGTGAGATATTCTGGAGACAAAGTTACAAACAGCAGACTTGGATGGTTTGGACATGTGCAGAGAAGAGATGATTATGTTGCTAAAAGGATGTTGAGAATGCCTCTCTGAGAAACCATCACCATGTAATGGTGGAAAGGTTTGTGTGCCCTCAGAATATTGAGAGTTCTCATGTCGGGAGTCTTTTGCTCCTGGCAGGGTCAAAAGACTACCAGGAGCATGGAGCTTGGGGTTTAGGGTTCAGGCTAGGCATTGGGATCTACGGCCCGCGGGCCATGCACAGCCCATTAGGCTCTCTAATCCAGTGCATCAAATTTGTATAAACTATACAATTAATTTTATGAAATAACTAAGGTTGTAAAATTGATTTTTACAATGGGCCTTGCATGTGTGTGCTTTGCTGCCTGTTAAAGGTCAAAACCTTTAATATAATGGTTTCTACATAAGATAAATCTTTATTTGTGCCACAGTGGGGACATTTACATGATTGCACCAGCAGAAAAATGTTATTTGCAATCGAACAGATAAACACTCCATCCACGTGGTCCTCAGCTGGCCCACCTGTTAAAAAGTTCGCACACACCTGGTTTAGGGGGTTAGGCTCAGGGGTTTAGGGTTCAGAGAGTTGCTTTAATGTGACGTTTGTGTTGTGCAAAGCCTCTCTCCAGTGTTTCATGAATTATCACCAAATGTCCTTCCTGTCTGCAGGGGGCTGGGTTTGCATCTCTAGAGGAGCTCACACCTTTCCACCAAGTGATTTTGTCCAGGATCTGGAGAGGGAGCTGAAGCTGTTGGAGGAAGAGGGATTGTGGCGTCTGGTGGGAACCAAAGAAACCGACAGATACATGGAAGACCCTTACGTGAACCCCGAGAAAGAGGACGATCGATTCATCAAGGGGATCGCGTACATGTTCAGGAAATGCACCCAGTGAAATCAGATATTGGTCAGATTTACACAAATGATGGTGAAGTAAAGAATCCTGCTTGTAAAGGGACAACAGGTACATGGTACTGAAAACACAACAAGCTTAGGTGTTTAAATAAAATATGTGGAGACCCTTCTGATTGGTTCTATGTGTCGTACCAGATCTCACCTCAGGCTTCCAGTTCAGTCCAGTTCTGTTCATCCCAGGTTGAACCAAGTTTACTCCCTCTGGTGACTTCCAGCTGGTCTGTCTGGTTGACGTCTCCTGCAGGAACTTTCTGTCCAGGGTTAATTTGCTCTCAACGAGTTGGGTCAGGCAGCCCTGGTTCCTGAACAAACCACCAACGCTTTGGGAGACATTATTGTGTCCTACCTGGTCTCCATCCAGCAGCCCCGGCTCCACCGTGGAGCAGGACGGGGGAACACCCACATCTCAGTGACAGAGACTACCCTGAGGAACACCATCCCAACACGAAAACACAAAGAATACACAATAACTACACATTCAAGGGCAACTTACCAAAGCGGCATAACAGCAACATCCACACACACTGGCACAGAGGATGAACACACACACACATACATGACTCGAATACGCTGGCAGAGCATGTGTTTGGTTTTCAGGTGAGTCAGGTTCAACTTTATTGTCATTACACATGTACAGGTAACAACCTGCAGTTTAGCCTCTAACTTGAAGTGAAATTAAAAGCAGAACAGAAATATTGTATATACTGTAAGAAATTTTTGACAGATTTGGTGCTACAAACATCAAGCTCTTTTAGACATCGACATAGTACAGGTAAACCTTGGCTCTCGTCGCTTTGAGTTACGTTGTTCTAGATTATATGTCGATTTTCAAAGAAGATACATGGAAAAGTAAAAATCAAGTTTACATCATTGTGCTCCTCATTGTAACCCGTCCAGCGTTACCAGCATGCTTAGCAGCAGCAGTAGCAACAGGTCCAGCCCTGATTGCTGTTGCTTTGCGGTGGCGGCAACCGGCAGCAGATGAACCGTCTGCGTGTCAGAGATCATGTCCCGGGCATCCTGAAGCGCTGTGACAGCAGCCAGGCTGGAGTTCAAGTCTCCGCTGGAGGTCAAGTCGAACACACAAGCCTGGTAGTAGATGTCTTGGGCAGGAAGCATCCGGGTGCATTGAGCCCGGGCCCAGACAGCAGAGGAAGAGTGTGGCAGTGGCGGGTGGAGCCTCTGGGAGGGGGGGCAGCCCCACACACACAGCTGTAGGTCCTGTTCAGGGTTGAAGGCCTCCACAATACTACGGGGCGAGCGGACTGACAAGCCCAGCGACCGACCACTCTGACGCACCACCAGCAACGTTCCGATGTGAACTGCCTGGATCTCCACGTGTTGGCCGGGACTCCGGGTCCGCACCATCAAGCTGGGATGACCTCGTCGCTCGCCGCTGGTCACTGAGCCGTCAGCAAATGCTGAAGGTACGTTGTCCAGCTCGGCCTGGTAGAGTTGCTGGTCCACACAATGACGCAAGTTCTTAAAGATGACTGTGATCTGCGGACAAACATCAGACCAGACCAATAAGGAACCAGAGACAATCAGCAAGGAACTAGGGACAACCAGCAAGGAACCAGGGACAACCAGCAAGGAAAATCAGAAAGGAACCAGGGACAACCAGCAAGGAACCAGGGACAACCAGCAAGGAGCCAGAGACAACCAGCAAGGAGCCAGAGACAACCAGCAAGGAACCAGAGACAACCAGCAAGGAACCAGGGACAACCAGTAAGGGCCCAAGGACAACAGCAAGGAACCAAGGACAATCGGCAAGGAACCAGGGACAACCAGCAAGGAACCAGGGACAACCACTAAGAAACCAGGGACAACCAGTGAGGAACCAGGGATAACCAGCGAGGAACCAGGGGCAACCACTAGGAATCTAGGAACAACTAGTAAGGAAACAAGGATAACCAGCAAGGAACCAGGGACAACCAGTGGGGAACTAGGGACAACCAGTCATGAACCAGGGACAACCATTGAGGAACCAGGGACAACCAGTGAGGAACCAAGGGACAGCAAGGAACCTTGGGCAACTAGTAAGGAACCAGTGACAAATAGTAAGAAACCAAGGGCAACCAGCAAGGACCAGGGACAACCAGTGAGTAACCAGGGGTAAAAACTAGGGAACCAGGCACATCACCAGGATCACCAGTAAAACATGGTTCACAAGATTTCCTGCTTCAAGAACCAGAAGGGAAAATTTACAATAAAACTTTGTGGAGCGCCCAAATGAGCAGCTTGTGAGGGGGACGGCGTCTTGCTCAAGGGCACCTCGGCAGTGCTCTGGAGGTGATTTGACACCTCCCACTGTCAGCTCACACTTCGGGTGTTTTTTGGACGGGAGCAGGAATCGAACCGCCGATCTTGAAACATTGGATGACCCGCTCTACCAGTAACCTTCAGGTACGTTTAGTAACATTCAGGTACTACTGCAATAACATTTAGGTACTACTGCAGTACTACTGCCGGTGACTTACCTTGGTGAGTGCTGTGGCAGGCGTCCCTTTCCTCGTTGGTGAGCTGGTGGCCTGTATGTACAGGTATTCATTGTCTAGAACAGGCCACGCCCCCTGCACTGCACAGGTGTGGAAGTTGTTGCTGAAGGTTCGAACATGCGGGTCTCCAAAAACGCCACAGTGCAGGTACTCAGGTGCTCGTCCTTCTCTGGTCCAGAAGCTCTTCTCGTAGAGGCAAGCATCTCTGGACAGCGTTCCCTGAGGCAGGGGGTGGGGCCGGGACGTGGGCCCAGAACGGGGACAGTGGTGCTGGACGAGCAAGTCCTCGATGCCCTGGACAGCAGAGTGATAGGCCAGGTCGCCTCGACACGCCCGCGCCATTCGCTTGGTGCACACGGCATAAGACCGCAGGGCACCGCAGTAGCCAGCATTCACAACCTCCCTGCTCAGAGCTGCTGTGGCTCCTCCAGCTCCGCCCACAGCTCCTCCTACAGCTCCGCCCACAGCTCCTCCATCGTTGTTGCTCAGGTCCAGCGTCGCAGCCACAAATTCTGAGTTACACCTCAGGATACGACAGGAAGCGACGGCTGAAGAGAGCACAGGCCGATGTCAACATTAGAGAACAACCGGACGTCTAAGGACTGTGTGTGTGTGTGTGCGTTACTGTGTGTGTATTGAATCATTTTTTATACAACTGATGAGTCCTTTCAACCAACACTCCCCAACCACCAGGCCATGGGCTAGAGGTAAGATCGGGCCTAAAAAAGCCAGAATTTCGGGCTTGGATTTGGGCTTAAGATCTTGCCTCTACTTTCAGCGCATATATGATCGGAAAGGTAAAGTGACAGGAGAAAATACAGCTGATGCAAGGAGGGAACTGAGCAGGTACTGTAGATGGATGTTTCTCATACAGCGCCTTCTATGTTTTACCTAAATTATTTATTTTATAAGGGTATTCCTTAGTTTAATACCCATATACCGTAATATATAAATATATAAATATAAATTTATTTTAAAAGTTCGGGCCGGTTCGGGCTTGGATGTTAAGATCTTAAGACCAACCAGACTCCAGAAAAAATCCAGCCCGATCCGAACCGAACCCAACGGTATTGAAGCCTGACCCGAAAGTCATTGTTGACTTTTTGAGCCTGATCTTATGCCTGAACTCTGGTTTGGGCATAAGATCTTACCTCTACCGTGGGCCATCAGGTACCAGGTGGTGCAGAATGTTTGGACTATTTTTTTATTATTATCAGTCTAAAGATGTGTTGTTTTGAAAATTTACTTCTGTGCAGAATGAGGCACAGACAAATAAGTGCGCCTGTGCCTCTTGACAGGTTTCGGTCACCTGACAGATTACCAGCCGTTACCCCAGAAGAAGACTTGCTGACTCAGGCTCACAATGCTAGCAACTGACGACCCAATGACGATGTGTTCAGGCCACAGTTTGTTTTACCTTCGGGAACAATCAGCTGGACCAGCAGCAGAGTCAGGTGGATGCAAGGTTTCCATGACAACAGCGTCTGTGGCTCCATCGACATCCCAAGACCAGCTCCCAGACTGAGACAGAGAGTGATGATATCAGTTCAGCGTCCACACAGCCTCTCTGGGGGTTCCTCAGCACCACTGACACACCTCATATCCATGAGGTCATGATGAGAGTGTGAACGCTCACCTGATTGGTTATCTGCTGAGGCCTTCTTCTTCAGGAGCCATCAGATATCCTGCAGACAGACAACACAAGACGAACAAATTGGTCAGGGGTTCAGGATTGGATGTGACCAAAAGCTTCTGGTGCAAGTTTCTGCTGGAAGTACATCTGTGTGAATAAGCTCCTCCCATTCACCTCACAGCACCAACATCATAACCTTTAAACAGATAGTCGAGCAATACATTCAATGTGGAGACGAAGAGTCTTTCTAACTTTGGGGATTTTGCTCTGAAACGATTTAGACCAAACTTATCAAGACAGACTTTCTTGGTAGCCTTGTCTTCTGTGGCTCTGTGAACTGTGCCGTTCCCCAAGGCTCCACCTTTGGTCCTGTTTTTTTTCGCAATAGATTGGCCTCCTTTTAGGCAAATTACAGACGTAAAATTTTGTCCTACTACGTAGACGATACTCAAACATACTGTTTGATAAAAAAAAAATCATCCTGATTGAAATAAGCCACATGTGTCAAACTCAAGGCCCGGGAGCCAAATGTGGCCCACCACATCATTTTGTGTGGCCCGCGACAGCATAAATAATCAGTGTCTAAAAATAAGTAGGTCAAAAGTGTGCTTTGACAAAAACTACATTTTCCACAATGCAGTAATTCAGCCCATTTCTACTCTGACATAAACGTTGTGAACAAAGTTAATGTCCTAACTTGTATTTTTCTTTATTCATTGATAGTTTGATCCTTGATTGATGGAGTTCTGTGGGTTTAATAACCTGACAAATTAAAAGGATTTATGTTAGAACAAAGAAACAAACTTTTTCTTTGCAACTGTAATGTTTGTAACTTCAATATGTAATAAATTCTGAATAATGTAACATTAAGAAATAGTTACATTTATGTTACATTACTTTTGAGTTACATTTAGTAACATTAATTACCGTATTGGCCCGAATATAAGACGGTGTTTTTTTGCATTATACCCATTCCCAACGCTAGATGGCGCCAGATATCTTTAAAGCGAATGCTGAACTAACTTCCCAGGCAAAAGCGAACCCCTGTCACGAAGACGAAAAATAAAAATAGCGGTAGCATGAAGAAGAAAAATAAAAACATAGTGGTAGCACGAAGAAGAAAAATAAACAATAGCGGTAAGAAAGAAAAAGAGAAAAAAAATAAGAGAAAACAGAAAATGGAGAAACGTAGCGATAATCTGGAGAAAAGTGGGTCGATCAGCCAGGTGAACCAGCAGCTGAGGAGAAGTTATGATGCAAACTTCAAGATGATGGTGATAAATGAGGTAGAGTCTTCAAACAATTGCAAAGCGGCTGTGAAATATGGTGTCACA
This sequence comes from Antennarius maculatus, assembly GCA_013358685.1. NCBI lineage: Eukaryota > Metazoa > Chordata > Actinopteri > Lophiiformes > Antennariidae > Antennarius > Antennarius maculatus. The sequence continues at coordinate 18,569,457 of CM023615.1, forward strand.
GAGTGTAATGTACGGAGATGGAGAGCTCAAAAAGATCACCTAAAACATGCTCACAGTCAGAGAAAAGCTTTCCGTGGTCCTCAGAGCGGCTGCTTCCAAGAGCTCGAGATGTGATAGACAGCTTTTTCATGATTTGAATGAGGCAAAATAACATGCTTTTTGTCTCGAATATATTGTTATAATCATTTGTTTCAGATGTACTGTCATTATTTTCTGTATAAAAAGTAAATGTTGTGTTCAAAAAGTCTTTTTTCAAACTTGAGTCTTGAAAAAGAGGGGGTTGTCTTATAATCAGGGCCATCTTATATTTGGGCCAATACGGTAGTTACATCTGTCCCTTTGAGGACAGCCATTATGCTGATATGGCCCTCAGTGAAAATGAGTTGACACCCCTGAACTAAGCAAATAGCAAAGAGCCTTTCTTTGTTTTCTTGGCGTTACCTTGACCAACCTTCAACACTTTGATTTGCTTCCACGTTTCATGAGGTAAAAGACCTCAGATTAAAAAAAAAATCACGGTTCTTCAAATGTTTTTGTTTAAAGTCTATCAGGATAGGTTGCCGAACAAGGAGGTGTGACCTGGGACAAAATCACATTCTTCAAATTTATTTCACTGTTGTGTTTCCAAGAGAGAATTTGTCTTGATGGTTATCCACCCGTCTCACAGGTGACACATGACAGGTGTGAATGTGTGTGGTCTTTGTTTTAGAACTTAATTTTCTCGTTCCTGGATTCATTGGATCGGCTGTCCAGAATTCAGCTGCTGTATTTAAGACAGAATCAATCACGGCTCTTTTATCTTCCAATCAATGAATTCTTCTGTGACTGGTGGCGACACTGCCCCCAGTGGTTTCTAGCAGTACTGCTCTGGTTCCAGCTCCAGCATGAAGGTAAACCACCAGGACTCGACCGCAGCTTCGAGAAATGTAAAGCTGATAACATTAATATAATTATGCAAGGTGGTCACGATATCTGATTCATTGCCTGGAAATGCTGATTGGTTAGTACTGATAGACGCCCCACCCCTCCGCCCTGGTGTGAAGTCAAATAAGCTGATTTTCCCCAAACTTGAGTACCCAGAGACTAGACCACCCTCCAGCCAGACCTTCACAACCCGACCAGACCAGGAGATCAAACATGGGTGAGTTCATTCCTCTGTCTTTCTCTCCTCTGCAGCTTCTGTTCATTTGAGCTTCAGACATAACTCCAGAGTCTCAAAGAGAACATCTTATCAAAGTCTAAAGGTCGTCTCATTCACCGTTTCTTTTATATCTAATCGAATCAGTCATGGAGAACGCACACACAGAATGCACATTGATCAGACCATCTAGACCTCGTCTATAGATCCCTGTCGGTCTTTTTGGGACGGCATTATTGTTACCACATTTGATCTGCATTGGTCGTCCTTAGACCAAAGACCTGACACACAAAAGGCCTGTTCACAAAGACTGAGTGAAGCCAATATGTATCTTTGGAAGTCTTTCAAACACACTAGCACCAAAGCTTCAAATGGAGACTCGGTCACTCGTGGTCAAGTTGCAGTTATGGTTCTACCAAAAAGTCCCAACCAGGAGATTAGAAACTACAGGTTTTCTGGTCCCATTCTGCTTGTAGCTGAACCAGGAGCAGGTCTCTCCACTCCCAGCAGTACCTACAGAATGAAAATACCCAGAGGGCTCGGAATCTTTCTTGTCTTCTTTGGCCACATTAGGCGTCTCTTCTTCAGAGACTGTAGTTAAACCAGTCACCACTGTGATGTTGGCTTCATAAAGACAAACGTAAACCACACCAGGGCATGCAAATCAGCCGAACCCAGTCACCTTTGTTCCTGAACTTTATACATTGCTATAAAACAGACATGTGACATCAAAAAAGTTTGACGCCATTCTTGATGCTTCCATGCAATTATCTACTGTTGAAGGTTGATCATTCGTCATGAAACAGGAAGGTGTCATAACATCATTGTTAATAGTCAATCATTGTTAATAGTCCATTCTGGAGAAGCTTTCATTTGTTGAAAAAGACTGTCTTTCTGAAGGAATAGGATAGCTCTCAGCCTGGAACCGGATCTGGGACAGTGTTGGACCATCAACCAGCTGGGATGACAGACTATGACCACCGTGTTTGGGTCGTTTCCTGACCCTTCCTGTGTTGTGTTTTCTCAGCCAGCTGTTCAGGATGTGGACCAGGATACCGCAGCCCCCTAGAGGCCATGAAGGGTGAGATCTGTTTAGAGTTTCATCACCAACTGGTTCTGGTTCTTTCATAACAGTTTGACTTTCCAAGATCATCCTCTGACATCTCTGCAGTTCATACAGCTTACAATTGGTTGGTCTGGTTTAGCATAAAGACTGGAACCATGGCTAACTGTTAGCATGACTCTGTTCTATCTCAGAAAGGTTTTGTTCATTTTGAAGGTCCTCAAGAGGAGATCGTCTACCTGCCCTGTATCTACCGCAACACTGATATCTTGAAGCCGGACTACCTTGCCACCGTCGATGTTGACCCAAAATCTCCCACCTACTGCCAGGTAGAATGAGTCAACCAAGCACCTGAGGGGTCATGAAGTCAACGTCCTTCCTCTGCGACTAGAACACATTTCTAGTTTTAGTCTCTTCCTTCTGGACTAGCTTCCTGTCTCGAACCTGTATGATCTCAAACCTTTTTAACCATTTGATCCATTGTCACGTTTGACCTCGACCCTTACAGGTCATCCATCGGCTGCCGATGCCAAACCTCAAGGATGAACTGCATCATTCAGGATGGAACGCCTGCAGCAGCTGCTTTGGTGATGCATCGAAGAAAAGAAACCGTCTGATTCTACCAGCACTCATTTCCTCCAGAATCTACGTGGTTGATGTTGGGACGAACCCCCGAGCACCAAAGATCCACAAGGTAGAACGGCACACCACAAATCTACCATTCCAGTTGGTTTTGTTTATGTGAAATATCGACAGCTTTGGAAAAGTCTTTATCATCATCGTACATCCTGAGACAACCAACCGAGGCAGAAGGGACATGTCTGTGTGGGTCTCTTTCATCCAGGCCACGGTTATCCTAGCCTATCCCATAACCCCAGAGTGTTGTTAGGGTTGCGGCGCCTTTCCCTCTCCAGGCATAGTTATCCAAAGGCCTTTAAATCAAATCCACTGGACTTGTAGAAAGTTCAGTATCACCTCTCATCCAAGAGGATTCTTCAGTTCTGGTGGTGGTTGGTTTTGTCTCAGCTTCTAAACTCTGTGAGGTGTGGTCAGTTCTATTCATATTCCAATGACTGCTGCCAGGAGGGAACAATTTCAGTGAAGAGTGCTTTTTTTTTCACCCCCAGTCTCCCAATTACAAATCTTGGAGAAAGATTTGCTGACTTTGGGGTCCTTCCTTGTGTCCTCAGATGGTGGAGCCTGTTGATCTGTTCATGAAGTGTGGCCTGGCAAACCCTCACAACACACACTGTCTGGGCAGTGGTCAGGTCATGATCAGTTCTATTGGAGACCCGTATGGAAATGGCAAAGGTGAGACAGGAAGCAGTCCTGACCACAAATCCACAGGCACACCAGAAAACACCAGAGTCAAGGGGCGTGATCTTCTAAGTTGATTGTTGTCATAGCGACCTCTGGAGGATAGTTTCAGTGGTACTCCTAATGTCATCTTCTCAGGTGGGTTTGTGTTACTGGACGGTGAGACATTTGACATTGTTGGAAACTGGGAACATCCAGGTGAGGAGACGCCCTTTGGATATGACTTCTGGTACCAACCCCGGCACAATGTCATGATCAGCACTGAATGGGGGGCACCCAAAGCCCTGATTGATGGTTTTAATCCAGCCCATGTCAAAGACGGTGAGTCAGAAGGAAACATTTAAGTTCTTTAAGTTCAGTCTTTGTTTTGTGGTTATGGTTTTTCTGACATTACAGAAAGTCAATTCCTTGTCAGTCACATGGAGAAGTAGTTTATGACCGCAGCAAGACCCCAATTAGAGACAATCGGTTCTCAATTCCTACCACTTTAAATCCAGTCAGTGCCACGTAGTCTAGATTATCTTCCAAGTTAGTACCACATGGTTCAGGTCTCGGTAAGAATTGAGAAAGGGATTCAGGGAAGCATCCAACGTGTTGTCTAATACCTAGACAAGCCAGTGAACAGGTCTCATTAGCAGATGTCCCACTGGTTCTTTGTTCTTCTAGGTCTCTATGGCAACTCTATCCATGTCTGGGACTGGACTACCCACAGGAAGCTGCAGACACTCAATCTGGGAGAGGAAGGTGCAATTCCCTTGCCTCTCAGATTCCTCCATGACCCCAATGCCGCCGAAGGCTACGTGGGATGTGCTCTGGGTGGAACGATCTTCAGATTCTACAAAACATCTGTCAGTATCACAGGGTTCTGTAAGACGGGTTACTGACGTGAACCTGATCCCCTTCAAGAAAGTCCAACCAATCGTATGGGTGCCTTTTCAGAACGGTGCCTGGGCAGCAGAGAAGGTGATCAGTGTTCCCAGTAAGAAGGTAGAGGGGTGGGCCCTGCCTGAGATGCCTGGTGAGTCTAACTGGTTACCTGTCTGTCTGAAGGGTTACTTGTCTTATTGACCGTCTGTCTGTGCAGGTCTCATCACAGACATCCTGATCTCATTGGATGACCGTTTTCTGTACTTCAGTAATTGGCTGCACGGTGACATCAGACAATATGACATCACCGACAGGAGGAGCCCCAAAATGGTGGGCCAGGTATGAACGAAGTTATGACGAAGTGTCAAGAAGAACACAGGAAGCAGTGAGACAGCCAAGGCGTCTGTCTCTTCCAGGTATTTCTGGGAGGAAGTATCACCACAGATGGTCCAGTCAGAGTCCTGGAGGACCCTGAGAACCAGCCGCAGCCCCACCCACGCGTCATTCAGGTGCCACAGATAGGGCGCAGTGTGACAGGAAGCAGTGCCTCAGGATGACGTGTGTTTGGTCTGATTGGTTTGTAACTGTCTGCGTCTCAGGGGAAGCGTATCCCTGGCAGCCCTCAGATGTTACAGCTGAGTTTAGATGGACGGAGACTTTATGTGACCACGTCCCTCTACAGCGGCTGGGACAAACAGTTCTACCCCGACATGATCAGGTGAGTTCTCACCTTCTGGTACCCTGCAGTACTACTGACACCATTCTGGGGACTCACCCAGACCTCCATCCGGTTGGGCCGTTCCATCTTATGTTTTGTCTGTTTTCTTTGGCTTATCTGCCAAAGAAAACTGGGTCTTGAGGGTAGGGGTCTTAGTAGAGAATCAAAAACCTCCCTCCCTACAGTCACCTTCCAGCTCCTGTGGGGCAACACCAAGGCATTCCCAAAGCAGCTGACAGATATAACCCCCCTCCAGAATGTCTTGGGTCTACCCAAGGGCCTCCTACCAGTAGGACATGTCAAGAATACCTCCCCCAGGGATATACCCCAGCCAAATTCTTGAACCACCTCAGCTCCTCCCCTCTGCCCCCAAATCATGGCACTCCCCATTGCATCGCTGAGGTTGAACCCTGTGGAGGAAGCACGTTTCATCCGACTGCATCCGTAGTCTTGTCCATCATCACCCAGAGCTCAAGACCATTAGTGAGGGTAGGAACGTAGACCAGTACTGATGCCACCCAGATCCCTCCATTACGCTGCTGAACAAGTTTCTGACAGTCTTGAACTCGTGGGGCGGCCACTCATCCCTGACATGGACAGAGCATCCAACTGTATCTGCCTGGAAACCACGGCCTCAGACCTGGAGGTGCTGGTTCTAATCCTGGTGTCAGGGATAGTTTGAGGTCACCTGTGATGGAACTAACTGGACCATGTCATCCACAAGAAGCGACCTTGAATCTATTAAACCCAGACATGTTGTTTAAAGCTTTTTATCACTATGTCATTGTTGTTATAATATTAGTAAGTTTAGGGCTGGAGGCCTAGGACCCGGTCCTCACAGGGAGGAGGGTCGGCTCATCGGACCTGAGGTCCATGTCTGAGGTTCCTGATTTTGCAAATTGATAGACGATGGAAGAACAAGAAACCGTTCAAACAAAAACCTGTCCAGGTGTAACCCCACCCCCCAGAATAATGACTCCTCCCTTCTCCTGTCCTGTCTGTCCAGAGAGGGTTCAGTGATGATGCAGATCAACGTGGACACCGTTAGCGGAGGTCTGTCCCTGAATGAACACTTCTTAGTGGACTTTGGTCAAGAACCTGAGGGTCCAGCTCTGGCCCATGAGCTTAGATATCCTGGGGGGGACTGCACGTCTGACATCTGGTTGTAACCACTCTGGAAGCTCTTTGACGGATTGAAAGGGTTTGAACATCGACTCTGACAGGCAGACCAGAGAGAGAGGCCGTCCTCCAGGTTCTCTGCTCTGATTGGTTGATTTAATATCAGGAGCTAATCTGCATAATACCTAATGCCATAACCAATCACCTCACAATCAATCACCTAACAATCACCCATTACCAATCACCCCATAATCAGTCTCCTCCAGATCTATCATCTTAAGATCAATCACTTCACAATCAATCACCTTGAGATCATTCACCTCAAGATCAATCACCTCATGATCAATCACCCCACAATCAATCACCTCACAATCACCTCATAATCAATCACCTAGAGATCAATCACCTCTTAACCACCCCACATTCAATCACCTCACACTAAATCACCCCACAATCAATTACCTCAAGATCAATCACTCCACAATCACTCAACTCATGATCGATCATCTCGAAATCAATCACCCCAGAATTAATCAGCCATGATCAATCACCTCAAAATCAATTACCCCAAAATCAATCACCTCACTCCACTTTGAACTGTTCAACACTCAGTTGTTTCAATAGTGTTCATCTGCTACACGTAGCAACATGCTAACTATGCTAACAGTCCTAGTAACAACAGTTGGAACCAAAATGATTCAGCCTCCACCATTGATCAGGTTTACTGGATATATCTACTATTGATCAGCTGTTTATAACCAATAACAGATCAATACAGTTAATCAGTCCGTCTCTGGTGGTCCAGCCTGAAGGACCAGAGGCTCCAGTTCTTCTGGAGACCCTTCAGCTGCTGTGATGCTACTACCCTGATCCAGATCCAGGTCCAGTTTCTTTGAGTAACCACCTGATCGATCATGGATCAATAATCCTTTTTGACTGACGGTGATCTGTGGCGGATGTTTAAATAAAGTTCCAGCGACCCGTCGTCCGTCTCGTTCTTTTTTCCTTTCCTACTGGACCAATATCGGGTCAGGGTTCTATATCTAGGTTAGAGGTTTTATCCAATCAGAATTCTGCTCTCCTGTGTTGCCGGGTTGAATGAAATCTGCCAGCTGAAGCTTTTAGTGGGTTTATTCTAAGTCAGTGTTCCCCAAACTACTAGCAACAAGCTAACACCAGCGCTAGCATTCTACAGCTCCAGGCTAGCTGTTATGCTAACCTTTAGCCTCCAGACTGGAATGAGAAGCTGATTTGTTTCTGCAGTCAGCTGACCCTTACCCTCTTTACATGCGAATGTATATTTAGGGGGTTATGAAGTCTAAATTTAAACTGCAGTTGTCCACCCCCCACCACCCACCCACCCACACGCGCGCACACACACACACACACACACACACACACACACACACACACACACACACACACACACAAATATATACCTGAGCACCAGTTTCAGTCGTGTGTTGATGCTAAGCTACATGTGTTGATGCTAAGCTAAATGTGTTGGTGCTAAGCTACATGTGTTGATGCTAAGCTAAATGTGCTGATGCCAAGCTAAATATGTTGACGCTAAGCTACATATGTTGATGCTAAGCTAAATGTGTTGATGCTAAGCTAAATGTGTTGATGCTAAGCTACATGCTGCTTCAGGGTCCTGAATCCTGGGACCGGAGCCTTGGCTGTTGTTGAGTTTTCAGATTCATAAAGTTCTGGTTGGGTTCTGGAGGAACCGCTTCCTTGTTCAAGTTGCTCTCCGATTCTCCTACCTTCAGCTGAACCTGATCCGTCAAGGAACTGCAGGAACCTAGAGAGTTCTGTTCCAAAACTTTCCAGGACTCGGTCGGGTTTGTCGTGTCCTCTGGCAAGTCCACAGCTGAGTGGGAGGCATCTCTAAATAAATCACCAACGATCAACACCTGCTACTGCACACACACACACACACACACACACACACACACACACACACACACACACACACACACACACACACACACACACACACAGAATCTACTGGCTCTCGTTCTCGTTCTGGACTGCAGGTGGACTGATGAGGCTAATTAAACATACAATGCTATGCTATGCTAACAATGCTATGACAGTCCATGTATTATTATGTGTTCATACCTCTCTGTTAGCATTCTGTTAGCTCTGCAGTGCTAGCGTCTGGCCAGCAGGGGGCAGTGGAGCTGCCTGCCGCTCAGATGGATGATGTGGGCCGGACCGGCCCTTTAAGCTGGGGGGCCCCTCCACGCCTCAGTGAACAGGTCTTTGTTAGTTTTATTGGGGTGGGGGGGGTATGGGGGTGGTCCGGCTCAGACCAGAAGCAGAAACCGGAGAAGCTGCAGCATGGAGGTGAGTTCACCATCTGCTCTGCTGGATTCAAGGCCCGGTCGTCTGAAACGGACTGATCCAGATCCAGAATCCACGTCTGATCCGGATCCAGAACCCATGTCTGATCCTGATTTGGTCCCTGGAGGTGGAGCGACGGGTTGGAGGAGGTTCTGATGGACCTCTGGACTAGATCCTCCTGGAGGAAACCCTGACGTCGACCCGGGTCTGACCTGAGGCTCCTAGACCGGGAGAGTCTCGGTTCCTGGAACAGAACGGGTTCAGTCTGCTGAGACCAGAACCGGGTCCAGATCAGGAAGACGGACAGATGGAGCCTCAACCCAGAGGTCAAAGTAGGACGTTTATCAATTCAAAATAATCCAGTCGTTCATTACAGGCTAATTGCTAATAGCACATTGCTACTAGCAATGTGGTATTAGCACATAGTGAGTCCAAATGTACTGTGTTCCACTCATCAGCAGCACAGATGCTAACTGACAGACGCTAACTGACAGAACAGACCGTTAGCTCTTTGCCAACCCCCCCCCTGTGTGTTTCAGATCATGTGACCTGTGTCCTCCCAGGGTCGGGAAGGTCCAGGATGTGGTGCACTGTTGTCAGGTCCTCTTCCAATATTGCACTCGTCCCGGCCTCCCCGGCCCAGGGGTCACGACCCCTGACTGATCCTCGACCGTCAGGAGCAACATCACAGCTAGCGCTGCCATCAGGTTAAAGGTCAAAACACCAGCTGGGTACTGACTATTAGCAGATGTTGGCACGGTAACATGCTAAACTTAGAGGGTAACCATAACATTGTAAATTTTGAACCTGAACTTGTTAGCATTTTAACATGCTAAGTCAAGATGACGTAAATGGTAACTATTAGCATGGTAACATATGAAGCAAAGGTGGTGAGCACCACTTGTTGAACATCGGCACGTTAACATGCTAACCTGTCATACTATGATGATGTCAATAGTGAACAGCACGTAAGCATTAGCACATTAGCATGTAATTGTGAAGGTGGAGACAAACAGAAGCAGGGTCGTTGTTGACTTTATTTCAACACATATGTAAACAAAAATAAACAAACAAACAAACACACTTTCAACAAACAACGTTAGCTTACAACCTGTTAGCGCTTCAGCTAATCGGACACGTTCACCTCAATTGGAAGGAAAAGCCTTCGCCCATCCACCTGCCGCAACCAAGGGACGCATCTTCAAAGGTGCGTTCAGGTGCGTCTCGTCAGCATTCAGCACGCGCTCACTCACGCCGCACCTGAACGCACCTGAACGGCTCACGCTCACACCTGAATGTGCATCAGGACTTCTTTCCGATGAGTGTGGAAGTCTTCAGGTATAGTGTCTGGAAAAGGAAGGAAGGAATGACGTCACGGGAGGCGTGGTCAGTGTGAGGTCAGAGGTCAGAAGTCGTACCGTTGCAGCGGTAGCGCAGGTTGGACCAGATGATGTTCTCCTGGGAGAAACAAAACACACCCAGCCGGCCCCCCCTCATGGTGGTGTCGATCACGACGCCGGAGTCTGCCACCCGGTCGGTGCCTTCAAAGAGCTGCAGCCTGGAAAGCAACAGGGACACACTGGGTTAGAAACCCAACGCTCCAAAACCTGGACACGTCAGGTTACAAAACCCAACGCTCCAAAAACTGGACACGTCAGGTTAGAAACCCAACGCTCCAAAAACTGGACACGCCAGGTTAGAAACCCAACGCTCCATAAACTGGACACGCCGGGTTAGAAACCCAGTGCCCCAAAATCGGTTCAGACGTGAACCAGGACACCGGTGCTCCTCTGTCTCGTCTCATCTGCATATCAACGGTTGCCAAGGGGATTCCTGCCAGGGATTTGGTTGCCATGGAAACAAGTACAATAGCGTGTCGGGGGCCCCGGGGACCACAAACACGTTTCTGAGGGGAAGGAATGTGGTGAAGAGAGGAGAGTTCTGCAGCATCTTCAACCCCGTAACAGGGTTGAAGATGTTACGGGGTTGAAGATGCTGGGTCCAGACCTGCGCTGGTTCTCACCTGATGTACCCCACCTGCGGCCGGTGGCTGAGGTGCCAACGGTACGAGCTGCGGTCCCTCCAGCCGGCGTTGCGGGGGTCCTTCCAGAGCAGCCGGACCTCACCGGGCGTATCCCCGGTGTGCCACAGGGCGTTCCTCAGGAACTCCCCCGGTCCAGTCCGGGACTTCACTGCCTGCGGGACGAACACGGTTCAGATGCGTCCCAGGGCGGAGGTCACCTGATGCCTGAGGGGGCGGGGCCTCACCTTGAGCTGCAGGGCGGGCTGGGCGGTGGCCCTGAAGGGGCGGGGCTGCCAGTAGATCTGCTCCGTCTGCTTCCACATGACGGCATAGAAGCTGGACGAGTCCTGGTACCCGAACACGAAGCCGGCATAGTCGTCATCAGTTACTGTGTTGACATGGAACGTCCCCTCGAAGTCGACACCGTTGAACGCCGTGTATCCTGGGGGGGAGGGGCACAGAGACGGCGTGAGAACGTGTCGCCACGCCCCTCTAGGTCAATCAGGGTCACGGAGGAAACGTACCCACAGCCAGACCCGGGTCGCTGTTCATCGTCTGGATGATTTCCATCCCCTGGACAACGAGACATACGTCGTCATGGAAACACGCCAGCATCACAACAGGGCCAAAAAGGGGACGGGGCTGACCTGGTTGAGAATCACCCAGTTGGGGTCGATCTGGGCATCGCCCTCGGGGTCCAGGATGACGGTCTGGAACGCCCTAAAGTCGGTCAGCGTGACCTCGGCGCTCTCCGGACACGCGTCCACTGGGTCCGCCAAGGCGTCGTTGTCGAAGTCGTCCTCGCACACGTCGCCGACGCCATTGGCTGAGGACACGGAGACAGTCGTGATGGACATGGTCGTCACGACGCCCGTCCGTCGGTGCGCCAGCATCCCCCCCGTTACCGTCGGAGTCCTTCTGGTTGGGGTTGACCATCAGGCGACAGTTGTCGTAGTCGTCCAGGACACCGTCGTTGTCGTCGTCGTGGTCGCAGGCGTCTCCCAGGCCGTCATTGTCTGAGTCCAGCTGGGAGCTGTTGGGGATGTCGGGGCAGTTGTCCCGCCCGTCCTGGTGGCCGTCGCCGTCCCTGCAGGGAATGAGACGCCGTCAGACGGGTCGCGCCAGAGCCACGCCCCCATGGGCGTCCATGTCCGGTGGGCGCGGTCGAGGGGGAGGCGTGAGACGTACGTGTCCTGGTTGGTGTCACACACGTCCCCCACCAGGTCGTCGTCCACGTCCGACTGAAACACAGACGCATGTCGGATGTTACTGACTTCACACCTGGGCCACGTCCTCCTAAACAGGCCCCGCCCAGCATTGATGACATCACGTCTCACATCACATGAAACAGACAGTTTAGCATGGCTTAACAGTGGCTTAACGGTGGTTTAGCAGGAGATAAAACAGCAGTTTAACTTTAGTGAAACAATAGTCCACAATAGTTTAACAGTACTTTAAAAGTAGTTTAAATGTAGTTCAACAGTAGTTTAACAATAGTTTAACAGTAGTTTTAATCGTGGATTAACATCGGTTTAACAGTACTTTAACAGTAATTCAACAGTAGTTTAAATGTAGTTTAACAGTAGTTTAATGGTAGTTTAAAGGTAGTTTAACAGTAGTTTAATCATGGTTTAACAGTGCTTTAACGGTTATTTAACAGTAGAGTTTAAAGGGACTTAAACAGTAGTTTAACAGTAGTTTAAATGTAGTTCCACAGTAGTTTAATAGTAGTTTAACAGTAGTTTAGCTGTAGTTTAACAGTAGTTTAAAGCTGGTTTAACAGTAGTTTAATCGTGGTTTAACAGTAGTTAAACTGTGGTTAACGGTGGTTTATCAGTAGTTTAAAGGTAATTTAACAGTAGTTTAAAGCTGGTTTAACAGTAGTTTAATCGTGGTTTAACAGTAGTTTAATTGTGGTTTAAAAGTAGTTTAACAGTAGTGTAACGGTAATTTAACAGTAGTTTAAAGCTGGTTTAACAGTAGTTTAACTGTGGTTAAATAGTAGTTTAAAGGTAATTTAACAGTAGTTTAAGGCTAGTTTAACAGTAGTTTAATCGTGGTTTAACAGTAGTTTAATCTTTGTTTAACAGTAGTTTAACAGTGGTTAACGGTAATTTAACAGTAGTTTAATCGTGGTTTAACAGTGGTTCACTGTAATTTAACAGTAGTTTAAAGCTAGTTTAACAGTAGTTTAATCGTGGTTTAACAGTGGTTTAACAGTGGTTTAAAAGTAGTTTAACAATTGTTTAATGATCATTTAACAGTAGTTCAACAGTAGTTTAATCCTGGTTTAACAGTGGTTAACGGTGGTTTAACAGTAGTTTAACAGTGGTTTAACAGTAGTTTAACAGTGGTTAATGGTGGTTTAACAGTGGTTTAACACTGGCTTAACAGTAGTTTAGCAGTAGTTTAACAGTGGTTTAACAGCAGTTTTACTGTAGTTGAACAGTGGTTAACGGTAGTTTAACAGTGGCTTAGCAGTCACAGTAACAGAAAACACCACCAGAGGGCAGTGTGTGATCAGGGCTTTTTCTGCACCTGCATGGGGTTGCTGAGCTCAGGGCAGCTGTCACAGGCGTCGCCCACGCCATCCCGGTCCCGGTCCGTCTGCATCGGGTTAGGAACCCTCGGACAGTTATCCAGAACGTTGGGAATACCTGAACACACACACACAAGTCAAACTGGACCCTCCTGAGGCATAGGTTTGACAGAATGTGGACCGGCCGTCGCTGCCTCTTGCCGTCGCCATCGATGTCCTGGTCGCAGGCGTCACCCTGGCCGTTGCCGTCGGTGTCGCGCTGGTCGCTGTTGGGGACGCTTGGACAGTTGTCACACGCGTCGCCGAACGAGTCGCTGTCCGAGTTCTGCTGGTGTTTGTTCGGCACCAGACGGCAGTTATCCTGGGAGACGGAACACGTGATGGCGTGGCAGACACACACACACACACACACACACA